>JALIRH010000053.1:1116219-1716219 GCA_023055505.1 Callipepla californica brunnescens
CTAATTCCTCCCTGTCCAACTCTCCAAGGACACTTGCTGAGAGCGGACTATATCCCCTTATACACATTTATACAGATAAACAAGACTGGGCACATTTTTAACCCTTGGGAAACAATGCTAGCTACTGGCATCCTGGATTAGTGGACTTTGCACCACTAGTCATGACTTGCTCAAGTTCTAATTGTTCAATTCTGGAGGGGAAAACTCACTCATCTGTCACACACCTCCTACATTTACCTATAAGGATGCTATGGGAGACAGTATCAATAGACTTACTGAAGTCAAAGCTGGTAAAACTGCTGCTTTTTCCTTCATCTATCCAGCTGTTCATGACATCATAGAAGTCTGACAGATTATTCAAGCATGATTTCCACATTGATTACTGATGATGAAACACAAATTACTTTGTCGGAAATTCAGGTAATTCTGATTCTGCCTGTTTTTCTTACCTGTGATGCTAGTAAAAGAGAAAATTGGTCTTGGCATGGATGTGATGAAAGATTCTGTTAAAGAAACCATACTCTATTTTAAACTGTATGGGTTGGGGTAAATTGCTATCAGCTGTACGTTAAACAGCAGGTGAGTCCTCTTCACTGAGCTACTTACTTTACCTTGTTCTGTGTTAAACTATATTACATTGATTTTTCTTTAACACTAGTTTCTACTCTGAAACAGTGCAGTTCTGACCTGCTTCCCAGTTGCAGGGAGGGACTTTTCTTGGGGCAGCTCAAGTTTCATAGAGGAGGCTTCCAGTGCTCTCACAAGGTATTGCAGAGCACCTACCACATTGCAAAGCCCATTTATTTTCAGTTCATGTTGCTTATTTCCAGTTGTTTAATATTGGTTAAAAATCGGTCATATAATTGGTTAATGCAGGCGGTCATTCACCACCCTGAACGTGACAAAGCCTGCAAGGCTTGTGCTTACTAGACTTGGCACTGCCCCTTGGTCTCTGCGTTTTCCTTGGGACCAGAGAAACGGCAGAAGGTGCCCAACTATTCCGTATCTCTCCTAGCTCTCAACAAGAGGAAGCCACCTCCTCCCAGCCGCACGGCCCCATCTCATCCTCTCCGTGCCCACCTACCGCCGAGGACCGGTTAACAAGCAGGGAGAAGGAGAGAGAGAGATACTCAAGCCTATAACCATCCATTTAAGGCAGCAGTTGCCCCTGCGTTAATTCGTTACCTCACGCTCCGTGGGAGGCGGGAGCGCTCGCCAGCTGGACAGCCCATCTGGCCTATTATGGGGACGAGCGGCAGAAGGGGGGCGAGTAGGCGGTGCCGGGCGCTCGCCAATGCCGCTGCCGGGAGGGCAGGAACCTGGCTGAGCCGCCGCGCCAGCTTGGGGTTGGCTGCCGATAGCGTCAGAATCTGGGCGAGTCAGGTTGAGCTGGTAGGAGCCGTTGCTCCCTCGGTGAGCCGGTGGTAAGTAGGTGCTTCTTGCGGAGCGGTTGAGGCAGGGTCAGCTTCCGAAGCCCCTCTTCTACGTCCGTTTTTTTTTTTTTTTGGTTAACGGTCACTGGTATTCCTCGTCGTCTCCCCCGCTTTCGGCGCGCTGCCTAATTAATTTGCATTCGGCTAACTAACGCAGGCGGTTGTTTGCGTCTGCGGTGCCGTAGTGGGACTGGAGCTGTCTCCGCACAGGAGAGGGTTGCGCAGCGCCGTGCTCCTTGCCGCCGTTATGTAACGGTCTCGGGGGGCTGTGACAAGACCGCGGTTGCTTTTTTTGCAGGAGAAGCGCGTTACCATCGTTCCCTTCTCTCTCCCCCTCTTCTGTTTCCTTTTCCCCACGACCTCGTGGAGGGGCTCTATACAGAGCTGCGTTCATGCCTCTTACCCGCCGGTTAGGATGGGGCCTCCGAGCAGCCGCATCTTCAGGGGGTTTTTGCTGCCGCGCGGGAGTGGAAAAGCGCAGCAGCAGCTCGTCCGAGGGAGAATGCGGTTGCTCTCCGCTTCCGAGGGCACTGCATTAGCAGCTCAGTGGAAGGACGGTACTGTCAACTAACTGTGGGTATCTGAATAGCTCGGGTCTGGGCGCAGACATCTGTCTCCCGAAGGCGCCAGGAGAAAGCAGACCAAGTAAATTGCTATTCATCCGTGCTTTGAAGCCAGTAAGTATTCTACTGAAGACACTAAACAGTAAAACCTCGTCCACTGCGGTTCTTGCGCAGAGCAAGTGATCCCCCACTCTTGTGGAGACTGGTGAAGAATTTGTTTTTCCCCTCCAGAATGCCCGAGGAGCCTTGCTGGGAGCTGCCTCTGTATGGCGCCCTACATGAGAAATAGCCCTGACGGTATTTCCGTAACTAGGATAATTAGTGTGCTTGTAGTATGCTTAGAAGTCTGACAAGTGTTAGCATGACAGTGGAGCGTAGAGGACTGGTGACTTGTTTTTTCTTTACCTAGAGCTGTTAAAATGCGGAGGAAAATTGGAAAGATACGCTCTTACACGTAAGCTCTCAGGCTTAAATTAACATGACTGTTTATCAGATGTATACCGTGTATAGATTTTTTAAGATGGCAGCGGCATTTTTTCTTTTTTTTTTTTTTTTTTTTGATCCTTAGTGACAAGCTGCTTTGTTTTCAATTTTTATTTTTTTTTTAATTTTTTTTTTACAGATCCTACCTTTCACAGCCTCTCTCTTCTCCAGACCAAAACAAAATGTTATATCGAATGCTTTTGTGCCATTTTGGGTTACGGTGATATACAGTCCATTATTTATAACTGTTGAAGCGGCTGCCTATTATTAAATCATAGTACAGTGCAATGCTTAGGCAACATGCCATGCAAAGATCAGATTTCAGATAAAGCTCATATGAGAATCTCCTGTGGTGTATACATTTTCCCCTTGTAAATAAATGGAAATACACATCCAGTAAATAGTTGCCTAATTGAAGTTGTGTATTGGCTGTGGTTTAAAAAAATATCTTAATCACAGATGCTTTTACTTTCTGTCAGCAGCTGAATATTAGAGGTTGTTTTTTACTTCCTATACCTTAACTGGGAAAAAAAATAAATAAAAAAGGCCCTCAAGAAGGAAGGAGGCTGGCAGCAATGTTGATTGATGTTGAAATAAATGTATTCTTAGTATATGCAGATATGATGAGTTGTACTTACTGTAGAGTGCTTTAGAGAATAATCTATATAATGTTTAAGTTTGATAACTTTCTCTTGAAGATAAGCTAAGATACAAATTAAAATAAGTCATATTTTTCATGCACTATGCATTTTGGTTATGTACATCTTTAGTGTGAGAATGTGATTGCACTCAGAAGCCTGTTGCAAGAATGGTCTTTCTTGTAGTATAGTTACTTCAAAATACACTGCTGTTTCTATTTGTATACTTATACCCTTGCATAAATTAAATGAACTCTTTTCTGCAAATGGCAAGTAGGGTGTTTATTCTCTCTGAAAACAACATCTGTGCTTTGGATAACAAAGAATAAATGCAAACGTATAATTTTTGCCCCTTGTCTTTCTTTGCCATACTGACATAAATTGTGGAATTGCGCTTTGAGGAGAATAAGTTATGTACTGTACCTGACTCTAAATACTTTTAAATGTATCTGCCAGTTAGTTGAAAGGAGATTTTTGCTTATCATTTTTATCGACGTTGTGTCTGGGAGCTGTGATCAGGGACATCAACTAGTGTGCTACAATAAAACTATGGACCAGGAACTTGGGTCTAGCCTCCAAATTATTACAATCCAAAACATGAAACAAAACACTCTAAGTAGTACAGAAAAAAGGAATGCAGCTGTTAGGATCCAAGGGTTCATGTATTTTATCTAGGTATTTAGCTATGCATTCTACCTTTCTCACATTTTAGAGTAAGGGAAATGGTAGAATTTAATGTAAGGTTCACATCGTTCTCTGATTGATATTCTGGTATCCCAGGGAACACTTGGAGTGTGACTAATGGTTTGGTTTTGAGAGGATTTTTATGTTTAACTTGATGAAATGCAAAAAAGATAAGACAAGCAAAAAAACCTACACTGACCCAAGCTGGAAGATTTTTTTCTTCAGGCAACTTAATTTTCACTTTCCTTAAATTAAAGGTCAGGCTTTCTTTTAAAACTGAATTTTCATTTCAGTGTCAAAGTGTTAGGCAGGGAAACATATGCTAACTTTTTCCAAATATATTCTGTAAGTTGTTCTTACTGCTTCTTTCTCTCAGTTTTTCAGGTATATTTTCTCTTGTGCCCAAATCCACAAAAACTGTAGAGTAACAAATATGCCTTTAACAGAAAGGACTTGTCCATATGCAGAAATAGTGCATTAATTTCCCATGGCTGTGTATTTTAGATCCTAGAATACTTTGAAATAGTGGTGAGATTGATTGTAGATTGAGATGATATTATTGATAAAATACCCTCACTATAAATATGGCGTGGTGCAGGATAGCAATATGTAGGCTGGTCAGGTTTCAGGATAGTTTTATGTCTGGAAGTTCAGATGAATTGCTGGATGGAGCAGTGCAATCAGATTTTTGTGCTGGTCTTATTTCTTGCAGTAATAAGTTCATCAATACAGATGTGAAATCTTTGAACCTTTGTCTATATTGCTTTCTGAACTAAATTTTAACAGTTACCTTTCTAAGTGGGGTTCTATCCTAGTAGAATGTATTATGGTAGCTTCCATTGCTCTGCAGTGTTATTTGATTAGTGCTTCAGAAATTCTTGCAGTGGAAATTCAAAAGGGAAGAAATCATGTTTGCAGAAAGCATTGTTTTCTTCTTGATTTTTAAGTTAAAACCAAATCAGTCTGTCTCATCCAGTTCTGCTGTCTGAAGAAACAGTACTTGTTACAACTCATAGGAACGTAGTTTGAGATATGTGAGAAAACATACTGTCGATTTAGCAAGGCAAGTGTTCACCTGTTCTAAGCTGTGGATATATGGAAAAAAAAAAACTTAAAGGACAGTTTATTTCTTTTTTTTTTTTTTTTTGTATAATACTGGAGAAACAGACTTTGAAGAATCTCTTGTGTTCTCAATCTACTCTGAGTCTCACATTGGTTGTTTTCTGTTAGCTTCTTGAGACCAATTACTTTGAAAAAAAGACTAATTGGTTTTTTACAGTACTTCATTAAGTACATCTTCTGTACTAGTCTAATGTGCTGGTATCAAGATGTGGAGTATTTGCAGCTATTTTTGAAAGTTACCAGGCTCACCCCCACCTCCCTACAGCTTTCTTTTAGGTTGTAGAGAGCAGCAAGTTATTCCCTGAGCATCTTTTCCTCCAGACGAAACTCCATTCCTTCAGCTGCTCCTCATAAGACTTGTGTCTGAGACCCTTCACCAGCTTCCTTGTCCTTCTTTGCATACACTCCAGGGCCTCAGTGTCTTTCTTGTAGTGAGGGGCCAGAAAGTGAACGTAGTACTTGAGGTGTGGACTGACCAGTGCCGTGTACGAGGGGATTATCTCCCTGGTCCTGCTGACTACACTGTTTCTGATACAAACCAGGATGCCAGTGCTCTTCTTGTTCACCTGGGCACACTGCTGTCAGCTGACACCCCCAGATCCTTTGCACAGCTTTCAGCCACTCTGCTCAAAGCTTGTAGTGATGCATGGATGTATGAGGTTGTTGTGACTAAAGAGCAGGACTCAGCATTTGGTATTGTTAAAGCTTGTACAGTTGGGCTCAGTCAATTGATCCAGCCTATCCAGATCCCTCAGTAGGGCCTTCCTACCCTCAGGAAGATGGCTTCGTGCCAGCTTGATGCCATCTCCTAACCTCTTGAGGATGCACTCAATCCCCTCAATCTAAATAATCTATAAAGATATTAAATGTGGTTGACCCCAATACTTACTCATGGGTAACACCACTAGAGACCAGTTGCTGGGTGGATTTAATCCCATTCACCATCAATTTCTGGGTCTAGCCATCCAGCCAGTTCTTCAGCCAGCAAAGAGAGCATTTATCCAAGCCATGGGCTGCCAGCTTCTTCAGGACAATACTGTAGAAGATAAAGTAAAAGGTTTTGCTAAAATCTAGATAGGTTACATCCATAGCCTTTCCCTTATCCACCCGGCAGGTCTCCTGGTCATAAGAGATCATGTTGGTCAAGCAAGTTCTGCTCTCTGACCTTTCATAGATTCATAGATTCATTAGGTTGGAAAGGACCTACAAGATCATCTAGTCCAACTATCCTCCCACCACCATCCCTACCCACCAAGCTACTAAATCAAATCCCTTAGCACCTCATCTAAATGCTTCTTGAACAGCGCTAGGGATGGTGCCTTAACCACCTCCCTAGGCAGGCCATTCCAGTGCCGGACCACTCTTTCAGAGAAATAATTTTTCCTCAAATCTAATCTAAATCTTCCTGGATACCAAAGTCAGGCCTAGGGGCCTGCAGTTCCACAGATTCTCCTTCAGCCTCTCTTGTAGATCAGTGTCAGACTGAGAAGTCTCCAGTTGTCTGGGGCCTCCCCAGTTGTCTGGGATTGATGATAAAGGATGGAATCTGGCATAAGCTATTTCTTCAGTACTCTCAAGTAGATACTATTTTGCCCCATGAACTTGTGGCAGTCTGGGTGGAGTAGCAGGTTGCTGTTTCCTCCGGACCTATGGTGGGTTTATTCTGCTTCCCATCCACATTTTCCAGCTCAGAAGGATGAGTACCCTGAGGATAACTGTTCTGACTGAAGCAAAGAACCTCAGTCTTTTCCTTGGTGGTAATGTTACCCACTGCATCCAATAAAGGCAGCAAACTCTGTTTGCTGTTAATGGGTTTATGAAAATATTTTTTTAATTGACTTTAACAGTGGTGGCCATAATAAGTCCTTACTGGGCTTTCTCCTTTCTAATTTCCTCTGTGTATCCAGGCAACGTCTTTCTATTCTTCTGGAGTTGCCTGGCCCTTCTCCCAAAGATGGTAAACTGTGTTTGTTTTTTTTTTCCCCAGCCCCCAGGGTCTGAGAAAATGTTCCCTGTTCAGCCACACTGGTTGTTGTCTCTGCCAGTATGTCTTATGGTACACAGGGACAGCTTCCTGTGCCTTTAAAACTTGAGGGCCTTCCCCTCAATCCTTACCCATGAGGACTCATCATTATCATTTCCAGTATTGAGCTCTATCACATCAAAGTGCTCCCTACTGTGGAGAGCTACCCCACTGTCCTCCTTCCTTGTCTATCCTTACAAAACAACTTAGCCCTCCGTTGCAGCACTCTGGTCATGAGAGTGATCCCACCATGTTTCAGTGATGGTAACTAAAGTCATAATCTTCCTGCTGCCTAATAGCTTCTAGATTCTCCTGTCTGTTGCCTATGCCGTGTGTGTTGGTGTAGATGCACTTCAGCTGGGCTATTGCTCTTACCTCTAACCCAGGCATTCTTTCCCTAGGCTCATTTCCAGTGAACCTGGTTTTATTCCCTTCTCCATTCAAACCTAATTTAAAGCCCTATCAACAAGCCCTGCCAACTCCTGGGCTAAAATCCTTTTTCTCCCTTTGAGACAGGTAGAGCCATCTGTTGCCAGCAAGTCTGGTTCCAAATAAACCACCCATGATCAAAAAACAGAATTCCTTCTGTATAACCAAGTTCTTAGCCATGTGTTGATCAGGTGGGTTTTCCTGTTCCTCTTTGTGCTTTTCCATGCAGAAAGGATCAAAGGAAAGATCACCTGAGCTCCTCCTTCAAAAAACCACCCCAGTGCTCTCAGGTTCCTCTTGATAGCCCTGAGGCTTTTCCTTGAAACTGTATCTGCCAACCTGAACTTCCAGAGATGGGTAGTAATTGTAGGGCCATGACAGACTAGGGAGCTTCCTGGTTAATATCATGGGCCCCAGGGAGGCAGCAGACTTTCCCTGCGGGTAGGGTCTGGTCAGCATATCAGGCCCTCTGTTCCCCTCAGAAGGGAGTTGCCTATGACAATTACCATTGTTTTGTTCTTGGCAGAGGCAGTCTTGAGGTGTGGAAGTGGCTGACTTGCCCTAGACAAGCCTATGGATGGACCTTCATCAGCATACTCATTTGCCTGTCCTTCATGTTCCAGAGCTTCATACCTATTGTGCCAGGGGACCTGGGAAGGTGAGGTAGGCTGGGAGGGGGTTTACCTAACACCCCAAAGAGGGACCTGTTTCCATTCTTCCTTGTCTTTCAGGTCTCTTCCTTCTGCCTGATGGTGATAGCGTAGGGGATCCACTGCTGCTGATGGAGTGTCCTCCTTCTTTCTTTCTTGCAGAATGACAGAGCGTGGCTCTACTAATCAGTCTTCCTTTCATGCTCTCTGAGAAGGCTGCAGGCTTGCTGCTGCTTGGGGATTGGCTGGGTGTTGTTTGGCACGTGGTGTGATGTAGGGTTTGTAGTAGGGTGTTGGTTGGTGGGCAGTTGTATTGTTAGCTACAGTTGGTTGAAGGGCAGTGAGTAATTGCATTGTGGATATATACGCATAGGAAATAATTTGTTCCTTTGTATTGAATAGTGCTGATGCTTATTGCTTTGTATTTTTGAAAAGAGTAGTACTTTGATACCGGCACACATTCAGATATCACTGCTGAAATTATTTGTGTTAAGAGTGACTTTTGAGGTTCATTTAAAAATATACAAATAGATTTGAATTGTTTTTTGTATGTAGGTAAAATATCTGAACCAGAGCAACAAAATGTAACTGAATGTTGTCTGCAAAGTTCAGCTTCTACTACCATACCACCAACATACACCTCTGATGCCAGCGACCAACATAACTTTTTGAGCAGCCCTTGTGTGTGTGTATGTATGTGTGTGTGTGTATATATATACATATATATGTATGTATATATGTGTGCGTATATATATATATATCGTTTTTTATATTAGTCAAAAAGATTTTGGCTCAGTCGAGATGTTCTATTTTGTTTCCAGTTCTTTCTCTCTTGGTGGGGAAAGGAGTAGTGAGTAAGCAGCTGGGTGATGCTTAGCTGCCTACCAGGTTAATCCACAATAGTCTGACGTATTGTTTTGATAAGGAAAGAGTGTATTTCATGCTGAAATTTTAATGCAGTTTCATGATATAGGGCATCTTGTCCGTAGCACTAAATACGTATATACTGTTAAAAAGAACTTCTGCTTTGGCAGTATGGTTACTCATAAAGCCTGTAAAAGGTTTTAACTTTATATAAGTGAAGGTAAGTAAAATAGAGTTTTTATCTATGCTTGGTCTTCAGTGTTTGCTGTTTGTTTTCCATCTGTGTTACGTGCTAGGGAAAATGGGTGGTTCATTGTCATGTCTGGAGAAATATACCCAGAGCAGAACTCAGAAGAAGAGTGAACTCTGATTTCTACTGATGGATGTGAAAGAAGTTTAAGCATTAACAACATTGTGTAAAACATTGCACCTTATTAGTAGGCAATTTTATTACTCTGGCTGTTTATCTCTTCTTTCAGCTTGAACATTTATGCAAAAATATGGGGAAAAGCTTCCATCTGCTGTAGTTTCACTGCTGTTTTTATTTGGCATAAATAGTTACTGATAAAAAATAAATGAGAATTCCCTTTAACTAGAAATCAGCTTTAAATAATGAAGATAGGTCAAATACTGAAATAAAACAGATGCAGTCATACAAATTCAGATGCTTTACAGAGTTTGATAATATTTACAAATAATTTACAAATCCAATTTATTCACATAAAAATAGGAATTATTTAAAAACTCTTTTAAAAATTGCTTTGTCTTTTTCCTTGAACTGAATAAAAGATGTTCAGAAATTTAGTATGACACCTATTTGTGGTGCTATGTGTAAGTATCACCAATGGTACAGTAACAAATTCTGATAAATGTATGCCTTAAGCAGTTGCATGCTTACAAACACTCCATGCAGGAATTATTAACAGGAGGATGGAAGTAAGAACAGGGAAAAGTTATCTTTAGGAATTCTGGTAGCTTGGCAAGACCCAAAAGGTTAGAATGTAGGTGTGGAGAGGTGTCACCTGGGAGTAAGGAGACCAGGAGGGTTCTTTAGTGACCCTTGGCAGAATGAGAGCTGATTGTAGGGTCATGATGGAGATTTATTATTACAGAAAGAAACTAACACGTAGCATACTAAGTACAATTTCTAGCAACTAATGTACCTTAGTGTTGTTCAGAATTTCTAGACTTTTGAATTTTCAGCCACCCAGACAGATCCTCTGTAAATCAGGTCAAATTGTGATTAAATCAACAAATGATAGGATTATAAACTAGACTTAGGTTTAAGTAAAACGTGAGTCACTCAGTTCTTGGAGGAAGATGATGATCTTGGATCTTGATAACACTGGACCCATAATCACCATCACAATGGATGTCTTTATGCCGTGGGCAATGGTGTACATTAACAGCCTACTTGAATAGCCTTTGATTGGTTATGTTATCCGTATTGTCAGGAGCAGGATGTGTTTCTTTTGAGAGTTTTTTTTGTAAGAGAATGGCACAGAAACAGGAACCTGAGGTTGAAAAATAAGTAAAATTATTAATGTTATCAACATATAGTTATCAGAGAATCATAGAATGGCCTTGGTTGGGAGGGATCTTAAAGATCATTGAGTTCCAACCTGTTGCCAACTAGTAAATCAAGGATTAGGTCAGGTAGCCTAGGGCACTGTTGAACTTGGCCTTGAATACCTAGTGGGGCATTCACGACTTCTCTGGGCGGCCTGTGCCAGTGCCTTGCCACCCTTTGAATGAAGATTTCTTTCCCTAAGATCTGACGTATATTTATTGTCTTTTAGTTTAAAGTCATTCTTCTTTGGGAAAATTTCTGTTCCAATAGGCTTGCTCAGTTATCTCTATCCCAAAACGAGACAGAGGAGAGTCTTCCCCTTTCTTTATTTGACTTCTGGGGCGTACCTGTGTGGTGTTGCTGAAAGTATCAGGGGATACAGCCTCTTTTTTTATCCCGATAGTGCTAGTAAGTCCTTTCTCCACTGTCTAAGGTACTCAGGGTTCACATTCTTATTCGTTTGCCTATGTACTCATTCCCCCCAGCAGGTACCCGCCTTTGTTTCCTTTGTTTATACATTGTAATCAGTATTCAGAATTTGTTGTTTTGCCCAACTAGAATAACTTTGTATCCAGTAAAGTAGTAACATATATCACTTTTTTTTCTGTCCTGCAAAATAGATTTATGTGCTCACGCTAAGCTAGCATCTCCTGCTGTATATGTCAAGATAAGTTTGTTTAACTAGTTCTTTTTCTCAGAGCTTATGTTACAAGGATAACTTATCCTTTCTTCTTTCATATCACCGTTGTCTTACCACCATCTACCCATGTAACAAGTCAGTCCCCTTCCTGTTTGTTAGCTCTCTCTCTCTTTAAGTATTTTTTTTTTGTAGTTCAGTACTTATTTTATTTTCCTGACTTTGCTGAGTTGCAGAGTATCTACCATGTGTCTTTTTTTTTTTTTTTTCCCATATTTTATTTTATAGTTCTCAGTAAACCAGCAGATTTGGGGCTCCAGTCCTCAGGCACCTCTCCCATTCTCCATGACCTTTCAAAGCAGTGTGGCAATTGCCACGATGGCTCTGTCAGCACTCATGGGTGCATTCAGTGAGTGCCTATGGATTTCTGTGCCTCAAATTTGCCTAGATCCTCCTTGACAACAGGGAAGTCTCCCTTTCTTCAGATTCTCTTCAGGGTCTGGCATTCATGAGGGTCAGTCTTAGCAGTGAAGACTGAAGCAAAGTAGTTGTTCAGTAAGTCTGCCTTCTTAGTGTCCTTTGTAACCAGAGTACTCACCTCAGTAAGCAGTGGGCCCACATTTTCTATAGTATTCCTTTTGTTATTGACATATTGAAGCTGTCATGTCCCATCTGTAATTATAGGCTGGCCTTTCTTTTTGTCCTTGATTTCACATGCCAGATTTATTTCCGCTAAGCCTTAGCTTCCTCATTGCATCCCTGTATGTCCTATCAGTGTTCTTGTATTACTCCCAATGTTCTGTGTGTTTCTGGAATCCCAGTTTTGGGACACTTTTTTCACAGATCCTTCTGAACTCTTAGCATCTGCTTGTATGTTTTCCTTAATGTCTTCTGTGTCTGCTTTTGGTGATGTGAGCCTGCTAGATATCAGCCAGCAATATTTGGGTAGGTTAGGTGGCTAATCCTTCCCTCCCTACCTTTGTTGTCTCTGGAAATGTAGCAGTATTTAACTGCGTGCTAGACTTTTTAAACAGTGATGGAAGGAGCTTCTTTGTTTAACTGTAACTATTATAGTATGCACCTATATATAGTTCATGCTTTTAGAAAACTGACTTAATTTTTTAAATCGGAGTTTAGAGTTGTTATTTTAGAGTAGCCAGTTTCTTTGTCAGTTCTACTTGCACCTTTGCTGTGCTTCCTACTGTTAGTCCTTATTTCTGTCAGGAACTAGCAAGCATCTTTCAGGGTGTATATGTGGGAAAGAGTAAGGAAGTATCAAAACTACATTCTGCTTTGGATTTTTGACCAACAGGCTTTTTAGTGGTTGTTTTTGAAGCGTGGCACAATGTACTTCTCTCAGTAATAACCAGATACCATTAAAGGATCTGACCCTTTAAAAATCTGATTTCATATTCGGTGTTTTGCAGTTTTTTGCCTTACAATGTAATGTGGAAATGAATGTTTTCTCTTTCAACTATTGTATTAAGAAACACAAATTTTAATTGAGTGTAAGTCAGTATTTTCATAAATGAGACGACTTCAGTAAATTTTCTGTTATACTTTGGATTTTAAGAAGCAACCTGTAACTGTGGTTCAACAAGAAACGGAGTATCCATGAATCTTCTGTAGATACCAGTTTTAATCTGCCTTGACTTTCTACTTTAGCTAGTGAAGATTTCTTTGAAATGAGACTAATATTCATATCACACATCTTCATTTAAAATGGAAGCCTTTCCTATGGGATATGTCCTGTTGTTCCTCCCTCCTTGTTGTCCAGAACTCCTCAAAAGAAGTCAGTGCGAAGTTCAGTTACTGATGTCTGAAGGAACTAATTCTAGAAGTAAATTACCTTAAGGCCTAATAACTTCTTTACCTTCATTTAAGCATTTTTCCTACGTAAAGTTTATGAACTTTTAATTTGTAGTGAGGCAGGATTACCTCCCTCAACCTGGCCATCATTTTCTAGATGTGACCTAGGAAATGGTTGGCTTTCTGGGCTGTGGGGTCATGTTACTGGCTGATCTAGACATGGTTTTGATGAAAATGTATATATCTGTAATAGTTGTACTATCTCACTGTAAGTAAACTAACTTTACTGTAAGTAAATTAATTGTTGTTTCACTGTTGGAAGAATTTCAGAAAAGTTTAAGGTAAAATTACTGTTCATTGGAGATCAGGTAGGGTACAGAGATGTAGAAATGGGAATTGGTTAAATCCTTCACTTTTTAATGAGCTTCTAATTTTCAATTTTTGGCCAGTGAATTTCTGTTTATTATAGGTACACACATAACTATTGGGTTAGACTTGGTAAATTTATCATATTGATCTTTGAATTTAGGGTTTGATTTGTTCCACTACTTATGCAGACAGTGTAAACAAGAACATTAAGATTAGATTTTTAAAAATTTACTCGAACGTATTCAAAGCATGCAGTACAGCTTTGGCCATGCTGCATTTGTTGAAGTTTAAGGGACAAAGGACTTTTAGTATAGTTTCAATTAAAGGATTGTTTCTAGTCATGCTTTAAGTCTGACCTCTAGAAATTCAGAATGGTTATTGGATTGTTATCATTCATATTTTCACAATGGTTTTCTTGTCGATCTAAGCTGATCATAATTTCTTAGGTATAGGTTTATGGTGTTAATGGAGTCAGGATAATAGAGAATCTCCCTAGGATTTCTCTGGTCTAGTTAGAATGTACCACCATCAAATTGAAGAGATCATAATGAGAATTTGATAGGAATTAAGATTAGATTTTGGAAAAATAGAAACATAGATCTAAAGGAGGAGGATTGAATATTGAAGTTATTGCTACAAAATGTGTTTTCTTGTGTGAGGGGTATAAGACTCTAACTCAAAGTCTGATGATTTAATCATGGAGTTTTGTTTGGTCTCAGCATTTTCAGTTACAGCCAGAGATTATGAATGTGAACATTTCTCCTTCAGGAGCCTGATTGGCTTCATGCTGCATAACAAGCATTTATGGTTGGTTCTCCAGAGTACAGAGAAGGATTAGCTAAGCAAAACTGTAAGAGGGAGAAGTCTAAAATTGTTTCTATTGCTGATGAATTTGTAATTAAAATATAGTATATAAGCCAAAATTTCCCATCTGATGCAAAAATTAACTAGAAATCCATACTAATCTTTGCATATATTGCCCACTTACCTTGTACTGCTGTGGTATCAGAAGGATATATGAGTTAAGTACGATGGGCTTTTTAGCCCTCATGCCAGAATTTGTCAAAGTTCTGATATCTGAAGCACTTCTTAATGTATTAAAATTTGTGACAGCACCACAGATCTGTGTGTGAGCAGGTGTATACATGAAGTAGTTGGGACAGGTGCAGGGTGTGCCCTATCCATTGTTTTTTCAGGGCCTCTTACTTTTCCCAAGTGAATAGTGGATGGGCAGAAGTCACATCCTTTCTCAATGCTCCTGCATTCTGGACGTGTTAATTCTAAAGGAATTTTATATCTTCAGTTCTCTGGGCAAGAACTTGAGAAACAACTGGAGAGTCTTGTCCAAGCATTTCTGAGGCTTCCTTAGTTGTTATCCCTTTAAAACATGAATATTTTTGCTGAATTTTCAATTAAAAATAATGAAAAAGCCAAGGACTAGAAGATAAAGGACTGTTTATTTTTTGTTTAAAAAAAAATATGGATAGTAGTGCCTATAATGTAAAAGACATACTCTTATTTGTCAGTAGAAAAACTGTGATGAATTCATGTTGTCATTAAAATTCATCTCGTCATTAAAAAAAGAAAAAAAGAAGGAAACAGTAAGTGTTCTCTTGTCTGCAGTGAAAATGGTGAAACTAGGTTTGTGCCCTATGTCATTTTCCTGGTTCAGTTGTTTGGTGAAGGTTTACTGAGTGCTTATGATCTTCATGGACCACTTACTCTCACTTTATGACATGTCAGACTGTAACCTGTAGTTTAATAGAAAGTAAGCTCTGTTGCAAATTAGGGTAACAAAGTTTATCTTCCTCTTCTTTATAGCACAATGACCGACAATAAAGCAAAGTCGACCAAACCTGCAAATAAGACTCCTCCAAGGTCTCCTTCAGATCCAACAAAAGACCGAGCTGCAAAACGATTATCCTGTGATTCAAATAGCTCCCATGAGGGAGCTATGGCGGGAGAAATAAGTGCTCTGGAAGAGGCCTTTAGAAAATTTGCTATTCATGGTGATACAAGAGCCACAGGAAAAGAAATGCATGGGAAGAACTGGTCTAAGCTGTGTAAGGACTGTCAGGTGATAGATGGGAAGAATGTGACAGTAACAGATGTTGACATTGTCTTCAGTAAAATCAAGTAAGTTCCTCTCTGCTATTGTTTCTTTGTCTCTCCGATATGTTTTTTGGATAACCATCTAAATTTATATGTGGTTCCTCAAAGACATTGTGAGTCACTATGCCTTTGTCACAGTCAGTCTCTAAATGTTCCTTAGTGAAGTTGTTGCTTTTTATTTTCTGCCTGCTACAGTACGTTGATTTCAGCATAGCAGGTGTTAAAAAATAATGCAGTGCAGAGAGATTGAATAACCTATTTCTGTTTTGATTATGTCCTAGCAAACTTTATTTATTTATTTATTTTGTTTACAGTAAATGCTGTGAATGATTTCTGAATAATATCTGAATGAAGTCAGGATGTAGTCTTGCATCTTGACAAAACTCAGCCTCAAAGAACTGAGGCTAAGGTGGGATATATACTAAGCCCTTTTTCTGTACACAGTCTTGATGTCCAGCAAAACAGCTGCTCCTATTTGAAGTGTAGGGTACTGCTCACACCAAACTTGTTATTTTTTTCTTGGTTTTATGATATATGATGGTAGTGTTTATTTTTAAAATGTCTTTAGCTTTTGTCAACTTTAATTCTCTTTCATTACAGGAAATAAAAAAAAAATCTTGATGCTACTTTCTCATGTTGATGTCTAAGCAAGTTAATGATAGGGCAACTCTGTGATAAGTAGCTGATTTAAAGTAGTATCTGTTGTGATACCTGCTAGGGTAAAATGAATCCAGTTTCATTATGCGAAAGTCAGTTGTGAGGTGTCAGGGACTTAGGGATGAAGAAGAACTTCAGTGCATCACATTGCCGTTGTTCAGAAGCCTCTACTCAGCTCAGAGGTTCTTGTCTCCTTCTGTGGAGTGTGCCTGTTCAGCATTTTCTAAGATTGCTGTTAAGAGTTGACATCTCAGAAGAGATACACTATCTTTCCCCTTTCCCTCTGTTACTTAGTAATTGGAATACTTTCGCATTTGTTGCAGTTATCTTAATTGTTTATTAGCTGCTTTCTCTTTCCTTATTTGTGTATATACATCATGTATTTTAAAACTACTTTTACTTTTTTCTCTTGTTTCAGATTTAACCCTAAGCTAAAGGTTAACGATAAATTTGGAGAGCGTCGAGAAAGGCCTACTCAGTACATAAACTCCTTATTTAATCTTACATTGAGCTATTTCCAAACAGGGCACTATGGTTATTTTTGTGTAATTTTTCTTTTACAGTTCAAGTTTTGTTTTATCCTTGTTGAATGAAGAAATTAAACACTGTAAAAGAATTTTCAGCACCTCAGAAACTGCGGTGTACTACTTCCATGCCAAATGAAAGAGTTAAGTTTTCAGGTATCTGAAGCCTCTGTACTTCACTACTGCTTTTACGTTCAACAGCTACACTCTTATCTCACAGGACAGACTTTGACCTGTGATTCTGATAGCCATCCATAGAGTTTCACTGAGACAGTGTTGGTGGCTATTGGTAATTGGCCAGGGTACACAGTCCATATAGTAGAAGAAATGTTCTGCTGTATAAGATTACAGTTGCAACTAGCCAAGTAAATTTTCTGTCAGTTCTTTGACTGGGAAATGAGTTTGTTAAGCAGAGTTTGCTTTCTAGCCAGCAAATGCTTGTTGTGAACAGCAGTGGCAAGTTTTGTTAGAATACTGGAAAAGAAGTACTATCTCTATGATCCCTGTTTGTCATCTTGATAACTTTCTCATGATTGATTTATTGTTCTGCAACCAGTGCTTTATTTATTTATTTTTAATTTTTTAGCTAAACGGTTACACTTGAAAACAAAGTTAAGTTGCAGTGATATCAGTGATATTCTTTGAGAAGAAAAAAACAGAAATAACTTTTTTTTTTTTTTTTTTCAATAACTTGGCTTGGGCTTTCTGGTAAAATGTGGAGTTTAATATTATATCCTAGTTTTAGCTAATTTGAAGAATTCCTTTTTCCACTTTCTGTCAATATTCAGCTATCTGTCCTTTGTACTTGACATGTTAAGAGTGGTAATACATTCTAGGTATACTGAGCTTAGTGACATGCAACTTCCAGATGTGCAGTAGTATTTAGAAATGAATGGTTTTCATGGGAATGGCAATTCCATGATTATCTTTTTAGTAGCTGAAATGATTGCCTGCTTTCTTGGAACTTTTGTTTCTTCTTGTTTCTTTTATGCAATTCTTCCGGAGTTGCAAAAGTTTATTGGTCATAGTTCTTCTGGTGTGCTTGCAAGATGGATTGGGTGAATCTTACTGCCTTAGACAAAGCAATCTCATTGGTGACACAGGAAGAAGGGGGCACAGAAATGTTCTGCATTTGGTATGAAAAATGTGTCTGCGTTCTTGTTAATCCTGCAAGACAGTGAGACACAACACAACAACCTAAGAACTTGAGGGTTTTTTGCATTAAGGAAAGCAGAGTATCTAATAATAGGTGTTACTGATCTCTGACCAACACTCTGGCATGTTGTTCTAGGAACTTGAATTTCTTTGTTGAGGTCAACAACTGCACTCGGGAATGTGGTATGTTAGCTATGCCATACACATACTTCCATTGTTGTATGTAGTTAATATGGTAATACCCATGATATAAATGCCTCTGCTGTTATTTTAGAACTGTTATCACTCAGTACTACAAGAGAACGATTTAAGCGCTGCCATAAAACTGTTAATTCTATGATATTATTAGACAGAAAAATCAAAATATTTCTGTTTATACTGACATGTTACTATGGTTGCAGGCAGGCCTGGGTGACATCAGGGCTTGGATCCATTATGAGCATTTATTTAGGTAGTTGTCTCTATGGAAACATTTGTTTGTTTTGATGTTACTATGTGCTAAATCTTAAACAATTTTTTTCAGTTCTATACAGGATTGTTATTGAAAGCTGGTTAATCTACAGAAGCTTTACAAACATACCATGCTCTCCACCCTTTAAAATATTTTTGCTAAAAGATCAAGTGAAAGCATAATTGTCCTCTTAGATTCCATTAATGGTTTCTTCTGTTGCTTTGACATGTTTTCTTGTTGCTGAGGAAGCCATGTGTTCTAAAGGCCAGAAAACACTCCTCCATCTTTCTGAGAAAGGAAGTTTTTGTTCCCATGGAGAATCTTCACAACAATTTTTGTGTGCCCTGAAACAGTTCCACTCATATTCTATATTTAGTACATCTTGCAGAGTCAGCTGTTTAGCCTAGTTCCCACACTGAATCTGTCAAGTCTCTGCAGGAGTGCTTCCACCTGAGATCAGCTTGGACTTAGTTCAGCATTAGCTAACCATTGCTACAAGACCGTGGAAGAATTAAAATGGATGTTTTCAGTAAGAAGCTGGCAAGATCATGCACTCATTTTCCTTTTGTCAGTACTCCAGAAGTGATGCCTCCTACTTATTTGCATGAACACTACAACAGATACAGAAAGTGCAATAACACTGTTTGATGTAGCTGAAAGTTTGCTCCAAAATGCTATTTTTCAACATAATCACCACTATTAGCTGTGCATTTTTCCCAAATGTGAACAAGAGCCTATATGCTGCACTTGTGAAAGTCTGCACCAGCAGAGGTGACCCATGCTTTTGCAGCTGCTACGTTGACATAATTGCTAGGAAAATATTGCCCATGCACTTCATCTTTCATTGATACAAACAGTTGGAAGGTGCTAAATTCAGACTATATGGTGCCTATCCAGACAAGATAGGCAACGTGCTCCACAGTCTTCTAATTGGTATGAGGCCCAAGATTTCTGTGTTTCAAGAGAAATGTTCTCTGGACTGACTCTGCAAGTTCAAGCCTTCAGCTTAGTCAGCATTGCAGTGTAGCAGGTTGATGGTTTGTTTGGCTTCCTGGAGATCCAGTAGGATCACCCCTTTCCGATCCCTTAGTGCTAACCAAATTGTTTTCTTTCTTTAGTATCATGGTGATTATTTTAGTTGTACACTGTTACTCTCCTTTCATGATTGTGGTACAAGCTTCTGGGGATGCTTCTAAACCTTTGATGGCAAAGTTGAGATAGAGGTCCTGTTGAATCCAGAAAATTGGTGCTTGCTTAACTGTATCAGTACAATTTTCCTGCTGCAAACAGGCCAAGACTATGCAGCGTAACTTTCAATAGATGCATGTTCCTTCTGCAAATGGCTGTATTATTCTGCTGAATTATGTTCATTGTGTGTGTGTGTGTACTTATATTGCATTTTTAACTGCCATTCCCTTTTGTCTCAGTGATTCTGTTTCTTAAGCATATTTGTTGCTTTAGATCAAAACTGCAAATTGAATGTTTGGCTCTTTACAGTTCTCCTTGCTCTATAAACTGGCCTTTGGTTTATCTATTATCTTGAGATTGAAAGGCAAAATTTGCCAGAGTTAGTAGAGGTAACATGGAAAGTGAGAAAGATCTTGGACTTTTTTGAGCTTGCTAGGGTTTAAAAGACTACAGCTTTAGTTTTCTGTGTTTGGTCTGAGGACTGTTGCTCTTCTAGGGAAATGGAGATCTTCAGGGGACCGTCAGTAAGGCTTTCTCAACTGGATCTCCTAAGAAAAAGTTTGGATACTGAGCCTAGAGATCATGTATCTCAAGAAGTGAGGTGAATCTTTTCTGCTGTTATCTGAGGGTATATGTACTCCATAAGGCTTTCTGGAGTGCTTCATAACAGGCATAAAAGTGCAGGACTCTAGAAGAGGAATAAGCCACCGTAATTTAATGAGAAGAATTAATTCTTCATTTCTGCTGACACAGTAGAGCATTGTACCACTTAGTGCCATTTGTGATCATGAGCACCTGCAGCTGCAGAGCAGTGGTGATATTTGGCACCAGGCTGTGACTGCCATGACACATGACAGCACTAGCTTCATGGCCCAGATGTCTTCAGTCTTTATTCTGTGCCCTTCAGCTGAAAACACTGTTCAAAAAAAAATAGTAAACTAATGACTGAAGCAATTGTACTATTAGGGGCTCTATTATTTATGCTGTGCAAAAGATAGGACTGATTTTTTTTTATTTAATAACAAGGATGTTCTGTTTTTCTATCAGCCAACAACAGTCATACAGTGACACTGTAACATGGTAGTAGTTCATTCACCACAATTGAAAAATAAATATAAGAAAACAAGATAGATCTGTGTTTACTGATTGGAGTTCATTATACAAGATTTCCAGGTACTCATTACAGTATGCCAGTTAACACTAGATTTGTCATTTTCCTGATATTTGAAGTGTTAGTTACTCAGAATAGAGTGTTGTTTGTTGAGCTTTTTGAAGGGAATTGACAACAATTGAGAGGTTACTTGACTTGGAGGAACCAGAGCAGCATAGGATTGATACGAGATGCTACTGAAGTGAGGATCTGTAGAGAAGATGATAGGCAGCTTGAATGCATCATCAGACAGTCTGTGTTTAACAGACTGTATGTTCAAGTCTGTAGCAGTGAGGGTCTGTGTCTGAGGGTCTGAGTGGTGGTGACACTATTTACTATCCTATCTGGTCACTTCCCTTAAGATAATTTGTGGTACTGGGAGAACTTAATTAAACCTATTTTGATAACTCCTTATGCTCAGTCTACCATGTATCTGGAAATGGGTCGGTGGCTTGGAAATACTGCAGGTGATCTCATTCTCCCCCTGCTGAAACGACCACTAGCTGACCCTCCTTAGCACCCAGATGGAGTTAATCTCTCCCTTACCCACTAAGTTTGTCTGTTATTGTTTAACAGGCCTGCATGGTTTCAGAAGATAAGGAAATCTGCCTGCAAAAGTGCTGTCTTGCCTTTGCAAGATCCCCTGCTCCAATCACTCTCTTGTTAGTGTGGTGATCTCCTTTCATTTTAATATTTGGGACATTTAACTCTTTTGCTTCTCAGTTTACAAAAGCAGACCAATGTGCTAGTTGTTGCTAAGCAGTGTTGTACAGAGCCAAGGATGTTTCCACTTTTCAGCTTCTCGTAGTATCTTACTAGGAAGGGTGTAAAGCAAGCAAAGGCAGTTCCAGAGCTTTTATTTGAGGCACAGGCACTATAGAAAGAGATACTAGAGATAAGGGGAAAGAACTCACCCCTCCTGGCAACCATTTGGATCAAGGAACACAGCCACCTCTCGTTTGAACACTGGTGCTCTGGAAGGAAGGGAGCCAGGACAGTGCGGGGCAACCCACGCAGGCTGTGAGCATATCTGTGCCCCTGGAAGCACAGCTGGAAGCGCGAGGGAGAGGGAGAGGGAGAGGGAGGGAGAGAGAGAGGACAGGTGGACCTGGCTGGCTGGGCATCAGTCAGTGGGTGGTTAACAGTTGCCTGTACATCATTTGTTTTGTAAATATATATATATATATTAATTACTGTTATTTCTCTCTTCCTTTTCTGTCTTATTAAATAATTCTCAGCCTATGAATTCTACTTATTTTTTTTTTCCAATTTTTTCTTAAATCTATCTCCCCCCATCTCACTGAGGGCAAGGAGAGTGAGTAAAAGGCATGTAATATTAGCTGTCTGCTGGGTCAGACCACAACAGTAAGTCAATAGTAAGTATCAAAGCTGGACTGGAAGGAGAGGCTGAAGAGATATTCTGGATCAACAAAGATACACTGTTGGAGGAAGCAAATCAAATCTGGTAATAGTTGGAACAAAATGGATACACTTCATTCCATGTGCCCTGGTGGGATGTACTCAAGTTCTGAGAGAACAGGCAATGGAATTGCTAAGCTACTCTCAATTTTGTGTCAGTTTGATGAGAAGTCTGTGAGGACCACAATACAGTAAATGTTACTCCTGATTTCAGAAAGGGAAATGGTTAGCTTTACCTCCTTCCTGGGGAAGATAATGGAGCAGTGGTCCTAGAAGCCATTTCCAGGCATATGAACGACAAGAATATCATCAAGAGCAGTCAGCATCCATTTACCCAAGGAAAAGTCAGCTTGACCAACTTGAAAGACATCTACAATGAAATGTCTGGCCTGGTAGATAACGGCAGAGCAGTTGTGTGTCTCTGTGAGGCCTTTGAAACACTGTCTCCCATATGATCTTTGTAAACAAGCTGTTGATGTATGAGCTGGGTGCATACAGTGAGGAGGATCAAAAACTGGCTGAACATCTGGGTGCAGAAGGTGATGATCAATGGTGTGTTGATAGGGATCACTAATTAGTTGCATGTACCCTGTGGGTGAATACAGGGCCCAGTTCTGTTCCACACATTTACTAATGATATGGATGACAGGGCGAAGGGTACTCTGAGAAAGTCTGCACATGACTCAAAACTGGGAAGAGTGGCTAGTATACTAGAGGGTCATGCTACCATCCAGAGGGCCCTCAGAAGAATGAAGAAATGTGCTGACAGGAGTCTCAAACAGTTCGGTAAGTAGAAGTGCAAAATCCTGCACTTGAGAAGTAGCAGCCCAGTAATATATGCCAGGGACCAATGAACTGCAAAGCAGATCTGCATTAAAGGCCCTGATGTCTGCCTGTTCTGGTGGAAATGAAGTTGAGCATGGGCCAACCAGTGTGCCCTTGCTGAAAGTAAGGTTGCAAGGGTATCGTGGGCTGTATTAGGCAAAGCGTTAGCGGCTAGTTGAGAAAGGTTATCCTTTTCTCTACATGGCCCTGGTGAGGCCACAGTAGCGGTATTTTGTCCAGTTCTGGGTTCTGCAGTATGAGAGTGAAGTGGATGTACTGAAAAGTGACACAGTGTGTGGATAAAGGGATTGGAACACCTCTCTCATGAGAAAAGCTGAGGGAGTTAGGACTATTCAGCCTAGAGAATAGAATAAACATGGTCTTATGTTTATTCATTGATCTGGGTGGAAATAGCAATGGTGTATGAATACATGTGGATTTAATGTGTTGGGCTTTTTTCTTTTATTGATTGTCATCACAGTTCAGCATCAACTTTCTGAAAAATGTAAAATGTTAGCCTGTTTGTATTGAGCTTTTTCTTTATGCTTCAGATACCTGTAAGAATTAGGTTGGACTCAGTTTTCCTATTTTATTTCTCATTTCCTGTTTTTTCATCTTTTTTTTTTTTTCTGAATGACAGGCAAATACTTTTTCCACTGTTTTTTTTTTTTTTTTTTAATGAATTTGCTCGAAGTAGGCAAAGCAGGCTTGTTCGTGGTTGGAGTAACTTAATGTTTCTGCCAGCTTGTAGCTAATTGAACTATTCTGTGTCCAAAGCAAGAACATATTTTAAAGTATTGAAAGACTGATCTAGATCTCAAATGTATGCTTTAAAAAAAAAGTCTATTGTGGCAGAAGGAATATTTTGCACATCTGGATGTTGATAGGTTTTCTGTTTTCAAATACAGTTGTTTTTATATGATTATCTGTTGGCTATCTCTTCACATATTCTCCTACTCTAACTGTAAACAGTTTGAAAGACTGTTTTGTCCTCAGTCTACCTTTTCTCTTGATTTCTATAAAAAGGAAATGACTGTTGGCAATGCAGAAAAATTTCAGTAGTAAATTTAAAGTCTCTTACTGCTCTTTTAGAACACATGAAGACAAGAGGGAATTGGGGAGCAGGAATGATTTGTGAACATTTGAGTTCTATGGAAATTCAACTCTAAACGGATAACTCCTAACATGGAAAGGTTGGATGCAGTTTGTTTTTGTTTTTTTTCCCCAGAGCTTTCAAGTCACCCCCCCCACACCTCTGAGTTATCCCTTCTGTGTAGGAGGGTAATTCTCTGGAAGGGGAGATGTGTCATTTCTTCTTTATTTTAGGTTACGTATCTTGTTTTGTTGGAGAGAGAATTTGAGGTATTTATTTTGTGTATATACCTGCTCTCTGAAGTCTTTTTTCTTGAAGCATATGGTTTAGCTGTAGGCAGTTGGTTATGCCTGACAAGTTCAATGTGAGTGTAAAGGCAAAGGAACCAGTGCGAACAAGGAGATGTTACAAAAGGAAGGAAGATGAATGCTCACCTGTCTTGGAGGATCTAGTCTTGCAAGGAAAGGACTCCTTCTGGAGGGATCTCCAACAAAGGTCCTTCCTCAGTGCTAGTCATACTTCACCTGTGCTCCCAGGGCTGACCAGGTCTTTTCTCCAGGTTCTCAATCACTGGTTCAGGCTGTGACTTACACTCCATATGCTCCACCCCTTCACAGCATGAACAGCATGATTGAGCCAGCTGGAGTGTGAGCCTTTCCTAATATAGAGATCCAGTGCATTGTGATGTTCATACAATTCGCCCATAGCAGTACAGGTTGGGATAATGTAAGGCGATTGATGATTGGTTCATGGTTGAGGTTCGTGTTCAGTCATAGTGTTGTGGTTTTATGATTTTTGTTATTGGTATTCTACATCATAATATCATATAGTACACTGAAAATTAAAGAGTTAATGTTCCAGCTCCATGGATCATCGATAGTTGTAGGTATACCTGTCTCAGAAAAGAAGAACTATGTACCCTGGGGGACTGCATTGTTTTGTATTTTTATGTTTTTCGACTCAGAGGGAAAGATAAAACCTGTTTGTGTGTCACAAGACTCTCTCTTTCCATTGGGGATCTACCCAGTAGCGGGTGCTCGCTGCCGTCTTTCCTTCAGCAGAAGGCCTTCAGTTTATTGGACACTCTCTATTACTCATTTTATTTTTAGTTGCTGAGAAAAGCCTGAAGACTATCAAGGATGACTTCAGGAGACTGGGGCAGGTAGTTGAAGGAACAGGTGTGCAGGTGATTTTTTCTTCTATACCTTCAGTGGCTGAAGGATACTGGGAGGATCCAAAAAGCACATCTCTTAAATAAATGACTTAAGAGTTGGTGCAAACATAGGAATTTTGGCTTTTTTGATCACGGGGCAATTTACTTGGCACCTGGCATGATGACTGCAGGTGGAAGCAGCCTGTCTCTGAGGGGTAGGAGGATTCTAGCTGAGGAACTGGTAGGACTTACTGACAGGTCTTTAAACTAGGTATAAAGGGGGAAGGGGACAAAATGAGGGCCGCCGGGGCTGAGGGGGTAGTTCAAGGCTCAAAACAGAGCTTGCTGGGTGAAGAGGGTGGAGTTCCTAGGCATGGTGAGATGCGGGAGGATGCTGCTTCCCTTATGTGTCTGTACACTAATGCACGCAGCATGGGAAATAAACGGGAAGAGCTGGAGATCTGCGTGCGGTTGCAAGGCCATGATCTCATTGCATTCACAGAGACATGGTGGGACAGCTCTCATGACTGGAATGTTGCCATGGAGGGCTGTGTGCTTTTTAGGAAAGATTGTCTGGCAAGGCAAGGTGGCAGAGTTGCTCTTTATGTGAGAGAGCAGTTAGAATGTATTGAACTCCACTTGAGGGAGAGTGACGTAGCAGTGGAGAGCTTGTGGGTGAGAATCAAGGGGCAGGCTGGTAAGGGTGACACTGTTGTGGGTGTGTACTACAGGCCCCCTGATCAGGAAGAGGAGGTTGATGAGGCCTTCCATAAGCAATTAGAAGTAGCGTCACATTCCCAGGCATCGGTGCTTATGGGGGACTTCAGTTATCCAGATATTTGCTGGATGAGCAACTTGTCCAAGCACATATGGTCTAGACAGTTCTTGCAAGGTGTTGAAGACAACTTTCTGATGCAGGTGGTGGAGGAACTGACACGGGGAGGGGTGTTACTGGACCTTATTCTCACTAACAAGGAAGGACTTGTTAAGGAAGTAAAGGTTGGGGGCAGCTTGGGTTGTAGTGATCACGAGATGGTGGAGTTCAAGATCTTGAGTGGAAGGAGCAAAGCAAAAAGTGGGATTGCTACTCTGGACTTTAGGAGAGCCAACTTTGATCTCTTCCAGGACCTACTTGGAGCTATCCTATGGGCTAGGGTGTTAGAAGGTAGGGGGACCTGTGAGAGCTAGTCAGCATTTAAACAGCTCTTCTTCCAAGCTCAGGGTCAGTGTGTCCCTATGAACAAGAAATCGGGAAGGGGTGGCAGGAAACCTGTGTGGATGAGCAAGGAGCTCTTGCGCAAACTCAAAGGGAAGAAGAAGGTCCACGAAATGTGGAAAAAGGGTCTGACCACTTGGGAAGAATATAGAAAGGTTGTCAGGGCCTGCAGGGATGCAATGAGGAAGGCTAAAGCACATCTGGAATTGAATCTGGTATAAGTGATAAAGGATAATAAAAAAGGCTTTTTTAAGTATGTTAACAGTACAAGGAAGACTAGGGAGAGTGTGGGCCCCCTACTAGGTTAGGGGGGTTTTCTGGTAACGGGGGATGCTGAGAAGGTGGAGATACTGAATGCCTTCTTTGCTTCTGTCTTCAGTGAAAAAGCACTCCCTCAGGAATCCCAGACCCTGGAGGTTAGTGAGAGGGTCTGGGGAATGGGAGACTTTCCTTTAGTCAGGGAAGAGGTGGTCTGTGAGCGCCTAGGCAATGCTGATGTTCATAAATCCATGGGACTTGATGAGGTGCATTCACGGGCACTGAGGGAGCTGGCAGAGGTGATTGCTGAACTGCTCTCTATCATCTTTGAGAAGTCTTGGAGAATGGGGGATGTGCCTGATGACTGGAGGATAGCCAGTGTCACTCCGGTCTTCTGAAAGAGCAAGAAGGAAGATCCTAGTAATTATAGGCCAGTCAGCCTCACCTCTGTCCCTGGAAAGGTGATGGAACAGCTTGTGCTGGATGCCATCTCCAGACAATTGGAAGAAAAGGAGGTTATCAGGAGTAGCCAGCATGGGTTCACCAAGGGGAGGTCATGCTCGACCAACCTGGTTGTCACTAGCTGGGTGGGTGGGGTGAGGGCGGTTGATGTAGTCTACCTTGATTTCAGCAAGGCATTTGATACTGTCCTGCATGACATCCTTATAACAAAGCTAAGGAAGTATGGGATAGATGTGTGGACAGTGATGTGGGTTGAGAACTGGCTGACTGGCAGAGCGCAGAGGGTTGTTGTTGGTGGTGCAGAGTCTGATTGGAGGCCTTTAACCATTGATGTCCACCGGGGGCCCGTGCTGGATCCAGTCTTGTTCAACATCTTTATCAGTGACCTTGATGAGGGGATAGTGGCCACCCTCAGCAAGTTTGCTGATTATATGAAGTTGGGAAGATTGGCTGACACGCCTGGAGGCTGTGCTGCAGCCTCCTGCAGCAAGACCTGGACATGCTGGAGAGCTGGGCAGTCAGAAACCAGATGAAATTTAACAAAAGCAAGCGTAGAGTCTTGCACCTAGGGAGGAATAATTGCATGCACCAATACAGGCTGGGGGGTGACCTGCTGGAGAGGAGCTCTGTAGAGAGGGACCTGGGAGTCCTGGTGGATGACAGGTTGACCATGAGCCAGCAGTGTGCTCTCGTGGCCAAGAGGGCCAATGGCATTCTGGGGTGCATTAAAAAGAATGTGGCCAGCAGGTCAAGAGAGGTGATCCTCCCCCCTCTACTCTGCCCTGGTGAGGCCTCATCTGGAGTACTGTGTCCAGTTCTGGGTTCCCCAGTATAAAAAAGACAGGGATCTCTTGGAAAGAGTCCAGTGCAGGGCCACAAAGATGGGGAAGGGCCTGGAGGATCTCCCCTATGAAGAAAGGCTAAGTGAACTGGGTCTCTTTAGCCTTGAAAAAAGAAGACTGAGAGGGGACCTGATCCAGGTTTATTAATATCTGAGGTGTGGGGGACAAAGTGGTGAGGCCAGACTTCTTTACGGTGAGGGTGACGGAGCACTGGAACAGACTGCCTAGGGGGGTTGTGGAATCTCCTCTGG
Source organism: Callipepla californica brunnescens (assembly GCA_023055505.1). NCBI lineage: Eukaryota > Metazoa > Chordata > Aves > Galliformes > Odontophoridae > Callipepla > Callipepla californica. The sequence goes on from JALIRH010000053.1 coordinate 1,144,250, forward strand.
AGATATTCAAGACCCGCCTGGACGCCTACCTGTGCGACCTGGTGTAGGGAACCTGCTTTGGCAGGGGGGTTGGACTCGATGATCTCTTGAGTCCTTCCAACCTCTATGATTCTATGATTTATTAGCTTTAATTCCAATTATATTATATTATATTGTGTTATTTTGCTTTCCAATATCTTATTTAGTAAATTAGCTTTCCTCCTCAGATTGTTGCTGCTGCTTGTTTTTAGGCCCTTTTCCCTTTTCCCCTTTCCCGGGTCGTGGGTCCGTGGATCCCCCACACCAGTCATCACAGAACTGGACTGAACCAGTCTGTGAACTATTGACACATAGACCAGTGCATGACAGTGTTACCGGAGGCATGCAGTTGTTTGGTGCAGGTCTGCCTTATGTTCCGCCAGTCCCATATAGGCCATCACCACGTATTGTTCTTGTTCTCACAGCAGCATTGGAGTGCTTTGATGACATTTCACTCCTTTGGGTGATCCTAGAGACTCAAAAACTCACAGGGAGTAGTACAGATGTCTCAGAGGTGCTAAGAGGGGGACGTCTGCCTTCCAAGGCAAAATATAGGCTGTGTCCCTGTTCTGGGTCAACACTTCAGCTTGAACTGAGGCATGTCCAAGCTGTCTGTACCAAACCCTTTGACCAGATACCTGTGACTGTATAACTGTATCAGGCACCAACGTGGGGGGAGGGAGGGGGTGGTCTGATCTGCCGTGAGAACATGATGAGGGTCCCCTTAGCAATGAGGACTGGAGTGTTGACCACAATGTCAGTAGGCCACGTACTGATTACCGGAGGGACTGCTGAGCCTCCCAACTCCAGTAATCTCCCCTGAGGTGCAAGTAGGGCACACCACTTTGGTCCTACGTGCACCTTCAAGGGCCATTCTGTTCTATGGGTTCTGGGATCTAAATTTTCAGGGGCAGGGAGCAGAAGATTATTGTCATTACCAATATGGGGTCATGCTTGATTATCACTGCCCAAAGTTTGTATCTTAAGAGGGATACAAAGCTGCAGTTCTGTCCATTGGCTGTTCCGACCATCCCCCTCTTTAAACTGGTTTGTTTCAGTGGAGGGATGATATACCACTGCTCTCTACTTCCTCAGTTCACCCTTGCTGGACCCATCCATATACCAAGCATCTTCAGGAATAGGCTATTTTCCTTCCTGGATGGGACTCTTCTCCACTGGAGCAACCATTGTCTTTTGTGGCACATCAGTGTGATATGTCACTGGGCCTAGGATCTTCTGAAGTTCTTCTTTTTTAATGGTGATGAAGACAGGCTACTCCTCTGACTGAGATACGTGACCTTTCATGCCACTGCCTGTCCTTGGCCCACCCCTGTCTTAGGAAGCTGTGTCAGATCTTTAACCCACCCTTGAACTGGCAAAGTGGTCTTGACTGCGATTTCAGATGTTTGGTTATTGACTCTACTGCCTGCAGCATGGAGTAGGCAGCCAATAGCTTTTTCAGTCATGCTGTATTTTTGTTTTGCTCCATGCCAGACCTGAGACCAAAACCCAATCAAGATCTGAACGGAACTCTGGTGTTGCCACAGGACCCAGCCCCAGCCATCCTGAGTGACATCCAGTTCAGGTGGAAGGGTAGGATCAAATATACTCAACTCCTGGGACTTGTTTAACAGCCAGTTTGGCCTGTTGAAAAGCCTCGTATTCCATTCTCCCCCGGTCCCATAGTTGGCCCTTCTTTTGAGTTGATGCAAAGCCCTCAGCAGCTGGCTAACTGGGATATGAAGAAACACCAGTATCCCAGTATACCCAAAAGTTCTTGCAGCTGTTTAGGTGTCATAGGGACTGGGAATGTCTGAACCTTATCTTTTACTGCACTGAGTAGTACTTTGGTCTTTCCTGACTAAACTACTCCCAGGAATTTCACAGATAGGCCCAGACCCTGTGCCTTCAGTGGGTTTATAGCACATCCTTTTTCCTGCAGATAGTCAATGAATGTACTGCCTCCAGGGAGTCAGATGTCAACATGAGATCATCATCATTATAGAGATACAAGCTGACATCGTTAGATCATCTCCAGTCTGCCAGGTCATGTGCCACTAGGTTATGACTGTACTGGCAATAAAATGTTCAAGTAGCACTTAAAATTTTACTTGAACTTCTTAGTGATTTAAAAATATATGTGTAGCACTCCCGCCCACCCACCCTTGGTCTTAAAATCATGTGGATTGACGACATGTATTTGAAAAATACTGTTTTTGTAGAAACATAGATCCTATCTGGTAACTTAAAAAACTTCTCATAATGTTAGACCTTGTAAAAAAGTGGAACTGGGCTTTTTGCTGTAATAGTGCAAAAGCTTGGGGAAAACTTCCAGGAAAGTTGGTAGCACAAGGAAGTTTCTCTAAATTAAATTTTAAGAAAAAATTGAGAGAAGAAGGACATTTGGATGATATGTTGCTAGGGAAAGTCTTGGATATTCACTGTTGTTGCATAATAATTTGGTTCTTATTCTCTTACCTGCATGATGATTTTTTTGAAGGTCTTAGTAAAACCATAATTTAAGCTCTGATTTCTTGAGACAATGATTTAACAGCTTAGAATGTTAAGTCCAATTTAATAATGATGTTTTTCTTTGAGTTCATGTAATTGTTTGGATGTTGAGTTTCTGTTGAGTTTCTTTAATAAAAATAGCACTCTTTTTTTTAAAATGTGATTCCTACTTTGGTGTCTTGTTTATTTTTTTCCTCTTCTCTTGGAAGTGCCACACGGCATTCTTGGAATTGGTTAACTGCTCCCATCAAAGGTAACTTGTCTTCCTTGAATGTTAGTGCAGTCAAAACTTAACATTGCGTAGGGAGAGACAGCAGTAAAGAAGGTGCTGGTGTTAACGATACAGTTCATCATCTTGGTCTCTTTTTCTTAATCTCTGATTTTCATTTGCTTACATAAATTCAGATTAATAAATAATATGACAGAAGTCCCACAAAATTGCTAATAATGCAAAAGCTTTCCTTGTGACTTTTTGTGTTCAATAATATTAGATTAGTTTTATATATTATTTTTATATTCAATATTAGTTTTGTTTAATTAAATTGGATTAATTGTGTAGGTATTAATTGTGCAGCTTGTGATGGTAGGTAGTTTCCTTTCAGTAGTGCTTGTGCAGAATATATTTTCACTGAATGTAGACTGCTCTCCCTTTTGATGAAACATTTTAATGCTGCTGTAGAGACTGAATCAAAATAAACCATCTGCTCTTATTTTCCTGTGACCACTCACGTGAGATCATTGGTGGGCTCTGGATGGATGATTTGTATAATTTCTGTTCTTCCTTGGTGGTCAAACAATGAGTACATGTGCACTACTCAGCTCTAGAAGAAAGTACAGATCATGTTGATTCTTTGCTGTGTCCGGTCAGCTGTAATGCTTTTGTCATAAGCCTCTACATTTTAATAAAAAAAACAACAACAACAACAAAAAAAACTTTTGCAGCTATATGATCTTTCACTCTTTGAAAGATGATGCACTATTTAAGTATGATATGTTGTAGTAAGGAAAGAGCTTCTTATCACTAGGTTGCATAAGCTTGTCATAGCCTGGGGAAGATAGCTGAATGAAATCGTTAGGTATTGATAACTGTAATTAAGTCTTCGTCTATCTCTTAACGTCTTTCTTCTACTTTTATGAGACAGACTTAATGAACTCTGTGACTCCATCATCATGCAATTTTGTATTTTGGGTATGTCCAGAGATGTCTTGGCAGCTCTCAAATACAAGGTCAATACAGTTGCAGTTAAGAAGTTTCTGACTCCATTCTCTGTGATCAGTGTGTGTGTTTGCAGTATAGCGCATATCCTTAAGGTGGCAAGAATGAAAGAGAGTTTTGAATAAACTCAATTTTGTGGATAAGAAAACTGGAATATCTGCAGAAGGACAATTCTTAGGCACTGTCTTCCTGCTTTAGCACTAGTTTGTCCTCTAGTATATGGAATCAAGACCTGTTTCTGGGGTAGTTTTATTTCTTTCTTTTTGGTTTAGTTTGTTGTTACTTTAAGGCCGTGTCTTGCATCATTCTGTACTCTTCTGCAGCTTTTGCTGTCACTTGCCCTGTGTCCCTTGGCAGTTAACTTTCACCTGAGTCATGCTAACAAATAGTGCCAGCCCTTCATGTATGCAAATAAGTTTCTGTGTTCCTGAACTGGATTCTTGCCCAGAAGCAGACAACATGTTGAGGATAAATGCAGTATGCTTGTGATAAAGTTTGAATGTTTTAGACTTGTCTGTTTTGTGTGTGTGAAGTTTCTCCATTCCTTGAGTAGAGTTCAGAGATTCACAACCAGAAAATCTTTTCTTTGTATAATACTTCCTTTGAAGATTTTTATCAGTAACTAACTGTTGCATAGATCTGTATTCTTAAACAGCCAGATGCAACATTGTTTCAGTTTAAGAGAATAAAAATAAAAACAAACAACCCAATGCACTGCTCTCTGAAGCTGACTTCATCTGTTCTTCTAATCCCTATCTTTATGATCAGATGTACCTTCTGCTTCAGATTTTTCTTAATCTCATCCTCCTTGAATTCATTAATTTCTATTCATCCCTTTTATTCATTTTTGAGAGTTTTTCCTTTGGAAGCTTTTACCTTCTGTGTGTTTTTGCTAAGTAATTTTCATTCTCCTCTTTCCCTCTTCATCCCCATCTGTCCTGGTTTCACTTGCTCAGTAATGGTTAAGTTTGGGGGAGTCTAGTGTGTCCCTTGAGGAGTACTGATGTTGAGTGAGAAGAAGCAATAATCAACAGTATTACTGTAAAAATTACCTAGATTAAATTAAATGAATTCCAGCCTTATTCTCCCGACAGAACATGCATCAGTCCAGCACCATATGTCATCTCTCCTATTCTGAGCTGTTACAACAAATGGAAAACTAGTCGTGAACTAAACGAACTCTGTGAACAATTTAGAGGGGTAGACTATAGCAATGGTATCTATGTAATTAATCAAGGTGTGTGAGAATGTGTAGGGTGTAAATGATACGGAGTAAGAGGTGAATATTGTCCTGGTTTCGTCCAAAACTGTTAATTGTGCACTGGTGTTCTAATGGTTGGTGATGGGAATGTGAGTGGGGCCAGGCTCTGCAACTCAGCAGAGAAGGGCCACTGCTGCCACTGGCATGACAGTAGGTTATGGGTTAGAGCCAGGGCAGGTGGCCTGAATTAGGAAATGAATTATTCCATACCATACAAAATCATGCAGAAGTCTATTAATTTCTGGTGTGTTGGCTAAGGGACAGCTGATGCTTGGGATTGCTGGGCATTGTTCTGTGTTTGGTGAGAACTTGCAATACTGGCAGGGTGTTGGTTGGCAGGCAGTTGTACTGTTAGCTGGGCATCAGTCATTGGGTGGTGAATAATTATATTGCAGCTATATATATATATATAGTTAACATTGCATATTTGTTTACTTTTTCCCTTTCTGTCTTAGGTAACAGTGTTTATCTAAATTTACAAGTTGTGTTTTGCTTCTAGTGCTGACAAAGGTACCTACTAGTGGTGCAGTGAGCTACTTAAGTCCTCTTGCTTCAGATTTTTAAAGCTCTTCACAAGCTGTCACGTCTTCATGTACTTAGAATAAACTAGATGAATTATACTTCTCTCATTCTATATAGACAAATACTGCCTGGAGGTGAATTGGTACTTCTGTGTTCAGTTCCCAGATGAACTATATTTGTTCTTTTGTCCTCACTGCCCTCTCCTTGATTCCAGAGAGATTTCTATGAGTTTTATATGGCTATCACTGTGTTACAAGAAGTCTGTCTTGCACTGAATTTTGCTCTGTCCCATGCCTGTTGCTTTGTTGACCTTGAATGATGATAAAACTGATAGTGGCATTGGCCTATGATCATGGGTTACAAGAACCTGTTCAGTTTAGGTCCTTACTTCTGATTGGGCAGGGTTGCTAGAACCAAGTAAATTATATTCATAGAGTAATTATGAAGGTTGTCTAGCCATCCTGTTTGTTTGGTTCTAATATTTTTCTGAAGGGAACTAATTTCTGTTCAATAGCCATGTGCTCAGATGTCCCATCTCCAAATATTACCTCTGCCTTGGGTGAGGATCTATAACAGATTCTTCCTAGGATCATTTTGCCAGTGATGTCTTGATATCTTCAATTATATCAGTGATACCTTCTTTCCTAAGAATTTGCCAGTTGAATTCTGCTTTCATCAACATCCAGGTGTCCAATCTCAGTATCCCAGTTCTACCCATTAGTCACTGATGTGGGATAATGCTTCAAGTTTTATTTTCTCTTGGTTCTTTTACTGCTACCTTTCTTTAGAGCTATTAAACATTACAGTGCAAAACACCTGATGGAATTGTTCTGCAGTATCGTTCTTTCTCCACTCTCTCTTTAGTTGTATCTGCAAATAGAAAATTCTGTTGGCATATGAAAATCCAGCTGTAGTGAGTTTTAATTTATCAGATTGCTATTTTTGAATTGAGTAAGATCCATGTTTCTTTTTCTTTAGTTAGGATTTAGGGAATAATACTGGTAGTTATTTGTTGATGAAAATTTTTCTGGAGTTGTAAGTTTGCTATTGAATGTGACATCATTACATGATTAACTTGAATTATTTAGGTGATTAATTCTTAATGGAAGAATGACTCTTACGAGAGTGTGAGAGCAGGAACGGCACGTTAGAAGTTGTCCAATAAAACTTAACATGCCAGTAAGTCAGAAACTGACAGATAAGCCACTTGAGCATTCTGTTGCCAAAGCAATCCTTCATTTCTGTCTTCTTTGGGAAAGGCATAAATATAGGGAGTATTCAAAGTTGAGGTTGCTCAGACTTTCATCTGGTCAAGTTTTGGGTGGCATCTGTATTGGCTGAGACATACAAATCCATGGTGAATTTAGAGTATGTAAACCTTAGAAACAAAACTCATTGGATAGAAGTTTATCCAGAAACATTTGTTGTACTCCCATCTGTAATTATGCTGCCTTCATGCCTGCGTCAGACTTTCCGTACTCCACAGACCCAAGCTTTATATAGTCAGATGACAACTGCCAACATAAAGCAGCACCTATTAGTTTATACTGCTGTAGTCCTTCCTAGCATGATAGCAAGAATAGAAGCTTCTTTCACACTTTCTGCACCATCCTTTTTCCTCTTGAATCTAAGGAAATTAAAAGGATGCATGATTAGTGAGTGGTATGGGTAGATTAGACTTTTAGTCGGGAAACTGTTAAAATAGGAGACTGCTGAGTTAACTGATATAGTGCTATTGTAGATAGATTTCTGATATTGGTTGAGGACTTCGTGTGTGGGTTATATGGAGTGTAATTGTCTATTTTTTTAAGCTGAAATTGTCGACAGTTACTAGTTCAAACAGCATACAGGTCTGAATAATACAGGAGTATTAATTTGCATGACTAAGTTTTCACATTACACTGGTCCAATCTTTTTATCATGTCACAATGTTAGTAATAACATTTGCAAATAAATACTGCGTCATTTGCTATTACAACTTGCTTTGGGCCAGTGCTTGATCTTCTGCATTTTAATGTTTGTTATGCTGATGTCCGGGCTTGGAACTGATTGCTTTACGTGAATGAACCTGGGCTCCAAAAACAGACTGAGGAATTAAAACTTTATTTCAGAATCTAGTGGTTGCATGTGGAAAGATCTATCAAGGAAGGGAAAATGATGGAACCTTCCAGACATTCTTGTTAGTGTCATCAGTCTGTTCCGTAACGTAGGGACATTATGGAAATTTGATATAAACCTTGAATATACTGTTTCTTCCACTGAAGGATGATGCATTTGAGTAATTCTTTTGTTACAGGAAGCATAGCTTAGAATAGAATGCCATGGCTTATCCTTCCTAAACATAAAGATGTCTTTGTATCATATTCATGCACAAGGCTTTAAAAATTTATATTAATATCCCTCTTATACATATTTTTCACTTTTCATTAGGTGACCACCTTTATGATGCTTGTGTTTTCATGAAAACCTTCTTTTCCTACATGCTCTCTACTGTTGATGTTTTCCATTTCCTTCCTACATCATCTTCCCCACGCTTTTCATTTCAGAAACTGCTGTTTTTGAAGTGCAAACCCCCAAATTTTAAATGGGATAATAAAGAATGGTGGGGAGGGAAGCCACAAAAACAGCAACCAAAGAAGAGCAACAGTATAGCAGAATAGAGTGCTTTTGGAATCAAGAATCATGAACTTCTTCAGGGAGTTTGCTACTGTGTTCCTGAATGATGATCCAGGCTAAGCTGTAGCAGTGCTGATCACTGACTTCCAGGTAGCATTTGTGACGTAGAAAGTTGCAAATGAAAGGTCTTCATGGTAGATTTGGCTGTGAGTCTTGTACTGAGCAAGAGCCTTAGTGTGGTCTTACACTGAAGCTTTGCAGTGGTTGCCAGTGTTATCTTTTTCTAAATAAGAAATACATGAATATGGCCTCTTGAGCTAGTTGAAAGTTCTGGAACATGTATCATCATCAGAAGGATGTTAAATCTATTAATGAGAGTCCTGGATAAATTCCAAGTACTTAATAGCACTGTGTGCAGGGTTTTTTGTGGTTGTTGTTTTTGTATGATTAATGAAATGTTGAATATTATTCCTTGTTGTCAGTGTCACTGTTTTCTTTTACTAGCTAATTCCATGAGATAATCCAGCATGGACTTCACTTAAAGCAGAGAAGGGTCGCGAAACGCAGAATTTGATCAAAACATAACATTTATTTTTGCCTAGGATTGTTAGTATTGGTAGGGATATAGGGGCTTGCTACATGTTGAGCTATGCTGGAGATTAAAGATACAAGTAGTGAACAGTTATTTGAAAGAGTTTGTTAGGGTTGGGACTTTTTTGTAAATTAACGAATTTTCCTTTTTATTAAGTAAGAGATTTCATTTTGTGTTAGTTGACATAGGATTTGTTTCCTATCCGTTGGCATCTAAAACTGCAGTCTTCCTTCCCCTGTTTGTTAGTGTAGTCAATCTCATGTTTGAGTGTGATTTGACTCCTGAATATGTCTGAAGTGAGATTTAAAAAGGAGGAAAAAAAGATATTAGACTCATTCTGGACGGTGACTTTTTGTAACAGTAGAATTTAAATTACATTTGTTTGTAGTTTTTCTGGCTTGATTTCTTTCTTGCCAATGCATACTTTCTTTATGCTTGCATCTATCATTTATTCATTGATAAATAGCTGTCACTGTTGGAGGGATTAGTCTGGGTTTTTGTTTTTTGTTTTTGTGAGTTTGCTCGAGATGCTTTCTAAATTGACATAGGAATAAAGGCTTAGGCTGCAAACAAATCTGATGTATTTTCTCAGCAATGTGAGTTTGACCTTGAGGGTTTCCTTATATCATAAGCAATCAAAAAAACTTCTATTATTCTGCTGTAGCTTTAATTAGTACAATTTTCAGTGTCAGTCAAAACATCTTTTTGGGAAGTATTCTATTTGAGCTGCTGAATTTTAGCTTAAAACTAGTGTATACATTTTACTATGTAATTATTTTATAGATCAGGAATCTGTAATTTTATATATAGAAGAAGGGGTATTAGCAAAATCCTTTTCTCTGGAACAAAATATAAGCAAATACTTTACTAGTGTGGGAATGTGGGCTTCCCATTGGTACAAACAACAGGAAATCTTCAGCTCTGAATTTCTGGGAACTTTGTAAGACTGCTGTATTGTTTTCCATAAATATGTGAATGTTTTACAAAGGTGATGGTATAAGAAGGAAAACGGATGGTATGTAAATTAATCGCTATAAAATTTGTCAATCTATGATAAAAGATTTTTAAGCTTTCTAATGATGCAGTAGTGTGGTTAGCACCAATCATTATTCTTAATTTAATTTTGAACACATTGAACCTGTGAGTAAAATGATGTGAACTGTTATTCAGGGAATCACAGAATCGTAGGGGTTCGAAAAGTCCTCTGGAGATCATTTAGTCCAACCTTCCAGCTAAAGCAGATTCCCTACAGTATGCTGCACAGTAAAGTGTCCAGGAGAATTTTGAGTCTCCCCAGAGGAGACATCGCAACCTCTCTGGGCAACTTGTTCCAGTGCCTTATCACCCTCAAAGTAAAGAAGTTTTTCCTCATGTTCAGGTTGAACATTGTGTGTTCTAGTTTTTACCCATTGCCCCTTGTGCTTTTGCTGGGCACTGCTGAAAAGAGCCTGGCCCCATTCTTTTGACAGCTGAGATAAACAAAAATAACAAAACTCATAAAGATGCTTCTGTTCTTGTTTTCTATGGATACAGATCTACAGGTGATCAGCCAGATGAGTTCATGTCTTGCTTTGAACTACAGCCATTCTGATAGCTTGCTGGTTTCCTCTAGTTCCTCTTTATTTCCGAAACATCACCCAGGGAATTACTTTAAGTGTTATCCTACTGATGTTCATAAAAAAGTGACGTTTTAATGGGTTGGGAAATGCTTTAATATAGCAATTGGCTCTTTCTGTTTTTCTCTCGTTCTTTGTGGTAAATTAAAACCATTCTGTTGTTCTTGGGATATTTGTTGTGTTCTTATATAATTTCTTTCAATTTCTGTATGTTTTGGCAGGGGAAAGTCTTCTAGAACTATTAGTTTTGAGCAGTTTAAAGAAGCTCTTCAGGAGCTCTCCAAGAAGCGATTTAAAGAAAAGAGTGATGAAGAAGCAATTCAAGAAATATATAAACTAATTGAAGGAAAAGCACCAATTATATCTGGAGTAACGGTATGTTTCTGTTCTCATGGATGGATTATTTTAGTTGTCGTTTGCTCTACCCTAGTTTTATATTCTCCTGCTTCCCTCTGCAGTCTTAGTCCAAGTTAGTGTGTCTCTGGGCCTGGAGGCAACAGCTGTGCTGAGAAGAGTGAAAACAAAGGTTATGCAATATATGATTATTGCACTGTGGCATTTGTGGCACTGTCATTACTCCTACTGGAAACTGTAGCACCACGTACGGTAATTAGAAAAAATTAAGGAGAGCTCTAGTGTGGTTGAAACACAGAAGTGTTTATGAAGACTGTTGTATCCAAATAAAAAGTAAATTCAGAACCTCATTAAACAGTTCTTTGTTGATGGTAGTTGATAGGGAAATACCAAGAAGAATTAAGTAAAAAAAAAACTTTGAAAAATCTACCACAAGTACCAGAAATCTGAAAATAATTATCATTTGATCTAGTCTTTGGTTTCTTACCTATGTTTGTTTTGTTGCTTTTTTCTTTTTGGCATAAAAACTTTGATAAGTCTGCTAATATTAATTAAAAAAAAAAAAAAATTAAACCTGATGTACATAGGTTTAGTTGTCTTGTCCAACCAGCATTTAAAAAGCTTTTACTTTGTAGTTAATTCAGTAGATACTGGAGTATTCACTGTGATCTTGAATAGTCATGTCAGTCTAGTTCAGTTACTTAACGTCTGTGGTTTCCATGAGTTTAGTCAGTGAATAATCTTTCCTGAAACTGGTTTTGCACAAATGAGCAGTAGGAATGTCAGCTGAGAAATCTCTTTTGAGTTCTATAGTTTGTTAGGTTTCTACAGGATTTCAATTCTATTGTGCTCACATTTGAAATAACTGTTAGTTTTGATACTTAAAATGATGGGCCTTCTTTTTGTCCTTCAGTCATTTTAATTCATCAGAATAACTTATTCTTCTTTCAGATAAGATTTGAATCGTGCGTATTCATTTAGGCCTCACTTCTGTTTTCTGCATTTCAGCAGTGGGTACTGAAATGAGCAGTGGCTGCTAACAGGGGAACAGTGTCCTTCTAATGAATGATAGGGTGATTTGAGAGCTTTACTTGCAGGTTAAAATTATGTGGGTGCTGCAGCTGTGTGTGAATGTGATAGTAGCACAAGGAAAGTGATGTAGGGCTAGATAAAGGGTCATAGAATCATTTAGGTTGGAAAATACCTTCAAGGTCAAGTTCAACTATCAGCCTGTCTCACCACCCTCACAGTAAAGAATTTCTTCCTAACATGTAGTCTAAATCTACCCTCATCCAGTTTAAAGCAATTTCCACTCATCTGTTGCAACATGCCCATATAAAAAGTCCCTCCCCAGCTTTCCTGTAGGCCCCCTTCAGGTACTGGAAGGCCACTGTAAGATCGCCCAGAGCCTTCTCTTGTCCAGGCTGAAGAATGACAGCTCTCCTATCTTGCCCATGTAAGGGAGGTGCTCCATCCCTTCAATGATCATTTTTGTGGTCCTTTGGACCCACTGCAACAGCTTGATGGCTTTGTGTTTTGGGCCCCAGAACTGAACCCCTCCAGATGGGGTCTCATGAGAGCTGAGTAGAAGGACAGAATCACCTCCCCTGACTTGCTGGCCATGCTTCTCTTGATGCAACCCAGGATACAGTTTGCTTTCTGGGCTGCATGTGCATGTTGCCAGCTCATGCTGAATCTTCCATCAACCAACTCTCAAGCTGTTCTCCACCCAGTCTGTATTTGTGCTTGGGATTGTTCCAACCCAAGTGCAAGACCTTCCACGTATTCTTGAACTTCATAAGGTTGGCCCACCTCTAAAACATGTCCAGGTCCTTCTGGATGGCCTCCCTTCCCTCTGAGGGGTCAACTGTACCATTCAGCGTGATGTCATCAGCAAACTTGCTGAGGATGCACTTGATCCTGCCATCCATGTTGCCTCTAAAGATATTAAATAGCACTGGTCCCAGCACTGATTCCTGAAGAACTCTGCTCACCAGTGGTCTCCATTTGGACATTGAGCCGGAGGCATCTGAATGCAACCATGCAGACAATTCCTTATCTGGTGAGTGGGCTGTCCATCAAATCCATTTTTCTTCAATTTGGTAACTAGGATGTTGTATTGGACCGTGTCAGATGCTTTGCATAAGTCCAGGTCAGTGATGTCAGATTCTCTTGCATTATTCACTGATGCTGTAACTCCACTGGGTAAGTTGTATGCCTATCTAAGCCCTGAGCAGGCACTTTACCCAAGAGAATCCTGTTTAAAAACAAACAGAAACAGCATCAAATGTTTGAGTACAACTCAAGTAGACAACATACGTAGCCTTTCCCTCATATATTAATTGACTCGTCATAGAAGGAGATCAGATGAGTCAGGTAGGACTTGCCTGACTTAAATCCATACTAGCTGTATCTGACCACTTGATTGTTCTGTATATATTGTGTGATATCACTGAAGATTATCTGATCCATAAGCTTCCCTGGTACTGAGGCTACTCATCTGTAGTTCTGTGGATCCTTTTTTGTGCCCTTCTTGCAGAGTGGTGTCATGTTTGCTAAACTTCAGTCAGCTGGAATCTCCCTGGTTAGCAAGGACTGCTGATGCAGGCTTTGGGATCTTCACCCAGTTCCTTCACTGTCCTTGGATGAATCCTGTCAGATGTGATAGGTTTATGAAAATTGAAATGATGTAGTAGGTCACTTCCAGGTTCCTATTGGATTATAGGAACTTGATATTGTTCCCTGTCACTGTTTCTCAACTCAAGAGATGTGTTCCCTGAGAACAACTGGCTTTATTATTAAGAACTGAAGCAAAAAATGCGTTAAGTTCCTCTATCTTGTCCTCATCTTTCATCCTCATGTTTCCCTTCATATCCAAAAAAAGGTAGAGATTTTCTTTAGTCCTTTTTTTGATGTTAATGTGTTTATAAAAAAAACATTTTTGTTGTCAGTGGTTTTTGGGCTGTGACTAATGGGGTGGGGAACCCATGCCCTGGGAAAGAGGGAGGAGGGAGATGGGCCGAAGAGCAAAACAGCAGCAACAATCTGAGGAGGAAAACTAATTCATGAAATAAGATATTGGAATATAAATAATTCAATGTAATACAATGTAATTGGAGTTGAAGCTAATAAATCAGATAAAGTGAGAGAGAGTGTCAGAAATTGAGGGCCTTATGCTTAAAGCTGAAGGTGAGGTGGCTAGGGAACCTGCACTGCTGAGATGACCAGTGAAAGTAAAAGTCTGGGGGACTTGTGTGTGGTTTTATCATTCCCTCTAGGTGGAAAACAGGAACACAGAGTTTTCTGGGGTATGTATTTCTTCTCTTCTGAGAACCAGGTACCTGGGAATTCAGCAGTCCACAGACTTGGAGCATTAACTCTAACTCCCAATGCATCATATGATATTATGATGTAGAATATCGATAACAAAAATCATAAAACCGTGACAGATGTCCTAGAGAATGATAAAATCACCAAGGTTGGAAAAGTCCTCTAAGATCATCCAGTCGAACTGTCCACCTATCACCAGTATTTCCCACTAAACCATGTCCCTCAGTACATCATCTAAATGTTTCTTCAACACCTCCAAGTTTGGTGACTCCACCACATCCCTGGACTGCTTGTTCTGGCACCTGACTGTTTTCAATAAGCATTTCCTAATGTCCAACCTGAATATCCCCTGGTGCAACCTGAGGCCATTCCCTCTAATCCTATTGCTCACTATGTGGGAGAAGAGACTGTCTCCCGTCTCACCACAACCTCTTCAGGTAGTTGTACAAAGAGATAAAGTCACACCTGAGCCTCCTCTTCTCCAGACTGAACAGTTCCAGCTCCCTCAGCAGCTTGTCATATGCCTTGTACTCCAGACATCTTGCCAGATTTGTTCACCTTCTCTGAATAAGGCTGCAGGGCCTCAATGTCATTCTCGTCAGGATGGGCCCAAAACTGAACAAAGTACTCGAGCCCTTACCAGGGCTGAGTTCAGAGTGATAATAACCCTTTTGCTCCTGCTGACAGCACTATTTCTGATACAAGCCAGCATGCCATTGGCCTTCTTAGCCACCTGGACACACCGCTGGCTCATGTTCAGCCAAATGTCAGCTAATATCCACAGATCAATTTCCTCAGTGCAGTCTTTCAGTTGCTGTGCCCCAAACCTGTAGTGTTGCCTGGGGTTGCTGTGGCCAAAGTGCAGGACCCAGCATTTGGACTTGTTGAATTTTATCCCATTGGCCTCAGCCCAGCAATCCAGCCTGTCCAGCTCACTCCGAAGTCCTTCCTTCCCTCAGGCAGATTGACACTTCCAGCCAGCTTGGTGACATCTGCAAACTGAGGTTGCACTCAGTGCCCTGTTTTGGTTTTGTGAATTTTGGTATTGGTATTCCACATCATAACATCATGTAGTGCACTGAGAATTAAAGAGTTAATGCTCCAGCTCCGTAGATCATCTTACAGATATACCTGTCTCAGCAGAGAAGAAGAACTACGTTCCCCAGAGGACTTTGCATTGCTTTGTATTTTTACATATTTCCACTCAGAGGGAAAGATAAAAACTGTTTGCATGTCCCAAGACATGTTCTTTCCTTTGGGATAGACTCAGCATCCTTCAGCTTTAGCGTAAGGCCTTTGTTTTATTGGACACTCTCTTGCTCATTTTATGTGATTTATTAGCTTTAATTCCAATTGTATTGTATTATATTGTGTTATTTTTGCTTTCCGATATCTTATTTAGTAAATTAGCTTTCCTCCTCAGATCATTGCTGCTGTTTTGTTTCTAGGCCCATCTCCCTTTTCCCTTTTCCCTTTTCCCTTTTTCCCTTTCCTGGGGCATGGGTTTGTGGGTCCCCTGCACCAATCATCACAGAACTGGACCCGAATCATGAATCATTGAATCATGGCCCAAACCACTGATTGATAACCTGAGGCAAGCACTGAGTCAGCTCCAGGAGCACAGGTGAAGGCGTTCACCTGTGTGACCAGAAGGGGTGGAGTCTGGCTCCACCTCTCCCAGACCCCATTTAAGGGCTGTCCACCACTGGGGAAGGATCTCTTGTTGGAGATCCCTCCCTTGTGGAGTTACAGGTGAGCCTCGACCTTTGGTGACAGGTGAGCCCTTCCTAATTTATCAGCTGTTTTTATACCATCTAGATAACCTGTCCAAAAATGTACTGTCCATCTTCACTGTACTGTTTCGGTACTGTTCATTCAGGGTATTCACCCTACATCACCCTACAATTGGCAAGCCAGGCAGGGTTGGAACAAAAAATTAATCATCAACTGATATGTCTTTCATTTGGAATATCTTCAAATGGGGTAGGGTGGAGAACGTTACCCCCCTAGAACAAATGCTCCTGGGTCAGGTCCTGGGATTTGTGGGGTTATCCTGTTATGGTTTAGCCACTATTGTCGAAAAATGGGGGCCCCTGCAGGTTACTGGGACTATTTCTTCTTCTCCGACCTGCTTAACAGATTACACCCTTATCTGATCCCTGGAAATACTTATTACAAAGGAGCACCAGCTAGCTGCATCTGCTGTGGCTTGGCCCCTGGTAATGGCGCTACACCAAATGAAAATGAAAAATAACAACATAGATCGTGGGAACTAAATACTAAGAGATCATATCAAGAAATTAGAACAGCAGTTGGACACACGCACAACAAAACAAACAGTACTAAATGCTCCAACAAAACAAATATGTAGCATTTCAGTTGAGGACACTCAGGTCCCTGAGATAATGGACCTAGGTACCTCAGAGGGCAGGGTCTCTAAATCACATCTTGAAACTCCATCTGCAATGGATCCCTTTGAGATCCGCCCAATTACAACACAGAAAATGAAAAAAGGACAAGATAGACTGGCAGGGGTGCCTCCTGACCAATGGCCCCCTGCTGAAACGTACTTGAATGTAACATCTTGCCCATATGCAGCAAACAAATTGGTGGGCCTAGTACAGCAGTTCCATCAAAAGCCTAGGGAAAGCATACCATCGTGGCTACTAAAACTATGGGATACAGGAGCTGAGAGTGTATTAGTTAATGGGACAGAAATGTCCAAGCTAGCATCTGTAACCATACACCCAGCCCTGAGGCAAAGATTATATACCACCATCCAATATCCACTCTATTAAAGACAGGTTGATGGTGGCATGCTGTCTAACATGGCCCAATAAAGCAGACATACTGCTTCATACTGGTTTATGGTCCTCTACAGAAGACCTCCAAACATCCATTTGAGAATTGGGTATGACGGAGGCCATGTAATCTGACACATTTCAAAGTCCAGACACGGAACAATTTTCAGCAGGTATGAGAGTCCTGATATTGCAGCAAGCCCCTTCTCATCTTTATGGGACATTGGTCTCCATACTAAATCCTTGAGTAGCTTCAGAGGCCATTATCCAACAAGGAACCCAACTGGTAGCAGACCTGAGGGAAACAGAGCGCATAAGAACTAGGTGCAATGTCTGCATTGTGGAAGAAGCTGAGGCCTTCCCAATTAGAACCCAGAAGCCTGCCCCACAGACGCCCTAATCAGGCCCCACACAGGTGTCTCAGAAAACTGTGTTCAGTGATCTTATATAGGCTGGGGTTGCATTTGCTAAAATTGATGGGCAGCGTGACCATATTTTATTATAGTTATGGAAACAACTAAGAAACGATAAAAAATTTCAGAGTACTCCCAGAAAACTGGAAGTATGAATAATACAAGAAACACCCACCACGACCTGGAATTTGGCCAGTTTTTTAGTGCCAGACAGGAGAAAGAAACCTCCACAGGTGGCTCAGACCACATGCCTGAGCTGCCTGCGGTAACAGATCTCAAGCTGGCCAAGGTCATGGCGTAACAGAGGACTATGGGGCCTCCAGACAGGACTGGAGGCCCTATGTAGAGTTATAGATATGTTGGATGGAAACAAAGATATAAAAAGTAATGGCTTTGGTAGACACTGGTGCAGAATCCAAACCCTACATCATCCTACATAGGCATAGTCTTACTTTCTGTTTTTCAATAAAGAAAAATGGCTACAGCTGCAGATAGTTCACTAAGACTACCAAGTAGAAGATCTCAAAGGTCATTTGGGAATGCTTTTTAAGAAAGAAATGCTCCAGAAGTGATTTTCTTTCAGTGACAGAACTCTCCCCTTCCACATTGTCTTTCCCTCCAAGACGTAATGTAAAAGCTACACGGCAAAACACAGAAGTATTGTATGTGTTAGAAGGGAGACAAGCAGGATTTTATAGAGTGAGATTCTCATTAAATAATGCATGTGGGTTGACAAATATCTTCAGAACAGCTTTTATTCCGTTTGTAGGGAGGATATGTAGCTTCTTGGTGGGCAAGACATAGTTACAGCATTCACTCCTGGCTAATCCATGTATTCTGTTCTCTTGGTTGACGTTTTCCACGTTTGATGTTTTAATGTTTAACATTTCAAGGCATTTAAGCTATCTTATTCTGTGGAAGAGCCTTGTGTTACTTCAAAAGCCTTTAAGTCTTAATGAACACTTATTTAGGCTTAAGGCTGGGGGAAAAGGTGGGGAATTAGGTTTTTGATGAAAGGTATTTCCTAGCAGATTTGGTTCACTGCAAGGAAGCCAGTGTTGCTTTTCTCTATAATAAATACATCATAACATATGGTAACACAAAGAAGCATACCCAAATTGTATTAGTTTATCTTAGCACCATTTCAATTAGAATACAAAAATCTTTTGTTTCTCCTTTTCTTTTAGTCTACTTTCTCTTCTGATTTTAAAATGTAAACTTAAAGATCCAAGTGATCATTCCAAATTTGATCACACGGGTAGCATGTTCCCATACTGTTCTGTGAAATATCTTCTTATTTATTTGCGTAGTCACATTTTCTTTGTCTCAGCAACAACAAAACTTCGATTGTAAGTAGCCCTGTATGACTGAGTGGAAACAACATGGGAGAATGTTTGACTTTCATTCCTCTTTGTTGTTTACTTTCTCTTAACTCCCAGAGCTTAGAATTAATTTCAGTCTCTTGAAACAAAGAATTCTAGCTATATTGTTTTGCTGAAACAAAGATATTCTACACTGGTGGTACTGTACCTCTGAGCTTGGATGTTAACAGGTTTTAAACATGGCAGTTCCCTGTGGTTTGTTCATGTCTTCAGTACTTTAAACTTCACTATTAATCATTGAAAGTCTCCACCAAAATTTTGTTCTTGGCTATATGATTATTGTAGTTATATATAATGGCTGTAAACAAATATTTTTGTTTAATTTTGCTAGAAGTGTGTAGAAATTTGCATACTCTCCATCATTAGCCTCATTGCCATGAACAGTACCTGTTTAGAGAGCATCTGATTTCTGATGAGTATTTTTTTGTGTCTTTTCTTTCTTCTAATAGAAAGCGATTTCATCTCCAACTGTGTCGCGCCTTACAGATACATCAAAATTCACAGGTTCCCACAAAGAAAGGTTTGATCCCAGTGGGAAAGGAAAAGGCAGAGCTGGCCGAGAAGATCTAGTGGATGCTTCGGGATATGTATCTGGCTATAAGCATGCAGGCACATATGATCATAAAGTACAAGGAAGCAAGTAAGGCTGAAGGTTTAAAATACAGGGAGAGAAAGAGAGAGAGAGAGAATATATTTTTAAGAATGACATAGGTGAGTCCCACATGTTTCAGTTATTGTGAATGCTAAGACTATGTGTTCAAGAACTTGTTTTCAGAAACTGGAACTGATTTTAACATCTGCTGAACAACTTGCAGCGTAGCACCACTTCATTACATTCCTTATATGTATATTGGCAAAAATAAATGTATCAGTACAAAAAGGACATCATTTTGTTGATCTCTTTCAACAAAAAGAAAAAACAGTGTCAAGAGCTGTTCTACCACGCTTTGTCAATCCGAGCAAAAAAATTCAAACATTCCTAAATATCCAGTTACTCTGAGCTTGTAGAAGATAACCCTTTGAAAAAAGGTTCTTTCATAGCAGTGTTTCTGAAAAGTGTGCAATTACTTACGCAGTTAGATTTCACTACTGTTTTGGGGCTTTTAAAAAATGTCTTTTATGGGATCTGGCACTTTCCTTAAAAGATTCAACAGTTTATTGTTGTGGAGTAAGTTGTTGTAATATATAAGGCTCTAATCTGTAAATTTCATACACCATTTATGAAAAACGAAAAAAAAAAAAAAAAAGAAAAAATATTTCTGTGACAGTACAGGTTCTAATGTATATATGTCAGCAGAAAGAAATAGAAAATGCCAACCATTACTGTCCTCATGTCTATACTTTCTGCTTTGTTATTGTGTTTACTGTAGCATGTTTATGACTGGCTGGATTTAGATAGAGCTAATGTACTAACTTGGTGGGTGAGGAACAAGATACTACTAAGAAAGTCAACTAGATCTTTTTGTAGTCTGTTCTCAAATATGAACTGCCCAACATTTCAATTTAAGAGGGCATTAAAATAATGCTTCAAAATATCGATTGACTAAACACTGCCAATCAGATTGCTATTAAGTGAATGTTGTACACATACATTGGCACATACCCCTTTAAGCTATAACGTATGTGATGGAAGTTTATGGCCTTTTTTATTAAGGACATATAATATTAATATCCACAAAATTAATTATAATTAACTGTAATTAATTGCATATAAAATATAAAATATACTGTTATACCCAGGATGCATGTTCTCTTACTTTTGTCTGAAGCCAAAGGATTTGTTTCTCTGTGCTTCCTTACTTGGGAGCAATTTTATTGATTGAAGTAGCTTTCCATTTCTGTAGAAAAAACAGTTCTACACACTTAAGGTACAGGCAGCTGAGTGACCTGCGTCTGACTCAGATTGCCAAAACAAGTTAACAGGAATAAAAATCACTCTATTTTTGTGTGTTCGTGTGTTACTGGTTAAACAAGAGAGAAAAGGCCAGTTCTATTTTCTGTGAAAGCTGAACAAGTACTCTGACAAATTATTCTGTCTATAAAATTATGAAAGATATATTTTGGAGTATTTAAAAACACCTCCTAGCAGTTTTGCTTTGCTTATTTTCAGAAAGAGCTCTTGCACTGATTTTAATGTTTTGACTGTGGATAAAGGCTGATAATTTACAGTTCTTCTCCTATTCTGATCAGCATGCCACTCAGAGTACATAAACTTGGTGAGCTGCATGTGTCATCATGTTCCTTGAAGGTCACACTCTGTATTTGGCCCATGTGCAGAAAGAGCATTGTTTTACTCATTTTCAGTCCCTGACCATTAATGGTTTTTTTTTGTTTGTTTGTTTTTTTGTGGCATTATGTGGCCCTTTCTTGTAATTCTGCTTCCAGTGAACCTTTGAGCCCATACATCAGTCTAAAAGCAAAACAGTAATGTGCAAATAAAAGGACTTCCTCATGAACTTGAAGATTTTTTGTTTGTTTATAATTTGTTTTGGTTTTTGTTTTGAGGAGGGAAAGAAGTTTGCCAGAACTCAGTACATGCTATTGTAAGGATTTAAATATCTTTTTCCCATGATTAGCTCTAGTTTTCTAGGAAGATTTTTGACTTATTTAAGGATGCTCAGGATGAGAAACTTTTTGAAGTCTTGACTTACTCATTGCTACTGAAGAAATATTTCAGTGGAGTGAAGGAGTATTCACTCATTTGTTGCACTTGTTACCTGTCACACTCTGAAAAAGAAAATAGTATATTATACAGAGGATGACTTAGCTTTTCCAGTGTGGCAGCAGACTGGCTAACTGCAGAGAACCCTCTATGTGATATAACACTCATGCCTGTGCAACTGAAGAAGGCCCTGGGACAGGCCTGTAGCTTTTTTTATAAGTAAAAAAGGCTAAGTCTGTAACTCTGGACAAATCCTCAGCTAAGTTACAAGCATGATCAATGCCCCTGTTCTTCCCATTAACGTAGAGACTTTTCAGGTACCAGTAAGCTATAAGTTAAGATCTGGACCCTGCTTGAATCAAAGGTGAGGCGTGTTCTGTTGCAGAGCTCTTCCAACACATTGATGATCTTACTGTTTGTTGCTAGCTAGCTATCATTTCAGGCATAGTAGGTGAAACCTAACCTAAGGTGCACAAGTGATAGACTTTCTAAAGTACAGAAATACAGATACCAAACTGCTGCTGCACAAGGAAGAATGATCGTTTTTATGTACTTATTAGGTTTTAAATTACTAGTCAGTGGCATGAGAGAAATCAGCACGCTCATAAGGTCTGAGGGCATGCAAAAGAATTGGGAATGGGGACAGATACAAGCTGACACTAGAAATGGAACAAAACTACATGCTTGGAAGAGGCTGATGGAACTAGCTGGGAGTCTGCTAGAGCATAACTTTACAGTATGAAATTCCTACCAGAACAAAACACTTTGTATAGATGTAATGCAAAGTTGTACAGTATTTTCAGTGATATATTAAGTTTTATATCAGGACCTGAGAACGTGCTTCAGACAGCATGTGGTATTATATTTCGAAGAACACACTTTTCTTCTATACTGCAGTTGGATGACTTTAAAACTCAAATCAAATGCATGAAAAGAAATTCTGATATGACAGTGGAAAAAGGAAGTTGTGGCTGGAAAGGTAATCTGTAAACATTTTCCCCTCTACACTTGATACAAAACATGCAGGCTGTGAATGAAAGCTTAGAACCATAGAATCATAGCATCTGTGTATTAGAAGTTCAGCCACTCGTTTATGCTCTTTCTTGATAATTTTAGTGGGTAATTAAAGGCCTAAATAATAGCTTGAATGGTAGTCATGCTTCTAAACGTTCTATGCCTATTTGGAAATGAGGGCAAGTGGTATAACCACTACATTTTATTTTTTGTTCATTGACTATTCCCTGTACTCTTAGGACAGCAAGTACAGCTTGTAACTCAGAATTGATAGGAAAGGAGAGGTCACAAGGTGGAATAGATTAGGGACATCATCCTGTGCACCATTATTCCAGACTACCTAAGTGACATGCCTGAAGTAAGGACGTATGTAATCAATAAGGTTTACACTCATCTTACTAATTTTTTATTTTATTTTTTGGTGGGAGCATCTAAACTCATTCCTTCAGACTTTCCAGTCTAATTTTCGGCAGCTCATCTGCAGTACTCTTTTACATGATATCATCTATAAAGCCCTATTATTCCTAATAATTTTGCGTTCAGTACTACTGAACATTTTTTTTAGATAAACATGATAAAAAAATCAGGTAGCTGCTAGTGATAACCATATTTAAGAGCAAACTCAGATTATATTGTTCATTTAAAATTAAAGCCTCAGATACTATAATAATACACAGTTTTACCTACATCTTAATCTGACTACCAAACCTTCTTAGGATTGAGAAGAACAAAAAATCCTGACTGAGGCAAAGTAATAACATTATAGGAAATCTTAAGTAAAATGTGCAGAAGAAGTTTTATTATTAGTGCCTGTTTGCTAATTGCTCTACTCATTCTTTGTGCTTTAGTTACTTGTTGAGAGTTTTCCGACAGCCATACCTGTATGGAAAATCAGAAACAAAAATTACTGTCCTTTTTATATTTGTCAAAGCTATCACATTAGCGTTACTGAAAAGGAGACATTGAATTATATGTTGTTTCAACGATCCAATGTCAACAGTTCTGATTAATTGTAACAAAGTATTTGGAAAACCAAGGGAAATGCTGAACACTGGACAATGGCCAGTGTGGCCACTTCTTTACTTTGGGAGAATGAAAGGGTAATTTCCAAAGTACTGATGTTTCACACATTGTTATTTTTCAGTAGCACTGAGGTTATCCTTCAAAGATATTTTGGATTAAAATATGGTATTTTCCATGTATTTTACTGATGTTACCTTAGTCAAAATTTCCTCTGGTACCTTTTTGGAATCATGAAATTCATGAAATATTTATTTCAGATATGTTTTCACACTGTTGGCTCGATTAATACCATTTTTATGGCAGATTGAATTTGTTGGTAATCCAGAACTAGGGTATATGACTAGTTATGAATTTGGCTTGCAAGTGAGAGGTATCAAGTGAGCATCCTTGTCTATCCTTCTTAAAAACACAAAACTTCAAAGTTGTAGTTAAGAAGTTTTTTCTACTTAAGCCTTGTCATGGTTATAATTATCTTTAATTATTTGTGGCTGCATGTATGATAAGTATCAGCTGTTCAGAATATAAACTAGCCTTACAGAAATTGCATGTATTCTGGGGGCATGCGCCTGTCATCTGTGAGTAAGAATTCTCTGTTAGCACTGGCCAAGAAACAAACCATTTACTTTCATGATAGATAAAATACAATGTGTTGCACTTACTACATATCCTTTAAAGTGACTGTTATTCTAGTGTGTGTGCTAAAATAACGACATCTTTGTGTACATTGTTCGTACTGTGGATATTATGTTCTTTCTTTGGCTGTTAGTTGGTGGCAGGCAATGTAATACAAGAGACTTGTACAAGTTTGTGTGCACACATACATTTTTAGATTCAGATAAATAATTAAACCATGTAGGCGCTGTCCTAAACCTTAAATCTTAAAGGGCCAAGCTCTAGTCCTGCAGCTGGAGTTATTCAGAGCCGGTTGGAAATGCCACCATTCTATCTCCATAGTATGAAAGTAGAGATAGATCTAGGAGTGTTTTTATGTTTTGACACATACAACTACTCCCTTTCTATTTCTGGAGGAGAGTGTTCTTCTATAAATCTGACATAGACTTATGGTGACAAGAAGAGTTCTTCCCTTGTTAGGAAGTAGGAAGAAGAGAGTCAGGAATAAATCAGCAGTTCCTCTGTGTGTTCCGAGGAGATCATTTAAAATTATGCCCTGCATGGCCTCTGTATTTTTCTTTAACCCAACTTTGTGAAGTAAGTTGACACTCAGTATGTATGTGCAAAGTTTTTGTCGTCAGTTAGGTAAGTACAAAATCATGGTGTACTGGTGCATGAACAGGAGATGGACTCTGTCTTACAGTGCTGCAGACTTAAGTCTTGTGTAAACGTTTAGAAAATGAAATACCTGAAACATAAAGACTGATTTCAGATTTGTGTGAAATTTGTTAAGTCAGGAGTGGTACATGATAAATGTATGTGTACCTCCTGTATTTGGAGTTTTGCCCATAAAATATCTTTTAGACATTGAGTTTTTAGTTTTGTGCACCCAAGTGCCCATTTGGATCACCAAATATAAGCTGGAAATGATGGACTCAGCTGTTCCTTTCAAATCTTCAGAATCCTAAAAATAATGAGGGACCATCAGTTGTGTCCATGCTTGCTTGTTTAACTCAAAAATAGTTTTTTTTTTTAAATTTCTCAGCTGTGATACTTCAAGAGGCTAAGGAATATTATAGATAGGTTCTCCAAATCTTAACTGTCCAACCAATTTGTATATTTAGGAACAAATAACTGTTATTTTCTTGGCTTTTTTTCATGGTTTTTAGTGTATCACCTGGGCTGTATTTCTTCAAAATCCATGTAGAGATGATGGGGTCAAAACAAGTTTAAGATATAACTGTTTATAGTTCTTAAAAAATGTTTGAATTTTCTTGTTTCGTCCCAAATAATTGATTGCCCACTGTAGGCAGACTTTGGCAAGAGCAAAATTGATAATAAATAAATAATAATCGAAACAACAGCAAGCATATTTTTTGAGTATTTTTGACAGACTTTGACAAAATAATGTACTGGTAGTCTGAAAGTATTTAAAAGTAATAATAATTTTGCTTTGTAATCACACGTGCACATGCATTATTTTGGGGCAAATGAGTGGCTGGAGTACAGAAGAGGCTTTTTGGTTTGTTGGTTTTGGATTAATTTTTTTTTTTTTTTAATCTGCAAATTGACACTGGAGTGCCCAACTTGCTAGCCTGACCTGGAAAGATATTAAGCACCTACCACTTTCCATTGCAGGTGAACATCCAATGAATTAATTTTCAAATATATATTTTAAAGTATCTCTTTTTATGAGTTTGTGTAAAGCCTATGGTGCATGAACAAAGAATTCATAAAGGTCTGTGAGATGACTCACATAATGGTAACTTGTACTTAACTTCAAATATTTTTATTCCAGATTTTTCTGTATATGTTTTTCAGAAAAGGTCTCAGATTTGAATAAAGTTTACATTCTAGTTGATTTAAAATATACCACTAAAACTATACTCATATTTCATCCTCTTTACATTTTAGTCTTGATGTCATACATTATAAACACACACAAAAAAAAGAAAAAATAAAGGAAGAGTGGCAGTTTGTGTGGTAATATAATTCACCCACAGTGACAAATTATTTTAAGCTCCAGTTTATGTCAGATGAGTTTCTGCATGCTTGTTTTTGCTCAGATGTTATTTTTAAATAAAGTAGTTAAATAATGTGAAATAATGCAGCCCATGCTGTGTTCAGTAGAAATTTGAAATATGTATAATATTTATGCTGAATACATACTAGCTCTTTATAAAGGCTTTGTGTAAGGGTAGTTATCCCGTAAACTGTAGATAATCCTGTTGGCAGACTACTTGTTAGCACTGTAGTGCATGAAATGGCAAGGTCATCAACAGAAAGAAGTTAAAAGATGCAACACAAGTGTGTCTGAGTTTATTTTGTGCTGGGTTCAGAATATATAAGTTTTGGCAAATTATTACATCAGGGAGGATACTTTTAATACAGAGGAATTTGACTCTCTGTAAAGCAGAGAAATAGTTGATGTTAGCTAAGTACGTAGGTCACTCTGAAAGTAATAACTCCTATTTATTTCCACGGACACTACAACAGGTACAGAGAGCACAGTAACACTATTTGGTAGAGCAGATTCTCAGCTACAAGACACTTATTTTTCAGCAGTCATCATCATTAGCTATGTATTTTTGCCAACCATGCACAATAGCCTACATGTAAATATCTGCACCATTGGAGGCAGTCCACTGTCACCATTGCTGAAACGCACCTCCCACCACCTCACTGTTCTCACACCCATTGTTTGGGTTCTATGAACGCTCATCAAGCATCGACGAATTATTATGGGTGCCATTGTTTCTGCAAGGAGGAATTTAATTACATACCTTTTGCTTCATCCACACTTCTATGTCAGACAGCCCCTCTGGTTGCTCTGTTGCACAGCACCAAAGTGTAAAGGAATACTGGCAGGAAGGTTCAGCTTCCAGCCGCCTTTGATGTCATAGGCCCACACAGTAAAATAGGAGGCATTACTTTCAGAGCAGTCCCCATATATTGATGTTTATTTTTGCACGGTTTTATGTATCAAATTTAAATATTGCAAGAGGAACATATTTATACAGAATTATATTTTTTGAATCTTTGGGGTTGGATTTCTTCAGTCATTATCCATTTATTTATCTATATCATGGTTTAGTCCTTTGCTAGATTATTTATCTGTCCATGCTATCCCAACATACATTTTTTATTTTGTTTGGGTTGTTTGATTATTTATTTGCATGCTGTTAGGATCTTATTGTAAAGCACTTATTAAAATCTAATTGTTAAATAATTGAGATGGATCTTAACACAGTCTTCCACGGAGCACTGTCCAGAATGATAAAAGCCTTCAGTGAATTCTACTATTTCTTGTTCTTATTTTGTTTTCTTTTTCATCTTGGTCTAAAAAAAAAGCCCAACAAAACAAAAACGTGGCAAAAACTATGCAAGATTATTTAATCTTGCAAGCTTACTTTTTTTCTCCCTGGTATATCACCAGATCTTTTTGTCATTATTGCAGATGAACAACTTGAGCATAGCATTTCTTAATCTTAGCTGTAAGAGCTAAACATGTCCTTAGCGAAGATTTTCAACTGTATTGTGAAGGGGTCCAGGGACTAGTACAAAGCACACTAGGCAAAATCTTATCACCACTGCAGTCACTGCTAGAATTCTAACTGACATTAGCAAAAATAGAGCCACCGTTATAACAAGGTTAATATGCTTAATAAGCATGTCAAGAAGTTTTGTGGGATCACAAAATTGATTCCCTCTTTCCATAGTTTTGTTAGTGTTAATTTAAAATTATTGCTAATCAGTCTTCAAAACAGATAAACTTGAAGGGGGATCATGCATTACTAGTTTGTACTAGGTTGGTTTTTGTTTTTTCATGAAAGGGAAACAAATTATATATATATATATATATATATGCAATATATTTTTACACTGTCTATTAATTTTAGAAAGTGTTAAATGTATCACTTTATCAGTGTGGGTGTTAAAGTAATGAGAATGCTATGGATGTTTTAAACTGCAGAGTTGTCTTACTAAATTCTAAGAACACATTAACAATGGAAAATCTACTTTGTCTACAATGTTACTGTCAGAGTTTTAGGGAAAAAGTTGGAAGTACAGCAGTTTGAATAGCACTGTAAAAGCTTGGCTTGGGAAGTTGTAAACACCATTTTTTAAAGCAGGGGTTCTCATAAAGTATGTTACTGCTGTTGATTGTTTAAATTTGTATCTTTAGTTGGTAAAGTGATCAATAAATGTGTTACTACATCATTTTCTGGTTTTCTTGAAGTGAATGATGCTTGCTGTTAAACTTTGTTGCAACAGTTATTTTACAATGTAGATGTTGAACAAATTGCTGACAAATGTATGAATTACAAACAGTAACAACAACAAAAACAACAGCGTTCTTCTGCCTCTGAACAGATTTTTTTAACCATTTCTTCTTGGTTTTAATAATCAATAAAGCTAGTCAATTGGCATTATGGCTAAACAGGAACAAGAGCCTGCATGCTGTGCTCTTAAAAATCTGCTCAAGCAGAGGTTGGTCCACTTGTTGCTGTTGCCACTCCTAAAACAAACCACCCATTGCTTCACTGTGCTACCACCTCCTGTTGGGTTTCCATGAACATCTGGCAATTTTTTCTGCATTGAGGAAGACAGTTCCCCACCTTTGCTTCATATGCTCTTCCATGTCATACATCTTTTTGTTGGTCTGCATCTCTGCTGCCATCTGTAGCATGGCTAAAAAGTATACAGAGTATTGTCAGGAAGGTTCAGCTTCTACTGCTATATCACCAACATCCACCTCCTATTTAGTGGACCCATATAATAAAATAGGAGGCATTACTTCGGAGCAGCCCTCATAAATGACAAAAACAAACAAACAAACAAAAAAAACAACCCAAAACAAAGGCAGATACTTAGGTAGTAGAGGGAGAAACTAGTACAAGAAAGTGCAGGGATAATGAGCCGATCGCTGGTCTGTACACTTGTATGACCATGCC
The DNA here is from genome assembly GCA_023055505.1 of Callipepla californica brunnescens. Lineage (NCBI taxonomy): Eukaryota > Metazoa > Chordata > Aves > Galliformes > Odontophoridae > Callipepla > Callipepla californica. The sequence goes on from JALIRH010000053.1 coordinate 1,173,148, forward strand.
CTTGATGTACCTGTACTGTCTTAGTAAATTCAGTTTCTGGTTTAGGTGACTCTGTTCTGTGTACATACATGCATATTGTTGTGTAATTGCCAAAAACTGGCATTACACCACAAATCACAGTGATGCCTGTGCTGCCAGCAACTGAATGAGGGATCTGTAAGTCGGCAGCTACAGTCTTGGTTGCAGATGTATAGTCATATTGCCAGTTTGCTTGGATTCATATTAATCTAGATCAGTCTAAATGCTGGCCACTCGCTACATTAAAAAACATTAAAAAACAAAAGTTTACATTGATAAATGTATATGTTCCATCAGGTCAGTCACTCCTCCCAGTTTTGTATCATAAGTAAACTTGCTGAGGGTGGACTCTATCCCCTCATCAAGGTCCTTGACAAAGATGCTGAACATGACCGGATCCAGCACTGACCAATGAAGAACACCACTAAGTACAGGCCTCTAACCGGACTCCATGCACCAATCACAACCCTCTGAGCTCTTCCAGTCATCCAGTTCTCAACCCACCTCACCATCCACTCATCTATTCCACACTTCCTTATCTTTGTTCTAAGGATGCTGTGGGAGACAGTGTCAAATGCCTTGCTGAAATCAAGGTAGACTACATCCACTGCTCTTCCCCCATCCACCCAGCCAGTAGTGACATCATAGAAGGCAACCAGGTTGGTTGAGTACAACCTCCCCCTTTTGAACACATGCTGACTACTCCTGATAACCTTCTTCACTTTCAATTGCCTGGAGATGGCATCCAGAACAAGCTGTTCCATCACCCTCCAGGGATGGAAGTGAGGCTAAGTGGCCTGTAGTTCCCCAGATCCTCCTTCTTACCCTTTTTGAAGACCAGTGTGACATTGACTATCCTCCAGTCTTCAGGGACTTCTCCCCTTCTCCAAGACCTCTCAAAGATGATAGAGAGCGGTTCAGCAATCACCTCTGCCAAACTGAAACACCACTTTGCTGGTCTTAATAATGTTAATGGCTTTTACTACAGATGGGGCTGTATTTATTTACTAATATTAGAGATCTTGGAAAAATTTATTCTATACATTTCCATTTTTCTGTTCTGAACACTTTTTAGAAATCTAACCTCTTGGACTAAAAGTAGCCCTTAAGGAAAGCATTTTATAGAGTTTCTGTTCTAATTTTTTAGCTTCTCCACTTAATAACATTTAATGCATTCATGCATTCAGTCTTTACTTCCATTACTACAAGGTACTACTTCAATAAAAAAACATTGGCACAATCTTACTTCTGATTCCACTAAAAGACAAATTGGAATCCTGAATATTTCACTCAACCTTTTTTTTTTTTTTTCTTTAACTAACCAGTATTTCAGCTTTCCACAAGCATAACTTTTTTTCTAGTGCAAGTCTCCTGCAATACAAAACAATTATTTTCTGAATAGATCAAGAAAGGTCGAATTGCTCCTTCGCTTCAATTGAGATGAAACTTATTCAAGTTCCTGTAAAACATGTTACTATTTTACTGTTTCACATAAGTCAGAGATTGTTCTGGTAAACAAATAACATCATAAGATACATTTTTTCATACAGGATTTTAATACAGTCACCACAGTCTTCTGCTTACACAGTTGTCTTTGATTCTTATTTTCTCCCACTGACGGGTACTCAGTGAAGGGCTATATTAATTTCCAATAAGCAAACTAAGAAAATGTAATCAACATTGAAATCTCATTTTTAAATTTCAGATATATAATGCACAGGTATACCAGCTCTCTTACCTAATGTTCACTTCTCCATTAACTTTGTCTTTGCTCAAGTATGATTTCCTGAGGAGTGATAATTTTTTGCTTAGACATTGACACTCTAGCTGTATGTTGTTCATTATAGTGTTGGTTACAGTTGTGATGGAGTTAATTTTCTTCTGAGTAGTTGGTATGATGATGTGTCTTGGATTTAGGCTGAGAAGAATACACTCATGGAGTGTTATTGCTGAGCAGCATTTGCACGGAGTGAATGTCTTTTCTTATACAGCCCCGTAAGCAAGGTGGCTAGGGGGTCAGAAGAAGCTGAGAAGAGACAAAACTAGGACAGCTGACCCAATCTGTCAAAGGGCTATTCCATACCATATGATGGTGTGCTGAACAAGAAAAGGAAAGGGTTCATCAGGGAAGCCACCACTGCTTGGTGACTGGTCGGGCACTGGTCAGCAGGTAGTGAGTGACTGCACTGTTCATCACTCATTCTGAATATTTTTACTATTATTAAAAATATTTTTTCACAAACACAGTCACAGAATTGTAGCGACTGGAAGAGTCCTTAAAGTCCAACTCACCTGCTAAAGCAGGTTCCCTACAATAGGTCACACAGGTAGGCATATGGACAGGTCTTGAATATCTCCTTAGAATGAGATTCCACAACCTCTCTGGGCAGTCTGTTCTAGTGCTCTTTCATGTCACCCATACCATAGAGAAGCTCTTCCACATGTTTGTATGGAACTTCCTGTGATCAAGTTTTAGGCCACTGCTCCTTGTCCCATCACTACACACCACTGAGAAGATACACACACACACCTTATCCATTTGCAGCCCACCTCCCTTTAGATATTTATAAACATTAATCAGATCCCTCCCTATTCTTTTCCCCAGGCTGCACAGACCCAGGTTACTCAGCCTTTCCTCATAAGGAAGGTGCTCCAGGCCCTTAATCATCTTTGCAGCTCTCTGCTGGACTCCTTCTAGGAGATCCCTGTCTTTTTTGAACTGGGGAACCCAAAGTTGGATGTAGTATTCTAAATGCGGCCTCACCAGGGCAGAGTAGAGGGGGATGATCACCTCCCTCGACCTGTTTGCCATGCTCTTTTTAATGCACCCCAGGATACTATTGGCCTTTTTGCACACAAGGGCATACTGCTGTCTCATGCCCAACTTGTTGTCTATCAGAGCACCCAGGTCCTTCTGTGCTGAGCTTTTATCCAGCAGGTTGTCCCCTAACCTGTACTGATGCATGCAGTTATTCCTTCCCTTATGCAAGACTCTACATTTGCTTGTAATACTTCATCCTGTTCCTCCCTGCCACACTCTCCAGACTGTCAGATCTTGTTTAATGGCAGCACAGCTTTCTGGTGTGTCAGCCACTCCTCCCAGCTTTGTATCACAGCAAATTTGCTGAGGGTGGACTCTCCCTTCATCCTGGTCATTGATTAAGATGCTGAGCAAAATAGGACCCAGACTGACCCTTGGGGAATATTGCTAGTTACAGGCCTCCAAACAGACTCTGTGCTGCTGATGACAACCCTCTGAGCTCTGTGAATCAGCCATTTCTCAGTCCTCCTCACTGTCCACTCGTCTATCCCACACTTTTTAAGTTTCATAACAGGGCTGTTGTGGGAAATGTTGTCAAACACCTTGCTGAAGTCAAGGTACACAACATTCACTAATCTCTCATACAACCAGCCAGTAATTACATCCAGCTAGAAATGATCTTGGCCACTAAGGTAAAGGAAAATAATAAGTATTTCTATAAATACATCAACAGCAAGAGGAGGGTTAGGGAGAATCTCTATCCCTTGTTGGACAGTGAGGGCAACTTGGTGACCAAGGATCAGGATAAGGCTGAAGTGCTTAATGCCTTCTTTGCCTCAGTCTTTAATAGTAAGACTTGTTTCTCCTTGGGAACACAGCCCCTAGCACTGGAAGATAGGGATGTGGAACAGAATAGGCCCTACATAATCCAGGAGGGAGTGGTTTTGGACCTGCTCCAAAACCTGGAAACTCACAAGTCCATGGGGCTGGATGTATTGCACCCTAGAGTGCTGGGGGAGTTGGCAGATGTGATTGCCAAGCCTCCTTCAACAGTCCTGGCTAAACAGGGATGTCGCAGCAGATTGGAGTCTGGCAAATGTGACACCCATCTTCAAAAAAGGCCAGAAAGATGATTGCGATAGCTACAGACCTATCAGTCTCACCTCGATGCCAGGGAAGGTTATGGAACAGATTATCTCAGGAGCCATCATGGATCAATCAAATGTCAACCAGGGGATCAGGCCCAGTCAGCATGTGTTCATGAAAGGTAGATCCTACTTGACAAACTCAATTTCATTCTATGACAAGGTGACCTGCTTAGTGGATAAAAGTAATGTTGTCGATGTGGTCTACCTGGACTTCAGTAAAGACTTTGACCCACAGTATTCTCATGGAAAAGCTGCCTGATGGAAAGGGACCTCTGAGTACTAATGGACAGCCGGCTGAATACGAACCAGCAGTGTGCTCAGGTAGCCAAGAAGGTCAATGGCATCCTGTCTTGTATCTGGAATGATGTGAGCAGGACTAGAGAAGTAATCCTGCCCCTGTACTCAGCACTAATGAGGCCTCACCTTGAGTACTGTGTTCAGTTTTGGGTACCTCAGTACAGAAAGGACATTGAGGTGCTGAAGGAGGTCCAAAGAAATGCAACAAGGCTTGTGAAGGGCTGGGAGAATAGGTCCTACAAGGAGACACTGAAGGAACTGGGGCTGTTGATTGTCTATGGAAGAGGAGGCTGAGGGGAGGCCGTATTGCTCTCTTCCAATATTTGAAAGGTGCTTACCGCGAGAGTGGGGTTGGTCTCTTCTCACTGGTGACAGGTGAGAGGATAAGGGGAAATGGTCTCAAGTTGCACCAGGGTAAGTGGTGTGCACCAGGTCGTTTGGATGTGGTTTTCAGGGACATGATTTAGTAGAGGGTTATTAAGGTGGTATGGTTAGGTCGTGATTGGACTCAATGATCTTTGAGGTCTTTTCCAACCAGAGTTATTCTATGATTCTATGATCATAGAAAGCTACCAGGCTGGCCAAGCATAATTTCCCCTTGGTAAATCCATGTTGACTACTCTTGATAACATTCTTATAGAATCGTAAAATCCTTAGAGTTGGAAGGGACCTTTAAAGGTCACCTAGTCCAACTTCCCTGCAATGAACAGAGACATCCACAGCTAGATCAGGTTGCTCAGAGCCTGGTTCAGTCTGGGCTTGCATGTTTCCAGAGACACTGCATTCTGAGCAACCCGTTCCCATGCCTCACCACCCTCACTGTTAAAAAGCCTTTTTCCTTATATCTAACCTAAGTCTACACTCTTGAAACCATTTTCCCTTGTCCTATCACCACAGGCCCTGTGTGTAAAGAGTTTGTCTCCTTCTTTCTTGTAGCTCACCTCATCCAGAATGAGCTGTTCCATTACCTTTTCAGGGATGAAGGTGAGGCTGACTATCCTCCACTTTCCCAGATCCTCCTTCTTCCCCTTTTTGAAGATTGGAATGACGTTGACTATCCTCAAGTCTTCAGACATGTCTTCCATTTACCAAGATATTTCAAAGATGACAGAGAGGAGTTTAGCAATCACCTCTCTCAGCACCCTCAGCACATGTGGGTGTATCCCATTGGGGCCCATGGGCTTGTGTGCATTGATTTTAGCTAAATATTCTCTGACCATCTCCTCCTGAACCCTAGGGAAGTTTTCCATTCCCCAGGCTCTCTCTCTTCCTCCATGGCTGGGGATTCCTGAGGGGCAGTCTTTGTAGTAAACACTGAATTAAAGAATGCCTTCAGTATCTCTACCTTCTCAGCATCCCCTGCTGACAGGTGTCAGTGATTTCTGGTCTGGTTTAGCCCAGTTTCATGACTAATGGGGTGGGGAGATCCACCTTCATATCTTCTCCATGCTCACCTAGGTAACCCAGAAGGCAATATACCACATAGTCTTACTGATGTCACTTGCTTGAGCAGAAGGACATCTTTTAAATAGCTGAAATATTTTATGATATAGGTAGGAAGCAAATCAATTTGATCAGTCCCTTCAGTAGACTGTTTTGATAATCCTGATCCTCATCAGAAGTCTCTGTTGCCACCAGGGGTTCACTGGGCTCATCAAGATGAAACGCAATGGACAATTCCTCCATCATATCTTCTTGTTTACACTATATTCTATCCAGTCTTTCAGTTACTTTTCAGTTACGGAGGGGTTAAATGTTGCTCAAAGTCGTTAAGTCTAATAATCAGTTCAAAAAAAGGGGTCTTCTTTGTCCTCTGCCGTACATTCCTGCTGGTGTACCAGTGTACTTTCCTAGTACAGTTCTTGTGAATTTACACCATATAATAGATGTACACCTGACTCTCTGAGAATCATGCTCTTGGTGTGGATCATAGAAACATATAATCGCTGAAGTTGGAAAAGACCTTCAAGGTCATCGAATCCAATCACCACCTAACCATACTACCCTAACCCTAACAAATCCACCACTAAATAATATTTCTGAGAACAACATCCAGATGGTTTTTTAACACATTCAGGGATGGTGACTTAACCACCTCCTTGGGAAGCCTATTCTGTGAAGAATTTCTTCTTGATTTCTAACCTTAACCTCCCCTGGTGCAACTTGAGACCATTTTCCCTTGCCCTGTCACCTGTCACCGGTGAGAAAAGACCAACCCCACTCTTTCTGCAATCACCTTTCAGGTATTTGAACAGAGCAATAAGGTCTCTCCTCAGCCTCCTCTTCCACAGACTAAACAACCCCAGTTTGTTCACTCTCCTCATAGGACCTATTCTCCCAGCCCTTCACAAACCTTGTTGCCCTTCTTTGGACCTGCTTCAGCACCTCAATGTCCTTTCTGTACCGAGGTGCCCAAAGCTGAACACAGTACTCAAGGTGAGGCCTCACCAATGCTGAGTACAGGGGCAGAATGACTTCCCTAGTCCTGCTCACCACATCATTTCTGATAAAAGCCAGGGTGGCTTTCCTGAGGATGGCTTTCTTGGCCCCCTAGGCACACTGCTGGCTCATATTCAGCAGACTGTCCAACAGTACATCAAATTCCCTTTCTGTCTGGCAGCTTTCCCGACCCTTCTCAACCTGTAGGGTTGTTGAGACCAAAATGCAGAACCCAACACATGGCCCTATTGAAACTGCTACAGTTAACTTTGGCCCATCAATCCAGTCTATCCTGGTCCCTCTGTAGTGCCTTTCTATCCTCCAGCAGATCAACACTCCCTCCCAGCTTGGTTTTGTCTGTAAATTTACTGAGGGTGCAATCAATCCCATCACCAATATCATTGATAAAGATGTTAAATAGGAGAGGCTCCAGTATGGAGCCCTGGGGGACACTACTCGTGACTGGCCACCAACTGGATTTAACTCCATTGATGACAGCTCTTTGGGCCCAGTCATCCTGCCAATGTTTCACCCAGCAGAGCGTATGCCCATCCAAACTATGGGCAACCAACTTCTCTTTGAGAATGCTGCTGGGCACAGTGTCAAAAGCTTTATTGAAGTCCAGGCAGACCTCATCGACAGCCTTACTTTTATCCACTAAGCAGGTCACCTTGTCATAGAATGAAATTGAGTTTGTCAAGTAGGATCTACCTTTCATGAAGCCACGCTGACTGGGCCTGATCCCCTGGTTGACATTTGATTGATCCATGATGGCTCCTGAGATAATCTGTTCCATAACCTTCCCTGGCATCGAGGTGAGACTGGTAGGTCTGTAGCTATCACGATCATATTTCCGGCCTTTTTTGAAGGTGGGTGTCACATTTGCCAGTCTCCAATTTGCTGGGACATCCCCGTTTAGCCAGGACTGTTGAAGGAGGATGGAGAGAGGCTTGGCAATCACATTTGCCAACTCTCTCAGGAGGAAGGAACGAACATTCCTCCTGAAGAAGAAGGAACACGGAGTTACGTAACATTTCTACCATGGCACATTCTCTCAAATAATGGATACCTTTTTGCATAGTCATTCATTTCTTTATCTGAGGTATCAGATCATCCTTGAAGGGGCATTTTTCCTTTATGGCTAATAGCGTCTGCTTCCAGAGGGTGAAGGCCTCATCCTGACATCTACTAATACCTCTGTTGATGTCTGAGTTCTTAGCAATGCTCCTCAGTTGGCGAGCTTACCTACTATCTAGTGACACACTGTTGGCCCTGCTGTCCTAACATCAAAGTAACCAGGTGACAATGGGTTCATTTGGGTGTTATGAAAAATCTTTTCTTGAACCTTGAATTTCTGTCACTTTCAGCGTTGGAGTAGCAATGGCAACAATGTCCTCAACTTCTTCTTTAGTTTTTGCTGTTGCCTTCCTTGGTTTCAGTGACAGTGGTCTTGTTGAATGCCTCTCCCCTGGATCTCTTTCCTCTCCTTTTTCCTTCTCCTCTTTTTTCCATTCTAAACAAGGCAATATTTTTTTCAATTTCCATCCTCTTATAAGGGCAACTAACTGATTCTGGTGCCTCTTGTGACTGATCAAATTGCACACTTTTGATGCTCTTTCTTTCTAGCTCAACTTGGAGTCTGTCTTGTTCAGTTGAAGGGTGTCTTGTCTGGTTCAGGGAGGATTTCTCTCAGATTGGAGATTTTTCCTTTCTTCTTGGAGACTTTCTTTCTCATCTCAGAGACTCTCTTGCTCAGTTTGGAGATTCTGTTTCTCAACCAGGAGACTCTCTTTCTGTACCCAGAGATTCTCCCTCTCAGTTCAGACTCTCTCCTTTTGGTTTGGAGACACTCTTGTTCAATTCGTACTCTCTCTTGGAGACTCTCCCTTTCAGCTCAGAGACTGTCAGTCTCAGAGATTCGGTCCCTCTCTGGGATATTGAATAAGTATTGAATAAGACCTGGTAGGAATAAGCTAAGCCCCAAATAATTTGCGCCTCCTCATATCTGCCTGAGCTGCAATCTCCCTGTCTCAAATATCTGCTTAAGTTCTTAGGATCTTGAAGGTGTTCAGGAGTAAAGTTCCATGACATCGGTGATGCCCATCTCTCAAAATTTTCTCCCAAGTCCCTCCACACTCCCTGCCACTCAGTATTCTATAGCTTTAGGGAGGGCTTCCTCAAAATATAAATACAGATACTGAGTGAAATTATGAGTACACTCAGGGAGACTGACAACATGATCATAAGATGAGCATTCAAAAAGCGCATAAGAAATTCAAGGGAAAGACTGGGGGCCTGTTTGAAAACCATATGTTCTGTAAAATTAGTGACTCCCTCTGGGACATACCTTTCAACATCCTATTTATGCCACATTGCATGCAGACAGCAGATAGGTATTCCCATCAGTGTTTCCAATTTATCATGTATGTGTCATAGCTCCATAGAGCAGAGTGGGAGACTTAATAAAGGCCCAGAAAATTCTGAGTATTAAGAGAGGAAAAATGATAAAATGCAATCTGTTGAAGAACAGTTTTACAAGAGAAAGCAAATACTTTTTTTTTTCTCTACAAACAAAACAAAACAAAACAAATTGCTCAGCGCTCAGAATGTTTACAAATATCCCAGAACACTGGCAGTCCACCTGGACTTCAAGGCCTTCTTTGCAGTACAAGTCCTGCAGTACTGATAAGCTTTCTAATGAAGCTCTCTGAGAGCATAGAGAGGTTCGTCCTAAAAGTGCATCTTTCCCAGCCAGTGCACCAATAAAATGTCAACAATTTCTGTGCCATTTCAGCCCAGTTCTGTGACTTAGTGGTATGGGGGGACCTACAGAGCCACACCTCGGGAGAGGAGGAGATGGAAAAGGGAGGTAGATGGGTTTAAAAAGAAAACGGCAATGAGCAAAGAGAGGAAACTGATTTACTAAACATGACAGTGGAATGTGAGATAACACAATATAACAAAATATAATTGGAATTGAAGGTAATAAATCAAATAAAATGAGAGTGAGTGTCCATAATCAAAGGCCTTACTCTAATGCTGAAGGCAATATGGCTAGGGAGCAGACACTGCAGAGACAAGCAGTAAAAGAAGGGGGACAGTCTCGTGAATTCTGAACAGTTTTATCTTTCCCTTTAAACAGAAAACAGAAATGAAACAGTGGAAGTCTTCTGGGATAAGTAGCAATGTTAATAGGAAGAGGAACTGATGACTGTCTTTGGACATGAAAACAACTGACATTTTAACTGCCTGTATTGTTTTATTAAACTGACAGAAAGGCAAACTCTCTTGAGCATTCATTGTCTAGCTCATTTTGTTTGTTGTATTTGTTGCTGTCGTTTTTTTGGTTTTTTTTCCTCCGAAATACTTGCATGATATTAGCTACGAATATGACACACTTCCTGTTGGTATCAACAGGGAGTATCTCTGTTGGTTTAATGAGAGTTAGATTAATGACTAAACCACTGTTTAGATTTGTAGCCTCCTTGTGAAGAACAGATTAAAAATTCTAGTGCTGAGTAATTCCTTAGGATAAATACAAAAACCAAACCTTTGAAAAGGACTCTTATGTTAAAGTCTGCAGAAGTAAGCTTACAATTAGTCTATACAATCAGAGCTATGTAAGGTGAATACAAATTTATACCATAAATGGCTTAAGACCTGATAAACAAATGTAAAATATTTGCTGCTGCTGCTAAGAAAGGAAACAAATGGTCAGGATATGTATATCTGTATTTATGTGAAGATGGGTTTGATTTACAAATGTTTCCACAAGGAGTTTGTCAAGATATACATTCTGGAGTACTGTGTCCAGTTCTGGGCTCCCCAGTACAAAAGAGACAGGGATCTCTTGGAAAGAGTCCAGTGGAAGGCCATAGAGATAATAAAGGGCATGGAACACCTCCCTTTTGAGGAAAGGCTGAGAGACCTGGGTCCGTTCAGCCTAGAAAAAAGAATACTCAGAGGGGATCTGATCCATGTCTATAAATATCTAAGAAGAGGGAGGCAAAGTGATGAAGCTAGACTCTTCTCAGCAGTGTGTGGCAATAGGTTGAATAGGGCAAATGACCATAAACTGATGCATAGGAAGTTCTGCAAAAATGTGAGAAAGAACTTCTTCACAGTGCAGGTGATAGAGCACTAGAACAGTCTGCCCACAGAAGCTGTTGAGTCTCCTTCTCTGAAGACCTTCAAGACCCAGCTGGATGCTTACCTGTGTAATCTGGTCTAGGGAGCTGCCTTGGCAGGGGGATTGGACTAGATGATCTCTGGAGGTCCCTTCCAACCCCTACGATTCTGTGATTCTATCATCTAGTCATTCATTCAATACATGCTACTAAATAAGCACCAAAATAACCTTAAGTAAATCTATCAGAGATTAGAAAACAGTTTCAGAGCACAAACTATCTTAAACTAAGGGCTTTTGTTGCAGTTTTGTCCAAGATATTTTTAGCCTTTTGTTTAATTGTCATCTCAATAAAATTATGAAGATATTAATTTTAAGCAGATTAAATGGAAAAAGTATGCTTGTTGTGCACAATATCCATTCACTTTACATGTAGATGTGTTTTGTTCCTATTTTATTCTAATAATGTTAATTTTGTCAGAAGCAGGATGAAACAGTTCCATTAATAATAATTATATAAGAATACGCCAAGCATACATGGGGTGATGTGTAGACTGGGAAAATATTTTCTTTCAAAATAATAAGATGTTCAAATGTACTGCTGAAAGAATAGCTATCAAGGAATGTTTTTGTTATTTGTATGGAAGCAAAGGGCTTATTTGTGCAAGTGCAAATTATAAAATTTCATGGAGGAATCTTCTTCTGTGTGATATGACAGGGGTTTTGAAAATCTAAATGAGAAGAATACCAAAAGAAGTCTACAGTGGAAAAAGGTATATGACAGTGTACTCTAAGAATTCATCAATAAGGCTCTCATTGTTAGTAATGCAAGTGCACTTTTGAATGCAGTATGTTCATCATTCTCATTTTTAATGCTTTTTTCTGCATGATGGAGCTTTCTTTTGGATGGAAATCAGTTGGAAGGTGCACTCTAGCTGCAGGTAGGTGGAAACATCCCAATTGTTAAAAAAAAAAAACCTCTTAAAAAGTGTGTAGTGTGGGAATTAGCACCACTTCTTTTCCTCTACAAGTTTGTTCCTTTTTTTCAGAAATACTTGATAAAGCGAATATAGTCTATCTGAAATATTTTTTAAAGAGTGGAAAGGTTAATCAAATAGTTCCTTTTCATGTTTAATGCTTCTGTGGTTCATAATAGTAAGAGATAGGAAGACATAAGATCTTCAGACAGTTAATCTTTTAGAATTAGTAGAGTTCAAGTGTAGTTAGAATAGTAAACCATGTCTACTATTGAAGAAATCTGAAATATAAGTTTTATAATCCAAAAGCTAAGTTTACAAGGTTACAATGGTCTATTTAGTTCCCAAAGTGTATCCTGACTGGACATTAACTAGAGGAGAGGAAACGTGAATACCTCCAACTTTTTTTACATTTCTATTGAAAATAAACAGAAAACCCCACCCCATTTCTTGAATGGAAGGTGATCTATGAGACTAATAGCCTTTTTTTGAATTCTTTATATTTAAAATATATTACATTTGAGACGAGTGAGGCAGGACTTCACATAAATTTCAGAATATGTGTGAACCATTCGCTTGTACAGTAATGCAATGATGTTCTTGATTTTATTCTGTTATTTTCCTGAGAATGCATACCATTTGTTTTGCTTTTTAGTCTGTGTATTGAGATGCTACTTAGTTCTGAGTATGTATATAGCATATCCTCAAGTTGTGATATTGTGGGAATAGTATAAGGAAGCTGCTAGGCTGCATAGGGATGGGATCAGGAAAGCCAAGGCCCAGCTTAAATTGAATTTGTCTAGGGATACCAGAAAGAACAAGAAAGGATTCTACAGGTACCTCAACCAGATGGCAAACCCCCTGGGTTACCCACAAGCAGGCTAGTAATGATGGACAAGGAGAAAGCTGAGGTACTTAACTTTTTTGCCTCCATCTTCCCTGATAACTGATTGCCACACAGCACTCAAGAGTTTCCTGATGTTCAGATGGAATTTCCTGTGTTCTGCTTGGTGCCAATTGTCTCTTATTGTGTCACTGGATGCTACTGTAAATAACACATCTCTGTTTTCAGTGTATACTCCTCTCGTGTATTTGCAGACTATAATAACATTTCCCCTGAGCTTCCTCCAGGCTGAAGAGTCCCAGCTCTTTCAGTCTCTCCTCAAAGAAGAGGTGCTCAAGTCATCTTGGTGGGCTGCCATTGGACTCTTTCCAGTAAATATATTGTAATACAAGAAATAACATTTTAAATCACTGTCAGTATATTACATGGGGATCTTGTGGATGAATATTTACATTATCTGAATAATATAGATGCATATAATTTAGAGAGATTAGGCTTTCTTTCCTGACTTTAAGCAACTCTTAGGGTAGGAGGATTTGAGATAATATTTTTTAAATAAACGCATCTTAGGATGGAATAAAAGCAAACACAAATTCAGTTATTGCAGTTTAAGTGATGAGTGATTGTAAGAGATTGAGCTAAGGTCTCAAAAACTCACCAGGAAAAGGTGGTGCTATTGTCAGTTGTGAAAGCACCTGTGAGAGATTAAGGTGTTGCAATCATCTGACAAAAATTAGATAGCACCTTTCTGGGACTAACTTAAAGTGGGAGAGGTGGAGGAGTGCAAGAGTAGTACCCTACACCCCTCCTAAATCCCTTCTGGAAGATCCCAGAATAAGGGATTGAGTGGCTGGCTGCACCCTGGAAGTTCCTAGAACGATGGACTAAGTACACATGAATCAGACTGAAGACGGCACGAATCTAAAGAGCTGCGCACGTGCTGGCCACTAGAGGACCTTATCTTTTCTTTTTCTCTCTTGTTTTTTGTTTCCTTTTTTTTTTTTTTTTTTTCCGTTTCATGTTTCTCTATCCTTCTGACATCATGGGTGGGAATATATTTTTTCTTCTTTTTTGTCTCTCTTTTTACAGTCCCTGACTTCTTTTTTTGGCATGTAAGGGTAGTATCCTTGTAGGTTTTGAGTTTTGTGAAGATGTTGTCTGTTGTAATTCTGTTGAGTTTTAAATCGTTGTGAGTTTTGCCAGCATATTACCTTTTGTAGTTCTGTCAAGTTTATATAAGGATAATATTGTTGCAAGTTTTGCTGAACCACTATCAATTGTATTACTACTGAGCTTTAAGTTAATGTGTGATTTGTTTTAACCTCTTGAGTAATTGTTGCTACTTCTGGTTTCCACACTGAGAATGAAAGGGTAAACCTCACCTAGCCCACAGATGGGGCAGGATAGTGGTCGCTCATTATTATGTGGTCTTAAGCTGCTGTAACCTGAAATTCAATAATCCATAACTTCAGGGCCTCTGATGATTCTACAGTATGCATTGTCAAGAATAAAAAACTCTGAGGTTGATTGCTGTAATTTCTTCGTTCATTGTTGTTGTTTCTAGGAATGGGAGCAGTCTATGCCACATAACTGAATAGCATTAGGACACCTGCAGCTGGACAGATGTTGTTGTAAAGATGTCCAAATACTATAGAATCTGCTGTTGAAAAGAGCTGTCAGAGGTCAAGTGGAAGAGTAGATATGATATGTAGCACTGTTCAGTTGGTATAGCTATGTGTTGCGTGCAATTAATTACAATTTCTTGGTATCTTAGAAGCAAGATTTAACAACAATTCTGAAATTGAACAGGACAAATTTTGTTTTGTTCGTACTTATTGTAATCTAACTATATGTAAGATAACAGCTACTGATGTTGTTCTTGTAACAGTTTTTGTATGTTATATACTATTGAGGATTTTTCCCCCTGTACTCTAGATGCCTTTCTATGTTTCTATGTTTTTGCAATTTCTCCAATAGATGGCAGTAGTTACTTATTGGCTGATAAATTGATATTATTTGTATTACAATATACAAACACAAAGCAGTAATGACCAAATATGTTCATATATGTGTTTAACAAATACTTCATGCATATTTATGTATGTTTCATGTCATTTGTTTTCTATATTTGAACATAAAATTCTTTCTGAATATTTCCTTTTGAGCCTATTTGTTTGCACAAAATTACGTGACATTATAAAACTAAGAAAACAGGGTTATCCAAGGTTAAAAAAAAATTATCTGAGGCTATGCTACTGGAAGTACTTCACACTGTAGGTACCTTAACTGTCTGATATTAACTGATGAATGATCTGTTGAATTCCATGACAGAGAATTAGTAGAAATGAATACGTGAGATTAAAGTCGTTTTTTATTATTAAACATAAAAAGGTCAGATGGAAACTTCACCTTTAAACTCTCATATAACTTCTATGATTCTGCCAAGCTAAAAAATGTACTTAAAAAGGAAAGATTTTTGATCAAAGCACTTCTTAAAAATGAAAGCTGGCGATTTTACTGTAGTTTCATATTAAAACCAAGATGGTGATAAGACAGAAACTTTGCTGGTGGCAGAGCAGCTTTAGAGTTGAGTAAAATCACAATGTTAGTTTAGTTGGTGAGGCTCACTGGGCAGCAGGAGCACACACAGCAAGTTTAGTACAGTTGTACCAAATCAGACAACAGCAATAAGTGTAGAACAAACAGTCAGAGACGCATCACAGTGTCCTACACCTTCTCTTGGTAATTAGCATGACAGAAGCAAGGTGGATTACTGGTAGGCAATGTCCTGTAATCAGTTGTTTGTATTTGGGACGGTAATAGTAAATATAACAGGGTAGGTAAAATAACTTCTACTCCTGACCAGTGGTCAGCCCTCCCATTCCCATATGGCTATCTTCCACTTTTTAGCATCGGTGGATATGCCTAATGTGTAGTGCTGAAGAAAAGGATAATTGTTTTAATGTTAACCAAGCCAGCTGTATGTTACTTAGGAAGAATGGACTCCACACAACCATTTATATGTTAATAAGACTGAGTACTATACCTTAAGATGGACTCTTAAGTAACTTGCTAATTGCCCCCATCAACATTGAGATAACTCTTGGAGACTGTTGGAGTGGCACAACAGTATTATTTTAGCTTGAAAGTTGGGGTTGGAATAATCATAATGTTAGTGTTTGTTCAAAGGAATAACTTCCTAGCCAGACTTCTTAAATCTTAGATATTATTAATTTTTCCACCACACCCCCCTTTCATACTAAAATCTCACATAAACTTTTCACAGAGTTCAGCAGACAAGGTACAAACATCCAACTCACAGTACTTAAGCAGTACTTAAGAATATTATATCGACAATACTGAAAGAATTTTTGCTATTACATATTCATATATGCCAATTTGGGGCATACTGAATGTGCCTTATCTGTTTCAGAGGGCAACAATGGTACAGATAGAGGAGGTCCTATCTTCTTAATATATTTTCTTACCAAAGATAAAATCAACTGTACAAACACGTCTTAACAAACAGCAAAATGAAAAATACTAGTATTCCACGTAATATCATACTAATCAAAAGCCCTAAATCATGCAGTGAGGAGGTTAACCAAGCTCAGATTTTTCTAAAGCCCCAGCATGAATTTTATGAGTTCACTATATGCAACACTTGGAGAATTTTATTGACTTGTCTACCCAGGAGACCGTTTTCTCAAACATGGTTGCATGTGAACATTAAGATCTACCTGAATTGAAAGTTTAAGCAGAAAGTTAACTCTATGCATTCTATAGGCTTCTTGTCCATGTTGAATGTGGTCTAGGAATATTCGGATTTAGAGCTTCATATAAAGTGTTAACAGTATATAAAAAACTTCAGCTTGGATGATTGTGAACTGTGAAAACTAATGCAAATGCTATTTTAAAACAAAACCAGAGGTCAGATAAACCATTCAAAATATGTCCAATTTGCTTGTTTGGAGATTGTACAATCGGCCTTTGTCTTTGTGACCATAACTCAATCACAAAATCAGATTCAGATTTAGGATCCAAGATCTGTGTTCTGTTCAGTGAAGGCAGAACTTTTCTCGGCATTGTTTTGTTATCTGAGAAGCATGTACGCAGTGACACATCATATGTAATGTCAGTGTTGATGGTTATGAGTACCTAATGTGTTTCTTTCTGCCTGGGATATAGAGAGTTCCTTTGTTGGTGCAGGCTCTGGGAGTGTTTCCTTTACATGTTAGTGGACAGATCTTACATGTTTCATCAGGACCTTACAATGTTTAATACTGAATCATAGGTTTATGTAATACTTCAGGTGGAGAATAAGGAAAATTTATTGGAATTTCATGAGGAGAAAGATGATGTTTCCCATTTTCTGTATTTCACACATGCATCAATGATAGCAGCAGTGCATCTGTCCATTTTTTAAAGTATTTTAGCTGGTTTCCATGTCATGGCAGAGTTTCTTCTTTCTACTGCACCTTTGAGTTGAGGATGGAAGGTCCAACACAAATGCTGATTAATGTTTAATGCTTTGCAATTATTCTTAATCACTTGGCTTACGAAATGAAAGACTCAGTCGCTATATGTTGTAAGAGAAACACCAAATCAAGGTATTAAGTCTCTCTAAAAGTTTCTCAGCAACTGCAGTAGCATCAGAATGTTAGAAGGAATAAACCTCAGCTTATCTTATTCTGAGAACATTTCAAAAATTACAAGAACATATTCTAGGTAACAACATTTAGGCATTTGGATGAAATCTGTCTGTAGATTAACAAAAGGTCCTCAAGGTTTGCAACATGCTACAGGAGTTCTTTTAATATGCAAGCCAAAGTTAGTTATTGGCCAGGCAGGTGGGATAGGTACTACAAAACTTCTGAGCTTCACAGAAAGGTCTGAAGTAAACCAATCTTTCTGACCGTAGTAATCAATCCATTTTTGTCAGTGTGTACCACACTGCAAAGTAGAGTAAAATAGTGAGGAGCTACCAGACGGACATTCAGAGAGTGCCATAATTAATCTGGATTTAATTGGCAGCCACAGAGGAATCAAGAGCCCTTTTCAACTGCAAGTGCATTGTTTTACAATAGTAGAACATCAGAAAAGGAATGTGAATCAGACCCAGAGAGACAAATAAGAATAAAACCCAAATCCTGAGGGCCGTGGTCCTGACAGAATGATCAATCCAGCCACTTCTTTGTGTGACATCATCATAATGAGTAACATAGGTTTAACTTTTTAACAACTAAAGAGGGTAGAAAGGCTTGTGAAAGAGCTTCCACTTAATGGCTGTTCTTAATATTGGAATCTGTAGAGGTAAGAAACCCACGATGCTTTCTAAGCCGGCCAAAATTGCATGACACCAAAAGCATAGCAATAACAGATACTTGCAGATTGACCCTGAGCTGGAATACAGGCACAGGTGAGATCAACACCAGCAAAAGAATAAGTTACAGCTAAAGTGTGTACAAAGCAAAAATGGAATCCATTTTTTTCTACTAGAAATGTGGTCACAGTAATTGCACAAAGGCACAACGAGGATTCTCTTTGTGAGTCTCTAAGTCAGAGGAAGTGTACAGTACACCTTAAGGAGATGAACTGAGGCATATTTTTGATCCTGCTTGTCCTGAAAGACAGGAAAAATAGGCTATCAAGTTGTAAGGGAATAGAGAAGAAAACAGAGTAAAGATTCACAACTGTAAAGTACATTGCAGTTGTTGAAATACAAGAGAATACATTAGCACAATAAAGCACTACAGGAAAGGGTGATAAAACAACAACATTAACTGCACAAAGATCTTGGACAAATTGGAAGATATTATTTCCTGGATTCTTAACAGATAAAAAGAGAGTTTTTACAACAGCTGTGAATATAAACAGTATCTTGCTGCAGAAGGGGATAAACGACTCACTGGACAGCATCCCCAATTTGCTTTGAATCTGGGTATTGAAGAACATACAGCAGAGTTTTATGTAATAATTTTACCTAAATTATTATGTAGGGAGTATGAATACTCCCTAGTACTTTATGGTCAAAAAGCTGAATGAGGAACACCTTATCATTCTTAATTTTTATGCTGGTTTCATATGAACTCATTGTTCTAAGAATATTACACTGTACTCATTATAGAGCATGTGAGCTAATATACTGTTTTAGAAAAGACAGAATTCCTTATATTCTAAAGACTGACCGTATGCAAAAAATTAGTTAGAATGAGAATGAAAAATCCTGCCTTAGTGCAGGAACGCTGTAAGAGTGCTTGCTTCTTAGTAACATGAAAAGTTCATCCTTCTTTTTCTTTCCCCTTTAAAAAATCACTCCTGTGTTTCTAACTGGCCCTAATGTGTGGAAATTTAATGAACAGACCTTAGCAGCAAAAATCTCTACAAAAGTTTTCAGAGTTTTCCTGTAATCTTATTAAATGTGAAGAAGAGGCATTGACATACCAAAGCTTAATGCTGAATGACTGACAAATAAACATGTTCTATGACTGATTGGGAGGCAGTGAAGACTACTTTACTGGGTCCACATTTCCCTTACTGTCTCCTACATCCTGTTATAGCATTTTTCAGTAGATGGAAGAAATCAGTACTTTACATCATACATATGCATGATATATCCATTACAACCCCCTGCCCATGTGCAGCTTCATAGTTTAAAAATACAGTCAGGTGCTGTCAAATGGTTATGAAAAATAAAACTGATACTGTTTCTCCTTCATTGTCAAAATCTCTGAAGGTTCTTGTGGTTGGGACAGGAAATTCCAATGCCAGAGCAACTGTTCACAGGTCAATGTTGGCACCCAGGGCTGTGCATTTCAGCTTAAATGCAGATGCAGCAGACATTATGCAAGCAAAAATAACTTGCCTAACAGAAGTTAAAGATTTAGTGAAAAAGAATGAAGGAACTTTTTCCTCAGTAACAACAAGATTGTTCATTCTGTCAGCGAAGAAACACCATAGTGATATCAACTCCTGAAGAGAATAGAATTGGCTGGTCACTGGTCAGTGACTTGCATTCATTCAGGGGTAATAAAAGTTCCTCCCTTTTTTCACCATAAATGAATATAACTTTATTTAAAAGAAAAATAGTTGAAATAGTTGAATAACTAACTCACCTTGCAAGATCTAAAAGCAGACAGACTTCTGCTTAATCAGTAAACTATTACTTCTCTTTGAAAGTCTTATATTTTCATCATGCAACAGAGAAGTACATTAGAGTTAAAATAATTAGTTTCTCTATATTGTTAAGTGAATTTGAAATCAAGGATTTTGAATATTTTAAATTTTACCCTGGTTTTAGCTCTGATAGACATAGTTTTCTTTTTAGTAGCTGGTATAGTGCTGTGTTTTGGATTCAGTTTAAGAATGTTATTTCTGTATAGGAAAAGGCCTCTCACAATATAAAAATTATAAAAATATCTTTGAAAATCTTCTCATGAAGTATATTTCATCATTGTTAAGATTTCTCAGACTATCTTCTGCTGATCTTCTATGATTTTTATCAAGTTTTTCTGTGCAAACTGT
Organism: Callipepla californica brunnescens; assembly: GCA_023055505.1. Taxonomy (NCBI): domain Eukaryota; kingdom Metazoa; phylum Chordata; class Aves; order Galliformes; family Odontophoridae; genus Callipepla; species Callipepla californica. The sequence continues at coordinate 1,193,282 of JALIRH010000053.1, forward strand.
TTAAATAGTTACAGGGTACAGTCTTGAGGCTCAGGTATGTCTTGATTAAAACACTAAATGGATATTTTCTTACTAAATGGATATTTCCATTACCATGAGTATACATTAGTGATGTCCAGTAATCCAATCAGTAATACATTAATTGATTCAGATAGTAAAGCCAAGCCAAGACTGTACCTATTTCAAAGTTTAATACTTACAAAGGGGAAGATGTATTACGAGCAGTTGAAGTCCCTTGGTTTGCTCATACTAGAGAAGAGGAAATTGAGAGGAGAACTCATGGTGACTTACAGCTTCCTAACAAGGAGGAATGTGGGAGCAGGCACTGATCTCCTCTCTCAGTGACCTTTGTGCCAAGGGAATGGCACAAAGATGTGGCAGGAGGTTTAGGCTGGATACCAGGAGAAGGTTCTTCCCTGCGAAAGACATTGGGCACTGCAACAATCTCCTCGAGGAAGTGGTCACAGAATTGACTTTGCTGGAGGTCAGAAAGTGTCTGGATAATGCTGTCAGTCATGTGGTCTGATTTTTTGATGGTCCAGTGTGGAGCCAGGAGTTGTACTCAATGATCCATATGGATCCCTTTTAACTTGGGATATTCTATGATTCTAAAATAGAAAATGCATAAATATCAGTAACAGGAAACTGCTGTCGCACAAACACTGTTATATCATCTGGCAGCAACAAAGAGGTAGGAAATACCATCTTACTCACGTGCACAGATGGACACAGACACATCCCCTTGTGTTACATTTTAAGAGAGCCTAGCAATCTTGCTATTTTGGCTCAATTTGATTTAGTTACAAGCTTTGAATACCCCACCTAACTTGCGGGAAATCCTTTCTCTGTGTTTACATACCTTTTTCTTTGTGTTTACTTCATGCAAACTGAGAACAATGGTTGCTTTTTTTTTTAATGCTTTTTATGTTTTGGGATTGTTAGATGTCTTACAGTTCTGCTGTCACTAGGTCACCTAACAGTTCAGCTTTCCCCAGTAGTGTATAGTGTAACAGAATAACTCTGGTTTAAAATTGAAGTCAAACTTCAAAGGCATTTAGTTCTTAAAGCTGACTGTACTGTTGCACATTTTTAGAAAAGTGGAATTCCCCTTTTAAATAATCTCTTCAGCAGACATAACTTCACCAAATCACCTTAGCTGGTTTACCTAAGGTGCACTGCAATACAGGAGGGATGTATTTTCAGTCCTTGCTTCTGGACACCCAGTATCCTGGCACATAGCCTGTATTAGTTTATGTGACAGGGAAATGCTTCTGCATTGCATGTAACTTCAAGACTATAGGTATACCCTTTCTACAGCTATCTCTCCTTATGGCCTTTAGTTGCTAAAGCAATGACTGGTGAAGGGAACAGGACTGATCCGGTCTTAGCTCATTTTTTGAGGTATTCAGTCAGTATAGGTAATCCACTATGTCACTGTATCTCTGTTTTCTAGTTATAATGCTTAAGAACTTTTTCCAGAATACATGAAAAAATTCCGCAGAAGATGTAAGTAAAAATGTTGTTTAGCTTCACATTTTATGGGAAGATAGTGTCTAAGTATTTCATTAGATTCAGCAATCACAAATGTATTTTATCCTAGAGAATTTGTAGTTTATCTAAAGTAAAAAAGTGGTGGAAATAAAGATAGAGAGTTCACTCAGATACTTAGATTGCTTATAGATCACATTATATATATATTAATTTTGATATTGAATTAAATTGTAGATTCCAGTGTTACAATGTGCATTTGGCTAAACGTTTTTCTGTCTGAACAATAGTGTCCAAATGTGAGATAAAAAGCATCAGATTACACCGAATGATAAACTGCCTCAATGACAGAGCTCAAAGAATGTTTTGACTGTAGAGCATATATGTCTGCCCAAGTCTACAACTTAGAATGCATCACATCATGCAGCTATATATAGCAAAGTTGAAACTACTTCTAATCTAACTGATATGTCTACAGAAAGCAGCTCAGTGCCATACAGAGATACCAGTTGACTCCCAAAGCAACAAAATTACATCAGCTCAAACTCCACTCTCAACAAGATAGCTTACTTTCCCATAAAAACTGCTATCCAGCACAGAGCTGGTGGCTACAATGCTGAAACCTTAGCCAGTATTAAATTTGCTTGTCTTCAGAAATCTGTACACTGTGTTGCATAGAATCATGGACTCATAGAATCTCTTGAGTTGGAAGGGGTCATAAATATTATCTAATTCCAACCCCTCTGCCACAGTTTTGTTGTTGTTGTTTGTTTGTTTCTTTGATTTTCCTGGAGCATATATTGCACAGGTAAGTAAGATTTAAAAAAAAAATGGTGTAAAACATTTCTAATTAATTAAGGCCTGCTTACAGTTTCAGAGTTGAATTTGAAAATTTCCTGGAATGTATATGAAAAGAGAAATTCTACTTGGTATCACTACTGTTAAGACAATAATTTGTCTTCTTCTTTACAAACAACATGAAATCAGCAACCTCAGCCCTGTAAAGGGAAGAACCCATGTTGATCTTATTAAGAGTACAACTTGATGTGTTGACAATACTCAGCATACGCCTGCCCTCTGCTCTTTGTCTCGAAAACTTAGTACAGTAGTTGTGCCAAATAGAGATATATATATATCTAGAGCTTCAGAGATATCAAAGGTTCATCTTAACCTTAAATCCTCAAAGATTCGTTATCTTCAAGAAGTTGCTCGAAGAAGGTAACAGAGGTCTCAGATGTAATTTATACCAAGAAGAACAAACAAACAAACAAACAAACCAAAAAAAAACCCCACAAAACACAAAAAACACGCACACACAGAAAAGAAAAAGAATCACATAAAATCAACTATATTGGCAGCCACATTTATAATTCCGTGTGAAAGTTTATTTGCTTCCACCATTAAAAATATTGTGGTCTACCTCTCCAGAATGTCAGGTGCACAATAAGCATCTGTTTTTTGCCATGGTCTATCAATCTGCTTTAAAAACATATTTTCTACAGAAATTTAATGATAATGTTGCAATCCACACTAATCTACTTCCCTAAAGTATGCATGCAGCATAGGAAATAAGCAGGAAGAGTTAGAGGTCAGCATGTGATTGCAAGGCCACAATCTCATAGCGATCATGGAGACATGGTGGGAAAGCTTGCATGACTGGAATGCTGCCATGGATGGCTATGTGCTTTTTAGGAAAGTCAGGATGGTGGGGCGGGGTGGTGGAGTTGCTCTTTCTGTGAGGGAGCAGTTATAATGTATTGAACTCCACCTGGGGAAGGGTGACGTACCAGTGGAGAGCTTGTGGATGAGAATCAAGGGGCAAGCTAGTGTGGGGGACACTGTTGTGGGGGTATGTTATAGGCCCGCTGATCAGGAGGAGGAAGTTGATGAGGCCTTCTAAAAGCTGCTGGAAGTAGCCTCACGATCTCAGGAGCTGGTTCTTATGGGGGACTTCAATTATCCAGATATTTGTTGGGAAAGCAACATGGCCAGGCATGTGTGCTCCAGACAGTTCCTGCAGTGTGTTGAAGATAACTTTCTATGCAGGTGGTGAAGGAGCCAATGAGGAGTGGGGTGTTACTGGACCTTGTTCTTACTAATAAGGATGGGCTTGTTAGGGAAGTGAAGGACAAGGGCAGATAGGGATGTAGCAATGACGAGATGGTGGAGTTCAAGATCTTCAGTGGAAGAAGCAAACCGAAAAGCAGGGTTGCTACCCTGAACTTCAGGAGAGCTGACTTCAAGCTCTTCCAGGACCTTCTTGGATCTATCCCATGGGCTAGTTTGATAGAAGGTAAGGATGCCTGTGAGAGCTGGTCAGCATTTAAACAGTACTTCCTCCAAACTCAAGATTGGTGCATCCCAGTAAGTAAGAAATTGGGCAAGGGTGGTAGAAGACCTGTGTGGATGAGCAAAGAGCTCATGAATAAACTCAAAGGAAAGAGAAAGGTCCATGAAATGTGGAAAAAGGGTCTGACCACTTGGAAAGGATATATGAATGTTGTCAGGGCCTGCAGAGATGTGATGAGAAACACCAAAGCCAACCTGGAATTGGATCTGGCAAAGGAAATAAAGCATAATAAGAAAGGTGTTTTTTTGTTGTTTTTTTTTTTTGAGTATGTCGACAGTAAAAGAAAGATGACCTAAAATGTGGGTCTCCTACTAAATGAGGGCGGTTTTCTGGTAGTGGGGATGCTGAGAAGACTGGACGATGGCCAGTATGACTCCGGTCTTCAAAAAGGGCAAGAAGGAGGATCTGGGGAACTGCAGGCCATTCAGCCTCAACTCCGTCCCTGGAAAGGTGATGGAACAGTTTATTCTGGATGCCACCTCCAGGCAGTTGGAAGAGAAGAGAGTTATCAGAAGTACTCAGCATGGGTTCACCAGGGGAAAGTTTTGCTCAACCAACCTGGTGGCCTTCTATGATATCACTGACTGGGTGGATGGGGGGAGAGCAGTGGATGTAGTCTACCTTGATTTCAGCAAGGCATTTGACACTCTCACAATCTCCCACAGCATCCTTAGAACAAAGATAAGGAAGTGTGGAATAGATGAGTGGATGGTGAGGTGGGTTGAGAACTGGATGACTGGAAGAGCTCAGAGGGTTGTGATTGGTGCATGGAGTCCGGTTAGAGGCCTGTACTTAGTGGTGTTCTTCATCGGTCAGTGCTGGGTCTGGTCGTGTTCAGCATCTTTGTCAAGGACCTTGATGAGGGGATAGAGTCCACCCTCAGCAAGTTTACTTATGATCCATGTCTATAAATATCTAAGAAGAGGGAGGCAAAGTGATGAGTCCAGACTCTTCTCAGCAGTGCGTGGCAATAGGTTGAATAGGGCAAATGGCCATAAACTGATGCATAAGAAGTTCCACGCAAATGTGAGAAAGAACTTCTTCACAGTGCAGTGACAGAGCACTAGAACAGGCTGCCCAGAAAGATTGTGGAGTCTCCTCTGAAGACCTTCAAGACTCAACTGGATGCCTACCTGTGTAATCTGGTCTAGGGAGCTGCCTTGGCAGGGGGATTGGACTAGATGATCTCTGGAGGTCCCTTCCAACCCCTACAATTCTGTGATTCTGTGATATCTGTTCTGACATGTCCTTTTCCATCAGTCATAGTCCCATCAAAAGCATACCTATTGTGGTATAGATTTATCCATGTCCAAAGTTATTGGATAAGCAAAGCTGTTTTCAAAACTTTTACAGTGAAGGTAGAACGATACGGAATAATGTAAACGGTAAATTAAAAAGCAACTACTAAAAAGTAGTAATATACAGTAAAGCAAGAAAACCCTATGGTAAGCATAGGAGCCTGCCAATTTATTGCTAATCATCTCTAACAGCTAGAAATTCAGACTAGCATAGTCAGTCAATTTTGAACCCTTTGATCTCCATGTTTGATACCAGAAGAGACTACTGTGATTTGAGTCTGGTGGGCAGACTTTGTGCTCCTCACAGTCCCTTTGGACAGTGAGAGTGCTTATGGGTTAAATACAGTTTAATAAACACAGCAAATTCTGTGCATGTAAGCAAAGTAAAATAAGGAAACCATTCAGTACTTCCTATTTGCAGGCAGATATTTAGCCATTTCCAGGGAAGCAGGGCAGGATACTTTGGAAGACTCACATCCCAACTCCAAATATACCTCCTCTTTCCACCAGCTTTTGCCACTGGGCATGATGTCATGGTATAGAATTAGCCTTTGGTCACCTGGAATCAGCTGTCTTGGTTGTCTTCTTCTACCTCTTCACTTCTTGTGCACTTCCAGCCGAGCCTACTTACTGGTGGAGCAACATGAGAAACAGAGAAGGCCATGATGCTGGTTAATGCTTCTCAACAAAAACTGAATTATTAGCTTATTATCAACACTGTATCACAAATAGAAAATACAGCATCATACAAGCTACAGTGAAGAAAACTAACTCAGTTCCAACACAAATCTGTACAAGAATGAGACTGAAGTATAATATTAGACATTGTTTCCGTGTATTATTAGCGTGAAGCTTCAACGCCTTATTTTACTTCAGATTCCATGCTCTTTGCTATTAAGCTCATCATAATTATTTTCAAAAATCCAAAGACCGTGTAAGCTAAGAGAGCAAGTATGAGCAGTAAAAGGAACAAGAAAGCCCTGAAGTCTTACATATAATTATAATAACGAATCAAAATCTTGTGTCATAAATGGGAGCTACACACTAAGACAGGATAAGCATTTTGGAATGCTGGAAACTGTTAGGAAGTTGTGATCCTTACGTATATTCTGATACAGGGCTGAAGCTCTGGAAACAATGAGGATCTGGAAACCCGCTTTATTTGGTTCAAATTTTCTTAAAGAACAGATTCTGTAAGTTCAGTTAAGTTCTGAAATAGGAATTAGTACACAGGCCAGTTTAGGAGAGTGAGGCAGTTCAAAAATAGTGGCAGGTGTTGAATATCACTGCTACAACAGTGTCAGGAACAAGCTACAGAAGCCACTTTTAAAAGTTTAACATTATATTTAGGATAGCAGTGTATACGAACTATTGCAAAGAAAAAAATACCAAGTAATTACAGATTTTAAAAGGATAAAAAAAGGAAGTGCTAGGTCTTGTGAAGGCCAGAGCTTCTGCACAAAAAAATTGGTTCTTCAGTGACTTTTGTGGGTTAGACACTTACAAAAGGAACTGAGAGAGCAAGACCATCACAGACACTGTTTCCTTTTCTTGTGTAGTCTACTTACCACCCACAACCATCTTAGTGCATTGTGACAGGAAGAAAACTTGAGGGAGAAAGTCTAAACTTTACTTCATACGTTCCCCAAGACCATGGCCAACATTCTTGATGGAATAGTAAATTATTATCCCTTTGAAGCAATGAGGAAATGATGTACATGTTTTCTGCACCTGGGGAGTGTCCCTGGGACACAGTGACTCCTGTGATTCCCACTGCCATAATGAAGATTAAACACCAACCTTTGCTTAGGGCTGTGCCCAAGGGACCTGTCTACCTTTTGGAAGCAAATTCAGTCTCCTTTTTCTGATCTTAACTATATGCAGACAACCAAGATAGTGAATAGGGAAGAACATATTACTAGAGGCCCTGATCTCCCTTATAGATATCCTAAGCAAAGGCTGACCAGTATTCAGATATTCTTGAAATGGATTTGCATCATTGTACTTCGTTGTGAGTGAAATGTTAAGGCTTCCAGAGCTCTATTTTCATAAAGATGCAAATGGATTTTTGTTTCACTCTATTTTTATTGCTGTTTTTGCTTTTCCAGAGATTTGGCCTGAGCTTTGAACATAGATGAGCCTGATAATAATCTATTCAAACTGATAGCGTGTAGAACAGGTTACAGAAAAATCTAATATTTTTTTTTTCTATGAGACTGTATTTCATAGAGAATTCAAGACTTTGGGTGATGGCCTTTCAATCCTACTTTGCATTCTGTATGTATATAGTTGTGGAGGCTAAATGTGTTATTGTATCTGGACTTTTCCAGTATTTTCTCAACCTAGCTGCTTACACGCATATAGTACTAACCCTCAGGATCATTATATAGAGATGTTACCTAGCAAATCACATATGTGGATAAATGCTTTCAGGAGTTTTTGATTGCCACATTTGATACGCATAAAGCTCTAAACTAATGTACTTTATACCAGTACTATTTGTTACTTATGGTATTAAGGAAATATGACTTTTTTTCCCCATGATGTTCTACGAGGCTTCAGTGCTGCATTTCTACAACGCATGAATTCTGCAGTGCAAAATATGTTTACACATATACTTGGAAGTGTGTAGGAGCTCCTCACTTGGCCCAACTCTCAGTTCTTCCTTGTAATTCTGCAGACTACAAGATCATTTGGAGCAGTCATGAGGAAGTCTTACACCTTACTATCTGCAGTGGCACTAGCAATTTGATGGCTCTCCTGAACTGACAGTCACTGGAGATGGTAGCGTAGAGGTCAACATCTGATGGAATACTCTGTATTTTTCATTTTGCATGTCTTCACCATGCTATGCTGTTACTCTTTGGAACACATAATAAGCCTTTTTATTAAGGACAAAACGTGGAGGAAATTTCAGATAACATCATATCCTCTTTCATCACTAATTAAGGAACTTACAAGATTCAAATATATACAATTTATACTACAACAAGCAGCCCAGAGTTTACAGAAAGTAGTTATTAAGACACCGCACATGCATAATTTTGTTAATTTATTCAGCATGACTTCAAGGAAATGGCCAAAGGTTGTGAAATGGCCCTTTGCTCTTCCTGGTTAATGATAGGTTATGTCTAATAGAACTCCCTAGTTCATTGGAAATATCACATCTCTTGTGCCTTGTAATATATTGTAAGGTAATGGAGCTTTAAACGGTTATGTATGGTGATAGGTGATAACCCAAGAAAATGAAACATTTTTGAGCTGTCTACTACAGCAGCTGGAGAGCAGTTTTCTACTCTTCTAGTCTTGCTAGTGATATTCCTTGTGTCTGTGTCACTTTGATGTCAGAATACTTATTATAAACAACTAAGTATCCCCACTTGGAAAATACTCTGTATTGGAAGTCTGTCCACAAATATGAAAGAGAGTGACACATAAGTATGCCTTGTAGCAGTGTGTACAGATTTGACAAAATTCCACCAGAAGTTCAGATAAAAAGTATCTGTAAATAGTTTGCTAATAACTCTGTCACAAGTGTCTACATATATGTGACATTACTGGCACACACTGAAAGAGCATATTTCATCTCCCAACTCAGGGATCTGGATACTTCCTTTAAGAAGTGCCAAATTTTTCCTCCTTGGCATAGTATAAAAATACCAATATATGTTCTATATAAGTGATTACTATTTGCTTATTAATGAGTGGTTCTGGAGTCAGACACATGCATTAGAGATGAAATAGGTGAAACAGGTGAAAGGTCTGAGTAAATGGACTCCCTGCTTGTAGTAGTGTTCTACTGTCTGCACCATATACTCCTGTGCAGACACAGTGGAAGCCAAAAGAGCAGCAACAGCAGCCTGGAGCAGTGCAATTGAGGCTGATTATTACATTACTCTCCAAGGCAAGAAGTTGTGTCTCTTGTCTAGCTGACAGTAACAAAAAACAAAACAAACAAACAATCAAATGTAACAGGATAAATACTAACTGACAGGCATTCCTATGCATTTGCTCTACTGTTTCAGAAAATCTTTCTCTGTTCTATCTGCAGATTTCCTCTGTACCCTACACGTGACAAGACACGCTATCACTTTAAGATAAACAGCTTGTAGTGTATATAAACACTGAGATCAAAAGTATGAGCTAAATGACTTCAAGTCACTTTGGACAAAACCTCAGAATATCCGTTTATAGCTGTATTCAAAAATTCAACGACTTAGATTGTAATAATTTGACCTCATGTAGTAACAACAAGAGGTTGGAAACATCATGAAAGAAGTGGTTTAAGTGAGTGGTTCTAGTGCTATGTTATAGCAAAACTTCTAAGGACAACCCCCCATACACACTTTAGCACTGTTAGCAATTTCTGAGACTCCTGTTATGGCTCAAAATTTTGATGACTATATTCTCAGTTGAATAGATAAACATCAAAGTTTCAGAAACAACGTTTGTCTCTAGAGCAGTAAAACTACTGCAAAACTTTCTTCAGGACACTTAAGACAGCTTTGCATTGTTTATTGTTTTAGACCTTTTATTTGTTCATTAAGGAATAGAAGGAAATAAAATTTTAGTTTTAAAATGTTATTTCCACTGCAGTTTTCAGCTTCAGAAATTTTAAAGGTGATGTAAAACACTTTCCTTTGTTGCTTAGTTTTTCTCTTATTGATGCTGTCCTGCTGCTCAGCAAAATAGGAATACTCTTTTGTCTAGAAATTGTTTACTTGTTATTTTTGTTTCTGTTCAAAAGTATGTCCAACAAGATCAAACTGCTGAACAGCTGTGGTGCCCAGTTATTCAATTTGAACTACTGTAGAAGGGGCTGCCAAAAGTAGTTTGAACAACAAAATGTATAGTAGACAAGACCTCTTGGCTATGACGAAACCAGTAGGGAAATCCAAAATAAATGTAAACTATTCACAAAATTCTACCAAATGTGTTAATGAGACAGGTGAATAATCTTGCTTTCATTACATATTTCTTTTATTGAGCTCTTTAGTCACTTCTCATGCAAACCAAAGATGGAGAAGAGGTAATCCATGCTGCTTAATAGCCTAATGCAAATAAAAGAAATTCAATTTCAGTTTCTGACTCCTGTAAATTCCCTTTCAGTGTATGTCACTGGGGAAGTAGGTGTTTTGCAGTATCTCCTCAAAACTGTGGCAGAATGTGAAATAGAGGGAAAAGCTAGGTGATAGTAAGCTGACAAGAAATCAATAAAACTGAGAACACTCCTGGGTTAAGACAGACAGTTTAATAAGTAAAATAAAATCTATGTGCACAAATAAAGTAAAAAGTAAAATAAAGAATTCACACAACATTTGGCATCAACAGGCAAATGTCTATTCATTTCCAGGAAAGCAGGGCTTCATCCATCTATGATGCAACAGATGTGGCACTTAGGGACATGGTTTAGAGGGCATGATCATGATGGGTTGGCAGTTTGGCTTGACGATCTTAGAGGTTTTTTTCAACTTTAACGATCTGATGATTCTGTAATTCTATCAAACAGAGTGGTTACTTGGGAAGCCAAATACCATAAACCCCATTGTTCCCCTCTCTACTTTTTCCCCCCCAGTTTTCACTGCTGAGCACTACCTCATATGATCAGTTTGGTTCATATATCCTCGCTGCGTCCACCTCCAGCTCATTCTATGCTCCCAGCCTACTTGCTGGTGAAGTAGCATGAAGAAAAGAGGATTTGACATCGCATAACAGCTAAAACAATGTTGTGTTATCAATATTGTTTTCATAATAATCTTAAAATATACCACTATACAAGATACTATGAAGAAAACTAACACCATCCTCATGAAAAGTAGCACAGTTTATTTGCTCTTACATATATTGTAGCCTTTTTCATTTATTCATCATTAAATAATGACTGTGATCATTTGTGCATTCATATCTTGGACAGAAAGCACTTACAGTTTGCACACGGTGGTTATTCATTGTTTGAGGAGATGCAAAAAGAGAGCAAACTTGCAGCCCCAGTATCCTTAAGGAGCATGTAATGTTCCCTTTCTCCCTAGTGGCAGAGCAGTGTGCTGTCATAGGGTGCAGTTCCTGGGATCCTGTAGGGGGAAATTCCACAGTCATTTCTCACTCCGTCGTGCATTTTCTTCACATCACAGTTAGTAACAACTTATAAATGAAACAAGAACAATTCAGAACATACTGATGTATTGTTCTTGGTAATCAATACTTTTGGTTTCTTTGCCATTGAACTTCCTTGGTGTTTAATCTCTCTCTCCACACTGGGTATCTGGAAGATTTAGGATGGATTTCATGGGTCTGTGTTTTCTAGGTAGCCTACAAACTGGGTTTAACAGAGGGAAAAGCAGTTGCTTATACTAAGTCAAGTCTTAGTTGATTCCCTGTAATCCAGTTCTTGGGGTTTTTATAAAATTCCTGTAATTTATTCCTACATAAAATTATAAACGTTGGATTTTTCTCTTGCGTTGGTTTTAAAAATATTTCTTCAGTTATTGGAAATAAGTACCTGTCAGTAAAGCAAACATCTTAATAGTTGGATTAAAATAATTATTTTTTCTTTCTCAACTTTTCATTCCTTTTTATGCAATTAATTCACTTTTTTTTTCTGTAGTCATTACAGAAACCTTCCATGTAATTATTCAATGTATTAAAAATATACAAGGATGGGAAATCTCTGTCTCAGATGGAAAGGAAAGGAAAGGAAAGGAAAGGAAAGGAAAGGAAAGGAAAGGAAAGGAAAGGAAAGGAAAGGAAAGGAAAGGAAAGGAAAGGAAAGGAAAGGAAAGGAAAGGAAAGGAAAGGAAAGGAAAGGAAAGGAAAGGAAAGGAAAGGAAAGGAAAGGAAAGGAAAGGAAAGGAAAGGAAAGGAAAGGAAAGGAAAGGAAAGGAAAGGAAAGGAAAGGAAAGGAAAGGAAAGGAAAGGAAAAAGGAAAGGAAAAAGGAAAGGAAAAAGGAAAAAGGAAAAAGGAAAGGAAAAAGGAAAAAGGAAAAAGGAAAAAGGAAAAAGGAAAAAGGAAAAAGGAAAAAGGAAAAAGGAAAAAGGAAAAAGGAAAAAGGAAAAAGGAAAAAGGAAAAAGGAAAAAGGAAAAAGGGAAAAAGGAAAAAGGAAAAGGAAAAAGGAAAGGAAAAGGAAAGGAAAGGAAAGGAAAGGAAAGGAAAGGAAAGGAAAGGAAAGGAAAGGAAAGGAAAGGAAAGGAAAGGAAAGGAAAGGAAAGGAAAGGAAAGGAAAGGAGAAGGAAAGGAAAGGAAAGGAAAGGAAAGGAAGGAACTCGGAAGAAAGGAAGGAAGGAAGAAAAAAACATATAAAATCAACTTTATTGTAGATACATTTATAATGCCATGCAAAAGTTTATTTGATTCCACCATTAAAAATATCCTGGTCTACCCCTACAGAATTTCAGGTGCAGAATAAACATCTGCTTTTTGCCATGGTCTAATAATCTGCTTTAAAAGCGTATTTTCTACAGAAATTTAATGGTAAATATAATCCACACTAACCTGACATAAAAAATCAAATGCAGTAAGGAAATTTTTTTTGGGGGGAAAAGAAGTAACAATAAATTCAAGGTCTGTAGTAAAGTCCATTTTGAATGGCATCTTCTGTTTTCTGCTATAACTTTTCAAATATTCCAAATGAAAATGCATGGGAAGGTAAAAAAATAAAAAATCCAACAACTGAAGAGATATCTTTGCTAATTGTGTATTCCCTACTTCTCTGACATGTTTGGTGGTAGTAACTGTATTCAATTTCCTAAAGCAATACAACTTACAGGGACCCCCAAGAGGGAGAAAAATGACTGAAACAATATTAAGCTTTGTGTTTGATATATGGGAAGTTACTCATAGCTGTAAGGAAGAACAACTTTTAGAAGCAGCTTTGTTCTTGTTGCATTTGTTACATTGCCAAGATTAGAGTTTACTGCTCATTATAGTTTTGTTTGCAAACTAAAGCAGTGATGTACTTGATCTTAAATAAGAACATATTCTTGTAAGTTCATCTGAACATAGTAATGATTTTCACTAAACTGTGAAACTGAAGAGATTTCAGCCTTTACAAATACTGTGTTTGAAAACAAGTTTTCAGCTGATACCATTTTCTTGATTGCAATTGATTGAAAAATTTAATGTCTCCCTAGGAGAAATTGTTTGAAGATGCTTTAATATCAAATGTATTTAAACTTAAAATGTAATAACTTACAATTTAATACATTCAAAAGTATGCAAATAACAGTATGTTAGGAAGAAAATCAGGAGATGAAATTGTGTAGAGCTTCCAAGGGACTAAGATGTAATGAAAGCTGGTGTTCATTAATACAAACTATTTTACCGGAATAGAGAGATCTTATTATGGATTATGGAAGAGAAAACAACTTTACAACTTGAAAGAGCTACCTTATTCGAAATAAGAATCTTATTTTGAATTATTTTACGTTCAATAAGGTAGTACTTTATTAAATATCTGTAATTCTGTCCACATTCTTTTCATTTAATAATAACAGCATCACTGAGATGACTAAATTATGAAAGGAAATGCCCATCACCCTACTTGCAGTATGAAAAGAATAAACAAATGTAACTCCAGACAGACACTCATTTTTATATTGAAATGTCCTGAGTTTTCCTACGGACTTCCTGTGGCTTTCCTTTGAATACAGAAATCTAACATCATTATGGTCCTAACTTCAGTGATGCAATGTAAAGTTGAAGTCATCTGAAAACAAACAGTGAAGAACGGATTGAATAATCAAAGCTGGAAGGACTGGTTAATAAAAAATAATTGGATTTGAAGAACAAGTGGAAAGAATTATATAGTTTAAGAGTGAAATGAAGCAGATATATGATAATTACACATGATAAAATAACACGGGGAATAAGAATCTCTTCACTTTCTTATCACATTGTAAGAAAAATAAAACATTAAGATAGTGTGGAATACTAGGAATTCTAAGATAATAAATTAAAAAAAGAAAAGCAACAAAAAACAACAAAGCATCACTCAGTCCACAATTAAAATCCCAGAACAAGAAAGACTTTAGTTGATATTCAGTGGAGCCACATTTCTAGCAAATAATAATACCTCTAAATTCTCTGTTCTTTGAATTTAAATCCTTATTTTTTATTTTTTTAAGAACTATCCAGGCTAAATACTTGCTTATTTTATGAAATGTCTCTTGCTTATTTAGTCTTACTATTTTTTAAACTCAACTGCTGCTGATGATTGTAACTTCTTTTTTAAAATTGTTTATACAATACTGTACTGTTTAATATCTCTTCTGACCTTTCAGAAACGTATTTCAGAAACCTACTACCTCACCAATAATGAAAAAACAGACAGTGTTTATCTTTTTTCTCTGTTGTTCATTATTTTCTGTGTCTTGAAGTTTGATGTAAAATGTTACTGATGAGCACTAATACGAAAGCTGAAATGATATGATATCTGAACGTATGGAAAATCACACTAAATATACAGAAAATCACAGTGGTTCAAACTGAATAATTACCTGGTTCCCTGGCAGTGGTATATATCTGATATATACTCAGGAGTACAAGAAATTAGGATAATAAAATCATAGAACTGTTTTAGTTTAAAGGAACCGCTGAATGTCATCTAATCCAACATATCCATCTTCTTCTTGTGTTGAGGTCCCAAGACTGGATGCAGTACTTCCAGTGGGGTCTCATGAGAGCAGAGCAGAGGGGCAGAATCACCTCCCTCAACCTGCTGGTTACACTTCTCTTGAAGCAACCAGAGGTACAGTTGGCTTTCTGGGCTGCAAAGGCACGTTGTCAGCTCATGTTGAATTTTTCACCTCCCAAGTCCTTCCCCTCAGGACTGCTCTCAAGCCATTCTCTGCCCAACCTTTATCTGTGCTTTGGATTGCTCTGACAAAGGTGCAGGACCTTGCTCTAGTCCTTGTTGAACTTCATGAAGTTGACATGGGCCCACCTCTCAAGCCTGTCCATGTCCCTCTGGATAGCATCCCTTTCCTATAGTATGTCAACACCATCACTCAGCTTCACGCTGTCTGCAAACTTACTGAGGCTGCACTTGATCCCACTGTCCATGTTGCATACGAAGGTGTTGAATAGTACCAGTCCCATTACTGATCCCTGAGAAACACAACTTGTCACATGTTTCTACTTCAACACTGAGTTGTTGACTGCAACCCTCTATCCAGCAAATTCCTTATCCGGTGAGTGGTCCATCCATCAAATCAATTTTTCTCTAATTAGATGAGCAGGATGTCATGTGTCAAATGCTTTGCATAACTCCAGGTAGATAACATCAGTTGCTCTTCCTTTATCCACTGATGCTGTAACTCTGTTATAAAAGTCCATCAAGTTTGTTAGGCATGACTTTGTGAAGCCACGTTGATAACCACCAATCAACCCACCTTTACTTTCCTTGTGCCTTAGTAGGGCCTTCAGGAAGATTTTCTGTGTTGTAAACTTTGCCTTGGTTCAAATAAATTGAAGTTTAATGAAGACATACTTTTAGAGTATTGCTTGATCTATGTGAGGACACCTAAATAACTTAATTCAAATATTCAAAAAGCTAAATCTATGGAGCTGGCAATTTTCTAAAACTATGTATCTAGCTAACTACTCTAAAACTAGTAGAATAAATGATCCAATGTTTCTGCATTTCTCTTCAATATTTTCAGCATTTCTGTGCATTATTCTGCACTTGTGAAGACTAGGTTAAAATATATAATGATTGATGACATCCCAGATAAAACATTCATACCTCTGATTTTGGTATCACCTCATTTCAGGGCTGCAAGTTCCCTGAGAGAAGATATAACTCAACTGAAGAATTGCAGCAGTAAGAATTTGTGGTAGAATTGGATCCTTAGTCTCACACACACAATCTCCAGCAGCTCTGAAAAACTAATACATCTTTGTGATGATCTGTGCCTTTAATGTAGCTACAGCAGTCAACAATTAGAAAGGTTTTCCAAATGACTTGCTTGATGCATAGATTCTTGTTTTCATGTAGCAGATTAAACAAAATACTCAACTCTGCAGCTGTGTGATTTACTTTTCTGTATCTCCAAAAGTGTAACTCTGTAGGAAACAGTCTAACATACATGAATCTGACAAAATCTGACTTATTTTCTTGAGGCTATTTATACAACTTCACGATACTAATATGCTAATCAGTATCTTTATTTTCACTTGAAAGCAATCATGATAATCATGAAGCTACTTTCTTTCCATGTATCATTTGATTCTAAAAAGATAATACATCATGAGTACTTCTGAAATTATGATAATAACTCTTATAGACGGCAGATTTTTGTTACAAGAGACTGATGTAGTTATTTGTTAAATACTACAGTGTCACATTATTTTGCATATCTGCAAAATATTTCTCCTGCTATTTATCATTACATTAGTTTACTGTTCTTAACAAGTTAGTTTATAGTAGTTATTTTGGTAATGTGGAAATGCATGCCATATACATGCCACACCTTATAGCCTTTGTAGCTTTAGCGAGTTTTTCAGAAACCCAGTTCACATTCGCTAATTCAACTCAGTAAAGAGACTTTCTTCTTCAGTCTGCCACTTTTTACCCCAACAGTAAAGTATCATCACTTCCTAGACCACTCCACAATTGCCCAATTAACTATGAAACATGCACTGCATTCCTTTTAAACTTATATCTGAAGTATCACAAGCAAACTCCTCCAAATTCACTGTAACTGGGAGAACAATTATTGTAATGATTAATGAACTAGTATCGAGCATTTTTTAAAAAGCCCAAATTGTTTTCAAATAGGAATATTATTTTGTTTGAAAATGGAAGTTTCAATTATTGATTTTTCTACGCTGAAGAACAAAAATCAAATCTCGGCCACTGTAATTTATTTTGAGTTATAATCATGGCATTCTCTTGAAATTTGTTAGCTTCAGTCAGGGAGATCACTGAAGTCATCACAAGCTATAAAGTTTTTCCTCTCTGTCTTTGACCAGAAGCATTTTAGGGAGAAAAATTTACCCACAGAAAGATCCATAAAAATGTGTGTCTTCTGGTAAAACGCTTTCATTTTGATAAAGTGGAATTACCCAACAAAAGGAAGAACAGGAAATGCTCCCTTTCAGTCCAATGGGATCTGGTCTCAACTAACATACATTACAGATACTTTTGAGCAGGCCATACAAGACTGTCAAAAGTGCTCGGGGAGTGTTCTGTTGAATTCTGTAGCTGCTGGATTTCTTAAGGTGCATATGCACACATTAAGCTAGTCAGGAAGGCATGAACTGTGGGCTTCTGAGAAGCATGGTATACGGAAAATACAACAAAGGAAAGATTTCCTCTCCATACTTCAGCCAAAAATTAGTATAATCTGAAAATAGGTAGAAAAGCAAGAAATCGTTTATAAAATTATCTTGCTAGAAACTAAGATTATGTTACTTATCTGCCTTTTTGTTATTTAATACTTGTGTTTTTCCATTTGCTTTGCTTTTCCTCACAAGTTAAGCTACAAAAAGCCCAATCATCCACTGGAGTTTTTAACAAATAGCATAATTACATTTGATTTTTAAAGATCAACGACTACAAACTCACACATCACCAGGAAAACTACTAGTGACTTGTGTCTTAAGCCTTGTATATGCAGTTGTGTTGATCAGACTGATGTAAGTAGCTGGAAGAAGGGTATGTGTTGAAACATGATAAAGGTGAATTTGAAGAGACATCATACAGTAATAACATTTTGAGTATTCCTTTTATCTAAGAATCCGGAATTTTTTTTAGAATCGTGGAATCAAAGAATGGCTTAGGTTGAAAGGAACCTCTAGAAGTAATCAGGTCCAAACCACCTGCTCAGTAGGTGCATTGCAAAAGTGCCACCGCTTCTGCATAAGGTTTACTGATCCCAAAGAAAGTATGCAGAGGCAAGTTAACATTCATCAGTTTAATAGAAAGGTACTCAAGTTACTGGGGGTGGCTAGCTGGTCAGTTGCTGCCAAGCTCTCATTATCAGTGGCAGCCAGCTGGTACAGGGCCCATCCCAGGATTATCTCCAGCAGATACCAGTGGTGGTAGGCTGGCAAGGTGTCAGCTAACCCTTACTTAGTACCTTGGCCATATACATAACAAAGGGAGACAAAAAAGCATTATATATCAGCATAGTCAAGATTGTTCACAGAAAGCAAGGATACCTAGTTACAGCTACAGTACTATTCTGAACAGTAGGTTGATCTGGATATTATGTAGACAGTTCTGAAAATTTCCAAAGAGGGAACATCTCTAGCAACTTGTTTTATTGCTCAGCCCCCTGCCTTTGCAATAAAAATAGGTTTCTGGAACTTTTTTATTTATTTTTATTAAACAGA
The DNA here is from genome assembly GCA_023055505.1 of Callipepla californica brunnescens. Taxonomy (NCBI): domain Eukaryota; kingdom Metazoa; phylum Chordata; class Aves; order Galliformes; family Odontophoridae; genus Callipepla; species Callipepla californica. Next base: position 1,211,752 of record JALIRH010000053.1, read on the forward strand.
AGACATGTCTTAAAAGAAAGGAGGGCAGAGACAAGGAGTATAGAGAATAGAAGTGAAATGTCAAAACACAAGGGAATGCAAATGGTGAAGGAAGAAAAGAGATACAGCCTGTCAAAAATGAAAATCTCTGTAGTCATCTTTGACTAGTAGCAGGACTAAGAGAGTTTTAATACATGATAGAAGAACTCCCACTGTGATTGGAACTTAAAAAAAAAAAAGGAGGACTATTACATATGACATTTTATAAAAGCACATAATATTATACAATGTATTAGGTATCCCGTGCAATGTAACAACTTATTTCCCTTTCACACTGGCTTCTCACTGCAGATTACACAGACAGATAATGCATGCATAACTTCTTTTGCAGGGAGCCATCCTTAGCAGGTATTTTCTTTCCACTCCTACTACATTAGTTGCTAATATAAATAAGGGGCTCATTAAAGCTCGAGTAGCAACAAGAACAATAAAAAAAAAAAAAAACCTCGATCTGCCGGAAACACCAAGCATAATCAACAAGATTAGCTAAAAATAGGGGATTTAGTTTAAAATACTCACCAGTTATTGTACTTAAATTTAATCTTGTCTTGACACAAGTCAAGAAAATTCCTCTGCCATCCTACTTCACAGCTAAATCCAATGGTCTTTGTTCTGTTCTCTAAAACTGATAGCAATATGCATAGATTGAACTAATACATTGCTATGCAAAACCAGCTTAGAGGTTCTTATTCATCACTGCTGTAGGATAACATTCTGCAAAACCACTCAGTCCAGCAACATTTGCCCAGCTCTGTGCAATCACGAACTTGCATAGCTCTACCCTTTGCATTTAGAGAGAAACTGAGACAATATCAACTGTTGAATCAAGTAGATGTTTAAAAAATTCTGCACTCCTCCTGCATATAAAACACACTTGAATAACTTCTACCACATCATACAGGTATACAGGTAGAATGCCATTCATAGCATTACTATTATGTTTAATTTGCCAGTAGATATGTTGTTGGAATTATGGCATAAAAGAATACCCTGGAACTGTATTTCTTTTAAAATCTTACCAATATATGTACATTGTTTGTCAATGATAATATTGCAAGTTAATTATAACTTCTGCTTTTAAGATAGTACTTTTAAGATAGTACTTAGGTAGCTCCAAAAATTATGCCTCCTATATATTTCCATGGAAACTGTAATGTATAAAAAGAGCACAGTAATACTATTTGACAGCACAAAATCTCAGATACAAAACTATCTTCTCAACATAGTCACAACCATTAGCTATGCATTTTTTTTTTTTAGTGATCAATACCAATGGGTACAATTATTCCCACATGAGGGAATTCAATTACACATATTTGCTTCATATGGACTTCAGATGCCAATTTGTAAGACTGACCCTCTGCTGCTATCTGCCACACAGCAACAAAATATAAAGGAAAATTAGCAGGAAGGTTTCACCTCTACTGCCACACCACCAACATCTGCCTCTGATGTGATGTGCGGGCATAATAAAAGTGGAGGCATTACTTTCAGAGCAGCCCTTGAGCAACTGAATTTTTCAGAACATGCTTTCTAGAGAAAAGAAGTAACATTTTAAGCAGTTTGTTTATTTATTTTAACTATCTTTTACCTCAGCTTGAAAAAATTCCTCACCACGCACAGACCACGTGAAGGTTGTACAAAATAATATCTTCTTGAATTGATTTTTCACAAAATATTTCTGGAATATTTTTTAAATCATATTTTTATAAAATGTTTCTACATTGGAGATCTTCTTACACAAAAATTACTCAGAACACAAAAATAAAATACTAAGCAGAAATCTTCCTGTTGCAATCTTGTGAGAGAGTCGGGAAGTATCAGCTGTTGTGTGATTTGTTATCTTTATTGCCAACAGTACTCCAGGTCAGGCTTGTTGTTGCTGATATAGAATGAAACCATGGGAAACTATCTGAAGGATTTCACACAAACTCCAAGAAAACTGAATCTATGAATAAGTACATAGATGTAAATGCATTCACCTACATGCGCATATTCTCACATAACCACGCATATGGACTGTTATTTAACATACATTCAAGTACTTACAGATGATCCATGATTGTTGGTTCCTCTCTCTGCAGCCTCTGTTATGCTAACATACTAACAGATTGATTGAGAATCCTGATATGCACAGTTATTTGACATTCAAACATCTTGAAAAAAATCCATGAGCCATCAGATGATAGAACAAATGTCACAAAAACAGTCTGACCCATGAGCTTATTGGTAAAACACAAACAAACAAAAAAAATAAACACGAAAACAACTGTTGGCATTCTGTGTTGTAGACAATGTTTTGAAAAGATTTTATGGCAGGCAAAATTATGACAGTTTAGATTATAGGTTTTCAAAGATTATTACAAATTCTAGAATTATTATTGCACATTACACTGGCAACTGATGAGCAGATTAACACTAGCTTGTCTGCAGTAAGACAGTATTTCCATCTTTTTCCTAGTTTGCTAATAGTGCTTTACCTCCAGCAGCAATAACAGAACTCTGATATAGCTTAGTAACTGAGCCACCACCACTGTCATGAGTTGTACATTACCTAAGGGCAATCAAGACCTGATTTTGGCTGCAGCTGCTTTAAGTAAAATGTCACTCATTTTTTAAACATGGAAAAAGGTTTATTTATTTATTAGGAATTAGCCTTATACTTAACCTAGTCGTTACTTTGCGGGACTAGATTTGGGAAGAAATATTTATGAGATGGGACACTACAGCACTTGTAGTTCCCATTTATCAGCTGCAGCTAAAATGACATGTTTAATTGTAGTATGGTGGTATCTGGAATACACTGAAATAATAAAAGCAGTGTGACAGCTTTAATGAATAAGTGGCAGCTTACTCATCGTTCTCCTAATATTAACATATAGAACTGGCATTAATGTTACTAACTACTGCTATGCACAGGTCTCAGCAATAGTTACAGATCTACATACTTCCAATTTTAGATCTGTTTCTACAGCAGCAGTGCATCAGAGCCCTTTGAAGAACCTTTGATAAAATGTGGGCTCAGACACTAATGGACATTTGAGTATCTAACAGATACCTAGAAAGATAAAAGCAGTACAGTTTATTAGACGTGGAATTATTCTTCAGGTCTTTCTCTACAACATATCCTAAAGGAAAAGATCATATTTTACTGTCTGTCATGCTTCCTAAACATGTTTTTTATTCTAGCTTGAGGTTGTTTCCCAGGCTAAGAAAATCCCACATTAATTCCTTTATTTTAAGTAACGAAGAAGCAAAGTAAGAAAAAGCACAACAAAAAGTTTCGCTGTTTGAAGAGGGCCCAAGCAAACCTTTGCTCCTTGACTTCCCTAGCTAAATTAGATTACATAATAGCAAAAGACACCCTTTGTAACAACGGCATTCCATGCAAATTTGTTCAAATTTACTAGTTAATTGATTTATAGAGGGCTTTACAATAACCCACTTGGACTTTCAAAAAAATACATACTTTATTTCAAACATTTTTATTTCAAACATTGAGAGAAAAGCTAATTTCTTTAACTTCTGAACATTTTAAAGCACAAATGAACAGGATAAGGTCTCATCTCTTGACCAAACCAGTTGTAACGTAAGTTAAACACGTAATCTTTTTCCTCAGCAGGTAACATGATAAGCGGATCAGTGGAGGACAGCATGTGGCAGTGGGAATGTTTCAGAGCACGCGGCAGAGGGCAGAGATGTTGCCACAATGCCTAGAAAGGTGCAGTTTGCTGGGACCATGCTGCTTGGCTGTCTTTTTTCTTCAGAGTGATGATTACCCTGTATATCATATTCTGGGGTCATATAGTATACACTGTCCAGGACACCAGGCAAATGTTATAAGCAAGAAAGAAGACTTTGGGGAAAAGTGACAATCTTCTAAAGCATTTCACATCGTAACAAATGAAGGAACAGGAAAAGAAGGCAAGGAGCATTTGTAATATAATACTTCTCAACAAACAGCTGCAAGTAAATCCAAACAGAAAAAAATCAAACCTTTCTTGCTGGTGTAATTTCCTCAAGCACTGCTGGCAGAAATACTCTCAGGTGATCAGAAGTGAAAGCTCAGCAAACCAGATCCGAACGTGGTTTGAAGCTGAAGAGCAGAAAAAAAAAAAAGCACTCCCTTTGCAAGTACTATGGTAGTGGGTCTGCCGAAGCGCCTGACCCTTTTCGCTATGCCTCAAAGGCACCCAGACGAATCTCCTTATCCAGCAACGAGCTGAGCACGGATCCTGGGCTCCGCCTCGGACATGCCTGCGGAAGCGCTCCAGCCTTGGCCCCTAGCACCAAGAGCACAAGGTCACTTCTTTCCAACCCCCATGTGCTCAGAGCCGAGCCGGGACGGCTGGCGCAGCCCACAGCCTTCAGTCGCCGCCTCGGCGGAGCGGAACTCTTTGCTGATCCCGAAAGGTGCTCAGCTAGGGGCAGCACCGCCGGCTCTACGGAGTAAGAAAAGCTCCGCCTCCGACCGATCGGGAACAGCTTGATAAAGGCAGGTGCGGGAAAGCAGCAGGAACGCAGCTCGCAGCATCTGCCTATGTCCGGAGTCCCTGACCCTTTCTTGACTACAGCTTGCAGAGAAGCACCTGGGCCGGCCCGTGCAGCCGTGCCAGGACAGGACTCACTCTGCTGCCTGCAGAACGCACCGCTGTCCCCAGTTCCACGGTCTCTGCGAGGAGACAGGGACCTCGTCCACAAGGACCTCCGAAGAGGAGGGATTTCTCCAGAAAGGGGAAAAAACAGGATTTCATGTGTGGCTTGGAGATGAGAAAGGTCTCTAGAATGGGGTTCCTCCTGGGACTGATGGATCTCCCAGCAGCACTAGGACAGAGAAGCTCAGGAAGCCCTACAAATAACAGCCATCCTCAAAGCTTTGCGATCGTCTCTTTTCGGTGGGATCATGTAAAGGACCCTTATGTCATTACACTCTGGATACTTGTGGCCAGCTTGGCCAAAATTGGTGAGTCCCAAGTTATATACTAATATGTCCTCTCCCTTCCCCTTCCTCTTTTTCCCTTCTCGCATCCAACATAAATGAAGAAAGCTTATCAGAAGTCCACTGACCCGTTTTCAGGGGTTTTACTGTACTCTGTCCTGATTTCATAATACTGCCTTACGTAGCGCTTAGTGTGATATTCACCTGCCCAAGAGAGTTAAGTAGTTCATTTTCAACTCCTAAGGACTCTGGCTTTTTTATTTGACTCCTTCCATACGGTTGCATTCCTTTAAGCTTTTCCTTACAGTTGTTCTCAGGAAAAACTTTTTTACAGACACGAAACAGAAGTTAACCCTTATTGCTTGCAGAGTGCCCATTCCAACTGACAGTATACTGTTCATTCAAATAAAGTTGGTAGATTTATTAGCTACCATCATCACAAACACAGTGAAACCAATTTATGAGCTTAACAATCTCTGTTTTGCAAAGCATTGTTGATTTAGTGGAAGAAAAAAATTACTGAGAAAGGTAACATTTTCAGATCATCTGCTGCAGCTAAAATTATATATATACACACATATATATATGCACACTATATATATATACTATATATATATGTGTATATATATAAACTTTAGAGCACAGAGAATTTTCAAGAAAAAAACAGTGAAAAAGAATGACCCAGTCTAACTTAATTGCAGTATGTGTAAATAAATATGAATGCTCCAGTGCTTATTTTCTGAACCTCACCACACCTCCAAAATCAGTCTTATTTTAATACAGTTTACTGAACTAGAAAAGTATCTGCTTATTTGGAATGTATTTTATTTCCATGATGCTATTGTTTTCTATTAGAATCACAGAATATCTGGTATTGAAAGAAATCCACAAATATTATCAAGTCTAACTCCTGACTCCCCACAGGACTACCTAAAATTTAAACCATACATCTGAGACCATTGTACAAACACTTCTTGAACTGCAGCAGGCTTGGTGCCATAACCACTTATCTGGGTAGCCTGTTCCAGCACCCAATCAGTTTCTTGTGAAGAGCCTTCTTCTAATACTCAGTCTGGACATCACCTGAATCAGTTTAATGCTATTCCACTGACCTGCAAGTATTTCAGATAGCAGCTATGTTATCTAGATTACATAAAAAAGCAGGTTTTTTTTTAATTGACTTGTATTGATAGGTTACATAGAGTAGAAAACTGCAGATCTGGTGAAAAAAGCAGTGAGAATGTTGAGCCCCTGTAAATTTGTATTAACTAAACTAAATTAACTATGTATTACATAGACTGCTTGCCTAAACCTTCTTTTTGATGTTCTTTTTTAAGTATTAACCTTCTGTGTTAATACTTACTGTATAAAAGACTGCTGCTTTCTTTATGTACCAATATTATGCACAATATTAGTGCTTAAGAATCATATCAGTGCTGTGGAAGAACCTCAGTGCAGCTATCAGGACTTAGATTGTACTGCACATAAAATGCCAAGGCTTGGAATAAGGTTGTCCTGAATTAAGATGAGGCATTTTACTATGAACCATATGTAGTATATATACAAGTACTTGATTATTGGCATTTGGGAGCTAGATACCACCAGTTCTTTTTTAAAATTATTTTCACTTATTTCATAGCTGCACAGAGCATGTCACTTACTAATGAGAAGATTGTCTATCATCAGATCCATCATTTTCCTTCCCCAAGCTCTCAAGCTGCAGACTCCTCTCACATTTAAAATTGTAGTCCTGTACTGCACTGTACATTGTCTCTGAAGAAGCAATGAACAGCTGCTGTACTCCTCTATGGGCCTACAAATGCTCCTGTTTTCCCCACTATCCACAAATAAGATAGAGATGATTGGAAATGTACATTCACTACCCAACTGTTGATTGATGCAGAAAGTATCAATATGTTCATGTAAGTCAACATGGAAGAAATGAAAAATCTTTCAGCCTTTTACCAGGCTGTGTGTGTCATGGATTTTGGAAAGTAGGCCAGAAATCCATCAGAAGGTTTTGAAGGGCAAAAACACTGTGCAGGACCAAGATCTATAAATTAAAAAGAAGATTGAAAAGAATGGGGGAAGAAATAAAGGACATCTGAACCTGTGTATTAATTGAAGGAGGGCAAACTATACAGTTAAAATGATGATTTCACTCTGGACTTAGAGGAGTAGAGGGGGGAAGCAGGCTGATTTTTACACAAACAGGACCACCTCTCCATGGTGATAAAGAATGGGAGAGATATTTTTACTTGTTGAGTGTTGACTGGCAATTGTCTTCTGGAAACTACAAGCTAGGGGTGAAAGATATGAGAACGCTTTGCCTTCTTTTCCATTACAGTAAGCTTAAATGTGTTATTTGATAGTTTGTTCTTTTTCCTAAAAACAAAAAAGATGCTGATATTATAACATTCAGGGAAGGGTGTATTTAATAAATGATACTTGTAGCTCTTCTAGGACTTCGTGTTACATACATTCAGGATTTAATTCAGTGCTGACAAAGTATTCTGCATTAGAAGCTATACTATGTGAAATCTCCTAAGAATCTTAAATACACAAGGGAGTCTTTAGTGTTCTGAACTATATGCAGAAGATGATGCTTATCATTTATTATGACTTCTGTTTAATTTAATTTATTTCTTGTGAAGAACAATTATATAACTTGAGAAATTTAAGTATTGACAAAACTGTGGGATCAGATTCTTCAGACAGTTGGCTTTTATAAACTATAATTAGTCTGCATCTAATATTAAAATATCTGATGCATTGCAGTCTACTGTATCACATGTCACAATTGATTTGATATGACCCTCTTCCTTTGAAGTCTCCCAGCTTTTTATTCTAAGGTTCACAGTGTTCCATCTAGAATGATTATCTTTATTTCCTCTTTTGATAGGTTCTCTTATCACTACACATGAGTATCCTTACAGGATAAGGCTAATAAACTACTCACATGTGTAAAGCTAAGCCTTAAAAACATCTTATCTGCATGAAGAAGGTACATCAGGTACATCTGAGAACCCTCCTGGTAGACTTCTTCCACTAGGTGTTCACTTTCTGGTACCTCAGTTGTCCAAACCGAACAAGTAATACCAATGGAAAAAAAAAGAAGCCACGTACATGCTATTTACTTATACTTACAGACTAGGCCACTTACTAAGTTCACTCACCATACACTCTCCTACTTCTTTGTAGGCCCTTGATGGATCACAACTTGAAAACAATCATTTAATAAATATAAATATATAAGATACAAACAGTGGGAGCAAAGACCATTGTAGAAAAAGTCAAAAGTAGGTGGGAGAAAGAAAAAGCACCTCTGAAAGTAGGCAGAAGATGGAATAATAAGCTCAGGAGATACAGACTCACACTGTAAAGGCAAAAAGACTGGCACAAGCAAGGAGGTATGACAAAAAGAATGAAAATGAATGCTCACCCATCTCCAAGGATCTAGGCTCACTGGGAAAGAACTCCACAAAGAAGAGATCTCCAACAAGAAACCCTTCCTTAGTGGCAGTCAGCCCTTAAATGAGGTCTAAGAATTGCCTTCACCTGTGCTCCCAGGGCTGACCAGCTCTTTCCTTCAGGTGCTCATTTAGTGGTTCAGGGTGTGACTCAGCAGTTCCTAAACACACACACTCACAGAATTGTAGGGGCTGGAAGGAACCTCCAGAGATCATCAAGTACAACTCTCCTGATGTAGGAGGTTCCCTACATCAGGTTGCACAGAAAAGTGTCCAAGTAGGTCTTAAGTATCTCCAGAGAAGACTTCACAACTCATCTAGGCAGTTTGTTCCAGTGCTTTGTCACTCTAATAGTAACAAGTTCTTCCTTGTGTTTGTGTGGAACTTTCTGTGTTCTAATTTCTGCCCATTGCCCCTTGTTCTATTGCTGCATATCACTGAAATGAGCCTGTCCCTACTGACTTGACTCCTGTGCTTTAGATATTTTAAACACTGATGAGATCCCTCTCAGCCTTCTCCAGTTTGAAGAGACCCAGGTCTCTCAGCTTTTCCTTGTACATGAGATGCTCCAGACCCCTCATCATCTTTGTGACCATCTATGGATTCTCTTTAGAAGCTCTCTCTTTCTTAAAATTGTAGAGTCCAGAACTGGACACAGTATTCAAGTTTCTTTTACAAATACTGTATACAAGCTTTTTCTGAAAATATATCTTAGGACATAGCTATTCTAAAAGTAAAATAAAATAAAATAAATAAAATAAAATGTAGTATGTTGTTTACCTGAGGATATCCATCCACTGCATGCATGTACACGTAGTGCACTTGTTCAAAATCCCAAGATGCAGAGAGAGATTTTATATTTCCATTAACAATTGAGTAACTTGTAAGATTTCTATTTGTTTTTTTACATCTTTTTGGCTACCATAACATTTTTCCAAACAACAGTTCATTGCTTTGCACAAAACAAACTACAAAGCATATTTTTGTCACTTTTTTTCTTTTCTTTTTTTTTTTGTAGTGGCAATGTAACCAGTGACAATGAGACTCATTACTGAAATCTGAATAACAGCATTTACTGCCTTAGTTCTGCCACCTAGACTACTGACCTTATTATTTACATGTCTAGTCATTAGAGGCCCACACAAATAAAATTTCACCACAGTAATTACCTCAATAAGGCCAGCTGAAACTAATTGTTACTGATAAAATGCCATATCCATTTTTCTTCATCACTCTGTCCCATGTCTGGACAAATAGCAGTACCCATCAGAGAGATAAAAAGTGGCCTTACAATGACAACTACCAACTTCTTCAGTACTCTTCGGTGAATCCCATCAGCTTGCATGACCTTGGGTATCTTCAGTTTCCTTAAGTACTCCTTGATGTGATCCTCTTCCACCAACAGTATATCTTTGTTCCACATTATCTTCCAGATCTTTGGAACCTTGCATTCCTGAAGGCCAGTCTTGCTAGTAAAAACCAAGCCAAAGAAGGCATTCAACATGTCAGCTTTTTCCCTGTCTCGTGTAACCACAACACCTATCTTCTTGGGCCCACATTTTCCCTAGTCTTCATTCTGCCACTGACATATTTGCAAAAGCCTTTAATGTTCCCTTTAACATCTGTGGCCAGATTCAAGTAAGCTTCGGATTTCCTAACTTCATCACTGCATTCTAGGACATGTGTATGTCTCACAGGTTACGTCACAATTTCTACCCTCTGTTTGCTTTCTTTTTGTGTTCAACTTTGGTTTTGTTGATCCATTCAGGCCTCCTGGCATCTGTGCCTAACTTTCTCTTTGTTGGGTTGTATCTCTTTTGAGTTTAGAGGGGATCCTTGGATGTTAACCATATTTCTTCAATCTCTCTTCTCTCCAGAACATCCCATTTCTAAGAGAATCCTTCAACATTTCTATCTTTGCTCTCCTCAAGCCCAGGGTTCTGAATTTTTTTTTTCCCTCTTCTTTCCTTTAGGTATCCTGAACTCCACCATCTCATAGTCACCATAGCCAAGGCTGCCTCTTACCTTTACTTTCCCCCAAAGCCCCTTGTAAAAGAGGTAGCAGAACACCTTTCATTGGATTCTCCTTCACTTGAAGAAGGAATCAAAGCTGTTTAGAAACCTCTTGGATTGCTAATGTCCTGGTGAGGCTCTCTCTTGCACTCCATCCACACTTTATATTTTAGATTTAATGTTTCTATCCATTTAGCAATTCCTTCTGAATTTGCTTGATGTAGATCAGAAGTGTAGGAAATGGCAGGAGAGTATGTGTCTGTGAAAAGGAATGAGGAAGAAGGGTACATAGCTTTTGCATTATTTGTGAGTCAAACCTTTTGCCAACTGTTTTTGTCCGTGTAGTTTATGCTGAGCCTAAGAATGTCACAAAGCCCTCAAATGCTATCATTTTTAGTCTTGCTGAGTCCATCAGTTCTAAAGAACCCAAGACAAAATGAGCTGTAAAGTGCACAGTATTTCTTACAAAAGAAATGGGTTCCAACTGTCTATCAATAGTGCTGTTACAATCAGTTTATTTTACTGAAGTCCAGTCAGTCAGAAAACTTGACTCTAAAGTCAAGATGTAATTATTATGCATGTAAGTAAACTATGTCTTGACCTGGAATTTAGGGACTCATTGAAAAATAAAGCATGAAGTGAGTGAATGAAGTCTATATCAGGTTTATTTTAATCATGTTTTAGTTTTCCTTTATTTCCCAAGACTTTAATATATTTTGATTACATGATCTGAGATACTCAGAAATGACTCCAGTTTCTGCATGCCTAGGACCCTTGTATTGTCTCAATTGTCTGAGAAAGCAGTATGTAGTTAACACCGGCACTTCTGTGGAGAATGTTAAGCATGTTGGGATGGGCTGGGGAACAAACTGTGAAATGCATATGTAACAACCCACCTAATTTGGACTCTTCAAGTAAAATAGTATTCCTTTATAGAAATCAATACCCTTCCCTCCAAAGCAAATTATCGAAACAAAATCCTATTTGACTCCAAATTTCTCCTGAGATTTTATGAGTTGTAAAAAGCGTCAGCTACTTAGAGAAAGTGATTTAGGGTATTGTTTTAATTAAAGTAAAAATGTGAGAATAGGTCTTCTGTTGGCAACTCCCTGTGTCCTTCTCTTGTAAATACTATCTCTAGGAAGAAGTGCTGATGATTGCTTAGCAGAACTTTATTGTGTTTTACTGAAAATGGAGTGAGATAATCAGATGGTGAAGGTATTAGCCAACCCTGCATGGAATAAATTACCAGCTTCATCATAATTACTATGTTCTTTAAAAGCTGTTTTCATTAGAAAACATGATATGATATGATAAATGATTTTGCATTGTGACTAGGAAGACTGGACTTCTTCTGTTTTCTGATAAAGACAGCAAGGAAGAATATATACTTGTACTAAATTTCTTGCTTTATTGTAATCTCAGAAAAAAATTGAATAGGTTGGGATCCTTTAAAGGAATTGCATGCATTTCCTTCCTGGATATATCTTTTCATTAGCTACCTTAAAGTAGCAAAGCAATTACACAGAAATGCTATAAATTTGTGCTGGCAAAAGTGTTACATACCTGGGGTGCCTTCATTTTAATCAGATAGTCTGCTTTCTCTTGTCGAGTTCAGTTTAGAATATCTGTTAGTAAGAAATGTTAAGCTGTGTAAAATCACTGCTGTCTAAGGTTCAACATCTTTTGAGACATCATTTTAGGCAACTGAAAATAACATTTCCATCATAGAAACCTTTAGCATTTTGAGTCCTAGGAACAATTGTATGAGCCTTTTCTATAATAAATTTATGATTTATAAATGTGTATCTATCTCTGCATTTTGTTTCTGTTTGGTTCTTGTATCTTATTCACCCTTTTCCTGTCTTTCCATCCTACTTGAAACATACATCTCTCTTTCTCCTCCCCCCCTCCACTCTCCAAGTCTTGTGAGTCTCAAGTCTGAATTATTTAGAGTAAGGAAGAAGATATCAGGACAGTATAATCTGACAAGATTCAGATTACATCCCCTGACGAATAGGAAATGTGCAGTGACAACTTGTGTGAACTACACAATAAAAAATCTCATTTAAAGAATGATCCTGAACTGAATACAGTTCAGGCATGCATACCTAAGAAAGGATCTCTGCCATCAATTATCTTCAAGCACCTATGTGCAAACTACTTTGCATTCTCTGCAGAACAATGGAATTCTTTTAATACTGTAGTTAGGTTTGTTGGAAACATAGATTTACTGTCTTTAGAGCTAAAGTCACTTTTTACTAAGAGTAGACTACCAAACCCCAGAGAGACTGTAAATCTGTTGTTTGGTAATGGAGCAGCAGACCACTGGTGGGCAAATAGTTAATTACAAGCAACAAACCCTTTCAGATATATATAGAAGTTCTTCAAATGAAAGTTTTTGTGAGGTCCACTTTGTTTTTTGTGAAATTTTTGTGTATAAGAGATCCTTAATAAGAAAGCTGATTTATGGTTCATAATTTGTGGTTCATTTATTTGATGTAAAGAGTAATGTAAATTTATTTGATGCAGTAAAAAGGTGGTATTTCCAGTTGTTTTGACTTATACCACCAGAAGTCTATCAGAAGTTAATAAATTTCAAGACCAGTTTATCTTATGTTTCGAATTCAAATACAACACTTCTTTTCCTCCTATTTTAGTTACTATATTTTAAGTACTCTGGAGTAATGGAGTAATTGATAACTGAGTTATTCTGTACCTTCTGTTTGGCTCCTTCTATTCCAGGACAAAATGCTCTGTGTCCAGAACACTCCTTATTTCTTATCTATTTTTTCTCTGAATATTCTTTTTACACTTTCAGCAGACTGCCTGCAATTTTTCTCATCTCTCTGCAATAGTCCAGTTAAATTAATGTCTCAAAGTACCAAGGACTCTAATTATTCTTTACCTAGTTAACAAGTGACACTCATTTAGATTTACTGGCTGTTAAAAGTCTCTGTAAACTGCAGAACATGTCTGATTGGTCATATTGTAATAAATTGATTTGTCTTCCAAAATAGCTTACAGAGTATGAAAGGAGTGACTTGATACTCCTTTGGCTGCTATGTAAAGCACTGTAAAGTCATAAATACTGAAACTACCTACAGGCTGACAAGGAAGAGTCGAGATGGAATGCAAGACCTCAAGTGGAAACACTTTTAATTAAGGCACGAATATTTAATGTTTCATCGTGGAAGAAAAAGAAAATGGAAAGGTGTTCTGAAAGTCCAATGGGAAAGTGAGGTTTTTAAGCAGGTGGATACAGGAGTTTTCTACTTCCCATAACTGAAAATAGAAGTTTCTTCTTCCAAGAACTGAAAACAGAGGAAATCATTCTGTATTCATTAATATGTGCTGTGTGAGTTCTTCAGACCTTTTGTCAACCTCTAATGTTAAAAAACAAACAAACAAACAAACAGCTGCAGTCAAACATCGAGAAAGAAGATCTCCAATCAGATTATGTACTGCTTTTCTAAAGCATTTGGTTATGATTTTCTCTTCAAAAATTACCAATTTTGAAAACTGAGAAGTGGAAGTTTTACTAGTCAGTTTGCTTCCAAAATTGGAGCATGGAGAAAATATTAAATACTTAGAAACCTCCAATGGTTATTAACTAATAAGATTTTATAATGGAAATCTCCCAAATGTAAACAGATGGGGGGACTTGTCCAAACACAAAACTGATTCTATGTTAACTATTTTGTCATAGTTAAAATATTTTAGCTCCTTGAATATTTTTGTGTTGTTTTAGTGTTATAATGGTATTCAGAAACGAGAGATGACATAACATAAAATAACTCCAGCTTAACATACTAACAATTATTTTGGAGGTACAGTTCTTACATGATTTTATAGCACATCTAACAACTAAGTACTGTTCTGGTATGGAGTTATTATGATCCTCGTATTCCTGTGATATAACAGTATGAGTTATGTATATGGATGTAGATTTTCAAGCCTTGACTTGTAGATTTTCATGCCTTTTAGGCATATACAACTTTACTCATCCAGTTTGAATGGTAGTTCTTCTATTCTGTTCTGATGCATGGCCTAGAGACTCTGTAGAAGAGAGAACAATATATGGTGGCCACACAATTCATGATGGCTATTCTGTTACAAGTAAAAGGAAGAAATGATGAGGTGTCGACATAAAGTTTAACTCTCCTCTAACCTGCATGCTTTCTCATCAGAATGGCTTCAGTTTTCTTTCACTGGTTTGTGTGAACTGTGTCACCCTCTCTTCTGCCTTCTTTTAACTGATATACTATTTTAATATGTTATTTCATACGTCTTAAATCATTCTCCAGGACAAACTGACATTACAGAAAATAGTATTATTTGACATGTATGTGTGGTAAAATATATTAACTGGTAGTAGCTACCAGATTTGTCAGTGAGCCATGGAAACTCAGAGGTTGTGGATATAGTATTCCTTATTTTCTGCAGAACAGAAAGATAGATTTTGTTCCTGCAAATTTCTCTTCAACCCACAACTGTATAAAGAACTGCATACTTCTGTAGTTCTTCTCTGTACAATGTTGGTATCATTGCTTTTTTTTATTTTTATTTTTTATCTTACCCGAATTGCAGAACTGGTACTATGAAACCATATCTCAGTTTCCCAGATTCTAACAAGATTTCCCCAAGACGAGACTCTCACTGTTCCCTTTATGAAACAACAAAAAAAAACCAAAATCAAACCAGAGCAGTTATTTGTGTGGATTTTCTGTAATTACAGCAAGATGGAAGCTACATATTTTAGCGTTATTATGTGTGTTGCATAAAAAATGATGTAATTTGATTGTGGAGAGAGGAGGTTGTGCTGCCATACAGAGGTATGTCAACAGGCTGAAAAAATAAACTAACAGGAACCACATGAAGTTCATCAGGGAGAACTGCTAACAACCCCAGGCACCAATACATTGTGGGATTGATCCAGCTATAAAGAAGCTTCACAGAAATGGACCTTGGATTCCTGATAGATAACAAGTTGAACATGAGTCAAGAATGTGCATTTTTCCACTAAAAAGACTTACAGTGTTCCTGGCTGCTTTATGCGGAGTGTTACCAGCAGGTCAAAGGAGGTGATCCTTCCCCTTGGTGGTGGTAAGACCACTCCAGAAGTAAGGTGTCCAGTTCTTAGTTTCCCATTCCAAAAGAGATGGAGATACTAGAGAGAGTCCAGCACAGGTGGGGTTCAAAACAATGATCAAGATCAAGGGACTGAAGCATTTCTCCTATGAGGAAAGGTTGAGAGTACTGAGACTATTAAGTCTAGAGAAGACAAGGCTCAGGTGGGATTTTCACAGTGTATATAGATCCTTGAAGGGAGGATGCAGTAAGGGTGGATCCAGGATCTTTTCAGGACAAGATGGGCACAACATGGAAAAGTAGAGGCTCCATTTAACATCCGGAGATACTTCTTTACTGTTTGTGTGATGGAGTATTGGCACAGGTTGCCCAAAGAGGTTGTGGAGTCTCCTTCCTTGGAGACATATATTCAAAAGTTGTCTGGATGTTGATCTGGGCAGTTATTCCTGCTTATCAGGGGAGGTTGGACCTGGTACATCAAGAGATCCCTTCCAACCTTAACTATTCAGCAATTATGTGATTCTGTGGCTTCAGCAACTTGTCTTAGATAGCTTCTTACAAAATTAATTATTATGTGAAGGTATGTGTTACAGAAAATACACATAGCTTTATATTGAATGTATAACAAATTCACATATTAATTTATATCTGTTTTTTATTTATGTTCTTTCATTTGCTATCATAAAGAAAATCACTATTTGCTACAATCTAGAAGATTTTCTGTTAATCTTACTTTTTCATTCAATGAAATAATTTTTTCATAAGCTACTGGATGATTCTATAAATGTGTCCATTGTTTATAATCTCTCACCATGAATGAGTAATGTAAAACTATTTTAAAACTAGCTCTGTAAGACTTCAAGAGGAAGTCTTGTGCAATCTGTCTTCAGGGGGATTTATTCAGTGGCTCTACATATTTTCTTGTGGACTACAGTGTATCTTAGAGGATATTGAGTTTTAGAAGTGTAAAATGAACATGATTAACAAGGCTTATTTTTTCCCCACCCATTTTATAGGTGAGATAAATAGTAAGTATCACTATTTTTTTTTCAGTGCTATGCTTAGTATACCTTCAATTTGGGGAGCCAGTATCTTGTCCTTTCCCAACAGTTCTATAAACCTTCATTTTATCTGGACCTGTCAAAGGGGGATTATATATCTGCCAGTTGTTGCATTGCATCTGATCATGATTATTACATAAGAGGTTTTTAAAAAGTATGGTTTGGCTATCCACAGTGGCAGAAAATTTATTTTTCTATTTTACAACCTACTATTTTTTCTGGTTTTTTTGTTCCACAATATCTCAGCAATACAGCAAACTAATAATTCCACTCAAAAAGAACAAAATATATGTTGTAAAACGAAGCAGACTGTAGATGACTCAAACCAGTTGTTTCAGTGGTTCTCCTCTATCCTTAACACATTCTGAAACTCGTGTCCTGCAATTGTGAAAACATATATTGATGCTTAAGTAGAAGTATCCAGGAAAAGAAAGGTTAATTTGTTAGCCATTTTTTTTTCTGGACAAAATATAGTAATAAAGCTTCATTAATAAAACTTCATTAAAAGTCTTCATTTTTCCAGGACTTTAATTAGAAATAAAAGTGACAACAAGTCCAGAAACTACACTTTTTTTTTCTTTTTTTTTTCCCCCTCATTATGTTGTGATAGATTTGGCACTGAAATTAGTCATCAATAGGTGCTTTGTAATTCACCTCCACCTACCTCTCACCCATAATAAACAATCAGACATTACCTAGTCTGAGGATAAGGTTATTACAATTCAGATATGGGTCTAAAAAAAGTGCTGTTACATTTATAAGGGAATGAAGGAGAATGGTAGTTTATTACTACATAATGGTGTACTGGTGTCCACAATTACTACATTATTATTAATTACTACATTATTATTGGTGTCCACAATTACTACATAATTGTGTCAGAAATTGTGTAGCCCTTACTGCAAGGAAGACACTGAGGTGCTGGAGCATGTTCAAATAAGGGCAACGAAGCTGGTGAAGGGTATGAAGCACAAGTCTTATGAGGTGATGGAACTGTGAGTGTTTAATCTGGACAAGAAGAAGCTAAGAGAAGACCTTGTTGCTCTCTACAACTACCTGAAAGGAAGCTGTAGTGAAGTAGGGTTTGGCCTCTTCTCCCAGGTAACTAACAATAGGACAAGGGGTAATGGCCTTAAATTACATGAGAGGATGTTCAGGTCAGATATATCTGAAGAATTTCTTCTCAGAAAGAGGGATAAGGCTTTGAAACAGTCTGCCCAGGCAAGTGGGCATCATCCCTCAAGGTCTTCAAGAAAAGTGTACACGTGACATTTGAGGATATGGTTTAATGAGCAATGGTGGTATTTCCCAACTTAAAGATTCTATGATTCCATGATTCTATGATGATACATTACTCTTATTTGCAACTTATATTCTTTACCATTTCAGTAACAGAAGTACATCTCGTTTTCATGTCTTGAATATTTGTGAATAAAAGAGTAAAAAAAGAGAGTAATTAAGTGAAATGCTAAAACTTTTTTCTCTGAAGCAAAGCTATTTGTTTTGAGTATTCCATAAAGCTTCTTAATTATTCAGTCTTTCCAAAGGAAATAAGCATAGTTTAAGTTATTAAAAAGTGACGTTTCCAAGGCATGTTCACTTGAAACATGCCACTGGTGTCTGAAAGTATAATAAAAGAGTAAAAATAAGTATATAGCTTCCTTCTGCTTATTGTGATTCAGAAGGAAAAATTAAAACCACTTCAAGATAAATCTGCCAGTGTAGATGGGAACTTAACTTACGTATGGATACTAAAGATCTTAGTTTAGGAAAAACTACGCAAATTAAGAATATAGTCTATAGTTCTATATTCCTCTTATTGCCTGGAGTAATAGAATCAGCAGAATCTGTCTGTATGCTCATTACCACTGTGATAAATGCTTTTTTATTTATTGTCCAGTGATGTAATACTACAATCAATAGTCACTATTGCAGTACTTGTAAAATAGTTTCTAAAATGCATTAACTGTATCTGTGATGGAAAGAATCCTGGTAACTCCCCAGATATTCTGGGAAATACATATCAGTTATGAATATGACTAAAGGACATATTTATTATCAACAAAATTAGTTGCTCAACAACTAAACATTAATTACAGAATGTCTGAGGTTGTAAATCACTTCTGGAAGTCATCTGGTCCAATTGCCCTGTTCAAACAGACAGCTACAGGAGGTTACCCCGGACTGAAAAGAAAATGGTAAAATGTATCCCATATATCATACAATTACTTAGATGCTAGTGCACATGGAAAGTGCAGAATCTATCTATTTGAGGAAAATTCAGCTGAAATTTGGCTTGACATTTATTTATATTCTTTTCTTCCTTATATCTCCTTCCTCTCTCTCCCTCTCCTTCCTCTCTCTTTCCTATCCTGGCATTTATGTACATATGGAAGTGCTAAACTGACCTTTTTAGAATTAAGTGTATATACAATTTTTTTCATCTCTAGTCTTTCTTTCATTTATGACTTAATCTGTTTTTAAGTAATTTAACTTCCTTCAGCATAGATAGCTTGTGTATGTGTGGGAGAAGAAGATGAAAGAAGACATTGCTAGTCACATTCTGTTCCCTCCTTTAACTTTCTTCACTGTGACAAATTAAACAAATCTTCCCAGGAAATTTCTTTTGCATATTTAATAACACTAAGCTTTATTATTTTTGTCTGTGTATGCACCAGAATTGTGCAAATCCATAATTGAAAAAAAAAAAGAACAGCAAACATTTGTCACACAATCACCCTTCTACCTAATTTTGAAACACCAAAGTTACTTTCCTTGTAACATGTTATGCTGTATAAGGTCACTATCCAGTCTATTATTGTTCTTGGTACTAGTGTGAAGATATGAGAGTTAATACATTACTCCATAAAATAAAAAAGCCATGTTGAAGTGCATTCAACAATGACATCTCAGACCTAGTTGTCAGAAAAGATATCAGCTTTGCTCTGTGGAGAAATAAATCGTGTACCTGGATTTCTGAGCAACATACTTCTTCTATGGGCAGGAAGATATGCATTCAGTAAGGAAGCATGTCTTGTCATTTGCTCTCTGTTTCCTAAGACAGAAACTCTCAGAATAAATTGGTGCTTTCTTAACTTTCTTAACTTTCTGAACATATAGAAAGTGTAAGGATTGTAACATTAGATTCCCTGACTATGTCTTTCACAGACATCATCTTCCTTGTTCAATTCCTTACCATCTTCTTTATGACTGGATGATTACAAGTAATATTAGTAATATTAAACAAGGCAGTCTGTCATTAAGTGGAACTCCATAAAGGGATTTGTATATGCAGAAACAGGTGAGTGAGAAGTGATTTCACTGGCAGTCTCATAGAAAGCTTACTTTTTCTTCTCACAAAGCTTTGAAATCCCAAATCTGCAGGGCTGAAATCCCAAATTCTGCAGCCCTGTAAGTGTCCTAGGAAAATACTCTCTCTCTTATGTTTTGGTCATATTTTATTTATCATTCTTGATACCCTATTCCAATAGGGAATGTTTTCTCTTAAAACTAATTCACACTTGTTAGTTAAAATAATTCATCTATAAAAACTGAGATTTATCAAGAAGTGTTTTCCTACATTATGACTTGGAGCACTCTTCGTAGCTATTCCCCCTAGATCTTAGGCTTTCATTATATCTCTTCTAATAGGCAGCAACCAGTAACAAATCCTTGCCATTGCCTGCAGGACGTGCTGGGTAAGAGCAGAATGTCTCTACACCGGAAGGAAACTTTCCATTTCAACTGCTAGCATTAAACTATTTCACAGAATTACAGGGATTAGAAGGGACCTCAAGAGATAATCAAGTCCAGCACCCTGCTGAAGTAGGTACCCTTGAATAGATCGGATAGGTTGGTGTCTGGGTGTGTCCTGAGTATCTCCGTAGATGGAAACACCACTACCACTCTGGGCAATGTGTTCTTGTGCTCCATCATCTTAATTTAAAGAAGTTCTGCATGTTTGTAAGGAGCTTCCTTTGTCCAAGTTTTAGGCCACTGCTCTTTGTTCTATCACTACATACCAATAAGATGAACCTGGCCTCACCCAATAGCCTCTCACCTCTCTTTAAATATTTACAAACTTTTATCAGATCCCCCCCCCCTCAGCTTTCTTTTCCCCTAGCTGAACAACCAGGATTGCTCAGCCTTTCCTCCTAAGGGAGCTGCTCCAGAACCTTTGTCATCTTTGTGGCTCTCTGTTGGACTCCTTTGAGGAGATCTCTGTCTTTTTTGTACCAGGGAGCCCAGACGTGGACACAATCCTCCAGGTGAGGCCTCACCAGGGCAGAATGCAGGTGGAGGATCACATCCCTCAGCCCGCAGGCCATGCTCTTTTTAATGCACTCAAGGATACAGTCAGCCTTCTTGGCCACCAGGACACCCTGCTGGCTGATGGACAACCTACTGTCTATCTTTTTTTTTCCTTGTACAATAGACCTCAATCAAGGAAAGTGACTTATTTTGTGGTGTGTTCAGGCTTTGATACTTTTTTGTGTGGTTTATCTTAACACCATAACTGTTTCCATATATTACTAGTAATCCACTTCTTTGAAGTTCTTATCTGTATGAGCAAGAGCCAGAACATTCTCAAATGGAGACTGGTTTTAATTCATTTATCATGTTAAAGTGAAGGTGATAAGAAGACATTTTTGTAAAATTCATTGAATGAATGAGTCAACTCAGCATTTCATGGCATTCATTTCAGTCAGTTCTTCCCATATTACTGAATAAGAATTTGGTATTTGAAAAATAGAGCCAGAAAAATTGCACTCACTATCTGCCAGTGACGATATTTTTAAAGTTGGAGGAATTTCAATATATGCCTTTAATATAAAGTAAAGTAAGTTTCCTTGCCCCAAAATACTTTTTAAATTTGTTCATAAAATCAGCTGTAATTTTAGACCTGAAGCAATGATTTGAGTCAGAACAACCCTACTGGTCAGGAAAATTTTAATGATTTTACTCAAGACTATTTCTGACTCTTTCCATTATTTTATATAGACAGCTATGTTTCTTTATATTAAGTATGGAATATTGTGTACTGTGAGAGAATTCTTACACACAAAAATAATGGTAAAACTGAAATGAGCTCATTCTGCGAGGAGCATTCTCTTGTACAAGAAGGTTGTCTTTAAAACTTAATTCTAATGCCTTTACAGAGGAAACGAAGTAGTTTTCTGCTAATTTGCTGTCCTGTTTTATATCCTCTATGATACTTCAAGGTTTTTCTAATGTGCACTCTGCTCTCATTTTGAAATATTATTTTTGACTGTTCCCATTTGTCATTTAGTGCTGTTCAGTTCCGTAAGGGCCAAGTGCTACCACACTTGCACTGCAGTGGGACTGTTCCTTCAATAAAGAACTATCTGGCATAATTATGATAATCTGTACCTGACTGCTTAAACTTCATTATGTTTTAACTGCTTATAGAGATAATAGTTGCTTACTCACACACTTCTTTGAATTTGACTTGGGGCTATCTTGTTATGTTATGACCTGTCAGCTGGGAACCTTGACCTGTATGTTGGTTGCACTTTTAATTGCTAATGTATTTTGTTAATTGTTCACCTACAGAGAACAGTGACCCAAACTTTCCTATTTAATGAGCTCATTAAAATGCTGTACACTTTTAAAATGGTAATCATTGCATATGTAACAAATAAATAAATCTTTCATGAGCTGGAAAAAACTAAGCTCAGACCAGTTTATCTAAAGAAGTTAAATATGAAGGACTTTGTTTCTTGCTTACACAAAATATGTCCAAGATCAGTGATGGATACTATTAATATGTATGTTCAAGTACTATATTTTAAGACAGGAAAGTGCTTGTCCCCCTCTGTTCCACCATTGTGAAGCCCCAGCTGGAGCACTGTGTCCAATTCTGGCAGCTCCAACAAAGGAAAGATGTGGAGCTTTTGTAAAGAGTCCAGGAGAGGGCCGTGAAGATGATCCAAGGGTGGAAGCACCTTTATTGCGGACTTCCAGTATTTAAAAGGAGTTTATAAGCATGAGTGAAGTCAACTTTTTACACAGGTTGATGGGGAAAGGATAAGGGAGAATGTTTTTTTAAACAAAAGGTGTTGAGATTTAGATTAGATGTCAGGGGGAAGATTTTTACTGAGAGAGTGACAAGGAGCTGGAACAGGTTGCCCAGAGTGGTTGTGGATGCCCTGTTCCTGAAAGTGTTTATGACCTGGTTGGATGGGGCCCTACAGCATCTAATCTAGTACTTTATCTAGTGGCTGGCTTCCCTGCCCGTGACAGAGGGACTGGAACTTGAGGTCCCTTCCAACCTAAGCCATTCTACGATTCTATGATTCTAAGAAGACGGTACCCAAGGACCTATACAAAAAAAAACAACCTCATACTACTTGTTACATTATATATGAATATAAAAGATTTGCTGCAAGTTTCTTCATAGATAGAATACCTCTGATTTTTTATATTTTGCTAGATTTGGTAAAAGCATGTGATTGATTAATACGATAAAATAAGTTTTGACTAAGTAATTAGCAAAAGCTATTTCTTTAGATGTTTTCTATTACCTGTATGTAAACAATTCAAAAATGACTAAATCAATTTGTATGACTACATTTGTTGACACATCCACGGAACAGAATCTGGAAAACTATAAAAAATGCTATCAGTCATCAGACCAGGAAATAAATACTGAGTGTGCTCTGTAGATAAAGCTTAAACAAGCAACTACAAGCTATAATAATCAGCTTCAGCCATGTGGAGTCTGCTCAGACATTTCCTGGACAGATGAGGAAAGAGTTCTTTGTGCTTTGTGCTTATTAGTGTTTTGAGTCCTTTGAAATGAACCCCTTTTAGAACACAATTAAAGATTTTTTTTCTTGATTTAGATCTAAATGGATAGACGTATTACTAGGTGGTTGAAGGAAAGACAAGATAAAGAATGAGACTATATGGAGATTATTTGTAGATGTGATTAACTTTCACTTTTTCCATAAGTCTTATGCAGGTTTTTGTTTATTTATTTTAATTACCACTGAACAAAGTATCCTACTGAAGATTTCTGATGTCATTTCCATAAGCATCATCTACTGTAGATCTCATTATTGAACTAGAGTAATTGTGTAATCTTAAGAAAATGAAAAAAAATACTAAAATACTAAGGGAAATTTCATTCAGGCAGTGGTAACAAGAATTTCTGTGTGAAGTTGTGAACAAGAAGAGGGGAGTGTGTGTATATGAACTGTATGCAAGGACCACTGTGAGTCACCAAGGGGATAATGAATTCAGGGTGTAGCTGAAGTATAGATTATACCTGTGATTTGAAATCACTAATGCTGTTAGACCTGCTGCTATGGTAACTGATGCAGAATATAGTCTGTATTTCTGATTACTCTTGAACTCAGATTGAAATAGACGAAGAGCTCAACTGGAGACTGAAAATAAACAGCTTACTTTAACAGTACAAAGACAAGCAACAGAAAGAGAATGGGTTTCTTTCTGTGGATATATAACAAGAAATTAAGGATTTAACATTGGGTTAAAGAACTGTTAAAGCAAACTGAAATAATTTTCACACCGACAAATGGATATAAAATTGCTTTGAATATTCTGAAAGAAATTGGAATAAAATCTCTGAGAGGTGAGATGTACTTTCACAAGGGTTTAAGTGGAGCAAAAATCTCTGAAATGAGGATTGTCAAGTGTGGTGTCGTGATAATGGAGGGTTTGGATACATGATCAAATAGCTCTTCCAGTTCTTATGATCATAGTTGAAATTCCTAGATCCTCTGTGCAGGCTACATAAGCAAGAAAGCTGGCAGGGAGATATTATGGATAGTATATCTATAAAGAAAACGTACAGAATCACTAAAAGTTGCAGCCTTTTGCTCTTACTAAAGTCAGTGGCAACGCTTCTAAGAAGTTGCAAAGAATTAAGTCTTGGATCTCAAATTAGAGGCACCTGTGACTTGATAGAATATAATTATTTGATCTTTCTCTGTGAAAATATAAACTCAAAGCTGAAAAACAGACTAATAACGTATTAGCAGTGTGTACTTAACCCCCTAGCAAAAATACAGATGGTATACACCAAACTGACAGTAGTGATAGAAGGAACTAAGAAATGTTTACAGATTGATGCAAACTATGGAAACCACAAACTTGAAAAATCTACTTATAATTTAAATTATTTTTTGATTCCTTTGATTTTATTTGAAGATGTATTAAAGCAAACAGATAGAAGAATAAGCAAACATTTCAGCATTTAATTAATAGCTCTTAATTTTTATGTATGACCTGCTACACATTTTTTACATGCAGTAGCTTTTGTAATTGACTGTGATGCTGATACTATCAGAATTTTTCTCAGTATTTACAAGGTCTTGACTTTAGACTATCAAAGTTAATGAAAATGTCATTAATCACTTGAGGAAATGTTATTGTTCTGGAAATAATTGCACCCATTGACATACATGGCTGCTTGCTGAACGTTTGTGGAGACTGAATAGTGGAAACTAGCAGAATGAGGTGGTTACTTTTCAGTAGTGGCAACAATGATGTGATAGGCAACCCACATTCTGGATAGTCATGCAGATTTTTATGACCACGACATACAGACTATTGTTAACCATGGCAAAAATGCATAGCTAATGATGATGACTATGCTGAAAAATATGAATTTGTAGCTGAATTTTTTTTCTATCAAATATCTGCTCTTTCAATTTTTTATAATTTCCATGGAAATAAATTAAAGGCACTGCTTTTGGTTCAACCTATGTAATTAAAACTTCTTCCAGTTCTTCTAATTACTTTATCTTGGGTACATCACTCTATGGGACTATTTCTGTATCTCTCCAAAGCTATCAGCATGCTTAGTGTATGTTAGGGACATAACCTCTGAATGTGTGAATGTTGTGAATGTTAAAATAAAAAATAGGGAATTAATTTTGAATTAATATTTACCAAGTCCTATAGATGCAGTAAGTACATTACACAATCTTTATTAGATGTAAGTTATGCACATAAATTGAAAAAAATTACTGTAAGTGAAAATATGAACTCAAAATTCCAATTGCATCCCAGTCTGAAGTTATTTCATTCAATTGTATCAGTTGTGGAATTTTCCTTTTACATATTTCTAGGCTTACAGACACTGTGAATCTGATAATCATACTAAATACTATCTGCCTGTAGAGATAGCTAAGTTGTCATTATAAAACAAATGTGGTCTAATGATAAGATCATAGATCATAGATAAGATCATACAAATGAAGAAAAAAAAAAAAGAAAGAAAAAAAGAGGGGGCAGTGACCATTCCTTTTTTTGTATTTGCCTTTGCTGGATTTCTTTTTCATGTAATAACTTTCCTCTCTACAGCCTAAATTCCTAAATTAACAAAGTAATATAATTTATTGCTAATAATACTCAAATGTTGTACAAATTATCAGCTGATCAGTGTTAAAGGGAACACGGAATGATTTGAGTGGTGTGGTAGCCGATTCACAGGAACATACAGGCTCTAGGAGAAGAAGGCAGTGTTATAAGCAAAATCTAGTTAACTTTTCAGCACTCACTGGAAGAAACTAGTTCTTCATTGTAAAATTAAGAATTCTACTGAACATGAATTTTTAGCTGAAAGATATCTGTTATTTTCTCAATGTCTTGTTGAGATGTTTTCACAGTCATATTTTAAAGTTTTAACTTCTTTTAGTTATAGCTTATCTATTAACATAGGAGTAGAAAAAAACAGACTATATTTAGAAACATTAGCTCAGTGCCATTCATTTTCAGGGATGAGGATATAATCCTTACTCCATGAGGTTATAAATTAGTTGATAATTCACTAACTTGAAATTCAAGGAATTAAGAATAACTAGTAGTGAAGACTTTTCAAAAGTTAAATACTACAATTTTTACACATGGAATATTGTTTTTTCTTTTTTAAACTAAGGCAAAATCTTAGGGATTTTATTAGAAAGAGGGAAAACTGTGAAAACCACATTATTTGTTTCTGTGGAGTATTATGTAGCTATTGATTACATGACCCAGATGATAAAGTGAACTAGCATAGGTTAGCCAGCTTGTTTGCTTTTATGTGTGATTGCTGATTAAAAAATCCCATTGTCAAGCTATGTTCTAAAATGGCTTATTTTTCAAACCTTGTCTACAAACACTTAGGATAACATACATTCATGCTTATTGTTGTGGGAATGCTGATGTAGGCAGGCTTCCGTCATTTTTTCCATAATTCTATTTTGATCAGTCCATGGATGTTATAAAACTGCAAGAATCTTTTTCTGCTACTACTATTGTGATCTATGCTTCTTATGCTATCTGCATCGATGCAGCCCAGAGAAAGACACAATTCAAAAATGGGGCCCTCAAATTACTTCAAAAGTTAACTTGTAAATATTTGACTACAGCAAATACTTAAAGGGGAGACTCTGAGGATGAGTTAACCAGGTCTAAGACCTATGCATAGTCATGGGAAAGATTATTCTTCTATACTTAAGAAAGCTGGAATGTTTAATGACTGAAATTCTTGCTAGGGATATCTTGAGGTAAGGGCCCCAAAGCGATCTCCCATTTTGTCAGCTCCATTTTGTTCCTGTTGAAGGCTACATTTTCATATAATATTTTTCAGAAATTTTTAAAATAGTTGTCTTAAAACTAATTATTCAGCATCACAGAATTATAGGGATTGGAAAGGACCTCTAGTGATCATCTAGTCCAACCTCCTACCAAAGCAGACTCCCTAGCCCAGGTTGCACAGGTAGGCATCCAGGCAGGTCTGGAACACCTCCAGAGAAGGAGACTCCACAACCTCTCTGGGCAACCAGTTCCAGTGCTCTGTCACACTTACTCTGAAGAAGTTCCCACGCACATTTGTGTGGAAATTCCTATACTGCAGTTTGTGACCATTTCCCCTTGTTCTTTTGCCACACACTGCTGAGAAGAGTGCAGCCTCGTCCCTTTGCCTCCCACTCCCTAGATAAACATGGATCAAATCTCCTCTGAGTCTTTTTTTTTTTTTCCTTTGGCTTACTTATCTTTGTATCTTTCAACATATCAGCTAGAGATTTTTTGAAGACAAATACTGGGATCATAGATGCATAATTTTAGATATAGAACCAAACCACAAAGGAATATATTTCAAGAATATTACCATTTCTTTTCAATTTTGCACTTAACTCTTTTGCAAATAACACCATATTTCCCTAACCAGATCTTTCGCATAGAAGAAAGTTCAACAGAATAAATAAATGTAGAATGCTGGTTTCATATATGAAATATGAATATGAATTAGAAATTCTTTCTGGATAAAATCTGAAAATCAACTTAGTTTATTTTACAAGGAGATGGGTTTTGGGTTCTGACACAGTCTGTATCCTATACATAGCATGCATGCTTTTGGGGGTTCAAATAACAATGAAGGTAGGAAGTTTGTTTCAAAATGACCAGCTAGAAACTGCTGGTGGAAATTGTTTCTTCTTTCCAGTTCTCATACATTCTTTTCCTTTTTTCGTTGCAGTTTTCCACTTGTCCCACAAAGTCACTCGGGTGGTTCCAGAGAGTGCTCTACTGATTGTTCTTGGTGTCTTCCTTGGTGGCATTGTATGGGCAGCAGATCACATTGCCTCTTTTACCCTTACACCGGATGTATTTTTCTTCTATCTGCTGCCCCCCATTGTTCTGGATGCTGGATATTTTATGCCAAATAGATTATTCTTTGGAAATCTTGGTTCCATCCTTTTGTATGCTGTCATCGGGACCGTATGGAATGCAGCCACAACTGGTTTATCTCTCTATGGTGTCTATCAGACAGGAGTAATGGGTAAGTTTGATCTGTTAAGGTACAATTGTAAAAGTTAGTGGATGCTAGCTGTTAGAGTAGGGTGATACTTTGCAACTTAACAGCACTTTTCAGCAGAAAAACCAAATTTTAACTGGAACAACTTTTAATAATATTTACCAAATTTCAGAATAATTTGAGAACTCATCTCTGAATTAAGATCAAAAGGAACTTCTATCTGTTTCTCTCATATTTCCATGCTTTAAATGTCTGTGTACATTCTCAGGATCAATCTCAGGATGCATCCTTGTCATCTGGCCAAAAATACATCCTGAAGGGTTTGTTTCTTTCTACTGTGGTAGAAAACATTAAAGTTAATATTGAAAGGAACTGTCTCTCTTCCACCAGGTCTAATATTAAGGAAGCAATGTTTGTTGTGTGGGTATGTATTCATGTTAACAATTTTGAGTAAAGACTTAAAGAATCGAGCACATGTAAAATGGATTTTGTCTTTACTATGATATACAAGGGTATGGAGATACTAGAATAGTCATGGAACAACAATTGTTTTTCTGTTTAAACAGGTGTGACATGTGCATAGACAGTGTATTGCTACCTAAACAGCAATAATTAGCATTAATTGTACTTTGCAAATAGGAATCCTTTTTATTTTTTTGGAATCTGTCCTGAAGCTCAAGTGTCCTTCTAGGACAAAATTCCCTTAGGTCAGTGAGTTCGAGAAGGTAGTTAAAGAGCACTGTTGAGTGCTATTTAGAGCAGTATAAATATAATGCTGCTTTACCTGTGCACTTTGCCCATCTGTTCTTTGCAACCCATGCTGAGTCCTGGACTGAGTGAGTGGCCCTGAGATGTCAAGGTGATGGTTGTATTGTAGAATAGGCTCAACTACCAGCCAAGAATCTGCTCTCTAACAAAAGTAGTGCAAAATACACTCAGGGTAATTTACATATGAATTCATTTTCAGTCCAGCCATAAGAATGCCTCAAATATTAAAGTTTGCAGATGTTTCAGATAAAAATATTTTGTCATGAAGAACAAAGATAATAGCAGATTATTGTAGAAGATAAGGTTGTAGAATTATACCTCACTTTCCAGTCTCTAATACTACCCCCACCACCCAGCACAGGGAGTAAGAGAATTTGGAGCTGATTTCTTTGAGCATACCATTATGATACCTATTACACTCATTTTAAGGGAAAACTGTAGCTGAATTTCTTGCCTTTACATAAAAATCCTTGTATGGAAGAACTAGACTACATATTTGTTCATGGTGACATTCATCTTTCTGTGGT
Organism: Callipepla californica brunnescens; assembly: GCA_023055505.1. NCBI lineage: Eukaryota > Metazoa > Chordata > Aves > Galliformes > Odontophoridae > Callipepla > Callipepla californica. Next base: position 1,241,448 of record JALIRH010000053.1, read on the forward strand.
TACCATAGATATTTGTAACATGTATGATACAGGTACCTTAATTTTAGATACTTAACTGACTTTGAGGTAAATCATGTTTTATAAGTAACAAGAAGTTACAAAGATGACTGCAGACACTACAATCAACTATGTGTAGGTAAGATGTTCTTTCAGCCTATAGTCACACTGTTTTGTACTGGCAGTCTCATTCTTAAATACAGGCTTTGGTGATCAGAATTGTTCACAATAGGAAATGGAAAAGGCTTTTTATGTAAATATAGTATCTATACATATTGTAAAGATAAACATCAACATTAAACAAACAGTATAGTATTAAATAATGGCATAATTTTCCACACAGTGTTGCTTAATACTGCAACAGATTGGCCAGGAATTTCTATCTTTTAATATCCAAACTGTTTTAGTTTTGGTAGTTTCATGGAACAATTTAAAAAATACTGTCAACCTAATTTTTTAACAACTTCTTATGGAAAATAGAATTAATGATAATTACTAATTAAAAAAAAAAAAAGATAAAAATCAAGAAGAGAAAAGCACTGAACTCTGTATGACATGTGAAATAGAAAAGTCAAGTGTTTTCTAGAAAATGTATCTCCTTTCTCTCCTCCAAATCCTTCAACAATTCTGGATTAATTGTACAAGCTGTATTTGATTGCTGCATATTTTGTTTCATTGTTATGTGATTATGTTTTGCTTCATCACTATGCAGATCTTTCAGTGACAGAATTGAAACTCCATTAGAACAAATACTAATATTAGTTCTAGTACTAGAACTAGTTCTAATACTGACTCTGAACTTGAAGTTAAATAATCATCCTCCACCACAGGCCACAGCTCTCTAAACTGAATGTGGAAGATGTTCACTAAGGCAGACTATTAAATGACATGCCTCACAAGTTTAAATGTTTAGAAAGAGCATTATTGGTAACTGTCACAACCTGTTTTAGCAGCAGGACATACCATAACCTACTAATGCTCTAATTTCAGCCACAGAATAGACCCAAGAAGCCTGTCCCTAATTTAAACTATGTCATTCTCTGTCAAAACTAAATAGGACTTCAAATTATCTACATGACGCATACTACTGATCTACTAAATTCACTGTCTTGACCTCCAGGATGTCAGCAAGATCTGAGCACGAGACTTTGTGAAAAGCCTTGATGTTTTTACTTGTTTGCAGCAGACAGAGGAGTGCTGAATTACTTTTATGTAGAGATCATAGTACCCTCTTTTTGAGTGTCTGAAACTTATTTTCGATTCTACACTACTCATTCTGTAATTGGAATGAAGAATGTTTAAAGTAATATGATTAATATGTAGGAATCTGTATCTACTAGTGAGTAAGATGTTCAGAAAAAAAAATCACCTTTACCATGGAATCAGCCTGTAATTGTTTACTTCACACTGATCATCAATATGAAAGTGGTTAATCCAAGTTGAATTACATAGATTTCCTACATAAATAAAATTTTTGAATCTCTTGGTTTGCATTCAGCCTTCTTACAGGTACTATAATTTACAGAATGGAAAGAGACAAGGTGATAATAACAAAGAAATCTTTCCTCAGAGGTGAAATAATTTCAGCACCTTACCTATTAATCAACAGCCATATGGGATAGGAAGAAGAATCTAATGAATCTTCTGGCTGACTTCACTTAACTGTTCATAATCTGCTGTAAAACCAAAACTGGTGAGAATACTAAAGCACTGTGTAATTGTGGTTGCACTTAACACCTGCAGACATTTTTTTTTTCCCCTGTACAAGTCATTGTGGCAATATATTGAGTATAGGTGGGAATCTTAAGCTAGGCCCAGCAAAGCTACCTTACTGAAGTGTTACTGCTGGCAGTTAGTGTTTTCATACTACAGTGAGCAGGGGGAAGCAATGATCTTGTATCACTTGGAAATATCTATTTGTCTAACTAAAAGTTTGGTCTAACAACCCCACGCCTCTTGGCATTAAGTTGTAGGAATTATAGATGTGTCATAACTTTTCCATAAATATTTGCTTTGTAGCTTTGGAACTCTTCAGAGAATGTACCAATGATTATATTTGGTAACATATAAAAAAAGATAAGATATCTCAGTGAGCCAAGTTATTTTATAAGCTTATTGTACTCTGATATCTGATAACTATTGTCTTTGAGCTTGTCATTCCTTAAGCATGGCAGAGATGGACATCATTGGATGGAATCATTACTTAGATTTAAGTTCAAGGTTGTGTTCAAAAATTTTGGCACAGTCTGCATCTCACTGACTTGACCTTCCTCTCACATGAAAAATGGAAAGATTCAGTCCTGATTCACTGTCCCATATGTCCATAAGTGGACAAATCTATCTGTTTGTTTCTTTTTATTTTTTTTTAAGTGGAGTTGTATTTATATTTTTTTGCCAGTTATGAGTTTTAGTTTCCAGGGCCTTACCAAGGCCTCTGAGAGAATACATTTTTCTCCAGCTTCCTCAGGTCATTGGCTTTTATTGTGTACCACAGAATATTGTCTACTCCTGTCTGTGTCTTCCTATGTAAGCGTCTTCAGTAAATATGCCTATGTATTTTGTCACAAATGTGACATAGTTTCTCTCTCAGTTACTTTTTAAACTCTAAACATTCTGGATTTGAAAAAGTGTTCTTGCTAAGGGAGTATCCATGTTGCAACAGAAGTGCAACACTGATTTTGGCCAGGGCTATTGACTATATATTTTCTGACTCATTCCTCTAAATAACTTATTCAGATCAATTTTTCTTCACTTATATAAATCATGCCTGATACAACTGTCTATTTTTTGTCATGGACCTCTGCACTGTGTTCTCATGAATGAATTCTGAACATATTCCTTCTTTGTTCTTCCTCATATAATCTTTCTTCCCTCTTGATGAACCTTGTTTCCTCTTCCATCCACTAATGAACACAAAGGGATTTTTCCTGTTCTCAACTCTAGCAAAAATCTGTTCCTCAGATAAAAAGGACTGGGATCCCACTCTTGATTGCATGAAGAAGGTAAATTCTGCAAGATCTTTAGGAAATTATGCAAAGCCATCTTTGTAGCTTTCCTTTTCTGTTACTTTTAAAGTGATAGTGCATGCCTCATTCTTTTTGCACATATTTCTGTTTCCATAAGTAATACAAGATAAAAACGGATAGAATATATACTGTCACCAGAATCCTGTATTTCTAAAACCTTTGAAACCATTGACAAAAATCAATCAATCAACAACAACAACCACAAAACAACAAACAACAACAACAACAACCACAAAAACATTTCAGAATTCTCATAGACTACAACACAAACTTGCCTGAAGTGGCATGAAGTATTTTGGAATATTTTCTTCAGGGGTACTGGTACTTCAGCCATCTTCTCAGGTCTCAACTTATCCTGAGACATTTTACTTAAGATAAATGATAGCTACAATGGCAGTTTATATATGGAAACAGTTATCTCAGATACCTTGACATAAGAGTAAGGCTGTTTCCAGAGTCTGAGGTGAATGGAACAATTTTGGATCTAATAAATCTCATAGGACACAAGGTGACATCATGGGGAACATGTTAAATAGTTTCTATGCAATACTTTCCAGTTAATTCTTAGAATCCCTATTTTCAAGGATTTTGCTTTACCTACTACATAAGTCTGACATTACTACAGAAAATGCAAAGATTAATCTGCTTATAGCTTGTGTACTTTGTTTTTGAAGGCCACCTGGACAGTGGATTGCTGGACTTCCTCCTGTTTGGCAGCCTGATTGCTGCTGTGGATCCTGTAGCTGTACTGGCAGTATTTGAAGAGGTCCATGTCAATGAAATTCTATTCATCATTGTTTTTGGTGAATCACTTCTTAATGATGCTGTAACTGTGGTAAGTAAATTATATATCCCAAAGTCAGTCTAACTCGATTGGTTTTTGTTTGTGTTTTTTTTTTGTTCTGTTTAGTTTTCTGAATTGCATTTCCTCATAAATAAAATACTCCGTTTTGGGAGTATTTCCATTAAAAATTTTTAAATAAACTTTTGATTAACTCCTTGTTCAACACCATTGGCTTTCACAAGGAAACAAGTTTTTTCTACTGTGTAATGAGTAAAAACACTCTACAAGAAAACTTGATTGCTTGTTGAAAAGAATTCAGAAGAGAACAGTAAGCAAAACCAAGAAAAAGCATAGCTTATGAAAAAGTTTAAAACAATTAAGGTTATCTACCTTGAATAACAAACAGTGGAGGATAAAAGAATGTTACTGTGGAGACCAGCTTTAAGGCAGGTAAGACTGCACTGGGCAAGGGATCTAAAGCCAAAAAGGACAACGAAAAAGCACTTTTTAAGGCTTTTTTGTAGCCAACAAAGCTCTATGCCTGTGCCAAGGCTAGCAGCTCATGGGCAGGCTGCTGAGCTAGTGGGTGGATCTGGCACTGCCCTCTCTTTATCTCTTGACCTTGACCTTGACCTTCAACTACGCAAGGTGCAAGCAGTTGGATTAGCTAGTAGTGGAGCTCAGGGAGGAGGTGGAGAGATTGAGGGCCATCAGGGAGTGTGAGCAAGAGGTTGACTGCTAGAGTGACCCGCTTATGGGACAGGGGGAGGGGTGCCAGGGAGATAGTCTCAAAAAAGTGGTGGACCCCCTGCTCAGTCACAGTCCAACATGTCTGACAAGTAAGGGGAGTTGGAAAAAAGTCCCAGCTCGCTGTCAAGGTTGCATCCCCTGCCTGCCTACCCCACTTCCCCAGGTCCTCTGAAGCAATAGGTTTGAGGAGCTGGAAACCAATGAGGAGGTGACTGCGGAGGTGAGGGAGGATCTGTCTAAGAGGGGGACTAGGGCGAGGCTGTTGCTCCCATGCCTTAAGACTGCCTCTACCAGGAAAGACAGAAGGGTAATTGTGGTAGGCAATTCCCTTCTCAGGGGGGTGAAGGGCCCCTTATGCAGACCTGACCTATATCTGCTTCTCTGGGGCCAGGATCAGGGTCACCACCAAAAAACTCTCAGGTCTGGCTCAGCCCTCGGATTATTATCTGTTATTGACAGTTCAGGCAGGCAGTGATTAAATCGCTCAGGGAAGCCTGCAAACCAACAGCAGGGTTTCAGGGGTTGAGGGAAGTTGGTTGAGGGAGTGAGAGCACAAATTGTGTTTTCCACTCTGCATTCTGGGGTGGTGAGGAGTAATCTAGGAAAACTAAGGCTCGGAATAAGTGTCTGAAAGGCACATGCCACCACAGGAACTTTGTGTTCTTTGATCATGGGGTGGTTTACTCAGAACCTGACCTGATGGCTGCAGACAGGTCTTGCCTGTCTCCAAGTGGAAAGCAGATGCTAGGCCAGGAGCTGGCAGGGCTCGTTGAGAGGGCTTTAAACTAGGTATGAAGGGGGAAGGCGAGAAAATGTCCCTCGCTAGGGTGGAGCAAGTAGTTCAGTGTTGTCTTTTAGATCTGATAGGGAAAGAGGGTGGAGGTCAGCAGGACAGAGAAGGGCTTGGGCATGTTGTTGTTGCAGGTGATTGCAGGGAAATACCTCTGGATCGTCTCTGGCATGGTCTCAGGCACTGGTTCTTATGGGAGACTTCAATTATCCAGGTATTTGTTGGGTAAGCAACTTACTAATAAGGATGGGCTTGCTAAGCAAGTGAAGGTCAGGGGCAGATTGGGATGTAGCAATCACAAGATGGTGGAGTTCAAGATCTTCAGTGCAAGAAGCAAACCAAAAAGTAGGGCTGTTGCCCTGGATTTCAGGAGAGATTACTTTGGTCTCTTCTGGGTTGTTCTCAGAGCTATCCCGTGGACTAGGGTGTCAGAAAGTAAAAGGGCCTGTGAGAGCTGGTCAGCATTTAAACAGTGCTTTGTCCAAGCTCAGGGTTGGTGTGTCCCTGTGAGTAAGAAACTGGACAAGGATGGCAGGAGACCTGTGTGGATGAGCAAAGAGCTCATGCATAAACTCAAAGGGAAGTGAGAGGTCCATGAAATGTGGAGAAAAGGTCTGACCACTTGGAAAGGATATATGAATGTTGTCAGGGGCTGCAGGGATGCGAGGAGAAAGGCCAAAAGCAACCTGGAATTGGATCTGACAAAGGAGATAAAGGATAGTAAGATAGGTTTTTTGAAGTATGTCAACAGTAAAAGAAAGAGTAGGGAAAATGAGGATTGCCTACTAAGTGAGGGGGGTGTTCTGGTAGTGTGGATGCTGAGAAGGGAGAGATATTGAACACCTTCTTTGCTTCTGTCTTCACTGTGGGAACTCATTCTAGGAGTCAAGTGAGAGGGTCTGGGGAATGGAAGACTCCCCTTTGGTGAGGGAGGAGATGGTCTGAGAGCATCTGTGCAACATCAAGGAGAGGTCCCTGAAGAATGGATGATGGCCAATGTCACTCCAGTTTTCAAAGGGCAAGAAGGAGGATTCAGGGAATGACTGGCCTGTCAGCCTCACTTCTGTCCCTGGAAAGATTCATAGATTCATAGATTCATAGATACATTAGGTTGGAAAGGACCTACAAGATCATCTAGTCCAACCTTCCTCACACCACCATCCCTACCCACCAAGCTACTAAATCAAATCCCTCAGCACCTCATCTAAACGCTTCTTGAACAGCGCTAGGGACGGTGCCTCAACCACCTCCCTAGGCAGGCCATTCCAGTGCCGGACCACTCTCTCAGAGAAAAAATTTTTCCTCAAGTCTAATCTAAATCTTCCCCGGCACAACTTGTGGCCATTCCCTCTTGTCCTGTCATTAGTTACCTGGGAGAAGAGGCCGACCCCCTCCTTACCACAGCCTCCCTTCAGGAAGTGGTAGAGTGCAATGAGGTCTCCTCTGAGCCTCCTTTTCCCCAAACTAAACAATCCCAGCTCCTTCAGCCGCTCCTCGTAAGACCTGTGCTCCAGACCCCTCACCAGTTTTGTTGCCCTTCTCTGAACACGCTCCAGGGCCTCCATGTCTCTCTTGTAGTGAGGGGCCCAAAACTGAACACAGTACTCGAGGTGCGGCCGCACCAGAGCTGAGTACAGGGGGATGATCACCTCCCTGCTCCTGCTGGCCACACTATTCCTAATACAGGCCAGGATGCCATTGGCCTTCTTGGCCACCTGGGCACACTGCCGGCTCATGCTGAGCCGAGCATCAACCAACACCCCCAGGTCCTTTTCCTCTATACACTCCTCAAGCCATTCTGCCCCAAGCCTATAGCATTGCATGGGGTTATTGTGGCCAAAGTGCAGGACCCGGCACTTGGCCTTATTGAACCTCATCCCATTGACCTCAGCCCAACTGTCTAGCCTATCCAGATCCCGCTGAAGGGCCTCCCTACCCTCAGGCAGATCAACACATCCTCCCAACTTGGTGTCATCCGCAAACTTACTGAGGGTACACTCAATCCCCTCATCCAGGTCATCAATAAAGATATTAAACAAGACGGGCCCCAATACCGACCCTTGGGGGGCACCACTCGTGACAGGACGCCAGCTGGACTTGACTCCATTAACCACTACCCGCTGGGCACGGCCCTCTAGCCAATTCTCAACCCAGAGAAGAGTGAACCTGTCCACACCATGGGCTGCCAGCTTCTGCAGGAGAATACTGTGGGAGACCGTGTCAAAGGCTTTGCTGAAGTCCAGGTAGACTACATCAACAGCCTTTCCCTCATCTACCAGTCTGGTCACCCAGTCGTAGAAGGAGATGAGGTTGGACAAGCACGACCTGCCCTTTGTGAACCCGTGCTGGCTGGGTCTGATCCCCTGATTGCCATGCACGTGCCGTGTGATCTCCCTCAAGATCAATTGCTCCATAACTTTCCCTGATACGGAGGTCAGGCTGACGGGCCTGTAGTTCCCCGGATCTTCCTTACGGCCTTTCTTGTAGATGGGAGTCACATCGGCAAGCCTCCAATCTTGCGGGACCTCTCCAGATGACCAGGAATGCTGATAGATGGCAGAAAGCGGCTTGGCAATCACCTCTGCCAGCTCCCTCAGCACCCTTGGGTGGATCCCATCTGGCCCCATGGACTTGTGGCAGTTCAGATGGAGGAGCAGGTCTCTGACTGTCTCTGCTGGGATCACAGGGGGTGTATGATGCGCTTCGTCCCAGACTTCCAGGTCAGGGCGAGGAGTATCCTGAGGATAACTGGTCTGTCTGTTAAAGACAGACGTGAAGAAGGCATTGAGAACCTCAGCCTTTTCCTTATCCTCTGTGGTTACATTCCCTGCTGCATCAAGTAAAGGAGGGAAATTCTCCTTAGTTCTTCTTTTACTGTTAATATATTTATAAAAGGATTTTTTGTTCTCCTTTACTGCAGTAGCCAAGATGATGGAGTAGTCTGCTCTGGATGCCATCTCCAGGCAGTTGGAAGAGAAGAGAGTTATCAGAAGTACTCAGCATGGGTTCACCAGGGGAAAGTTTTGCTCAACCATGGTTGACTCGTATGAATGACGTCATTACTGTCTGAGTGGATGGGGAGAGAGCAGTGGATGTAGCCTATCTTGATTTCAGCAAGGCGTTTGACACTGTCTCCCATGGCGTCCTTATAACAAAGTTGAGGAAGTGTGAACGGTGAGGTGGGCTGAGTACTGCCTGACTGGCATAGCTCAGAGGGTTGTGATCAGTGGTGCAGAGTCCAGTTAGAGGTCTGTACTTAGTGGTACTCAGGGGTCAATGCTGGGTCCAGTTCTGTTCAATATCTTAATCAATGACCTTGATGAGGGGATAGAGTCAACCCTCAGCAAGTTTTCTGATGATACACAGCAGGGAGGAATGTCTGACATGCTGGAAGACTGTGCTGCCATTCAGTGAGAACTGGACAGGCTGGAGAGCTGGGCAGTAAGGAATGGGATGAGGTTTAACAAGAGCAAGTGTAGAGTCTTACACCTAGCAGGAGCACGGAGGTAATAATCCCCACATGCTCAGCACTGGTGAGGCTGTACCTTGAGTATTGTGTTCAGTTTTAGGCCCCTCACTACAAGAAAAACATTGAGGCCCTGAAACGTGTCCAGAGAAGGACAACAAAACTGTTGAAGGGTCTGGAGCACAAGTCTTATGAGGTGCGGCTGATGGAGCTGGGGTTGTTTAGTCTGGAGAAGAGGAGGCTCAGGGGAGACCTCATTCATACAACTTCCTGAAGGGAGGCTGTAATGAGGAGCGGCTTGGCCTCCTCTCCCAGGCAACAAAAAGGACCTGAGGAAATGGCCACAAGTTGTAACAGAGGAGGTTTAGATTAGACATAAGGAAAAACTTTTTTCCTCAGAGAGTGGTCAGGCACTGAAATGGCCTGCCCAGGGAGGTGGTGGAGTTGCCATCCCTGGCAGTGTTCAAGGGGTGTCTGAGTGGGAAGGTATGACATAGGTTTAGTAGCTTTTGGTAATACTGGTAATGACTGGATGGTTGGACTAGATGATCTTGTAGGTCATTTCCAACCTTGTGATTCTATGATTCTAGGGAGGAATAACCACGTGCACCAGTACAGGTTGGGGGAATTACCTGCTGGTGATAGGCTCTGAGAAGAGGGACTTGAGTGTCCTGGTGGATGACAGATTGTCTGTGAACCAGCAGTGTCTTGGTGGCCAAGAAGGCTAATAGGATCCTGGGGTGCATTGAAAAGAGCATGGCCAGCAGGTCAAGGGGGATGATCCTCCCTCTCCTCTGCCCTGGTGAGGCCTTACCTAGAGTGTTGTGTCCAGTTCTGGGCTCCCCAATACAAAAAAGACAGGGATAGATTCCAGTGATGGCTACAAAGATGATAAAGGACATGGAACAGACCCCTTGTGAGGAAAGGCTGAGAGACCTGGGTCTGCTCAGCCTTGAAGAAAGAAGACTCAGAGGGGATCTGATCCATGTCTATACATATCTAAGCAGTAGGAGGCAAAGGGATGAGGCTGGATTCTTCTCAGTAGTGTGTGGCAAAAGGACAAGGGAAAATGGCCACAAACTGAAGCATTGGAAATTCCACACAAATGTGTGTAAGAACTTCTTCATGGTAAGGAGTACGGAGCACTGGCACAGGCTGCCCAGAGAGGTGGTAGAGTCTCCTTCTCTGGAGACGCTGAAGACCCACCTACCTGTGCAACCTTGTCTAGGGAGCCTGCTTTGGCAGGGGGGTTGGACTCAATTATCTCTAGAGGTCCCTTCCAACCCCTACAATTCTGTGATTCTGTGATATAGCATTCTTTAAATATGTAAAAGAGCATTGTTACAAAAAGGCATTATGGGTAAGAAATGGTAAATATAATATAAATTAATGAGTTTAGCTGAAACAACGAAAGCTGAGAAAGCCACAGTAAAGTACTCCTCCATCACTAGAGGTCTTTAAAAGCAGGTTAGACAAGTTCCTATTGTTATATGAGAATAATACTCGTACCAACACATAATACTGTAAGTTGGGTAATAGACAATTTCTTTATTTTCAGTAATACCAATTTTTGAAAAGCTTTAACACAAATATTATAGTTAATTCTCTTTTATATTCAACTTTACATGTATTAAACTTGTTTCAATCCAGCATCTTATTAATATCTAATCAATAATATCTTGTTATAATCATACTACCTTATTTATCTTATGCAAGCAATAAAAGAATCCTCTGCCAAAAGCTTGGAATTTAGAATAAAAAGTGTCTTAGGGAACTCACAGACATCTAATTGTTCATAAAGCATCACGTTTATATGAGGAATGGTAAAACATTTTAAACTGATCTCTTTGTTTCTTCCTATTCCACTATATTTTTTTTTTTGCAAAATTGAAGTTCTGCTAAATCTTTCCCCTCCATACAAAATTTCCCTGTCATAAATAGGTTCAGAATTCTTAATGTTGGGGCCCATGATTAAATAATTTTAATGGGTTTAATTCAGGAGCAAATACTAAGCCAGTTCACTTTTCTTTTCAGGTGCTGTACAATGTGTTTGAATCTTTTGTTGCTATAGGACCAGAGAATGTGACTGGGACTGAATGTGTCAAAGGCATAGGTGCGTAGAATTGAATGATGTATTATACCACTGGTGAACATATACAGACTTTTAAATAAAATTTAAATAAAATTTTAGTAGTGTGCTATCAGGAACAGTTCTTTTTCAGCCCTTTCCCTGATCCTATTCCTACACTTCTACAGAATGTGAGAATAAAAAATTTCTTTAAAATAATAAATAAGTGAACATTCATGAGCTTTTGGGAAACTTGTTCAGATTTGTCTGTTCAGATTTGTTTGAGAATCAATAGATGTGGATTTCAGTTGTTAAAATCACTAAAATTGGTGTTTGCATTACTTGATGGAAATAAATGTCAAGCAGTGATATTTGCAAAAAAATTTAGTCACTCTTTCCCATTCCGTGCTTGACAAGATATTAAATTATCCTATGAATCCAATGTTTACAGTGACTTTGACATATTTCGTAAAGGTAGGGGAAAAAATAATTTTTCAAACTCAGACAGTGGGTTTTGAATAAGTCCAAAATGATCATGTTCAACAGAAAGTAGGCTTCTTGCTTTTTGTTCTGTTTTGTTTTGCTTTGTTTTGTTTTCCCTACGGGGCATTGTTCCCATACCAAGTACTCATAAGAATTCTTATTGTTGTATTGGTTTTATAGAAACAATTTTTGAAATGTCCTCCAAAATTTTCTCTGACCCACTAGCCATAAAGTAAAAGAACTACTTTAGATTTCTACTGTTTAAGCTGTGTTTTCTTGTATTTCAGTGTCATTCTTTGTGGTAAGCCTGGGAGGGACACTTGTTGGCATTTTCTTCGCATTTCTGCTCTCATTGGTCAGTCGTTTCACCAAGCACGTTAGAATCATCGAACCTGGATTTGTTTTTATTATATCCTATCTGTCTTACCTCACAGCAGAGATGCTTTCTCTTTCTGCTATCCTTGCGTAAGTCCTTTTTTATTGTTGTCTATGAATAGGGTTGAGAAGACTGTAGTTTCTATAAACACTGAGAGAAAAGACCTATATTACATAAGGCAGCTACAGAATATAACAATTCAAAAGCTTAAGTTGAATATCTTTATTTTCCTATTATAGCTGGTTATAGTTTGGAAATGCCATGATTATTTGTCCACAAAAAGCAATGCAAGCTTTCTAGTACTTGTTGAACAATATGAGATCACCCTTTGCAGAATACAGATTTGGGTCTTTCCTTTTTGTGGTTCATAGTACATCAATAATTAACAGTTGTGCATTTTTACTGACACTTTTCAATACAATTTCTAACAAAACCAATATTTTTTAAGGCATTCTATGATGCATTATGTGATGCTATCACTCTCTAGATTGACCTTGTTAGGCTTCCTTAAATTTGATCTGTTTTGTCCTGAGTGATCTTTTGTGGTCTTTTTTACCTTATATGTTTTTTCTTCCTTTGCTGTGGATTGATTTCTGTCATATATTTCTTCTCAGTTTTGCTTCACATGCCAATCAGTATATCACAGTATATTTAATATTTGAAAATGTTACTGCAAATAGATTATTAGTTTAAGCTTCAATCTGATGTGAATAAGAATTATTATTTTTTTTCATGTAAATCTATAAAACTGAAAAGCAGGAGAAATTGAGGTCTTTTATGATCTAATGAAATGCTATCTTCAGATATTTTGGGAGTCACCTCAAGAGAAATGTTTCAGAAAAGCTTTTTAACCAGATTAAAAAGCTCAGTGAACTCTGAGTGTATTTTTTGTTTGTTTGTTTTAGGAATTAATGGTGAAGTTTTTTCATTATGAGACAGAATAAAATTAGATGTTATATCAAATATCTTCTGAACAATTTAATCACTTTTTTCCCCCCCAGGATAACTTTCTGTGGCATTTGCTGTCAAAAATATGTCAAAGCTAATATATCTGAACAATCTTCTACAACTGTAAGATATACCATGAAAATGATGGCCAGTGGAGCAGAAACTATCATCTTCATGTTCCTTGGAATTTCAGCTGTAAATCCAGAAATTTGGACTTGGAATACAGCTTTTATACTGTTGACTCTGGTATTCATCTCAGTATATAGAGTCATTGGTAAGGGGATGATCTTCCTCTTTGTGTTGTTGGTATATATTGTTTTGTCCAAACCAAACAAAACCAAGCCAAATCAAACCAGTTCATTCATTTTTGTTGAATTTATGAGTGTTGTCAGTTAGGAATGTAGATTTTTGCAAGTGGAAAATATAGTAGGATTTTACTTTTGTGAGGCAATTACTAGTCCAACAGTTAAGTTGTTCACCTAGTTCCTCTAGTGGCTAACTTCTGTTGACTATCTCCCAGTAAAATGAACATTTTTCTTTAAATTACAGTCCAGAAGAATAAACTTGAGTCCTGTCAGCCATCTCTTTTCTTCAGTTCCTTAAATCTGGTAATAAAGAGATTGTCTTAAGTTAATTTTATGGTTGACTTCATATTTGAGATGCACAGTGATGTAAGACCATACACAATTACACTATAGGTTCACTGGCTTGAGAAATAATTATCTGGGCTGGTGAAAAACTAAGTAAGTGTGTGGCAGGTAATGATTACGTACTGTCAGTATACTGGACTTATGTGAGTTTGCAAACATTCAAAACACTGGCAACGTTTTGCCTAAATGTGTAGTTCTACAGTTTAATAATTGTTTTGTGAAATAGCAAAGGGTCCAAAACAGAATGACTTACTTATTGGGGATTACATGCATTTTGATTTCATGCACGTGTTCACATCTTGGAATTTTCTTGTTTATTTGAATTTCTAACTTAAATTATATACGGGCTGAACCATCTATATAGCTGGCAGGTTTCCTAGACTCCATGATCAAATTCAGACTGAATGAGCTGAATAAATGATCTAGTACCATGTCCTCCTTTTTAAATAGTCTGTAATCATTTTTCATTTAGTTCCTACTTACTAATTAGAGTGTGTAAGGTGCTTAAACAAGTTTTCATTTCCTTAACTTTATGATTTGTTGTATTCCTAGAATTAATTGTTAACAGTCCTGTAATATGAGTGAGCACTAATTAAACAGTAAATATTCAGCAACGAATATCTGCATCCATGGAAGTAATTAAACATAGACCTTGATAAATTACTGAAGGTCTGATGATATTGGGCCTTTGTCTTTGTACGTGATTACAACTCTTGTATCCTCATAGAATTAGATTGGTGACATGAATTAATTTTCAAGGTCCCCTTCATCAGAGGCCTTTCTTAGAGTGATATATATTTTTCTTTCCTTAGTATAACCTCAAAGTTCTCTAAAAATAGATTTTTTTTTAAATTTTTTTAATTTTTTATTTTTTTGCTCTGGCAAATGGAGTGGTTTTGACCTGCTGCAGCGGGATGTACATGCTGTGCCACTCTCCGGAGTGCTGAAGCAGCTTTCCTTCTGTATGGCGATATTATGATTTCTGGAATTTTAGGCCAAGTATCTCTAGCAGGCAGTATCTCATCTGTAGACCTGCAGATGATGTCAGCATAACAGTATAATTCTGCATAAGGTGTTGACATTAATGATATCTTTAGTATGATTCGTAAAAAGTACCACACTTACCACACTTCCTAAATCAATGGGGTTGAAACATTTTTTTTTTCCTGCTATTTAAATATCCCGTATATAATTTATTTACTACAGTATTAGAAATTCTATTATTTCTCAGACATTAATGTAGAAAAAACAGCACATAGGCACTGAAGGTGAGATTCTGCTGTGTTAGGTGAAGAAAAATTCTTCTCTTATATCAAAGGACAACATTCTCAGAAGGGTTGCCAGGTCGTAGAATAAGCTTTGAACTCCTCTGCCTACATGTGAAGGAGAAGATACCAAGTGGTCCCAGCCTCCCTGGTAGTTTAGCAGTAGAGTAGGTGAAGTAGAGGGTGTAAAGAATTTGTTATGAAATTTGTACTCTTTCTTTCACGCACTGTTGAGATACTGACATTTAATAAGAGCATTTCTAGTCATGCCAACATTTGTTTTTTATAGGTGTAGTTTTACAGACATGGATTCTTAACCACTACAGAATGGTCCAATTGGAGATAATAGACCAGGTAGTGATGTCATATGGTGGACTACGTGGAGCAGTTGCTTTTGCTCTGGTTGCACTTTTGGATATAAACAAAGTGAAAGAGAAAAACCTGTTTGTCAGCACAACCATCATTGTTGTGTTTTTTACTGTTATTTTCCAGGTAATTCATCTTCCTAAGCATGTTTCTTGCATGGAAATATAGTCCCTTAGAAGTATCAGGCCTTCTCAGCTGAAGATTCCATATTGTTTCACTGAACTGAAAGCATAATTGACTTTGTAATTTTAGTAACAAAGATCCTATTTTATGTTTTCATACAGTACCACAAGGGACAAAACACAATTTCCTCTGTGCTAAAAAATATTCAGTCTTAGCTGCTTGGTATTAATAGTACTGAAGCTAATATCTGACTAAACATCTCATAGGAATAACTATAGGGAACAGTTCTTTTTATTGTCAAATACAGTCATTAATCTGATCTACCAAGGTGAGCCTAAGCTGTTCTTTTAAAATATGGCAATAAGCAGTGGGACAAGAAAGTATTTAGCATCCATCAAAACATCAGTTTTGGGATGAAAAAAGAAAACGAACGTAAATGGAGATGTGTCAGTACATAGCAACTTGAAAAACTTCAAAAATGTATCAAAAATTTAATTTTCATAACGAACCACATGTGTGTGTGGAAAACACACATGCACTAGTATAGGAAATATTCTCAGAAGATATGTTTATTTCTGCTACTTGGTGCCTTTTCAAGACTTTCTAACAGTAGCAGAGGGCACTGCATTATTTTACCTCTGAAAGGGAGAGGAATCTAGTAGGGAAGTAGGATAAACACCAAATATGCATATAAAACTTCTCTAATACCCTATTTCTTATCATTTTTCATTGCCTAGGGTCTGACAATCAAGCCTTTGGTACAGTGGCTGAAAGTGAAGAAAAGTGAACACAGAGAGCCGAAACTCAATGAGAAACTTCATGGAAGAGTAAGACACTTTTAAACAACATTGTGGCATTCAAATTTTTGCAGTATGCTTTCAAAGAGAAAATTTAAAGAAAATTTATTTCTGGAAGAGAGGAGGCAATCAAATTCAAATTTACAGAGCAAGACCCTTCAGATTTATCAGGAATCACCTCATAGGCTGTAATTTGTTATTCGTTTGAGTCCAACAAAAGGATACTTAACAGATGTTTTTTTTCTGTTCATTTCCTCGAAAACTGAGGGAACTGGGGAGACAGCTGGAATGATATTCTTTCTCTTCATCTAAATGAGGAAGATACTTGATTGAAGAGTGGGCAAAGCATGTGAAAGAAAGTTTATTTTTCCTTCTTAATTATTGTATATTTATGGACATGAAATGAAAGCAGGCTTTGCAGTGTTTATATGAAATAGAATTCCTGATTAATATTTTTAGTCCATCTTGAATGATTCATCACTATATTCTACTGCACATCGTCTAAGAGAGATGCCCCTAAGAGAAATATAAACTGCAGCCTTCAAAGAGAGCACTATCTATTCTCAAAGAGGGAGAGAGGCACATTATTTATAATAGAAATGGAGAAAATTATATGTCAGATGTCTCCTGAAACAGTAAATATTAATAAATGCAGAATAATCCATATCACACTTGGTTATTTAAGCAACACACTGTAGGTTCTGTAGTAATCAGTTCAATAGAGAGTAAAATGTTAACAAGTATATAAAGAAAACAAAATTATGCTGCAACTGTTATACTTCTTGACTCAAAAGTTACAGGAATGTTATCAACAATGTAATAAATCAACTCTGGGATTTTGTTCTGGATACTAAAGGAGTAGCTTCTACTTCTGCTCTGGGAGAGGATAATGAAAAAATCTAAAAAAGATATCTCAGGAAATACTTTCTACTAGCTTAAATTAACAACTCTAACAACGACTAGTTATAGGGATGAAATGGAGGTGTAAAATGAGTTAACAATGAGTCCTAAAACTGAATGTTGATAAAATGAAAGCTTAATTACCTTCTTCCTGAGATCTCATAAATTATGAATAGTTAGTGAATTTGAAAATAACTGGTTAGAAAACTCAGACCTTTAAAGGAAGGCATATGGTAGAAAGCATAAAGAGAGAAAAAAAATCTGCTTAGCAGCAATGAAATTTCTATACAGATTTACTTGGTCTAACCTGATGTAACTTGAGATGTTTTCTTATTAGGCCTTTAATTTATGTGTGAAATTCCATTTCTGCTTTCCTAGGCCTTTGATCACATTCTTTCTGCTATAGAAGATATCTCCGGGCAAATAGGACATAACTATCTGAGAGACAAGTAAGTAGTAATTAACTTGATTTGAAATACTGCTAGGAAATCTTGTATGTAAATTATGACTTTTTAAGCCTGTAAGCCCATGAATTTAGAGACAGCAAGCATGTCAACTGCAATTTAAAATGTTATTATACACTACACTGAAAATACTGGAAATACAGCAAATATGAAAATAGTTCATTTTCACCCCTTACAACTGGAATACTGTCTTTCTCAGCCACAGATTCAGTCTAGACCTTTTCAAACGTGACAGATCAAATCCAGGGCTCAAATCCTCTCAAGATTAGAGAAATGTCTGTTTGTACAGAATTTAACCTAAAACATTAATATTGATTTTTCACTGTGATACCTTATTTCATGAACATTATCTCTTTGGGGAGATAGCTATTTCTACAAAACTAGCTACTTCTACAGAGAATGAGTTTGAGTTTTGGATCTGAAGGTGACTGCAAAGAGTCCTTTGAAATGAGTTGAATGGTTTAAGTGTGTTAGTTTGAAATCACTACTGAAAACTGTGGTTCACTTACATCCCCCTCTGTTTACTCATCTTGAGAGAAACAAAATTATTCACCTGAATAATACTGACACTATTTTCTTAAAAGTACGTGTGAAAAATTACCATTATAAGGGGCAGGCTTCTGTAGGCTAGTTGAATAAATGTCAAAAAAAGGATATTGAATCTGGACTTCTTTAACAGTGTTATTTAGGGTTAGATTGTTACTGTCCTTCTGGATTTAGCCTGTAACATGGGTGCAGACACTCATAGTTCTGACTTGCTGATGTTCTGATTCAACATATCAATTCCAGTCCAAAAGTCATTCAGTTACATTAATCATCTGCAGAACTTTCCTGTAAGTCTTGCTGAGAAGCTGAAAATAATGTAGGTTTAGCATTATACTCATGCAGGTTTGCTACTTCTAGGCTGGAGCTAGATTGTATTTAGCTATTTGTGAGCGCAAGCAAAATTGCCGACCTGTCTGTACCCAGTCATAGAGATAATTGCTTTCAGTTCATTTTTCTTTTCCCCCCAGTTGAATTCTGAAGTATATAGCATATGTGTGTGTACACATTTAAGCTCATACAAAGTAAGAATGCTTGGGCAGATCAGTAGTTTGAAGCAAGCCATGAAACTTATCTCATAACTTACCCTCTATAATAACTGCGTTTACACATGTGAAATAATACATAGTTCTTTTGTTTGGTGTTCATTTATGCACTGGTCACTAAGCATCCCAAAAAGGATATATTTTTTTTCTTTTGATAATTTTAGTCTTTAACATATATTTTCAGAAATAATTTCGGCAGATTACATTGCAGGAGAATACATCACAAGGTCTTAAATACTGACTTAAAGATGGAACTAAGTATTTTTAAAGTTGCAGATTAGAGTTTGTCTTCTCGCTTGACAGAATGTGATTTGCTTGAGTAACAAGAGAAAGAATAGCTTAAAATAGGTTCTCAGCTGAATATGTGAAAATATATTTTGAAATATACCATGTTAAGTCTGCTTCTTCTAGGCTTTATGTACATGAAAGTATTACTTCTTCAAAGAAGTGACAGTCTCCCAGTATTTTCAGTAATATACTCAGGTGCAACTGCCTGGAAACTGATTTTCAGATGTTCTGACTAGAGAAGAGGAATAATGATCAATTCTGGAGCAGAAGCATGAAATGATGGATATCCTACTATCAGAAGAATTTGGAAAAGGAAATCACAGAAAACACATACCAATTCTATGTCCTGCAGTACGCAAATGACAAGAAATGAGTCCCTATCTCAGTGCTTTTGGAATAGAATGGTTGGAAACTGGCTTTTTAGCCTGGTTTACCACAATACAGCTGTGAAAAGTACATTTCCTTCCAATAGAGGAAAGGAATTTGAACTTTTAGAGTGAAGATTTTAAGTATAGTAAATAATTGTAAGTGGAAAAGAAGGTAGCATGATCTACCAGAGTATAAAATGTTCTAGTGACTACGAAATGGGATACTGTAATCATAGCACTCCTGCTGCTGCAGTAGTATTTGTTAAGTGAACCAAATAAATGCTTTGTGACAGCTATATAACTCAGTACCAGGTTTTTCCTTAACTTTATTTAGCTGTTATTTGAAAAGCTGCAAAATACAAATCCTCACATTTTTATGCTTCACATATTCTAAATGTGGTTAGATTACAAAATAATCTTTTCAGATAAATTCCAAGTGCTCTGACACTAAAATTGCTTGCTGCCCTTAATGTGGTTTGTTTAAATTATCAGGTGGTCCAATTTTGATAGGAAATTCCTCAGTAAACTCCTGATGAGAAGATCTGCTCAAAAATCAAGAGACCAAATCCTTAATGTTTTCCATGAACTCAACTTGAAGGATGCAATTAGCTATGTGGCTGAGGTATTTATGGATACTTTTTACTCTTCTTCCTTTCTAGTTGTTGTTTTTTGTTTTTTTTTTTAATTTACAGTGATCTAAAGATATTATTTTGCTGAAGATGTCTAAAAAAATAAAAAGTTCACATTTCTGCTCTTGTTCTGTTTTGATTTAACTAAATGGCATTAAATAGTTATGAGTCTTGTTATCACCAGTTTGGGTGACTGCAGTTCTCAGTATTATGCCTGAACCCCAATATGAGTATGTTATACATATGTTTGTGTATTTTTCTATTGGATTTTTCTGAAGAATTTTTAATCTATATTCATTGCATCGAAAAACACTGCAATTGGAAATGGATCAGGTAAAATATTAACTTTTCCTATAGAATACTGGCTATATGTGATAACAAATCTGATTTGAAGCATCACATTTCCATATGGTGTGAACATTTTACTTTAGTGTTATCTTATTATGCAAGATCACATTATTATTATAAAAAAAAAAAAAAAAGAGATTAGTGAGTTTATTTCAATGGCAGAATAACACCTACATTTCAAAAATGAGGATTAGAAAGACAGTAAATGCAACCACAGAAATCTATGACTTATATCCACCTAGACATTGTGTTGAGGAACATGGTTTAGTGAAAGTGATTGCAGATAGGTGGACGGTTGGACTGGATGATCTTGTAGGTCTTTTCCAACCTTGGTGATTCTATAAGTCACTTAAGTTTAAACCCAAATAAATTACTTGCAGCTGAGAGGGGAGATCCTAGTCTTGTCAAGTTCAGAATAACCCATAACAAATAAATAGAAGATATTTACAGTAAGTCTTGCTACCACATTTTAAAGATAAAATATGGGGCTCTGAAAACATCTTCTCTGCATTTCCCTCCTAGTTCAAGTTGCAAATTCTTCTAGGTGAGTACTGTTTCAGAAGATTTTAATGTCAGTTTACATATATGGTTTTAAAAATAATCATGTTTAAGTAGGCATCTGACTTGGATAAGATGAACTTTTTTCCCTAAAAACACTGATTCCAGATGATCTCTGAGCAAAAAGCCCTAGGACATTTTATTCTGGTAGAATATTATTGTTTTGTAATATACAAGAAAAAGTACAAAAGATCAGTAAGGATTTAGATATAGGCTATCAACAACCCTTTTTCAGTGAGGCCATAAGACTTCTAGCACAAATTGTTATTGGTAGTTCCAAAAATGTATTTTTAACATAAAACATATCTTGAAAGCATCCATATGACTTCTACATATTCTTCCTGCAAACAGAAACTCTGTTGCCTATGAAGACCATATTTCTTTCACTGTTGAGAAGGGCTAAAAGATCCTTTGGAATGACTTAACAGGTTCTTATATTATCACGGTTCTCATATTCTTCTGACTAAAATTCCTCCACAGATAATATGATATAAGGTACCTATGAATCATCATACTTCATTCAAAAGGAAAATCATAAGAAAACAAGTGAGATGAAACCTTTTTTTTTTTTTCCCTCTAGAATTCTGTCTGCAGAGGTCAGACTGTACTTCTTAATTCCTTCTCCTGAAGTGATCCAACACACTAGTGCAAGGGTGTCCAACATTTTGTCTTACCTGAGCCACATTGAGTGGACAGGAATTGTCTTGGGCTGTGTGTAAAATACGTAATACAGCTAATGTAGATAAGTAACAATTTTCGGGGGTTTTTAAGTATTTTTTTAATTAAAGAAAAGGGCAACAAGACCACAAAACTAATGGGTTAAATTTACCCCGTTTCAGTAACATTTCTTAAATGTTTTTTTCCTCCACAAAGAAACTCTGGGTATATCTCATTAGTATCTGTAAAGAATATATGTTTTTCTTTTTTATCTCCTCAGGACATACCTTTCTTTTAATCTCTTCTAGTGATATAGTGGTAACTTTTGTGGGACAACTAATACTCTCATATGTTTCAAGACACATTTTCCCAAAACTGAGACACTACAATTTCGCAACTAGATAGACTCCAAGTATGTCACACAGCCTGTAAAGAATGAAGCTTTGTGAAAAAACAGTGCCATGTGGAATTATTTTTGTTCCTGGTGGCAATTATTTATATTTCCAGTAGCCAAAGGCAGGGCTGGCAGCAGGCACTGTGGAAGCAGGGAACTGTCCTGAAATGTGTGACTCACAGGATGAATTCACCACTGCAGGAGGGTGAAGAGTTGTGAGAAAGCAGCAGAGGTGGGGCAGCCTGCTTGTAAATCACCATCAGGATGGTGGTCCCACCAGGTTTCTAGCAGGACATGTCCTACATGAAGTCTGGTGCGTTCTTCCCCTACAGTTATTAATATAAAAGAGTGTGGAATGTTTGTGCAAGTGGGGGCCTGTAGTGCAGCTATTAGCAACACAAGGTAAAATGATGGCACTGGGCCCTCAGGTTAGAAAGGTGCAGGCAGTGAGAGTGAAGGCAAGCACTGCCAGTTGCCTCTAATGCATGGGCATCCAATCTTTGGCTTGCCTGGGCTACATTGAGTGAAGATGAATTCTCTTGGGCTACATATAGAATATAAAATGTAGTTAATGTATATAAAACAAAAACATATATGTGTGTATATATATATACATATATTACAAATAAATATATATATATTTTATTTTATATATATATATAATATATATTGTATTTTACAAAAAATGTCAACATAAACATAAGTCTAATGGGATATTTGACCTTGATTTTGTGAAACTAATACATCAGTCTTGTTCAGTGGAAGTGATTGCTGTTCTTAGTGAGTTCTCAACGTATGCATCAGAGATTTTCAATGAAATTTTACTTTCTGTGCCTAGTCCTTGAAAAGAGTTATTCACTGTTGTGCATACTGCCAAGGAGCAATGACAAGAATAAAACATGATTGTAAGGTGAGGGATATTTTTCTCTGGTAATATAGGTCTTAGAGAAACCTACTAAAGAGGCATGATTGGATTTTTGAGCTGAATATCTGATACTGCAACTGTATGCATTCCTCTTGAAAATCTGTAGATAATGTAAAATGAAAATGGTATCAAAAATATAACAGAAACTGATGATTTTTTTCAACAGTCTTGAAACCTAGTCTCCAAATTCTTTATCAAAAGGGAAGGCAAGGCTGCTTATTTTTCATTGTTCCCAGGACTGTGTTTAGAAAATGTATCAAAAAGGATAAAATGATGATATGCCATAACTTGAGTTAGCATTGCACTGTACCCTCCAGTTTCCTGGTTCTAGCTCAAACAGTGTAAATCGTAACACTGGACGTACAATGGGTGCTCACTGAGTGCTGGGCTAGGCTACTTAGTGGAACAGAACCACCAAAATGATAGTGTAGGGCATGGGGTGAACTGCAGGACAAGCTTAGTTGGATGTCTGTTCTAGTGTAACATTTATGTGGGCTACCATAGTACAAGGAAACTTATGCTCTCAATGACTATTAAATATGTAAAGAGAATGAAATATAGCTGAAAAAAATGTAGATAAGATCTCTTTTAATATTGTGTAAGAGAGATTGTATTCATTTCATTTTAAAATATAGAGATCTGATACATTTTTCTTTTCTGCTCTGATACAAAACCTTATATGTGTATAGTCTGCGTAACTCTGATCTCTTAACAGTTAACTTCCACCTAAATTAAGAGTGTACAAATGGTAGGGAAAACTGTGAAGATAGAAATCTGAGCTTTCCCAGAAACTCACTTCTGTAACGCCAGTTTCAGAAGTGACAGCAAAGCTTACCTTTGCAATATAGACATAGAGCTCTGGGATTGGATTCAGAGGAGGGCCATGAAGATGATCAGAGGACTGGAGCATCTCTCCTATGAGGGAAGACTAAGGAAACTGGGCTTTTTCAGCCTGGAGAAGAGAAGGCTCCAGGGAGACCTCATTGCATCCTTCCGGTACTTAAAAGGAGCTTATAATCAGTAAGAAGACAGACATTTCACACTGTCTGATATTGATACAACAAGGGGGAAGAGTTTTAAACTGAAAGAGGAAATAAACAGATAAAATGTCAGAGGGAAATTTTTCAGTGAGAGATTTGAAAGGCTCTAGAATTTGTTGTCCATAGAAGTAGTGAATACTTATCCCTAGAAGTGTTCAGGGCCAGGTTTGATGGGGCCCTGGGGCAACCTGATCTAGTGGTTAGTAGCCCTGCCTGTGGCAGCGTGTTTGGAATCAGATGATCTTTAATGTCCCCTCCAACCCAAGCCATTTCACGGTTCTATGATTCTATTAATATCTCATCTCTTCAAAAAAAAAAAAACTTTCAAGTGTTTTTGTAGACTTGCACCTCTATGAAACTTTTACTGGTCCAGTCTTGTAGAGAATAGAAAACATAGTGTGATGCCTTTGAAAACACTGCTGTTAGTGCAGTGATGTTTGGAGTCCTAAAAATTTACATAGGTATTCCTTGCTTGGCTTGCAAGGTGTTACAAAGTAGAGGGTCCATCCCTGAAGAATGGAGTTAGCCTGGAAAGCTCAAGGTTGTAATTTTCAAACAGGCTGGGCCTAACAAATCATTCACCTCACCAAAACTGAGATTTACAAGACTGGAAAGATTTTTCTCTTAGCTTTGTGTGTTGGGATGTCACTTATTTAAAGAAAAACTAACAACAAAATAAAATAAAAATAAAAGAGTTTGTGATCATTTACTAAACACAACTTCACTTTTATTTCTTGTGCCATTTGCATATCACAGACTCATATGATCTGCATTTTTTGATTCACATTTTTACTTCAGGTGTTTACAACTGTAATATGTCTTGTTTCTTTCTGTGGCCAGGGAGAGCGTAGAGGTTCCTTAGCATTTATACGTTCTCCAAGTACAGACAACATGGTGAATGTGGATTTCAGTACTCCACGTCCAAGTACCGTAGAAAGTTCTGTGTCTTATTTACTGTAAGTAATTTGTATTGATTGGTTGTGTCTTCTGCTTGTTTTGTTTTGTTGTGTGTGGTGAAGTGCAAAACTAGTTATGATGTTTGAAAAGTATCAACTACAGGAACTTAATTCACAGATTTTTTGCACTTCAATTAATCTTTTCCTCCCACATAAAATAGGTGATAGAATACTATTATTTTGTTGCATTTTGCAAATTTTTTAGTAAAGGTTGGTAAGATTAAACAGAGTACCACATTAGAGTTGCTTCTAATACCTTTTGTTCATCAATTACTAGAGACAGAGCCACACAGCCTTTCTATACCTGCTCCGGAAAAGCTTAGGTGAGAGTCAAGGAAAAAAATTGCTGCTTCCTTAATTCTTTCCTGTCTCTTTCACAAAACAGCCCGTCTGTCATGTAAATAGAGAAATAAATGTTAACTACCACCTGAAAGACAAAATCAATATTTTTCTCACTTCTCACCTTAGGTATTTCCATTGCCAGTTTTGACATTTATTTATTTATTTGCATATGTGAACTTCATTTATAAAAAGTATTGATTGTGTTTTGTATTCTTCTTCAGGAGAGAAAAGGCTGGACCAGTTTGCCTTGACATGCAAGCTTTAGAGCAGAGGAGGAAGAGTATTCGGGACACAGAAGATACAATCGCACATCACACCCTACAACAGTACCTGTATAAGCCCAGGCAGGAGGTGAGAGCAGAAAGTTTGCACTAATCTGTTTTAAAATCCAAAAATTAGGATATTAGAAGCCAAAATTATAGAAGCAAAATTCAGAAGGAAAGATCTTAACTACAAAATTGACTCTTGAGGAAGATAGACTATTATATACATACGCACTTAGCAACAGGCTTTTTTAACAAAGATGATCCGGAGTGAGTCCGGGGCTAATACAGTACAGATCTAGTTTCAGTATAAATTGAAAATAAATGGCTTGTATAGATCAAAGCGGTTCAGAGACTTTTAGGGAGAGGCTAACTTTGAATGATTGTCACTCATTCTTATGCTAGGAAAGAGGAAAAAGAAATAGAATGCCTTTAAACTAGGCATTGGTTCATTCTTAAAGAGCTGTTTTTGTTTTATTGACACAAGCTGAATACTTCCAGCTGTATTTCTAAATAAATGAATATTGTCTTCCCTTTCTTGTAACAGCACAAACATCTGTACAGTCGACACGAGATCATGCTTAATGAAGATGAGAAACAAGACAAGGAGATTTTCCATAGGACAATGAGGAAGCGCTTAGAATCTTTCAAGAGTACTAAACTAGGAATAAATCATTCCAAGAAGCTGAATAAAATACACAAACGAGACCGAGGCCAAAAAAGGGTAAAATATCTGCACAAGGATCAAGGACCCAGGTGTAGCCACCTATTATACAAAACAAAGGGATGTCAGGGAGGATTCTCAAAGTTTCTGTGTCCTGCATCTATCTCGGTCCTATAGAACTTCAGGAACTTAAAGGGCCTAAGCAAGAAGAGATTGAACTATGTTATGACTCAAGGGGCATCTTCTCATATGCTGCTTTTCTCTATACTTTGGGACACTTTTGGGTGAGAGTTTTTTGGGTAAGAGTTTTTTGATCACTTGACAAACAGGAGATTTAGAACCATGCTGAAACACTGTGGGGAGCTTTTCCAGGATAGATGTAGCATTTACCATTTCACAACATTTGCATGAATCTAGGAACTTACTTTATTTCGTGTACAAGAACAAAGAAGCATATTAATGACAATCACATTGAGCCTGAAGAAAAGACTGCAACAGATGTCATGGTTATGCTGCTCAACAGTGATTTCAAAGAACATTACTGTCTTAGCTCTATACTGTTGTTAGCATTTTAGTTAATTTAATTTGTTTCTTTTATTTTAGCGAAACAGCAGTGCTATACCAAATGGAAAAATACCTTCAGAAAATCCCGTACAAGATTTTACTTTGAAGGAAAAAGGTAAAATATCCTCTAGACCTGTAATATTTTACCACATACACTGTCTGTAAAGAATCACTGAAGATGTTCATGATATGCAATGGTGAAGCTACTAAAGGTCTTCTAGTCATAACTTACAACAGTGAATAGGGAAAAAACAGTATCTGGAACAATTTAATTTTTTTTTTCTAGGCTGTTGGGTGAAAATTTGAATTAGTGTCCTTATTCATATTTTTAAAATATCCTGTTCTGGTTAATCTTTTGTAAGTATGTGTCACTTAAAACCTGAAATACAAGTTAAAGCCCACTGAACTAACCCTGATTTTTAGTCTTTCTTATGTTCATTCAGACTTTTAATCTCAAAGAAAGCTGAATGTCAGTGGTTCACAGGCTGGCTTGGCCTGGTTCAGTGATGAGTGGGTGGGGGAACCCACGGACCCATGCCCTGGAAGGGGGAAGGGGAAAAGGGAAAAAGGAAAAGGGAGATGGGCCTAAAAACAAAACAGCAGCAGCAATTTGAGGAGGAAAGGTAATTTACTAAGTAAGATATTGGATTGCAAAATAACACAATATAATACAATATAATTGGAATTGAAGCTAATAAATCAAATAAAATGAGAGAGAGAGAGAAAGTGTCTGAAAAACTGAAGGCCTTATGCTAACACTGAAGGTGAGACAGCTAAGGTGCACCTGCTGCTGGGTCAATCTGAAAGGGAGAACGCCTGTGACATGTGAATAGTTATTGCCTCTCCCTCTGCGCAGAAAAGGAAAAAATGTAAAGCAATGGAAAGTTCTCTGAGGAACATAGTTCTTCTCTTCTTAGACAGGTTTACCTAGAACTATTGATGATCCAAGTAACTGGAGCATTAACTCTTTAACTCCCAGTGCTCTACATGATCTTATGTCGTGAAATACCAATAACAAAAGTCCCAAAACCATGACACTGAAGTAAAGCTGAGAGTCATTTTTTCCTCTTCACATCCAAGTGAAGTTTTTTTTTTTTTCAATGTATGCTGTGTAAGTAATCTTCTGAACATTATTTCATTTGACTGACAGGGGCAATACATGATGGCTGGAATAAATGTTATATTCTAGAACATCCTTGCATGGGAAGCGTTTTCCAAAGACTTTTAATTAGTTCATTCAATGCTGTTGTGTTGAAGACCTCTGTATATAACTCATCCTCTACTGGACAAAAAAAGATAAAAAAGAAAGGCGCTCCTTTGAAGGACATATTTAACAAGTGGCCTAGAAGCTGATTTGATGATGGTAGAAGCAGCAATGACATCACCAGCTGTGAAATTGGTCAGGATTCCAATATCAACTTCTGCCTAATTATGAAAATGCAATAGCAGGTTGTTTTAAGGGACTACATTTCTCAACTTGTGAGCAAGGAAGACACAAAAATATAACAACGGCAGTGGTCACGTGTCAAAAGTGGTCACATTTCCTTCAGTCTCAGAAAAATATATAATTCTATAAGCCAACAGTCTACTCTGAATGTGAAATCTCTATCATAACACTAGGTAACAATGCAAAGCTGAAAGCTTTGTTGAATTTCTCAAAATAATTGGTACCCATGCTGCAGTCTGCATATGCTTTCACACTGCCATGCCAGTGTTACAACTGTTAGTTAATTTTTGCCTTTATCTATATCCTTGTTAAAGATATATCTTTGGTAATTGTGCTATTATAATAATGCCCTTTCACTTTTCAATCAGAACTGAAAGAAATCTCTGATGAAACTGGACTAATGCTCTTTATTACTGTTGTTACAGATTTGGAATTTTCTGAAGCAGAAGAAAATAATGATTATGAAACTTTACATCTAGGCAAAGGAGTTGATTTTCTGGCTAATGTGACCAAGCAAAATTTCACAGATAACCCTACTGGTAAAAATATTAATTGCATGCAGAATTTTTTTCTCAAATATATATTACTACCTTAGCCTGTATTTTTGTTTGTTTGTTTTGATTGGTTCTGTTCTCTTAAAGTTGATGTTTGCGTAAAGTTACTGGTAGAAAGTAACAAATGTGAAGTAAATGAAATTATTCATGAGCATCAAGTCTGTTCTTCATATTGATAATACTGACAGAAGTTGTGAAAATAAATGCCTAACCCAGATACAAATTATCTCCAGCAATATAAAATGTTAATGTTGTCCTATCTCACCTGGCCAGTTGGTTTCTACTTGCATAAATGTACTTTGCTGTGATACCTTTCATACTTCTTTCATGCAGTATTTCTTACATTCACAAGTCCCTAAGTTCACTGCGAACTTACGGAAGTCACTGAAAGATACAGATTTCCAGATTTTTTTTTTTTTTTGAGTATTCATTGAACCTCAAGTCATGCCCTGGAAGGCTCCAAAATACCATACTGAAAGTAAAACAATACACATAAGAGAAAGTATATAATGCGATTTGTAAGGTGTAAATGTTTAGTATCTCTTTAGCACTTCTGTGTCTGAATTATCAGCGTATGTAATGTCTTTCATACAGTGAAGAAAAATCCTTGTGTCTGTGTTATTTTGACAGTCAGAATGATACAGTATTTTAACTGCACAGTGACACATTCCTTATTTGAATATTTATCAAAACATACAGAAATCATTCCAGAAGTTAGTGGCCAGCAAGATGCATGTCTAGACTGATTTTTTCTGTTTAAACACTATGAGTTTGGTATTTATATTAAAAGATTCCTTTTATTTGTGTGCCCTCACACATCTTGTTCCTTCATGGAGTTGTGCAGTTCCTGCTTTTGCACTTTTTCTCATATTTTCTTTCCTATGGATTTGGTCTGATTTTTCTGCAGCTATTTCATGTTTTGATGTGTTTTGCTTAGGGAATGAGTTAATATATTCTTTTAGTGATTTTATTTGTCTTCTCTAGATATCTCAACCATAACTGCATATTATATACTGTTCTTCACTATAAAATAAATAAATAAATAAATAACTAGCTATAACCAAGACAGAAAGAGTCACCTTTGAGTATATAATAGTCTTTTTTGCCTATTTTTCATTCTTTTTTTACAAAGCACCTTGATGTGTTTCCAGGAAAACATTTTGATTAATTTTATTTGTTACCCGTGAATTTTTTTAGGAATTGACAACCCAGTATTTTCAGCTGATGATGATCAAAGCATCTACATGAAGTTTTCACCATGGTTGTCTAGTGAAGATACTGTGGTACCATCACAAAGGGCCCGAGTGCAGATCCCATATTCTCCAAACAACTTCAGACGGCTCACTCCATTCCGGCTCAGCAATAAATCAATAGATTCCTTCCTGCTAGCAGATGGCCCAGAGGAACAGCCCAGACCCTTTCTCCCAGAATCAACACATATGTAATATCTTAAAAGAGATTATAACCTTTATTTTTAGTCAGTCTCAATCAGTATCAGGCCTGTCTACTGACAAGATTACTCTTATGATTTTTCTTTCAGTGTCTCTTCCTGACTTTTTCCAAGAATTGAACATCCTTTCTTTTCCTTCTATTTGAATAACAAAGCATCTTTCTATTTTCCTCCTACAGAGAAGCTGCCCAGCTATTTGATGTAAAATGCCTTGCCTTTTTTAGAGCAGAAAAGGTTCTTGCTCTTTGTTTTGTCTTGAAAATTCTAAAATGACAAGCAAAAAGTTTTTCTAACATCAGGATGTTTTATATCCAGTTTCAAGAGACTTCATTTTTCTTGGTTAGTCAGTTCTAGAAGATGAAATTAATATTTGAATTCCCTAATATAATGTAATTCCAATTTACATCTCTTAAAAAAGCAGTAGAGTGATTTGAACAGGCTGGATAGCTGGGCTGAGACTAGTGGGATGAAGTTCAACAAGACCAAGTGCTGGGTCCTGTACTTTGACCACAACAACTTCAGGCAATGCTACGGGGTTGGGACAGAATGGCTAGAAGACTCTGTAGAGGAAACAGACCTAAGGGTGTTAGTTGATGTTTAGCTAAACGTGAGCCAGCAGTGTGCCAGTGGCATCCTGACTTGTATCGGAAATAGTATTGCCAGCAGGAGCAGGGAAGTGATCATCTCTCTGGTGAGGTTGCACCTTGAGTACTGTGTTCAGTTTAGGAAGTCTCACTACAAGAAAGACATTGAGGCTCTGGAGCATGTTTAGAGAAAGGCAACAAAGCTGATGAGTGGTCAGGAGCACAAGTCTTATGAGGAGCAGCTGAGGCAGCTGGAATTGTTCAGCCTGGAGAAGAGGAGACTCAGGGGAGACCTTATTACTTTCTACATTTACCTGAAGGGAGGTTGTGGTGAGGTGGGAGTTGATTTCTTCTCTTGTATAACTAGCAACAGCACTAGAGGGAGTGACTTCAAGTTGCGCCATGGGAGATTCAAGTTGAATGTTAGGAAATACTTCTTCTGAAAGAGCGGTCAGTGAGCTGGACTGAGTCTCATTCTTAGCATAAATAGAATATGATCAATGAGTCTACTGCTAAGATACCTCAAATCAGTTTTGATCATCTGTCCAGATTCTTTATCTAGTGTCCAGAAAGTGAAAATGGTTTTGTGGCAAGGGTATATAAATGAAAGATGTTTAAACTAGAAAACACAAGTTCCACTACACAGGTAGAGATAATAACACAGCAGTCAGACTGTGGAGAAGCAGTTTTTATTAGTTTTATCCTTAAAGTTTGAATTTCTCTTAATCCACATCTTATTTTAAAAGCAAAAAAACAAAACCAGAAAAAATCTGGCACAGTAAATAATTAAATTTGATACAGTAAATAAACTGTTGCCTCTGATGTCTTAGAGTTAAAAATAAATTAACTTTTGGTTTATATTAATATTCCAATTGCCCTTCAATTCTTGCTCTGTGAAAAATTTCCACACCATAAAATCAGTCTTCGTTTCTATAATCTACAGAGTCAGTGCAGTAAATGAGGTGGGTTGGGCCACAGTTCAGCCATCATAATTGAATAGAACATAGAGCACTGATTATACAATGAAAGGTGACAGTCAATTTTGTCGTGAATTAGCTTTTGTGGAATCCATGATCCCGACAAATGTATGACCTAGTGCCTTTTGTTCATCAACAAATAAAGGAGTGTGGCAAGTTGAAAGTACTTAACTGATGAAACTTTGTTCAGACAAAGGTCTCAGTATAAGAGTGAACACTGCATAATTTTGTTTTGAGAAGAATTTAATAATCTTTGGAAAACAAGGAGGAAAGGAAGTTCTGTTTTTGTTCTGCTCTGGCTTCTGTCCTGCAGAAGGTGTGCTAGCTCAAGCATAATTACAGAAAGCACAGCACTTTAATGGTGAAGCCTGTAGGGATGAGTTTGTTTGAGGATTCAGTTTCTTATTAACGTGTTTTTGATTGTTTTATTAATATTGTGTTTTAAAATAAATGCTGGATTAATTAAAGAACTGCGAGTTAAATGCTGATATCCTTATTAAAAACTTGAATACCAAGCAGCATTATAAAAGGAAAACTTCTCTCTGACACTTATCCACACTGAAGTCTTCTTCGCTTTTTTTCCCCACTTAATTTGTCATAAACTATTGACTGTAATACTTTCAGAAATTTAACTTCTAACCTTTATTCTTTTCCTCACTTCTATTGCCTTACTGACTATATTAGCAACTGCTACGTGTGAGTTTTTGTGCAGGTGTCTTTGAAATATCAGAATTGGTGGGCTTTGAGTGCTGCATTTCTTTAGACGTGTTTTGGGAAGTTAGATTTCATGAGAAAATAATCTGTGACTTTAATTACTCTCAGGAGCAGTCCTCTCAATTTCATAATTAATAAAATTCTCCTAATAGGAAAATCATATTGAAATTTCAATTAATAGATTTTATAAAACAATGCAAATTGGAAACCAAATGCAGAAATGTGATGATTCCCTACATATTCTAAAGTATAAAGAAAACAGATCATAGATGCCAGTTAAGAATAAATTGATTTTCTGTTAAAACACTTTGTTTCTTGATTTAAAGAGCACAATTTATTTCAAAGATATCCTTGGTGAACATCAGGACTAAATGTCTCAAGATGACGATTCATTATAATAACCAGATGATGGCTCAGACAAGTATTTGAAGCAGGCAGTGTTCATTGCAAACACTAAACTCAGTTTTGCCTGATTCTCAACAAGGACAGAAGGTTTAATAAACTCTCTTTAGGTTGTTCACAATAGAAACTGGGACAAGGTACAGTTTACTAGGTCAAAAATGATCTTAAACTACTCATTTTAATAAGACATTCTTAAAAATATCTAGAAGAAAAGCCCATTAGCTAGAATAGTAATATAAAAAGTGTATATGTACAAATGTTTCTATTTAATTGTATTCTCTAGGTGATATGGACCATGATGTTGAAATGACGGAATACTCCTCTTCAGATGACAAATTTCCTCCTTACACATCTGACCAACTAAACGAAAGTGAAAGTGTATCAGAAAATCCCCTCCACTTCTTTCCATCTTGTCTCCAAGTGCCTTGGACACAAAACTACTCTTCCTTGGAAAACAGAGGGAATATCTCTCTTTCTACTGTCTCTGAATATGTAGCTTCTTGTGACCCAAGTGTGCCTGATCTTTTCTGGGAAACAGATACAGATATGAATAACAAAGAGACAATAAACTCAGGTTATTGTTCTGAAGTTAGCTACAAGTCAGAGAATTCACAAGAAGAGAATTCTTTACTTATACCTGAAGAGTTGGAAGACTCTTACATGAAGGAGCCCAGAGAGAAGAGAATGTTGGTTGATGTACAAGGAAATTACAGATCCATCGCAGCCAGGCGTGTACAAAGCCGACGTTCATTTCACAAGCCAAAACCTCTTCAACACCCTAAGCTTCAAAAGCTAGCATCTCTTCCAGCATCTTGCCATGTCCCTCCACACTCTTTGGAGCAAGAGGAAACACAGTTGTGAGATAGGACTTACCTGAAAGGAGGAACTGAGAGTGAATAATTTGAACAAAGGTCTTCTGTGAAAATAGAAAGAAACCACTTGGTTTATGGGGCCTGCTGTGGAATGATTTTGGATGCATGGGAAGTAGCATCCCAAAATGTCACAAATTCTGCAGCTTTTCTGCTGCACTTATGGTTTGAAGACCTCATTCATATTAGAAGTGTGCATAATGAAGGGAAAACACGCCTCCTTGTTATTTTTTTCATGTAGACTGTTACAAAAATTATTATTTTTGAAAGTCTAAAATGAGAGGTTTTGTGGTGTTTTTTTTTTAGAAGTATATAAGTGGTTCATTATGCCATACATCCCCAGTAAATATTTTCAACAAAATGGGCTGCATTTTTTGCCTCATTAATGGAATTCAGTATTTATGTTGTATGAAATTAATGTAGAAGTCAATGGTTAGCCTCTTGCCTGCTAATTCTACTCCAGCTCAAGTGGATCAGTGCCTTTTACAAGTGCAAACTAAAGAAGAAATATTTTACTGCTCTGAATATTTGTGTTACTGATTAATCATGAGGTACTGATTCTGGCAGAAATCTTTTCAGGCAGGGATAAGTCCTTCACCTTAAAATTTTGTCCAGATCGCCTGGATGATCATTTCCTTAATTCACCATCATTTCCACTAGTCAGTGGTATTTGTATGAAAGAATATCCAGAATTAGCTCATAATTTTATCTTATGTAACCGAAAGCAACTAATTTTATATTCTTAATTAAGCTGCTCTATTTTAAATAGCCTCACAGAATTGTAAATATTTGTCATTTGTCCTGCTGCTTTGGATGACATCTTCCAAATATTCTGTTGGATGATCTAATTAATTTATGTGTAATGCACTTTCTGTAACTGGTTGGGATAATGGCCTCTCAGATGCCATTTTTTGCTTTGACACAAGAGTTAGTGCCATGATGACTCAGGATGTCCATGTTTCAAAGTACTGTACAAAGGCAGTATGCTTGTGTTGTGAACTTTCTATCCCCAGCCCCTCCTCACTTCTCTGATAAATGACAGTCAATAAGATTGCATTAGACTCCTATTATGTATGAATCTGACATTAAATTACATTGAAAATTTGTTGGAGATGTTGATGAAAGCTAGCCTATATGAAGACTAAATGAAAATGAAAGCTCTGGAGTTCTCATTCATGTATAATAATGCATGTCAGCCTGCTTTGCCCTGATGCACTCCAGTCCTGAAATTCAGTCTCGAAATCTTTGGTGATTGTAAGTCGTAAAGTTTCTGTGACATCAGGAGGAGATGAGTGCTTAACTTGATCCTAATGTGTACCTTATTTCTACTTCATGTGAACGTAAGTGAGCAAAGATAACTTCAGGGAGATAGCTAAATTACTAAATACTGGATTCAACAGCAGCTTTCTTTGGTAAAATTTATTTTATCTGTGGAAATTGGTGGTTGTTTCACTATACCTACTGAGATTTTGAAATGGGCTCTAGCTCATTCTGTGTTAGATGTCCAATTATAGATTTACTGAAAAGACTGCAGCAATATGTGAAAATTCAGGCCCATAGCTTTTATCTGTCTTCGTATTCTTTCCTAATATTGCCTGTTAGGCTAGTTCAAATTGCAGAGGTGCAATGACAGTTATCGTATGCAAACTTAGTTACTTAACCTATGCTTTTAGAGTCTTGGAGTACTTGGATATCAATCTGCAAACAACTGTATATGATCACCTTTGGCACAGATTCAACTCTGAAAAGTCCCAGTAAATTTTATAATGTCATGATGTAAATACCATGTTTTGTGAACTGAATACATATGCACATACTATTTGTAAAGTATTTTAATCCTGTTCTAATTGGAGCAGGTATTGCAATTTTAGTCATCAGCACAGACAGATAACAGGATCATTACTGATCCCAGACATTTTCACTTAGAAAGTGTGATGTGCCAAAAACCTAACTTCTGGTCTCATGTCATAATGCTGAAGTACCAACAACAAAGTAGGCAATATGCTAGTAAGGAGTTGGTTTTGAACAAGACTTTCAATTCTTATTTCTGTGGTACAGAGGCCAATGCTGTCTTACAGTATGAAGAAGAGACATGTTATGACTTGTGTTTTCTGCATGCTTGTTAGAGTAATCCTAGGCTACCTCAATAAAGCAATTGTAAATCCTAACCAGCAGATGCAACTTCTCATCAGATAAGTGTTGCACCCACAAGTGCATACAGCTTTTTAAGTTTGTTACAAGATTTTCATGTTCTGGTGTGCTCTTATGATAAACAAAACGCTACAGTCTTTATGAATACAGTATTCTCTAAGAAGCCAGCAGGATTCTGTTTGCTTTTGAGAGGGCTGTGGGTTGTAGTTTTTGCAAAACAAGTGATAGCCCATTTTTTAACAACGGAAGAAATGGAAAGGCATATACAAACTGCTTAGCTCTCCACTGGCTTCCAAACACCTGAAGCCTCGTCTGTATTATAAAGTGCAGCACTTCCACAGTTCAACAGTTGTACAGTTTGGCAGTTAAATGACTTATCCCTGGAATAGTTTTCAAAATTTATGAATCTCTTAGGACTCTGGAAGATGTTTTCTAGAATAGTTGCCTCTAAATCAGAGCTCTAATTTGTGAAGTTTCTCAGTTTGAAATGTTTTGTGTCCTCAAAAAAAGGTTTTCTGTCCTCCATTTGCACACTGAAAAAATACTCCCAACTAGAATACAGTAGATTATAATTCCTTAATTTTTTTCCATGTCATTTTCTTTCTATTTTTATGAGGGTGTATTAGAAAAGCAGTTGATAAGATTTCATCATCTGTCTCACATTTTTTTGTTGCTCTTTCTATTTACTTCCACATTCCAGTACAAATCCTGATGGTACAAGTATTTTCTTGCTTCTTCAATGTAGTTTAATTAGTAAAGGACCACTAATTTCCATCAGAGTAACACAGATTTAGAGCTGGTGAGGATCTAGCTCTGTGTATTAGCTTATATTTTTAACATATGTTAATTAATTAAATTAATTAGTTTGGTATGATCAGTTGATAAATCAGTTCACCTCTAGCAAGGCCATTTCAGTTATTGCTGAGCTTTTCTGGCTGAAAAATGTCTCCAGATTTTTTTTTTATTTATGATATGTTCTGTCAGAGAAAGTCAAATTGAGAATTTCACAATTACTAGCTATTAAACATGTAACAATAGCTCACTTTGTTGTAAATGAAAAAATGAAGAATATTTGATGTCTTTTCTATATATTTTTCATCATGTACAGGATTCTTTTTAACAATATTTGTTATGCTGCACTATGTCCTAGCATTGTAAAAAAAAATGGTGTATGTGACTTCCGATGAATTCTCTCTGAGCACTGAAGTTAATTGTATGAAATTATGTTTTACAAATATGTGATTTAGTAAGAGATTTATGTAAAAAAGGTTGTAAAATGATTATGTGCCTTAAATTGTCACTCTGTGGAGTGCTGCTGCTTGGACATTTTTTGTGAACTTTCCAAGGTGTCAATTTATTGCAAAGATTTTTAAGTAAGTCAAGTTGTTCAGCTAATGCATCTTTATAGAAATGTTTTAGTAATATATCATAATGAAAAATTTGACAATAAATTGTATCATTTTGGTGGAATTACACTGCTTTGGCTAGACTCATTTATTTAGCAAACTTAGTGAAGACTTTCTATACAAGACTTATGAGAAGGTAGACTGAATTTCTGTTCCTTAATCAAAATTAGAGAGGAAAGAAGGAATTTGGAAGGAAGGAAGGAAGGAAGGAAGGAAGGAAGGAAGGAAGGAAGGAAGGAAGGAAGGAAGGAAGGAAGGAAGGAAGGAAGGAAGGAAGGAAGGAAGGAAGGAAGGAAGGAAGGAAGGAAGGAAGGAAGGAAGGAAGGAAGGAATTTGGAAGGAAGGAAGGAAGGAATTTGGAAGGAAGGAAGGAATTTGGAAGGAATTTGGAAGGAAGGGAGGGAGGGAGGGAGGGAGGGAGGGAGGGAGGGAGGGAGGGAGGGAGCTGTGTCCTCACTCATCTTCTTCTGCCTCCTCACTGGCATAGTAGCACTAAGCACAGAAAAGTCTTTGCCTCTGCATAAGCATTGCTCAGCAACAACAAAATCAGTCATGTTTACATCATGAACTCAAAACTTGGTGTTGTGGTTTAACCTGTCAAGAATCTAAACAGCACACAGCCTTTCACTCACTCTTATGCTCAGTACAATAGGGGAGAAAATCAGAAGAAAAAAAAAAAAGAAAAAAAAAAGTAGAAAGTTTCAGATAAAAACTATTTACTAGGACAAAAAAAGGAAGAAACAGCAGTGATGATAATAGTAATTACTATAGGTATCTATATATACACAAAACAAGTGATGCACAAAACAATCACTCACCACCCGCCAACTAATGCCCAGCCAGTCTTTGAGTAGCAACAGCCTCTCAGGCCAATTCTCCTCAGTTTTATAGTTTTTGATATATGATATCATATAGTAAGAAATATCCCTTTGGCTAGTCTTAGGTCAGCTGTTCTGGTTGTGCTCCCTCCCTGCTCTTGTGCACCTTCAGCCCCCTTGCTGGCAGGACAGTACAAGAAGCTTAAAAACTGAAATGTCCTTGGCTCTGCACAGCACTGCTTTGCAACATCTAAAACACTGGTGTGTTATCAGCATTGTTTTTCTCCTAAAGCGAACATACAGTGTCAGATGCTATGGAGAAAATCAACTACGTCCCAGCTAAAAGCAGGGCATGCAACATTATACAGTGTCTACAAAGAAAATTAATTCTGTCCTAGACAAACCCAGGGCATGTCTAGAAGTTTATACAGGAACCAAGAGTCCAGATTGAAGAGGAGTAAAATGTGGTATGCCTAGAGAAGGGTGAGATAGGACCAATTCAAAAGTCGAATAAAGCGTTGTGAGTACATCAGTGCATCCTAAGAATATGTGATAGGTACGAATTCTGAAAACATGGTCTTTTTTGCAGCACAGAAGATTCTAAGGATCTCTGGGCTCAAGTGTAGCCTTCTTGATTCTTAAAATGAATGATTTTCCTAGAAAGAATGCACACTTCAACACAATAGGCATTAAACACCTCATTCCTTATAACCCTTAACTTATCTTGCTACGTGAAATACATTACTCTTATGTTCCCTAGAGGGGGTGATAGCTACAAGTATGATCCTAATAATGGTCTTAAAGATAAATAGTTTTTATTTCCTTTAGCTTTAGCCAGTATTGCAAGAAGCTGTGCTAGTGGCACTGATTATGTAGCTGTTTTGCAACACTTGCATATGTGGACACGGCTGTGAAGAAAGTAGTGAATTCTGCTTCCCAAAAATCTTTAACCCATAGTCACATTTATCAGTTGAACTTTTCTCTAGGGGTTTCCATTTCCTCTGAAGCTTTACTGATTCTTGAAACATAAAAAATAATGTATGTACCCTTTTTTTTCTAACCCTGTTCCCTCGCATTAAAACCTGCTACTTTTCAGTATTTTCATTTAACACTGTGTCTCCATGGGATATGCAGAGAAGCATGGCAACAGATGTGCGTGAAGAGGAGGTTTTGTAAAACTGGATCACAAAGTAGGGAAATAGAAACTAAGACTGTCTCAGTCATACTACCTTTAGAAGTATTCTGTGGACCACATAGCCACTAAATCTCTCCTGAGAGTAGAAGGCAGGATTTGGTTGTTCCTGTTGCAGAGTGCACCTTGAAAGTGACCTAGAAAGTAAATCTGTATAGTCAGAGGAGCAACCCAAGCTAACAGTGTGAACAAATTCAGTGTCTGGGTTCCACACACCATCAAGAGTGTACAGCCCATTCATGTCATCTTTTGAAATGTACTCATTTCTACCAAAAGCCTTCAAAACTTTTTCATATAAAATGCAAATTTTAAAGTCTCTGATTTCTTTGTCACATAGGAATAAAATCTGAGGAATTACAGCATATGAACACAGGGTTCTGCGTAGGACTGTAGTGACATATTTTCCATTTGGCTTTCTGATAGAAGGATGTTGCACTCTGACTGATACTAAGCAGAGAGATGCAGCACCTCCTTGTGCCTGAACATAAGGAGAAAGGAGATAGAATGTTTACATTTAAAAATAATTGTTATGGAAGTACTTTTGAAATGTGAGGTAATAAAAATCTATGAATATGACCAACTGTCAGACATTTGATGATTTCCTACAGCTTCCCATATCCCTGGAGGTGTTTATGGTCAAGTTGGTTGGGACAAAATGATCTAGTGCCTGATTTAGTAGATGGCAATCACAGAATCACAGAGCTGTAGGGGTTGGAAAGGACCTCTAGAAATCATCAAGTCCAACCTCCCTGCCAAAGCAGGGTCCCTAGACCAGGTTGCATATGTAGATGTCCAGCCAGGTCTTAAACGTCTCAAGAGGAGACTCCACAACCTCTCTGGGCAGCCTGTTCCAGTGCTCCATCACCCTTACTGTGAAGAAGTTCCCATGTACATTTGTGTGGAACAAATCCAACCCACATCAGGGGGATTGTAAATAGATGATCTTTAATTTCTCTTCCAACACGAATCATTCTATAATTCTGTGATTCTTTGGTACCAATCTTCATTAATGACCTGGATGTTGGAGTAGAATGCACAAATAACAGATAATGCACAGATAACACAAAACCAGGAGGAGTAGCTAATACACCAGGGGTTACACTACCATTCTGAGAGACATCAACAAGCTGGAGAAATGGGCATACAGGAACCTCATGAAGTTCAACAAGGAGAAATGTGAAGTCCTGCACAAATGCACAAATAAACACTGAGGGCTGGCCATATGAAAAGCAACTTGACAAAAAATGTCTTGCAAGTCCTGGTGAACGCTAGCCTGAACACAAGTTTAGCAATGTGCATTTGCCACTAAGATGGCATGTATTATTTTTGGTTGTGTTAACAAAGGAATGTTAGCAGCTTGAGGGAGGTGATCCTTCACCTATATAACTCTGATGAGACCACATCAGCAGTTCAAAGAAGGGCCACAAAGATGATCAAGGGACTGAAGCACCTCTCCTTTGAGGAAAGGCAGAGAGTATTGAGCATGCTAAGTCTAGAGAAGACAAAGTTCAGGAGGATCTTCTCAGTGAAGGGAGGATACAATAAGGATGGAGCCAGATTTGTTTCAGTAGCGCCCACTGATAGGACAATAGGCATAGAGTACATCCTGGAAAACAAAAGGCTCCTTCTAAACATCAGAAGACAATTCCTTGCTGAGCAGATGATGGAGCACTAGCACAGGTTTCTTGAAGAGATTGTAGGATATCCATCCTTGGAGATTTTCAAAATTCATCTGGACCTTATCCTGGGCAAACGGCTCTGGGTGGCCTTGCTTGAGCATGGGGACTGGACCAGATGTCCTCTATAGATCCTTTTACCTGAGCTGTTCTGTGATTCTGCAATTATTCTCCTAATATACCTCTGAGGAAAGAAAAGAACTGAATAATTGTTTATTTGCATTAAATCATCTTGTGTATAATTTATCATAGTTTACCAGCTAGCTCCAGTGAGTTCTGCTGAACCTGGGCATTTTCAGTCACTTCAGCCTGGAGTATCAGTCTTCATTTCCGTGAGAAATTTTATTTCCTGGAAATAACCTTTTCTTGTCGGTTCGTACATCACAGTTTGATCATCCTAGACTTGTTGCATCCTGAGCCAGACCAGGCAAAGAGGTTTTCAAAATTTATGAGGTTAACGATAGAAAACAAAAGATTCTATTGGAAATGTGAAGCTTCAGAGGAGTTTTCAATCCTTCTGCATACTGACTATATAAACTAAGATTTAATTGCCATCTTTAGGGTATGATGTCTCTTCATAGTCAATGAAGGCATAAACAAACCAACTCTGATGAGAAATAAAACCACAATAAAATATTTGTTATCATAATAAGACTCTTGGAGTTTTCTTTGCCAAACAGATGCTAGTAGATCATCCTGTCTCACAGACAATAATGAACACATTAGTGATATCTTGACTGTACTATCACTAATGATCAGTTTTACATTTGATACTGTACATTTATACTTGCATCTCAGACCAATGGCCTGCAGGCCACACAAGTCCGAGTACAGACTATCCTGCAGCCCAGCTCCTGTCCAATGCCATCATAGCAAAGGCTGTGTACTGCTGAGTGTCTCATCCTAGTCCTAGGCATGTACCCATTGCTCAGCAACAACCACATATTAGTGTGCAATCAGCTCTGTCTGGGCTGACACCATGACATGTACATGCAATCTGAGAATAGATTTCAAAATTGCTGAAAAAAATCATCAATTTTTGCATGTTTCATATGCATGGATAACCTAAACATGCTGTCCGTGGTCAAGTCCATCCCTTGATCACATGACCGTCAATATGTGTTGCATTTCTTCCTTTATGACCTGAGGGGTCATGGGCCTGCTGAGCTAGAGATAATTCTCTTATATGTTGCCAGTCCAGATCTACCCAATCCACTCCAGTTCTAAGGGTTTCATCTAACTGCTGTTTGTTTTAATGTTCTTCGTTGTCCCAGCTTGAGTATGTTAGTGGCCTTCTAGTACCTGAAGGAGGCCTACAGAAAAGCTGTGTTGGGACTTTCTATAATGGTATACAGGATTATAGGGGGGAATTACTTTAAATTGGAAGAGGGTAGATTTAGACTATGTATCAGGAAGATATATTTACTGTGAAAGTGGTGAGACACTGGAACATGTTGCCCAGAGAGGTTTGGATGTGCATCCCCCCCAACCCCCCAAAGTATTCAAGGCCAGGATGGATGTGGGTTTGAGCAACTTGTTCAAGACAGAGGTGTCCCTGTCTATAGCAGGGAGGATGGAAGTAGATGATCCTGGAAGTCCTTTCCAATTCAAACCATTCTATCCTCTATGTATGATTCTATGATTCTAAGTGAGAATATGTGTAACTAGGTTTTCTGCCAGGGCAGCAGTTATCTTTCCACAGTGTAACAACTCAAATGAGTTTGCCTCTGCATTTCCAGTTAATCTGCTTTCATTTGCATAACCACCCACATAAAGTATTACCACAAAAAAAAAAAAAAAAAAAAAAAAAAAAAAAAGAGTATAGAGATAGTATTTTTGCTAGCCATGAACAAGAGCCAGCATGCCACACCTATGGAAATCTGCACCACCAGAGGTGAACCACTGCCACTGTCACCACTTCTGAAATATATCACTCACCAACCCACTGTGCTCACATCCATTGTTTGGACTCTCGAAACATTCAGCAAGTGCTGATAAATGTCAGTAGGTGCAATTTTTTTTTTTTTTTTCTGCATGGAGAAATTCAGTTCCTCACCTTCACTCCAGAGGCATTGCCATGTCAGATGCGATTCTGTTAGCCTGCCCCTCTGCTGCCATCTGTTGCACAGCAACAACATGTAACAATATTGGTGGGAATGTTCAATCTCTTTGTCGTATCATCATCATCTGCATTTGGCATAGTGGGCTACCATAATAAAGCAGGAGGCATTACTTTTGGGCCAGCCCTCATAAAACATAAAATGTAGTTAATGTACAAAAATAACAAAATGTATTTACTATGAGGATGGAGAGGCACTGGAATAGGTTGTTCAGAAAAGTAGTTAATACCTCAACCCTAGAAGTGTGCAAGTCCAAGACGGATCGGTTTTAAGGCAAACATAGTTTCAATGATTTATGTAGCAGAGAGGGTTGGAACTAGGTGATTTTTATGGATCTTTCAAACACAAAATATTCTACGATTCTATAAGCAGAGGACAAACATTTTAACAAATGATTATTCATTTAATGCAGATAATGAGAGTTTCCCTTTATTTTTCTGTGTGCAGGCTGTTACTTTTGCCTTTCATTTTCATTCTTTCTAGGGAGGTTAAAGCAGTCTTTTGTGAAGTCATAGTAATCATTAATATGGGCGTCTTCTCTCCATGGTAGTATTCTACAGGGAAATATTTGTGATTCTGTTTGTGCTGATTTCAGTATATGAACTCTTACAACTTTGTTGTTAGCCCATTTTTATAGAATTTATCTTTTATCATTTGTTAAAGAAATTAAATAAGGTAGATAAGATGTAAGTATTATTTTAAGGGTTACCATGCTGTTAGGAATTTTGATAAGATTTTTATATAAAAAAATGAAATACACATGACTGCAACTGCCTAGTTTTACAGAGTATTGGATCTGGAAG
The DNA here is from genome assembly GCA_023055505.1 of Callipepla californica brunnescens. Classification (NCBI taxonomy): domain Eukaryota; kingdom Metazoa; phylum Chordata; class Aves; order Galliformes; family Odontophoridae; genus Callipepla; species Callipepla californica. The sequence goes on from JALIRH010000053.1 coordinate 1,284,948, forward strand.
CGATGGTACCTACAGAGAACAAAGTTTCCTAAATTTAGTCATCAATTGTCCTGCTGACGTCTATTAGAATAAAACACCAGTGCAGCTACAATTGAGAAAATTTCTCTAAGTCTGTGTGCAGACTTACTTTTGTTTTCTTCTGTTAACTGAAAAATATTTTAATGGTAAAAATAAACTGCTCAGTAGAGAAATAGGAAAGACTAGCAGTATCTTCACTCTAGTAATTACAGTAATTACAGTCTAGCTCCTCACTTGATAAAAATTATGTGATGATTGCTTGTTGATTTTATAGTTGTTTAGAGAACATAGATTAGCAGCACTTAATTTCTGCTACTTCTGCAGAACAAGCAACAGAATTTGGACAGTAGGGAGTATAATGGATTTGGCCTCATATCTGCTGAAGCCCATTCAAAAAATGAGCAAATATGCACATCTAATAATTGATACAATCAAGTAGTGCATAAAGGCTCAAAAGCAAGAGCTCAGTGATCTAAGGGCTGCTTAGAAGATGGTGAAATTTCGATTATGTCATGGAAATAAAGGGTGGTGGAAGGTAAATGCATGAGGCCAGGCTCTTCTCAGTGGCAAGTAGTGATAGGACAAGGAGCAATGCCCTAAAACTTGAATATAGGAAACTCCATACAAACATGGAAAAATTTCATTACTGTAAGAATGATGGAGACCTGGAACAGATTGCCCAGAGAGGTTGTAGAGTGCCCTTCTATGAAGATATTCAAGACCTGTCTGGATGCTGACCTTTGAAATCTACTGTAGGCTACCTTCTTTAGAAGAGGGGATTGGACTTGATAGTTTCTTGAGATCCCTTTCAACCCCTGCAGCTCTGTGATTCTGTGAAATTATCTGCTTGATGATATTCAAGGATATGTTGTAAGCACTTTTCAGCTGTTCCTTTGCTGTTCAGAGGATTTTCATGCTACAGGTTTTTTTTTTTTCCACCAAAATAACATGTGACCATGCAAGGCAGAAAGGAATGCTTTAACACCTATATTTGTACTGCCCTGGAGCTTGTAAGATTCACTTAAGGATCAAAATCCCAGAGAGTTCAGTGCTGTGCAACATAATTACTAAAAGAAGGAATGGTGAAAGTCATGCCTACCCTAAAATACTTCTGCCTGTGCCACATATGAGCAGTGAAGTGCCTAGATATTCTGTCTCTCTGGAATTGCATGTATGCACAAATCGCGTGTGTACAAAAATTCAGGTATCTGAATTTTTCAGTTATCTGGATGGAACTGAAAGTAGTTCTAACAGATTCATATGGATTTGTTTTAATCAACGGAGCAAATGCAGCTCTGCACCTAGAGCAACATATCCCCAGAATGTTATACATATCTCCCTGTTCAACTTTCAGCTCTGGAGTTGACACATTCTTCCATTCTCCTTTAATCATAGTGAAAACAATGCAGCTGTCTGCCAAAACATTGTCATTTTCTCTCAACTGGTAAATTTGAAAGAGCAAGGGAAGGTGCAGTGCCAGGGTGAGTTTATCATTTGTTGCGGAAGGAGTAAGTATTTGAGATACATTTTCTTTTTAATAATTTATCTTCTTCAGAAGAGGAAAGACAGGGGGATATGACATCTATATGTAAAAATACTAACTCAAGTTAAAATTAATCCTCTTTCTCTATTAGGGGAATGTGTATGTCCACAATGATCCTTTCTTGGAAGCATTTCCTGAACAGTAATATTTAGCTCTAAATTGCATTATAAATCTTTTTTTTTTTACCATTATTGTGCTAGGGAAAAGATATTAAGCAGCTGTATTTTCAAGTTTTGGAGAAGTTCTGGATAATCAAAATACGCATATTCTATTTATCTATGTCTTAAGTGCATGAGAAACATAGAATTCTTACAACTTATTATTACATGTCCATTGTTGTTTGTGGATTGTTGTTCACCAAATATTTTGACATGGGCTTAACTTAAAAAAATGCTTAAACTGCTATAGTGAATTAGAGTCATTACCAGAGTTGTTTTCATACCTGCGATGCCAGCTGGAGTATCTTCAACTTCTAGAATCTGAATAGTAACTGAACTACCATATCCTGTGTTATAGACTAGGTTTACCTAATTCATTTATATCTCTGATCATTAAAGGATGCATCCTATTTATCAGTAACATTGCTGTGTGCTTGCAACTTTTAGAAGGAAATTGTGTGAGTCAAAAAATGCTTTTGTAGGTTAATTGCCAAGAAGTCAAGATGAGTTCTTTAAATTCAAATGTATGACTTGAAGAAATCAGTTTTTCTTCTGACTCCTCAGTAAATCACTACTTACTTACTTGACAGACTGATTTGCTGTTGCTCTATGCATGTTGGAGGTGGCACCTTGAATGTCTCCAGGGTCAGGATAAGGTATCCACCACCTCTCTGGACACCCTGTTCCAGTGCTTCACTACCCTTACCATAAAAAACCTTTTACTTATATCCAGTCTAAATCTCCTCTCTTTTAGTTTGAAAGAATTTCCCCTCATCCTATCAGAACAACCTTGCTAAAGTGTCTGTCTTTTTCTTTCTTGTAGTCCTCCTTAAGATGCTAAATTTATAAACACATGGCCTCTTATTTTTTCATAGTCACTATATGGTATTGAAGATTCCTTAGTCCTTTCTGTTCCATAGTCATGTATAGAAAATAATATTATTTAGAAAAATAACAAGGAAAAATTCAGATTTTAAAAAAAGAAATCATATTATATATATTATATATATTAATTATATTATATTAATTATATTATATTATATTATATACACATATATAATTTATTATATATATTACATAAATAGGAAAAATGGAAACAAAATTCCTCTGGAGTTTTAAGCCTTCTCTACAAGCAGTAAGAAAAAAGCTATCTTTTATCATCACAGACAAGTTGTTGTATAGTTTGGCTGGGCAGACAATGAATGAATTGAAAACTGGCTGGATGAGCAGATCCCCAGAGGGCAGCAGTGATCAGTGGTACAAAGACTAGATGTAGGCTAGAGAGTGGTAGTTTATACCAGAGGTCAATACTGGGTTCAGTTCCGTTCAACACCTTCACTGATGATGGAACACAGTTTGAAGCAAGCTTGAAAATGAGATAAAGCTTGCTGATTGCTCGAAGGGCCCTGGTGACATTCAGAGGCAGGTTAGAGCTGCTAACAATAATCTCATGCAGTTCAATAAAAAGTGAAAAGTATTGCATCTGGGGAGGAAAAATCCATGCACCAGTATATGCTGGCGGCTAACCAACTGTAAAATAGTCTGGTAGAAAAGGACCTGGGGATTTTGGTGGACATGAAGTTGAACATGAGCAAGGAGTTTGCACTAGCTACAAAGAAGACTGCAACGATATTCTGGGCTACATTAGGCAAAGTGTTGCCAAATGGTTGAGGGAAGTCATCCTTGCCCTCTACTCAGAAGGTGAGGTCACACCTGGAGTGGTTTGCTCTGCCCTGGGCTCCTGAGTACTACACATATGGACATATTGGAAAGAGTCAAATGAAGGGCTGCAATGATGATAAAGTCTGGAGCATCTCTCCTGCGGTGAAAGACTGAAAACTGTGAAGGAAGGGTGCATAGAAGATGGAGTGGACTCTTTTCTGTGATGCCCAGAGGTGTTACTAGAAGTAACAGGTACAAAGTGAAACACTAGAAGCTTTTTCTGAACATCAGGAAGCACTTTGTTGTGTGGGTGACTGAGCGCTGGTATATGTAGACCTAAAAGGTTGTGGGATCTCTCCTTGGAGATACACAGAAGCTGCCTGGACATGACCCTTGTCAAGTGGGCTCCATTTGAACAGCAGATTGGACCAGATGGCCTCCAGAGGTGTCTCTCAACCCAAGCTTCTCTTAAGATTCAATTCCTTTCAGAAAAGAACTGTAAATTAGTATTTAGATATCTCACTTAGAAAAGTAAGAATACTTCCAAGAGACTTAATATGCTGAAACCTGTTGGACTAATGTTTCCATTAAATTAGACAAATTCAGCTTTTATTTCTTGACTCATACTGTCAGCTCATAAATAAATACACACCAAATAGGCTTTAATGATCCTTATTCTCTAGGCACATTGTATTCTAGACTTTATTTTTAATTAGTTGCTATTTTAAAGATGATATAAAACATTTGTATTTACTTATAAAATGTTGTAAAGTTATAGTCGAATCTAAGCAACTCATTTTGTGATCGTCTGTCCTGTTGTATTGAACTGGAAGTCACAAAAAATTTTAACTTGCCTCATCTTGAAAATGATCACACATATTTTCACCACTAGATGTCATCGTTACTCTAGCTGACTAATTTGCAGCTTTTTTTTCTATCTGCTGAAAAATCAGATGCAAATAAATCTTTATTTCTGTTTACTGAATCTAAAGCAGTAGCTATATACATCCTTGGTACACATGATGGCAAAGACTTGGCTTTTTTTTTTTTTTTTGTCATTTTCAGAAACCACAGATGCCATCTGACTTGCCAGTCTTGCAGCATTTCGTCCTGCACATTTGTTTGCGGCACATCCTACCAGACTGTGTCTTCACAATAAATTGCTTATGTTTCTTATTCATGGAAGAGACTTCAGAAAAGATTGCACTCATTTTGCTACATACGAACCTGGGCCAAATGAACTCTCTTATTTACCTTATTAACAACACTAAAGCATTTTTCAGGTTTAGATAAGAGGTTTTCTGGCATTCATGCACCACAGTTTTCAGTAGAAGATCTCTTGTGTAGTATTCAAGAGGTATCATTACCTCTAAGTAACAGTTTTAGTACAAATACTGAAATGTGTATTACTTTGGGATATGACAAACTCTTGAGTATTAGCTTTGATTGGATGAAGATGATGATTTCATGAAATTCAGATCAGCTGACCAGTGGAAAGTAATGCCCCGAACATGGACAAAGATGTAGTGGGAAAAGTCATCACAGTGTTTCCTTCTGAAATAAATCTGTACTTTGTTGGAGGTGACAATGCAAGTTTGTATTACGACTAAAGTAATTGAAAAGACTCAGTTGTGATGCTGACAGTACGGGCCAGAGGAAAGAGACATATCCTTGAAATCTCTTTAGTATTTTTGAAGAAAATAACACCAAAAACACTGAGTTCCAAGAATATTCGTTCCTATATTTTGTATTTAATAAAATTTTGTTACAGAAGTAATTACCTATAAAAATATCTGATAGTTTAAGATGTTCTTCGTGACTTTTATTGAAACAGTTGATACAGCGTTACAGGAATAAATCATCTCAGTGTTGACTGCAGTTTGGAAGAGCTTTTGAAACAGCCTATCCCCAGCTAAAAAAAGGCTTTTTGGCAGCACTGAGCTTTATGACCTATCAGAGCTGAAGGCTTATGAAAGAATGAACAGACAATAAAGAAATAAAAACGTGAGAGATTATGAATACCTGGAAGGGTAATTTTGTTAAAATCTGTGAAGATCAAGTAGACATTATCTTCTAAACACATGCTTCAAGTTGTCTTCAGAAAAGTCGCAGAAAAGTTTGTAAACTAACTCCTCCTAGAAATCTGAACTTAAAACAGTGAATTTCTCTTCTCCAGAGCTACTTGTGCCACTTAAATAGCATTTGTATGCAAGTGAAAAATACCTTGTTCATTGGCACGTGTATAGTTATTTACACAAGAGAGCAAAAAAAAAAAATTATACTATACAGAAGGATGCGATCAAAAAAGCAGAATCTGATTATCATTTAGCTATAATGAAATTCTTAGTTGATCAGGTCACAGTAAACTGTGATTTTAACAATACATTCTAATTTTACAATAAATTGTAATGCTGAAGTGAACTGGAGCAAGAAGGGTTGAGATAACAGTGGGTCTGACTGTACTGTATTAACACAAGGCACTGTGGTAATTTGATAATTGCTGGTCATGATGTATGGAGCTCTCTGATAGTCTTTTCAGGGAACTATATTGCGTAGCACTATGCTTGCTCTTTATTTTCCCTGCTGTGCTGTTCGTCACCTCTGGGGGGATGTATTAAGGTTTTATTTTCCTGCGCTGTGTAGCCTTGGTTTATATTATTGGCAGCTGAGAAACTAATGTTTTGTGTGTATTCAGCATTGCAGTTGTCTTTTGGCTATGGAAACCATATTGTTAATAGTATTAGTATTTGTACCCTTTCCTTTGTCAACTCAGGGAGCCCAGCTATGGAGGATAAAGGACACCTTCCAGCAGTTCTCAGCTTCCCTTTCACCTTTCCTTCTTTGCCTAGAGCTCAAGGGCTAGTTACCATAGCTCTTGAGAGTTTTGAATACCTGTGGGATTTTCAAACCAGTATGCTCCTATTGCTGTGTATCATGAATGTGTTTCAGGTTGTGTTTGAGATTAAACAACTATTTAAGAATTTCACCCAGAAATCTGTCATGAGGTGAGATAGTTCTGAGTGGCATGGCATGCAGGATGGTATGGGCAGATGCCTAGAGCGATGGATACCCCCAGTGATTTGAAACTTCACCTCTGAACAACTGAAGAAATCTGAAAAACTAGTAAAACACTTGGAAAAAATCTGCTGTCACCCTGGCAAAAAGCACTGCAGCATACTGAGGCCTGGCCTATGCCTACTGAGCACTGTTCAACACTATTCAGCATCTTCAATGGGAGGAGAATACCTCTGGATCTGATGACAATGCTATAGACCCTCCAACTTCTGTGATAGACCCTGCTGCTCCAATTACTGCAATTGATCCTGCAGTTGCTCTGAGCATTGCAACAGTCCCTGTTGGTTCTCTAATCCATGTAAAGAGTCCCGTGGTTGCTTTTGCTGCAGGTCCTGTGGCTGCTCCAAGTATTTCAATGAGAAAAAGAAAACCTGTTTCTCTCACAGACGATGTACCATGGCCAGAGATACAGCCCACTTGCTCCAACTCCTGTGATGACCCTTCTGGTTGCTACAAACCCCACAGTGATCCCTGTGTCTGCTCCAAATTTTGTGACAGGTCCTATGGATACTCTAACTTCTACAATAGGCCCTGTGGTTGCTTCAACCTTTGCAAAGAGCCCTGCAGCTCCTCCAACCCTTGTGATGGATCCTGTGGCTACCCCCTGCAACAGGTCCTGAAGTTGCTCTGACCTTTTTGACAAATCCTGTGGTTAGTCTAACCTTTCTGATGGGCCCAACAGGTACCAGAGCCCTCATAATCAGTCCCATGGTCGCTTCAATCCCTGTGAGAAGCCCCACAGTTCAACCAGAGAACCAGTCAGTGCCAGTATCAGTTGTCCCTGCAAGCAAGACCAAAAAAAAAAAAAGTTCATAAAAGCCAAAACATTTCGCAAAGAAAGAAGATTATAAGTTCAGAGAAAAAGACAGAGATGGAGAAGGACCATGGCAAATGTAGGACAAAGAGGAAGAGAAAGAAACGATCCAACTCCTAACTCGCTGAGCTGTAAGAATTGTGAAAAGATTATGACTGTTGGCTGCGTGAGCATATTGACACATAGCTGTTCTGGTGCTGGGATGATAGAGCCAGTAGCCTGCATTTAGCAGGCAGTGCAGACAAGAAGTTGGGATCTCTTTCTAGGGAAAGTGGCATTGAAAAAGCAATTAGAACAGAGGCACAGTCTTTTACCCAATGGTAAAAGAGTCTTATGGTGACATGGCATCCTAGGAACAACTGAGTCAGAAAAAGGGACTCATATCTGAAACAACCTCATATTCACCTGGGCCAAAGAGCATGGCATATCCACTTCTCCTGCAGAAGCTGGCAGCCCATGGCTTGGACAGGTACACTCTTAGCTGGGTAAGGAACTGGCTCAAGGGCCAGGCCCAGAGAGTGATGGTGAATGGACTTAAATCCAGCTGGTGACCAGTAATGTTCCCCAGAGGTCCATACTAGGACTTGTCCTCTTCAGTATCTTTATTGATGACCTGGACAAGGACACTGAGTGCACCCTCAGCAAGTCTGCAAATGACAACAAGTTGGCTGGAAGTGTCAATCTACCTGGGGGTAGCAAGGCCCTACAGAGAGATCTGAGCAGGCTGGATAGCTGGGCTGAAGCCAATGGGATGAGCTTCAACAAGACCAAATGCTGGGTCCAGCACTTTGGCCACAACAGCCCCAGGCAATGCTGCAGGTTTGGGGCAGGGTGGCTGGAAGACTGCATAGAAGAAATAGACCTGGGGGCATTGGTCAATGCTCGACTGAACATGAGCCAGCAGTGTGCCCACGTGGCCAAGAAGGCCAAAGGCATCCTGGCTTGTATCAGAAATAGTGTTGCCAGCAGGAGAAGGGAAGTAATTTTCCCCCTGTATTCAGCACTGGCAAGGCTGCACCTCAAGTACTGCATTTAGTTTTGGACCCCTCACTGCAAGAAAGACACTGAGGCCCTGGAGTGCATCCAGAGAAGGGCAATGAAGCAGGGAAGGGGTCTGGAGAACAGGCCTTATAAGGAACAGCTGAGGGAGCTGGGATTGTTGGATACGGAGAAGAGGAGGCTCCGTGAGACCTTATTGTTCTCTATAAAATCTTAAGTGAGATTGTGGTGGGGTGGGGGTCAGCCTCTCCTCTTGTGTAACCAGGAAAAGGATGATAAGGAATGGCTTTAAGTTGCACCAGGGGATATTCAGGCTGGACGTTAGGAAATACTGCTTCTCCAAAAGAGTGGTCAGACAGTAGAATGGGCTGCCCAGGGGCATGGTGGAGTCACTGACCCTGGAGGTATTTAAGGAACATTTAGACATTGTGTTGAGGGACATAGTTTAGTGAGAATGATTGGTGATAGGCAGACGGTTGGACTGGGTGATCCTGTCTGTCTTTTCCAACCTTGATGATTCTGTGATTTCATGATTCTTTTTGGTGGCCTCTGGAAAAATTGAACAGTATAATGGACTGTTAAAAACTATACTGAAAAGCAATGGGCGCTGGGATTTTCGAGCACTGTGGTACAAATTTAGCAAATGCCTCCAATTTAGACAATGCTCAGAATTCAGTCAGTCAAGCTGCAACAGCCCAATCAAACCTCCTACATACTGTAGAAAGAAACAAAGTTTGGTGGTGCACATAAAGATTGTGCAGGGCTGAGTTATTCCTGCCTTGGCCAAAATCAAACCTATTCATGGGATTGCTTTTGATCAAGGGCCTGGGTGCATATGGTGAGTAATGTGGAAGGACAGAGACATCCATTGTGTGCCTCAAAACGATTTGGTGTTTGGTGAGAACAGACAATTATTTGAATTACTACGTAATATTGCATATCATCACTATTATGGTCTTTATATGTTTTGATAACAGCAGCACAGTAAGAGCTACCCAAAACAAACTACAGTGGAACCAGAACTAGCCCTCCCAAGACTGTGAATCATCCCTCCTGCATTGAAGGACTGTTATGAAGCTCAAAGTTATGAACTGAATGAATACTGTGAACAATGTACATGGATGGTCCATAGACTATGGGTATAATACGTATTCATATAAATCTCAAAAAGCAAGATGGGTGATGGCAATTAGTTAGGATGTGTAGAAACTGTGGGACCAGAGCAGATGTGGCATGGAAATAAAGCGTGGATATTGTCTTAGTTTCAGCTGGGACCAAATTATATTCTTCAGAATACTATGCTATGATGCTATGTTTTGGTCTAGGAGACAAAAAAATATTGATAACACACCGATGTCTACAGCTGCAGCTGAGCAATGTTGTACAGAGACAAGGCCATTCTCAGTGAAGGGCCCAATGAGCTGAGAGGAAACACAATTAGGACAGCTGACTTAAACTGAACAAAGCTATATTCCATACCATATGAAGTCTTGTGAAAGGAAGAGGGAATTCAGCAATTACAGAAAGGCTTTTCACTAAAAGTACAAAAAGGAAGGTAAAAATAAATGAATAATGCAAGAGATCTGAAAATCACAATTTGATGAGATACTCACTGGGAAAAAATCTCAGTACAACTTAAATAGTATCAATCACATCTGTACTCACATTGTGCCTGGCACATTTCCTATATGGCCAAAGTAGCACATGGATTTACCCTAGTTGCTTTCTGCTGCCTTTTCCAGATTTGACGCATCAAAGGAATACAGTATTTTCCATATCTTTAAAGTGCTTTCCGTTGGCTAGTACACTCTGAAGCAATCTTAAGAGTGCAGGCATAATAAGCCATCTTAAATGTGGTGACCAATGCATTTACTTTACTTTCTCTTTTCCAGAAGGAACAGCAACTCTGCAACAGCAGAGTTCTTGCCATGACAGCATTTTTTGAAAGCCAGTTGAAAGACCTCAAGTGGGGAAGAAGTTCAGTGAACATGAATTTTACACTTCTGAAAATAAGCTAATGAAAACTGGAGCCTGCTGTTTCTCCTCCAACGTTCAGACACAAGTGGAACAAAGGCAGCTCTCAGGCTCTCTGTGTGACTCACTGCAATTCAGTGCTCCAACTCTGAAATTTGATTCCACGTAGACTTTCCGTCAGACCACAGCCTAAGACTTCTTACTGTATGTACTGTATGGATAGATGGACACCCCTTTCTGCTGTTCATCAGCCCAGTGCTGTCATTCTGTGGTGTTACCTTAAGTTACTGTGTTCCCTGGGAAATAGTAGCACAGTATTTTTCTCTGATTTTAGAAAACTCATTGAAAAAAGAAGTAAAGACTGCTCATGCAGAGGATCTACATGAAATGCTGCTGAAAGAGCCATTAATTTTGTGTGGATACTTAATGTGGATTTCTGACCAACGCTGAATATTTTAACATTGCTGGATAAAAGAAGGCACAGCAAAGCATTTGACCCTGCATTCCATCACTTTTAAATCTCTAAACATAAATGGTCTGCTAACTCACTCTTGTTGGATCTTGAGATTTTGTGAGATTCTGATGGTCATTTGTAGCCCTAAGAATTACACAATACTAACAGGTCCTTGATGTCTGCTGGGCGTACCCTGCCCTGAGCATGTGCAGTGAAACTTGTACGTATCCACTCTGATTTAACTTCGCTGCTTGTCTCTTATTTTAAACCCAACAAGACTCACTTGAATGAGGACGTAAGTGTTTAACTTCTGGACGGTTTCCAGCTGTCTTCATTTATGCTGGAGTTTTCCTGCTGGTTGAAAATCTCCGTTATTCCAGGCAGAAGTTTTGTTTACTTTTCTCAGCTCTGCCAACTGTTTGCATTCCTTAACATTTGAAATGGGAAGACTACAATTCTGCTCTTGCAGTTCTTACTTGTTCACTCAGTTAATCGGGCTTCGCTTCTGGTCATCTCTGTGTTAAGCAGTTTATTTTTCCTCCTGATTCTGCAGCACAAACTTGTAAAAGCTGCACACTTTCAGACTGAAGAATCATGAGAATATTCTTTTGCAAGAGTAGCAGTAGAGAAGCAGTATGCACCGAGGCCTGAGCGACTTCAGAACAGTGCTAGAGAGACAAAGCGTTTTTCTTTGGCCCGAAGCACAGGTAAATAAATGCTTGACATTCACAATATCCAGCCACAGGGAGGTCCACAGCTCAGCTATGCCATTCATAAAGAAGTCTCCTCTTTTTTGTTTCAAACTTCAGCCACGATACCTCCAATTTCTAGTATTAAGCAAGGGATTGCCTGTTCACTGACACTTTTCTTTATGCTCTTTGTGTTTTCTGAAACCTCTCTCATGTGCCTCTTTCAATTGTTTGCTCTCTGTACAACAAGAAAGTATGATCTTCCTTGGCCACTTCTAGTACTGCAACCATTCTACCACTTCTAGTACTGCAACCATTCTAATATCACCAGTCACATTTTTAGCCTTTTTCAGAGTTCCTTCTGTTCCACTAAGCACTTTTGGTCTTTGGTGGAGATGAAGTAATCATAATTGCACACGATACAAATAATCTCAAGAGTTCTCTAGCGAATTAACAGTGTTCTCTGTGTGTTTCCCAATAACAGCTGCTCTAGCTTCTTGACTGCAGTTGAATGATGCTTTCACAGAACGCTCACTCATAAGCCTAATAATTTACTCTTGAGTGGTAGCTTTTTGTGTCATTAGGTTTTCTCTTCCCTCTGTCAATAAATCTCACTAAACTTACAACAAATAATAGGCATGAATTTCATCTACCATTTTATTTTCCATTCATTCAAACTTAGAAGTTCCCTTTGTAATTCTTTGCAGTCTACCCTTGTCTTTATTAAAACAGCAACAGCCAAAACAGCTAAACTCGTATAATCCACAAACCCAACTGCACTCCTTGGATTAGATGAACAACGTGTCGGAGTCCTTTCTCTGGTACAGAGACTGATGATATATTCCTCATTCTTTTAACCAGCTGTTCAAACACAACCCTTACTTCTTGTGACATGACTTCCTGAAAAGATACTGTCAGTCACCCTGAGTACGTCATTTAAGTGATGCATCGCTGCAGGTTGTCCAGTTTGACAAGAAGCACTGAATGACCTCCTGGCTTTGAGTATCATCAGCTAACTTTAGCTAATCATTTTCTTTTCACAGAGGTTTGATGACAAAGAATCACAGAATGACAGGGATTGCAAGGGAAAGGACCTCAAAAGATCATCTAGTCTAATCTTCCTGCCAGAGCAGGAGCACCTAGTTTAGATCACACAGGAATGTGCCCAGGTGGGATTTGAATGTCTCCAGAGAAGGAGACTCCATAACTTCTTTGGGAAACCTCTTCCAGTGTTCTGTTACCCACATCATGAAGAAGTATTTTTTCTCCAATTTATGTGGAATCTCCTATGTTCCAACTTGCTCCCAATGCCCTTTATCCTGTCACTGGATGTCACTTAGAAGAGCTTGGCTCCATCCTCCTGACACTAAGCTTTTACATTTTTATAAACATTAATGAGGTCACCCTTCATTCTTCTTCAAGAAAAGACACCCTTCTCCCTCACCCTTTCCTTGTAAGGGAGATGCTCTTCTTCCTTAATCATCTCTGTGGCTCTGCGCTGGACTCTATCAATTTCCTGTCCTTCTTGAACTGAGAGGCCCAGAACTGGAAACAATATTCCAGTTGCATTCTCACCAGCACAGAGTAGAGTCAGTTCCCAACCTATGCTGGTACCTGAGATTGTTCTTGCCCAGGTGCAAGGCTTTATAGTTGCCCTTGTTATATTTCATTAAATTTCTCCCCTCTGAACTCTCTGGCCTGTCTAGGTCTCTCTGGATGGCAGCACAGTCTTCTGGCATGTCAGCCACCCCTCCCAGTTTTGTGTTATCAGCAAACTTGCTGACAGTGCACTCTATTCCCTCACCCAAGTCGCTGATGAAAATACTGGATAGTACTAAAATCAAGGTAGACCACATCCACTGCCTTACCATCACCTACCCACTGGGTTACGTCTTCCTAAAAGTTAAAAGGCAATCAAGTTGGTTAAGCATGACTTCCCTTGGTGAAGCCTTGTTGATGGTCCCCTTGATATGCCTAGAGACAGCACCAAGAATATGTTGTTCCACCACCTTTCCAGGGATGGAGGTGAGGCTGACTGGCCTATAGTTACCCAGGTCCTCCACGTATTTATAAGCATAACAACTGATTCACTTCTTCACTTTTCTCCTTTTCCCACCTTTAAACAAGGTATATTTTAAGAAAAAAAGTTCATAAATACTATTTTATACATATTTATGAGATAGTAAGAGAATGAATTCTTTTAATTGAAGCCTGCGCCTGAAGGTCCCTGAGGCAAAGAATTGTGGCATTTTCTAGTCCTTTAGTGTTTTATTTCACATAAATTGAATGTTTCTGACTCCTCTACCCCTCTCCCACACTATTATAAATAACACTGGGAAGAAAAAGTAAAATCTCACATTCGACTAGCAAAGAAATGAAAGAGGCATCAGGGACCTGTGGAAGAAGATAATCTCCTACCAATATTTATACTGGAAGGTGATTTTTCGAAGGGATGAGACCAGGTCTGCTCATCACATGGATGGCTTCAAGGGGAATCAGATATGTGAGGGGCAGACTGCACGCACCACTCATAAAAATCTGCATCAGAGGAGCGGAGCCACTATCACTGTCACCACTGCTGAAATGCACCACACCTCACTGTGCCTACATCCACTGTTTGGTCTCCATAGATGTTCAGCAAACACCAACAAATGCTCATCGATGCAATTTTTCCCACGTGGAGGAATTCAATGGCACACCCAGGAAAAACTGCCTTCACTACTTTTGCTTCTGTTTCCACGTTCAGCTGAGCTGAAGAAATATTTTCACCTGCACACACTCTCAGGGTATAGTAAGTAACAAGCTGCATGACTACCTCCCCATTCTGTGTTGGATCTTCAGCATGATAATTTGTTTCTTAATAAGATGACAACTCTGAATTTCTCATAACTTATCTGAAGTAAATCTGGAAACCAGCTATTTATCATGAAACGCATTTAAAATTAACTGTTTTTGACCCATAAGCCAATCAAAATCCATGTTTTTTACCATGTTCTGATTAGTCTTTCTGTAGTAATTGCAGACAAATTCTACTCTGTTGATTGAATGAATAATTATTCCCATACAAACATTAGAACAGCACTAATCTTGAATGCTGGAAAGTCATGCATCTTACTGTAGTCAAAGACTTTTAAGTGATCTGTCGTGATTTCTTCTACTACAAAATAAAGCATTAAATATTTAATAATTTCTTTTTGGCATCTCTGAATCACATGATAATGCATCCTTTTTTCAAACGATGCTGTCCCCTCAGCTACACATTCTGCTTTGCTGTGGAAAACCACACTTCATGGATTCCGAGTTTTTGAAATAAATCCACCACAGAATGTTTTATGAACATCAGAATAAAACTCCTAGGTATATTTTCTGGAATATTTCCAGGAAGATATATTCAGAGGAGGAATGTCTTTATTAATCTGTATTACTCTGTTATTATTTTTGCAGGTTTTTTTTTTTTTTATTACCTTAGTTTTACCTTCAAAAGATGAGTGGCATTACCAATTTAATTAAAAAGCGTGTAAGGTTGAATAGATAGAACTTGAAGTATTTTTCCTCTTTTTTAACTTCTGTTCATATGAGCATATGATGGTGTAGATGTTACTGTATTTTGTGCAATTTTGTTAATTATGAAATTAATTATGAAAACAGACATTAATTATGAAATTAATTATGAAAACAGTTAATTATGAAAACAGAAAAATATACTCGGAACTTCAAGTATTTTTCCTCTTTTTTAACTTCTTTTAAAAAAATATGGAAGAGAAGAAGAGGTAGAGATTGTTTGCAGAGGATGGAAGGTAAAGAAGATAGTGGCTTAGGGAAAAGAAGGAATCTGGGATAAGATTTGGGTGTGTAAGCACTTACAAACTATTTAATTTCATTGTTTTTGAGCATTTTTCTAAGTGGATGAGGAAAACATGAAGTTATATACAGGATTTTTTCCACACAGTGTTCAATCAATAACTATTAGAACATATCCTAGTAGATACTGAAAAAAAATGGAGGGAATGAAACACACAGCAAAAGTCATCAAATGTGAGGTAAAAAATATGTATATATAAAGCATTCACTATAATGTTTTAAGTAACTCCAACCTATCCTCATTCCCTGTCTCACTGGTTGCTCAGAAAAAGGAAGCATAAAAGGTAATATTTCTTCACCCTGTCAGTCAACTGCCAAGTTGAACGAAAGAAGCTTCATCTCTTCTATTATTAATAGGTAACAGGCTTCAAATATTTTCCCATTCTGTATCATAATGAAAGCATAGTTTCTCATATACGAGGAAAGAAAAGACCATATGTTGCTCAAAGTAACAGCAACAGCATGCTTACTTGGAGATTGAGAATGTTTTAAATTTGTGCTGTCTTTTTCACTTTGTCTTGTACTTATGACTAAGTCTCTCACCACAGGCAAGTGTCCTGGTCACATAGAGTTTGGGCTTTTCTAATATCTTTTGTCTTTTTGCCTGGAATCACTGTATCATCTTAGTGTAGAACAATTCATGAAAGGAAGTAGAATAAAGATCACTTTATGTAGGTTGGAACCCCAGATGCATTTTGTATGGCACAGAAAGGATGCAGAAATATTCTCATACATCTATCTTTTTCTTATCTTACTGTTAAGGCTTGTTTATGCTTAGTTTTGTTATAAATACAAGCATTTAAATGAATTAATGCTCACAAAAATAAAGGTCTTGTAAAAGCTCTCTGCTGCAGGCTCAGAGTAAGAGCTCCAAAATAGAAAGCAGAGGATCAGCATGTGATTCTTCATTCTACATTCCCAAAAAGGCTTCCCTCAGCAGCAAACAGCAGCTGTAGCTAAAAATAGAAAGTGATAAGCAACTAGGATCTTTAATTAAACCCAGAAGTCACCCTCCATAACAGCAAGAAGTTCAAAGAAACAATGAAGACTCTCCAATTCCTTAGTGCTGAAGCGTTCGTGTCAAATGCAGAGTTTGCGAGGAAGAATCTTGGCAGTGTTGCCGACAATCTTTTTCCTCTTCTTTTTAAAGCCAGCTATTTACTGGAGCAAAGGGAAGTGATTCACGATTTGGTAGAGACCTGGCCACTTGCTGACTTTAATATAGGAAAACTTCTGGGAACTACTGTGGACTACCAGGAAGACCTGAGCCATAGGAGATGCTTAGTGTGCTTGGAGAGCTGTCTGACAGGGCTGAGAGACTATGTGCTGAATCATCCTTCTCCCTGTGTGAAAAGATTGAAAGTGGTGGACCTGACAGGTATAAAAGATGTTGAAGTTCAGCTTTGTGAATGTAAGAAGACAATGGGGAGGTGGGCCAGGACAAAGCTGCTCTGTAAGCTTTGTCTAGAAGTGCTGGTCCACCTGCAAGAAATGAAGTGCAAGCCATGTACCTTTGAAATCAGTATTGATGTGCTAATTGACTTGTTTGTTACAGAACGCAACTATGAGCTGGTAGTGCAGGCCTTGCTACAGAAGCATCATTGTCCGCTGAAGATCTGCTGCGTGGCATTTAGAGCTGACAACCTGGCTTTACAAAAATTCTTTTATATCATAAAGCTCACCGATCCCTCATTGTTGCGCAAACTGGAAGTAGTTCACAACGTTCGCTTGGAAATGGAACACTTGGAAATACTCTTTAACAGTATCCACTTCCCTCTACTGATGTCCTTGACCTTGCCAGCTAGAACATTTAATGTGCAGAGACTCACAGCTGCAGATGAACTGATGCTTACTACCATTGGAGAAAAGATGGGTGAAATGACACAACTGACTGAGCTCAGCCTGGCATTTTCTATACTCACAGGGAGATTACAGAAATTGCTCAGGTAATTTGGTTATCTTACTTTCAGTTAAAATTTAAAGAACAGTAGTTAGTGCCACCAGTAATCTGTAAATGTTATAGAATAAGTGAAGTGAGAATATCTCATCTCAGATGGTGTGTGAGTATGAGAAGTGGAAAAGTAGGAGAGAGTATTTGTTGGAGGAGAAGTCAACATACTTTCAAATGTACTTAGAAGAACTGATTGTTCCTATTAGCCTTCCAGAGCCCAACTGATGACTGTGATTGGAATATGCTTTTGGCTACTAACCCAAGATAGAGGTACAGCTAGGTTTGTCACATTCTTGAACATGTATCTCAATTATCTTGGACTGGCCTATGATACAAGATCTAAGTCATACTCAAAGTGCTTTTTCAGGATTTCTAGTGAATGATTTTCCTCTAAAAATCCAACAGTAGATATAGATTTCACAGGTAACTTTAGATAGCTAGAAGGATATTAAACTGATTTAAGACTGATTTCAGTTGTTTATTGTGTCTTTCAGACTCAGGGTAGGAGAGATCTGATGCCTTTCTCTACTGAAAATTAAGCTAACCTATGAATATTCATAATTACTTCTGCCAAAAAAATGTCAGTTTTTAATAATACAACAAGTCTCCAGTGATCAGTGTTCATATCTGAACTGAAAATAAAGTTGACTGTGCTTTTCAGAGCATCTGAAAAAAAAGGTTGACAAAAGTTTTGAGACAAATCACCTTGGTTTAAAATCCCTCCTGTACAAAGGCATTTCATTTAAATGTTTAAGAGATCAAACAGTGGATATTAGCACAGTAAGGCGGTGGTATGTTTCAGCAGTGGCAACAGCAATGTGAAAAACAAGCCATTTTCCATGAATCCATGCAGACTTTTGTGGCCACAACATGCACGCTGTTGCTCATTGATGGTGAAAATGCATAGACAGTAGTGGCAGCTATGTTGAAAAATATTTTTTTGTAGTTGAGAATTTGCTTTATCAAATAGCATTATTGTTCTCTTTATATCTGTTGTAGTTTCCATGGAAATAAATAGGATGCATTACTTTTGGAGAGACATGCATAAGTTATGAGTTTCTAATCTTTATCCAGTCGAGGTATGTGGAAGAATTCTGGTTGAGGTTCTCTACATCTGAAAGGGATCTTTTTTGCTTTTTATCAGTTAAGATTATTTTATGTTCTACATAAAACTGCATACATACTACATAACTACAACATTTGCTCATAACCTCGGTACACTTTTTCTAGCCACCTTCTTCATCGGAATTTCTCTTTGAAACTTCATAACAATATAACATTTAAAACTCTTGGGTATTTAAAAACATACAATAAAAAGAAAACTAGAAATAAAAGCTGATATGCTGGAATACAGATTGGTTTTCCTCTTGGAATGAATGCTTACTTGAAGGACATAATTGAAATCTCTTGAATGATAACATCTTCGAGAAAGAAGAAGTCACCAATGTTTTTCTGGTAGTAATGATCTGTTATTAATTCAGCAAGGAATGGAACCTGACAACATGCATATGTTTACAAAATATACACATAGATTGTTACAAAATTGATTTCCCTCAAACCCAAAAATTTGTAGTTATGAAGGGTTTGGGGAGCAAAATATATTTGTCATTGTTGACATATGCTTCACTTCTAAAAGGAGATTTAAAAATAAAAAAGATGATTGTGGCAGATGACTACTTTCATAATATAGATACAAGTGTTAAATTTTGTAAAAATAGTTTTTTGACTTTTTATGCCATAAAACCTTTTCTTTTTAATTCTACAGCCCACTAAAAACTCCACTGAAGATGCTGGATGTTTCTAACTGCTCACTGAACCATGCTGATATGGTCTATTTATCAAATAGCATCCATTCTTTTCACTTAGAAGCACTGGACCTGAGTGGGCACAATATACCTGAACTTTATCCATCAACATTCTTTAAGCTTCTTAGCCATTCCTCTCCAGTGCTTAGGAGTCTTATCTTGGAGGATTGTAACATCCAAGACACTCATGTCAACATGTTGATTGTGGCATTAAGCCCTTGTCAGAAACTGCAGGAGTTTAAGTTTCTTGGAAATCCATTGTCATCCCAAGCCCTTAAACACCTCTTCACATTTCTCTGTGAGTTGCCAGTTCTGAAAAATGTGGAGTTTCCAGTTCCAAAGGACTGCTACCCTACTGACATCACCTACCCAATTGACGATGCCAGTCTCTGCAGATTTGATCATCGAAAATATGACAGTATAGCAGAGGAGCTTAATTTCATTTTACTCCAAGCAAATCGGGAGGATGTGAAGGCTTCAACTCCAATCTTTGGGAGTTATGATGCGGCTCTTCAGGAGACAAATGATGAACTGGGAGCTTATTTGATCAAGTCCTTCAAAGAGACTTTAGAAAAGTTAACTACTACTCTTAGCAAAATGAGTTAAATGTGTAACATATCTGTGATAAGATGGCCAGCCAAATCAGAAACTAGTTTATTCTTTTCTGGAACAGTGTCCTTCATTGATCAGTCTTGAGTTTTCTTCAATTTCTGGGCTGAATTTAACTGTAGTTTTAATAGTTTATGATTATCAGAGGTATTTTAACTATTCTACTGCATACCATTTATGTAAATACAGCTTGTTCCCCAAAGAGGGGAAGACCCTCAATAGATTATTATTTTACACAAAAAGCATTTTGTTCCTCAGTAAAATGAGGTGTCTGAAATTTTCTACTTTCTCCTACAGTTTCCTCCAGACTTGGGAGTGAGGTTTGCGACTAAACAGAAAAGACAGGAGAGTCTTTTTCCAAGTAAAGCAGAATCCCTCAGTGACTGTGTATATATCCTCACATGCACCTAAACCATTTTTCGCTTTTGCCCTTGGCCTTCCACATGCTTTCAGTTCATTACTCTATGGTTTATTCTGAAAGTGGGGGATGTATAACAATCTCCATATCCCTATAACTCGCTTTCTTAACAGGTATGACAACAAACATGTTAAGCTCCTTTTGTATGGGGAACTGTTTAATACACTGTGTTGGTGAGGAGTAAGTTCCACAGTGTGGGGGCAGCATATCATATGGGCCTGTGTTGAAAAGGACCTCAAAAGAACATTTAGTTTCAACCCCACTGCCATGGGCAGTGTTGCCAACCACTAGACCAGACCGTACAGAGCCATACCCAGCCTTATCTTGTATGTCTCCAGGGATAGACATCCACAGCCTCTCTGGGCAATCTGTTCCAGTGTGTCACCACCCTCTGAGGGAAAAAAACTTCCTCCTAATATCTTACCTAAATCTCCCCTGTCTTAGTTTAAATCCATTCCCCCTTGTTCTATCACTATCAACCCATATCAATGGTTGTTTCCCTTCCTTTTTATATGTTCCCTTCAAGTACTGGAAGGCCACAATGAGGTCTCCCTGGAGCCTTCTCTTCTCCAAGCTAAACAAGCCAGGTTTCCACAACCTTTCTTCATAGGAGAGATGCTCCAGCCCTCTGATCATCTTATTGGCCTTCCTCCGGACCTGTTCAAAGAGCTCTGTGTCTTTCTTGTCCTGGGAGCCCCAGGCCTGGATGCACTAGTCCAGTCCCCTTTTTTAATGCAGCGCAGGATATAGCTGGCCTTCCAGACTGCAGGTGCACGTTGCTGGCTCATGTTATGCTTCACCTCCTTCCAGCAATACAAAGTAAATCTCTGGCAAAATGTATTTTGCAAAGAACTTCTGGGACAGTTCTGCACAGTCATGCTTGCGAAACCAACAGACAAATACCTCAAGATGCTCCCTCAGTGGAAGTTGTGGTTTTGGCCAGTAGAATATACGTGGCTGCTCTCAGCTGTTTTTCAAAGGTAGTCTAGGACAAAGGTAGTTACGCAAAAATGTGTTGTGTGGAAAAAAATGAATCAAAGTCCCATTTAAAACTATGGAAAAGGGATAGGGAAGGCTTCTAAATAACTACATAACTTATGTTCTTCTTTTTAATATCTTTGATCCTCTAAGACTGAAAGTGAATGGACACAATTCATTTGTGTTTAAAGAGTGCTAAAAAAAGCTAAAAGAAATCATAGCTGCTAAGCCAAACATTCATGACATGGGGGAAAAAAAATAAAAAAAATTGGGATACATATGGTCTACTTTATGTTTGCACAGGGTTCCAGATGAGCTGTTGCCTCCCTTTGGCCTTTTGTAAGAGGACTAACAGCCGACGTAGGCAACTGACCACCCTTAAGGTTTTCCTCCCTCTGATCCTGCTGTTCTTTCTATTCTAGATGTGACCCATGTTGTCCCAGACAGACACAGATGGTTTGAATTTTGTTAGGCTGAAGATCTGTATCTTTGGTGTGAGAAGTGATATATTTTGATGCTGAGGGAGATTATTCCATTTAGAATAGATGCAAACCTATGGGTAGTAACTCCTCGACAGTGGCAGCAGGACTGGCTAAAATAATTGTCTGAAGGTGAAGACTGACTGTTTTAGAAGCAAATTGTAGTTCAACAAACTGTCCTATTTCAGTACAAACAAAATAGTTTGTTCATAGATTACCTCTTAGGAGTATTTATATCTCTGCAGCTTTCTCTCTGCTTCCTCCTTGCCAAAAAACAGTCCTGACCCACGCTTTTTATTACCTGTCTATCACAAACTTCTCCCCATTTTGCATTTTCAATCATATATACACTAATGCTGTCAGTTTATGCCTGGGATGTAGAGACACTGTCTTTAGTTTTAGCGCTGCTGCCATCAGTAGTTATTAAGCCTTTTTCAAATATTCCTCTTTAGAATGAACAGTAGAGGACATGCATTAAGGAAATATTGCACATGCATCATCACTACATACAGAGTGGTTATGAATGACCGACATGTGGTTGGAGCACATGTATCCACATTTCCAGGATATTTGGATCCTGTTTTTGTGAAGCCAGCTGCTCTGCAGCATCACATAAACTTTTTCAGGGCTTTGTGATCTTCTACATGGGATGTTACCAAACTAATGCCTCCTATTTTATTACACTGGTCCACAATATTAGAGGTGGATGTCCAAGGTATGGCAGTAGAGGTTAAACCTTCCCACCAATATTCCATTACATTTTATCACAATGCAACAGATGGCAGCAGAGGAGCAGTTTGACAAAATGTTGACTGACTAGAAGTGCATATGAAGATAAGAACTGGAACTTAATTCCTCCATGTGGAAAAAATTGTACTCATTTACACTCCTTCACTGACGCTTGCTGAATGGAGATCAAACAGTGCATGTTTGTACAGCAAGGCAGTGGGTGGCATGTCTCAGCAGTGGCAACAACATAAAAGACAAGCTATGTTCCAGATGGCAGTGCACAGCTCTCAGATTGGAAATGAAAGATGTCTCAATCAGCTAATCCATGCAAACAGGTGGATTATGACCAGGAAACTGTTTATGGAGCTGAATATTGGCTTTGATTCGTTAGAAAAGATGGTGGTAACACTGGAATATCACAAAGTTTGCACCAGATTATCCCATGAACACTCACACAGGGAAAGAAAGAGTACAGTATGCAGATTTGTCAGGACCTATTGAACCAATTAGAGGATGAAGGTGACAGTTTCCTGAACACATTATTACTGATAACAAGCTGGAGTCAGAATGGTAGTCCATGGAGAGTCAAAATGGTAGTTCATGGAGTGATGACGTGTGAGCTCTCCACGGAAAGGAACATTCAAGATGCAGTCCTCAGAGGGTGAAGTAATGTGTAAGGTCATTTGGGATAGGAAAGTGGTGATCCTTCTGGATTTCCCAGAATCTGGACAAACCATCAACTCTGATCCCTTCATCATGATGCTGACTAAGCTAAGACTTAAACTTCCTGTGGCAGGTCAGAGAAGGAAACAAACTGTCTCTTCCAATATAACAACTTAACTGGCCTCATACCAGTTCAAAGATAGTGGAGCATGTCAAATCTGTCCTACCACACCCACTAGACAGTCCACATTTAGTGCCTTCTGATTTACATCTTTTCAGGCTGTAGATGTACTCCACAGGCAACATTTTCCTAACAGTGATGCCATCATAGCAGCTGTGAAATGATAGGTCACATCTGCTGGTGCAGATTCTTACAAGTGTGATACACAGGCTTTTGTTCATTGCTTGTGACTATGTAGAAAAATAGTGTTTTGTAGCTGAGAATTTACTTGATCAAATAGTACTATTCTGCTCAATTGTACTAGTAGTGGTACAATAGTACTGAAACTACTCAATTGCAGTTTCCATAGAAAGAAATAGGATGCATTTTTTTTTAGAGCAGCAACATAAAATGCATTTTGATAGGACTAAAGCAAAAATTTTATTGTTTACAGTTACATGTTAAAATTGAATTCTATAAAATGTAGTGTTAATTAAAATACCTGCTTTGAATAGCATAAGATCCAAAAGGCAGAACTTAACAATCATTAGACACTGCTAGCATATGACTGTGGGATTCTACAAGCACAAAACTGTATTTGTCTAATAACCTGTTTAAAAATTGTCATATTTAGGAGGAGGAGAGATTTCCACCATTGTGGAATGAAGTCAGTTTTGGTTTTGTTTTGTTTGTTTGTTGGTTGGTTAGTTTGTTGGTTGGTTCTTTTTGTTGTTGCTTTGTTTTGTTTTGTTTAGATCATACGATTTGGATCTTTACAGCCAAATTTTTCTAAGTTCTGAAAAGATTCAGACTTATTGAATGTGATTGTTTTTTCTTTGATAACAGTTGCTCCTTCTCAGAAATTAAATCCTTAGCGCTCAGATATTTTACTCTCATTTATTAATTTTCTTTCTTAATTATGGTTATTAGTGTTGCTTTTAGATACAGGCCAAGATGTAGCATTTTGGTGTTGTCCAGACTTACTGCAACAAGAACATGTGTTAACTCCCAGAAGGATTCCTGCATGTCTACTGTTATAGAACTGGTATTTATATTCTGGGCTTAGTCTTTCTTCCTTTCACCATGTGTGTGGGACTTGGCATTAAGCTGCTACTGTAGAAACACTAATGCAACAACTACCTAAGTATTAAAGGTTATCCAATGCAGGAGTAGCCAGGTATCAATATAATTCAGCCTTATTTCTCCTCCCAAAGGACAATCTTTTTATGTTATACCAATCTGGAGCATTGCAGTTGAAACTGCTGGCTGTGGCTATTTTAAATTATGGAACAGGACTCAAAATGCTATTAAATTTTACAATAAACCTGTTTTACCATTTATTCCCATGCTGTTAATTACAGGTTTGTATTGTAAGTAATTCTCATTTTTAAAGTTGTCATTGAGCACAAGGTTCAAAAAAGATAAAGGATTAACTCCTTTTGCTGCTTTTGAAAAAGATAAAATTCTCATGTTTGCAAATGCTGAGCTGTCTTAGGCAGTAAAATAATGTAATACAGGACAAAAATGTGTACAGTTCCACAATACTGATACTAATGCTCCAGCGTAATTTATGCAAAATGAAATTAGGTTTCTAAAGATGCAGATGCTCAACGTTTTCAAATGTTTATAAATACAAAACACTATGAAAGAATATACATGTAAATTTCTTTTGATAAAATAGTGGAAGTTGTTACAAAGATCTTTCTCCTTTGTGCAGAATTTTTTTTTTCAGAAGCACTTTATAGCTAAACAGCTACACCCCATGAAGAATCTTTTCCATTAGAAGTGAGATGTTTAGAAATTCCTTGGTAGCCAAGAAATTTTACCGTAAGAATTAATGTGATGCTGGAGCAGGAACAGAGTATAGATGTTGTAAGAAACACAAGCAGTCTACTTAGGTGTGTCACAATTTCAAGTGCAACAGGGCAAGGTCTCTTTGTTCCCTTTTGGGGAAAATAAAAGAAAAGCAACACAGAATCACATAATTGTAGGGATTGGAAGGTATCTCCAGAGATCATCTAGTCCACCCATCCTGCCAAAGCAAGCTCCCTAGACTACGTTGCACAGGTAGGAGTCCAGGAGGGTCTTAAACACTTCCAGAAAAGGAGACTCCACAATCCCTGGGCAGCCTGTTCCAGCGCTCCATCGCCCCTACTGTGAAGAAGTTCCCATGCACATTTGTGCAGAACATTCTGTGCATCTGTTTGTGGTCATTACCCCTTGTCCTTCACCACACACTGCTGAGAAAAGTCCAGCTTCATCCCTTTGCTTCCTGCACCTTAGATATTTACAGATGTGTATCAGATCCCCTCTGAGTCTTCTTTTTTCGGGGCTAAACAGGCCCAGGTCTCTCAGTCTTTCCTCATAAGAGAGGTGTTCCATGCCCTTTATCTTTGTAGCCCTCTGCTGGACTCTATCCAGGAGATCCTGGTCTTTTTTGTACCAGAGAGCCCAGAACTGGACACAATACTCCAGGTGAGGCCTCACCAGAGCAGAGTAGAGGGGAAGATCAACTCTCTCGATCCACTGGCTACACTTTTTTTAACATACTTCAGGATGCCATTGTCTTTCTTGTCCACCAGGGCACACTGCTGGCTCATGGCCAACCCATCATCTACCAGAAAACCCAGGTCCCTCTCCTTAGAACTCCTCTCCAGCAGGTCATCTCCCAGCCCTTCCTTACCTGTGCATGCGATTATTCCTCCCTACATGCAAGACACTACACTTACTCTTGTTAAACCTCATCTGGTTCCTCTCTACCCAACTCTTCAGCCTGTCCAGGTGTTACTGAATGGCAGCACAGTCTTCTGGTGTGTCAGCCATTCCAACCAGCTTTGCATCATGCATGTCACATGGTGTCACGGTATGGAATATTGATATAACCAGGATAGATTGTGTAGGGAAACCATGGATGGGATAGAGGATTTTGAAGCAGAATGTACAAATGGAGGAAATGTTGGCTTTTAGGAATGAGCAACAGTTGAAAGATTTTCACTGTTTCAGGAATGAAGCTGAAGCAGTTTTTTCTTCTGAACATCCTTGCTGACTCTTGTTGAAAGGTTATGTTGCCGTCATCACTATCTTCCTTTGATGAACCAAGGTAAAAAAAAATTGAGGATGGAAAAGAAGGTAAAAGTGCCAGTTAGCAAAGTTATTAAATGATTGACAACAAACTCTGAAGTATTGGCAGTAATAGCAGGCTACAGTGCTGTATCACCAATTCAAAATACTACAATCTACTGTAATCCCTAAGACTCATATTGGCTTTTTTTTTTTCTTCACCTGCCTTTATAGTTTCAGCTGTGCATATTTCTCTTTAGTGCAACTACTGTCGGAAAAGACATACTGCATGAGATAAGCTATTAATCTTCCAATTCTCTGGAAGAGTTTGGGAGCTCAGCCAAGCCCATTCCTGAAAGTCTTCCTTTGCTATTACTTATTATCAGCCCTGGTGAAGAAAGTCTCTGCAGTTAACATGGCTGTGAAAGGCTGAACAACAGAGCACTGAAAACAGGAAGGTGCTACTGTGGCAATGAAGATAATGTTCTTATTAGATGAGATAATAAAATCATACATCAATACAAATGCTAGAATGCTGTGTTTTGTTCTTTTTTAATTGAAGCTACTGACTGAACACAATTGTTCATAAGCCAAAGCTCACTCAACAGACAATACCTTGTTTAGTTTAAACTGTGACTTCTGCTTCTACAAAGCAGAGATCCACAAGTTTACCATCTGACCATGCATTAGAGTGGGAGGGAAACTATGAAGGATTTCTAGGATGAGGATCTATAAAACAGAGTACTCATCTGGACTGAGACTTTTGGAGAAGTGACAGGTTGCTCTTTTGCAGAATCAGCCTTCCTCAGTATCACATGATCTACAGTGGCATGAGGAAATCCGAATATGTTGTAGATAGTAGATTAGGGAAGAAAACATGGTTCTGTTATAGTAATTCAAAGAGGAGGAGTAACAGGTCTGGCACATGGAAGCTGTTCCCCAAAAGTATGGGTTGCTAATTAACCCCACATAGGCAGCTAAGCCAGCTGCTCACTCAACCTCTCCCTTAGCGGTATGGAAGAAAAAAATGGGAAGGTAAAAGTGTGAGAACTTGTGGACTGAGATAAGGATAGTTAAATTAGGAAAAGCAAAATCTACATACACAAGCAAAGCTGAATAAAGATTCACTGTTACTGATTTGCAGAATGGCTGATGATCAGCCATTTCTAGTAAGTAGGGCTTCACCATACATAATAGCGAATGCCATAACTCTGAATGCATTCCCCATTCTGCCTCTCCGTTCACCCAGCTCTTAGGCTGAGTGAGACATCATGCAGTATCAAATAACTCTGTGGTCACCTGGAATCAGCTGTCCTGTCTGTGGCCACTCCAGGCCTCTTGTGCATACCCAGACTTCTTGCTGCTGGAAAATCATAAGAAACAGAGGCTTTGACGCTCTGTTAGCACTATTAAAACATCTGGATAGGAATAGTAAAGCCATTTTCAAAGAATTTTTATGCAAATTAAAAATGAACTGAGTAAGCATTCTGAGAGAATGGTCAGTTACTGGAATAGGGCCCCTTCAAGACAGTGGTCATGGAACCAAGCTTGCTGGAATTCAGGAAATATTTGGACAATGCTCTCAGAAATAAGGCTTGAGTTTTGGATAGTCCTGTGTGGAATCAGGATTTGGACTCGATGATCCTTGCTGGTCTCTTCCAACTCAAAATATTCTATGATATAATTACTTTTGTTCAAAATGTTAACACGCTTTTGGTCGCAAATCCAAATTCTGTGATTCTGTGTGTATAAGGCTGTAAAGAAAATAAACTCTATCCCAGTCAAATCAGCGCACGTAAAAAAAAACAACTGCGCACTTGCAGAAGGAAGAGAATGGAGGAAAATTAGGAGGGGGAATGCAGTAGAAGAGTGATAACAGGAATAAGGTTGTGAACTTACAAAAAATATTGGATTAGGAAGGGCAATTGAAAGAGGAGAAATGGCTTCTGGACTCATAAAAAAAGACGGCTGGAAGCCTCTCATCATCCCTCCTAGTCAAAGCTGAGGCATCTTTCAGGGCAGTTCAGTTTCAGTTCTACCAGGCAACTGACAGGACCAGGGGAAATGGCCAAAAGTTGTATCAGAGGAGGTTTGGGTTGGACACGAGGAAAAACTTTTTCTCTCAGAGAGTGGCCAGGCACTGGAATGGCCTGCCCAGGGAAATCTTGGAGTCGCCATCCCTGGAAGTGTTCAAGAGGTGCCTGGATGAGGAGCTGCGAGATATGGTTTAGTAGCCTGTGGTAGCAGTGGTAATGAGAAGACGGTTGGACTAGATGGTCTTATAGGTCATTTGTAACCTTGTGATTCTACGATTCCTTAAGCTACGTTTGAATGTGTATAGGTTTCAGGACTGAATGTCACATTAATGCATTTCTATTCTACTGAACCTGAAGCAGATTGTAAAGTGAACACAGTCACTAGATTTTCTTGCTGTTTTCATAGCTGTGTTAATAGAATGTTGAGAACTGAAGAACATTCAATTCTACTATGCATTTGACTAGACAATTTCTGGAGGTGCAGTTTAAGTAGTTCACAATCTTCCGTGGCAAGTTATGCCTAACTTAGAAGCAGCATTCTTTCCTCTTAACAGAGGAGAGTTTAAACATCCTAATACTTGACACCTTTTTATTCTCATAGTTCTTAGCTGCAAGCTCACAACTCTGTTTCACTGTACAGAAGTTCTCACCCAGTTTGCTCTTTCCTGTCAGTTTATCACACCTCCATCCCTTTCTTCATGGCAACCAGAACTGTTGCACAAAAAGGCGGTTCTCTGCTTCTATATTCTGTGTCTGATGACATAAAGACTCCTATAATACAAAAAGTAAAGTTGCAAGAGAGGTCCTACAGAACATCGGCAAGGACTCTTCTGTTCACAGACTGACTGGCACTGGCTTAGTGTGGTTTCACACCAGAATTTCTGTTCAATATATTAAAAAAATATTTTCATGGAATTTGATAGCAAAGATAGTGAGTGTGTGCAAACAGTACCTCCAAGAGCATGTCAGTTTCAACAGGTGTTGGTTTTTTGTTGTTTGTTTTTTCAAAAAATTGTGATTTTCCACATCTTTTAGAAGGAGGATTTTCTTATTTTTCCAAAATTAATGAGCCCTGCAGAAAGTCTGATATGCTGTGTTTTGGCTGTGGGAGAAAAATGTCGATAATACACCAATATTTTATTTGCTTCTGAGCAGAGTTGCACAGGGCCAAGAACATTGGAACTGCTTGTACTGTCCAGCCAGCAAGGAAGGCTGACCTCACCATGCTAACATCCAGGAGCCTCCTCCTGGATGTTAGCATGATGAGGTAGTGGATGGTGCATTTCAGCAGTGCTGACAGTGATGTGAAAGACAAGTAACAAGCCAGATGTCCATGCACATTGTCAAACCATGAAATGAAGAGTGTGTCGATCAGCTCATAGATGCAAAACGGATAATGGTGATGGCCATGTTGAAAAACACTGTTTTGTAGCTGAGAATTTTCTCTATTGAATGATGTTATTGTACTCTGTATCTATTGTAGGTTCTATGTAAATAAATAGGAGGCATTACTTTCAGAGCTACCTACACATATGAGATACCACACTGAAACATTACATTAAATGAAAGTTACTGAATCAAAATTATCATCCTTGAAGGTGATCTACTACCTTGAAGCAGCTAAACACTGAATAGCACAGAAGACTGTTTAGGCCTCAGTTCAGCTGGATCCCAAAAAGCCTCAGGGACTGAGATTCTACCACCTCTAGGTAATCTCTTCTAATGTTTTATTTTGATCATCTCAGCGTCTGACTGTATAGTATTAATAGCCTCCATTCATGTATTGGACTTTTACTGGCTAGTCATGATAGTGTTCAGGTTCCTCTTGTCCAGAACTGCCAATAATCACTGTTTGTTCAGTGCCATTGTTTACCCTTGTTCAGCTGACATTCTGTTAAATGTAGAGGCTAAAGGGGCCTGTAGATTCATTTTCTATTACAACTCCCATCCTCGAATTACAAGGAGCTGATAGTATGATGCTCTTAGAGGGAGTTGGATCTGATTAAATGAGCTTCCATGAGTAGCCTGTAGATCACTGGTGAACAGCTTAAATTAAAATTCACTTAAAATTACTGATTTGTTTGAAGGTTCAATGTTTGGAAAGAAACATGGGACTTTCTGTAGTGGTAGATTAAAGTTTTGATTAAATGGTCCAAGTTTTTACTTTCATCTTTTGTTTTTCAACAGCCTCGGAGATAGAAAGAAACTGCTTAGCAAACAGAGGAATAAGTATCTTTCTTAACTACAGAAAATAAATAAATGGAATACTAGTTTTGATTTCTATGTCCTGGAGAGCATCATGCATCCCTGTTATGTCTCTCGCAGAGGTCATAGAATGTGGGACAATAAAAATCATAGGATGTTAAATGAGTCTTCCTCTAGAGAAACACCAGTCCACTGAATATGTTTCTAAAAGTTAGTTTTACAAAGATGGTGAACATCATTATGTAGATACTACTAACTCTGTTTAAATCTGATTCATGTTCAACAGTAGAAGTATAACCATTCATATCAAATATTTTTAGTGAGTTACTGCAAGTACTGCTTATATTATATTCAAATTGTGTGTCGGCTGCATGAATCCTGACTGAGACATTCACTACAAGGGCTTCTCTGAAAGTAATGCTTCATATTTTATTCTGTTGCACCACAATGTCAGAGGCAAATGTTGGTGGTACAGCTGGAGAAGTTGAACCTTCCTGAAAATATTACATTGAATTCCAAGCCACTGTCCATCATCTTTCAACAGTTCTGGTTAACTGAGGAAGACCATGTGGACTGCAGACTGACAAATGTGACACCCATCTCCAAAAAGGGCTGGAAAGACGATCCTGGCAGCTACAGACCTGTCAGTCTCACTTTCATGCCAGGGAAGGTTATGGAATAGTTAATATCAGGAGCCATGATGAATCAATTAAAAGTCAATCATGGGATCAGGCCCAGTCTGCATGGGTTAATGAATAGTAGATCCTGCTTGATAAACTTGATTTCTTTCTATAACAGGGTGAACCGCTTAGTGGAAGAAAGTAAGTCTGTCAATGTGGTCTCCCTGGACTTCAGTAAAGCCTTTGACACTGTCGCCCACAGCATCCTCATGGAGAAGCTGGCTGCCCATGATTTGGGTCAGCATACACTCTGCTAAGATAAACACTGTCTGGATGGCTGGGCCCAAAAAGCTGTTCTGGAGTTGAATCCAGTTGGTGTCCGCGCACAAGTGGTGTCCCCCAGGGCTCAGTACTGAGGCCACTCCCATTAAACATCATAATCAGTGATCTTGATGAGGGGATTGAGTGCACCCACAGTAAATTTGCAGAGGACACTAAGCTGGGAGGGAGTGTTGATTTGACAGAGAGGAGAAAGGCACTACAGAGGGACCTGGATAGCCTGGATGGATGGGCCAAGGAAAATTGTATGATTTTCAATAGGGTCAAGTGTTGGCTCCTGCATTTTGATCACAATAACCCCAGGCATCCCTACAAACTTGGGGAGAAGTGGCTGGAAAATTGCCTGGCAGAAAGGGCCCTTGGTGTGATGATGGACAGTCAGCTGAACATGACAGCAGTGTGCCCAGGAGACCAGGAAGGCCAACGGCATCCTGGCTTGTATCAGGAATGGAGCAGTGAGCAGGACCAGGGAAGTAATCCTCCAACAGTTCTCAGCACTGGTGTGGCCCGACCTCAAGTAGTGTGTTTAATTTTGGGCACCTCAAGACTGAAAGGACACTGAAGTGCTGGAGTAGGTCCAAAGAAAGGCAACAAGGCTTGTGAATGACTTGGAGAATATGTCCTATGAGGAGTGTTTAAAGTAACTGGGGCTGTTAAGTCTGGGGAAGAGGAGGCTGAGGGGAGACCTTATTACTCTCTTTACATACCTGAAAGGTGATTGCAGTGAGAGTGGGGTTGGTCTCTTCTCACTGGTGACAGGTGAGAGGACAAGGGGGAATGGCCTCATGTTGTTCCAGGGTAGGTTTTTTTCTCTTTAAGAGAAATTCATACAAACAGTAATTTTCCTAAAATATTCTCACAGCTGCATTTTTAATAACTTTTTTCTTTATGCTAATGGAAATAGAATTGTGATACAATAGCACTGCTTATTATTATTATTTATTTTTATTTTTAGCTGTGTCTCAGAGAAGCTAGAACAAACTGCTCTGCAACTGAAGGTGAGACTGGAGCCATGAGTGATCACAACACAAGCAGTGACCTTACTACTTCTGATTTGGACAATCAGAGTAGAGTGCTAGCAACAGGGTCCAGTGACAGTCTGGGAAAAGTAATTGCTGAGATCCAAGGTTCGCTCAGGGGGTCCAAACAAAAACAGAAAATGTCAGAGCCAGAGAGAGAGGTATTAGGCATATCCTATAGTCCTACCAGGAGACAGGTTACCATTAATGTAGGTCCTAAGCCCATTTAGATGGTAGTACCAGAGACAAGCCCATGGGTAGACACACTTGTAACATATATCATTGACTGAAACAGCAGGTCTGATTTTCAATAGAGCTGGCACAACACGTAGTGGAGGTGGAGGTTCCTGATGAGGCTTCTTAAAATTATTAATGTCTATTGGTGTGTTTAATATCATAATAGTCTGCTACCTTTTTGTTGAAGGAAAATTAATTTAAGAAAAGAACATCTCAGAAGTTAAAGAACTTGGCGGTATTGTCTTCACACCCATATTAATAGTGTCAGAATGTGCTTCTTAACTGTAATTCAGGTTTCAATGTCATGGAGGAAACTAAGAACAGAGAAGACCTTGAATGCCCTTCTTTGCCTAAATGTAATCTTGTTTGACTAGAAATAACTTACCTGAGAGATTAATGCATTAGGCTGTTCTTCAAAACTTCTAGTATGGCACATTTGTATAAATGTATTAGTACATGTAAACACTGTCCATACTGCTACACTTACTACTACAGTTTCACCTCCCTTATTTTGTGCAACCACTTGTTTTGTTTGACTTCACAAATATGAGCCATTATCACTATAAAAATGATAAAATACAAGCACAGATCACAGTTTTTGCTCTAAGCACATAAATATTGTGTTAGTTATTTTGTAATTTCTTTATATATTTTGTTTTATTTCATATCATTCTGAGTGCTCATTATCACATAAAAGGAATGAGAAAATTGAGGTCAAATTAACAAGGGGATAATAAATCCCTGAGAAAGTGTTACTGAGGAGTTGCCAAGAGTGAGGCAAATGAACATCTGCGCTGGATTATAATGTTTCAGGAAATCTAAAACAAGACTATGCTAAAAGAACACTCTGTTAATCTTACTTTCTATTTTTTTTCCTGTTTGTTCTTTGTTTATATTTTTCTGAATCCAAGGAAACACCATTTTCTTTATTAGTACAGTGACTGGCTAGATGTGCAAACAAGTGCTTGTAAAATGCCATTTTTATATATGCTAAAATCAGGACTAGTAGCAACAACAAAAATAATCCAAAACTTCGGTTCTTTTTGAGAAGTCACCTCTGTAGATGCAACCTCAACTGTGCTCTGCCATAACAGCTAATATGGCTTGGAAATTATTCATTTAGCGGCCTCTCTCTTGCTGTTTGTAGCACTTCTAAGGAAAATTACTGCATAACAGAGCAGAAGTTCTGTGATCATCATGAAGCTTTGATCTGCAGAAGAACTTCATGCACTTGCACAGAGCCTGAGTCGAATGCAAATCAGTCACATGATACTAAATGCTCCAAATCTTGGATTAAAAATTCAAATATTTTCTGCTCTTTACAAGTTCACTTGTGGTCCAAAAATCACATGAAAATTTTATTTTTCCTGGTGTATTTTCAGCTATCGAAACTGTCACTAACTAAATCCTTCACTACAACTAGAAGATCCCACTTTTTCTGAGTTGGAACTGCTCAGTTCCCATCAGAGATGTCAATTGTTAACATGTACTGCTCAGTTCTTTCTACATAACCACAAAAATTAGAAGTTGGGCAGGATAAAAGTTAGTAAAACTAGCATTTTGTCACTCTAATGAGCAAATTTGACTGTTAAGTCTTCTGTTTTGTTTTTTGCTTCTCTCCAAGAAGCAGAAAATTCTAGACACTCTGAGATAAAAACACACAGAGAATCAAAGAAGCTAAAAATAACTGCTATATTTTATTTTTGAAAATTGAAAATCTAAGTTCTCTTAATCTTCCTATCTCTTGAAATTAACACTTAGAAACTTAGCTTCAGCTGACTTTGCTACACAATATTTTGAAACAGCTAGCTTTTCTGGACATGTTATAAATCAGGAATTAATGTCCAAAGTCTTAAGGAGTGATTGTCAGTATGAGTAGCAGGGTGGGTATCACAGAAGGACAATACACTGGTAAATGTAATTCTGTATCTTAGGTTTGTTTCAGCATTTCTGTTTATTCAGTTCTGTCACACATTACAAGTTTCTACCTGTGCTTATTAATTTAAAACTGATAAAAAGAAAACAGAAAATGAATGGTTATTGTTATTTTTTTTCATCTGCGAGCTGACTAAGTTTCTAGATGGCTTCAGGGATTTGCTGTACTCTTGCCAAGGAGAACTGCTTGTTGAAGAGCTCAAGACCTTAAGAAATCTATAATTTATTAAGTTTTGACTTATCAGCTGCTACCATTTCATATCCAGGTTGTCTGCCATAGTGTTTGTTGCATGAAAAGCTTAGCAAACTTGGACAAAGGTCTCATGATCTGAAGGCAGAAAGGTATCTTGTAGGCAGTCAAATTGCGTAAAGTTGGTGAAAACTTGTGGGTCATCAATGTTGTCTACTTTTTTCTGGAAATACTAATTCATGTAATAATAGATCAGCTCTGGGTATACACTTCATCTTGATATCTGAATTCTCTTAGAAATGTCGAACCATCCATATTAGTGTATCAGAAAATATGTGCTTGTTTGGGTTGTGAAAGGAAAGGAAGAATATAGTATGTTTCTTTTTAGTTTTGGATAGTTTTCTTTATCTATTTCTTTAACTATTCACATTATTGCGTGAATATGTTTACATGCTGAACAATTCTTCCTAAAATAAAAATAAAGAATAAAAAGTCACACTTATAACATGTGAAACTTCTAATTGCTTGGCCTGCATCTTATTTTAAAGATGCATAACTACCTATTTTTTTTTAATTCTAAAAGAAGAGTGAAGTACACGGATACTGCATTTATCTCTATCTCATGATTAGATCATATCTATCCTTTAACAGCCACAGCAGGCTCCTGCTGGCATTCTGTGTTTCATTTTTCTGATACTTAAATGCTTAGCTTTTCTTCTTTTCTCTGCTCCATAATTTGTAGGCTACACTTCCTGTAAGTGAGTTTCATTTTTAACATGTGCTGCCTCTCCCCATCCTGGATGAAAATCTATTCAGGAACTGGCATTCCAGAGGCCTCAGCCAGAAAATGATCTGAACGTAAAAGTCACAGCTGAAGATGTGGAGGTGGACAACATGGAAAACAGAATTTTCTATAGTGAAGAGAGAGAGAGCAGTTCATAAAACTGCATGAAAGCAGGCTGCAACTTAGAAAGCATTTTCCAAAAATAAACCAATATATTTTGAATATATTGGAACAGACATACTAAGATTTTGCCAAATAGTAAGATAATACATTTTATTTTTATTCTTTGGTTTTCTATTTCCATATGACCTAAATTGTCTCATTAATGGCTACCAACTAAGGTGAGACCACATACCTATCATTCTACTTGTGGCAGATACTAAAGCTATAAAAATGTACTTAATACAGAGCATTTTTCAAAGTTATTTTCTGCTGCTCTCTCTTTTTGCTCTGTAAATATGTGTAGAATGCCTCTGTATTCTATAGTGGGCCCCAAGTTGTAACATAATGTCATGAAGAAAATTATTTTTCATTTTCATTTGAGATTTGAGAACTTGGTAGCTGTCAGATATGCTATACTGACTGTGAGCCACTAACTAACTGGCTGCAGGCAAGTAACTGGCTGCAAACAGGTTCCCATCTACACATGTCCTTGATGATCCACCAGGTGAAGGTTAACCCTGTTGCTTTGTTATGCATCCTGTACAGTAAAAGATTTGACTGGTTTGCCTTTTGCCTGTTCTCAGTATACCTTTTGACTACTGTTTTCAAGTTTAACTCATGCCATTCAAGCTCTTGTTTCTATTCCTTACTGCCTAGCCCTGTTATCTCCTCATCCCAGTTCTATGTTGACATTCAGGTAGAGAAAGAAAACTGAAGAAATTCACCTTCCCCAAGAGAGGCACCTTCAGTTCACCATACCAGAAACCAGGCTGCACTCTTCAGCTCTCCCTAGATTCTCCAAGGATTACTTGTTTCCCTTGCATTCAGAACAGTGCATCCAGTTGGATAGAATCTCTCACAGGGATGTAATTGCTGTGAACTGTAACCATTTAAACTTCCATGTCCCCCTTTCATCCTTAATGTGTCCTTTCATGTATGTACTATTTCTGCCCTTAAAATCCTGCGCTGACTTTTGGGAGGTGGATCCTGTGCTACATAGCTGCTATTTGAAGCTGCTTCAGAAACCAAAGCTGAGTACAGAGGGACAATCACTTCCTTGTTCCTGTTGGCAATGCTATTTCTGATGCAAGCTAGGATGCCGTTGGCCTTCTTGGTGACTTGGGCACACTGTTGGCTCATATTCAGCCAAGCATCAACCAATACCCGCAGGTCCATTTCTTCTATACAGTCTTCCTGCCACTCTGCCCCAAGTCTTTAGCACTGTCTGGGGTTTGGTTCTCTGTGGCCAAAGTTCAGGACTCAGCACTTGGTTCTGTTGAACTTCATTCCATTGGCCTCGACCCAGCTATCCAGCCTGTCCAAATCCCTTTGTAAGATCTTCCTACCTACCCCCAGGAAGATAGACACTTCCTCCCAACTTGGTGTAATCTGCAAATTTACTAAGGGTACACTCAATGCCCTCATCGAGATCCAACCTCTGGGGAACACCGCTCATGACAAATCACCAACTGAATTTAACTCCATTCACCACCACACTCTTGGCCCAGCTGTCCAGGCAGGGCGGCCAACTTTTCCAGGGCAATACTGTTGGAGACAACGTCAAAGGCTTTGATGAAATCTAGGAATACAATTTCAAACTTTCTCTCATCCAACATACAGGTCACTTGATCATAGAAGATCTGGTTGTTCAAACAGGACATATGGACATATACATTATCAGTATGTTCATGTGCCTTTTGTACTGGTAAGCCCAGATACGGACACACTTCTTCAGATGTGGCCTCACCAGTGCTGAAATGAGGGGGTAGGGTCACTTCCCTCATGCTTCTGACTACAGAAATGGCCTGGAAACCATTCCACCAAGTCTTCCAACAAAACGGAACGGTTCAACCAGACAGATCTCTTACAATAGTTCTCTCCTTTTCCTGGTGCTCCCAGTTGAAAACCTTTCTATATCAACTGTCCTGCAAGAAAGATGATTTTGCTCCTCTTCAAGAGTTAGATCCCATTTCTCCCAGAATTCTTGGGTTTCTTTATATTTATAAGGTATACTGACTCCTTGACCTTAAACAAGGTTCTGAGTATGACAGCTAGATTTGGAAAAAAAAGTTACTATTTTCTCTGCTATCATGCCTTCATCTAAAAATACAATTGTTAGATATATTAGGTTTCATCCTAATCATTACAGTGATTTAAATGTATATCTGGATCAAAACATGTTGTTTGAAATCATCAAACAATTGATGCCTGACAACCTTTGAAAAATGAGGCTTGTTTTTAACCTATATCTAAGCTAAATACTTGTATTCATTTTTTACATTAAAATGGTTTACTGTTTCTGTCCTTGTTATCAGGGTGATTTACAGCATAGACATTACAGACAATAAAGTCAACATTTTCAACACCTTCTGGCTGACTGACAAAGAAGAGCTTTATTTTTCAGAAAAATCCTATTTCATATAAAGCAGTGGGACAAGATTTTTTTCCCATTGTAGGGATGTTGTTTACATGCTCAACTCAAGTGTAAAAAGTAGTCAAAGAGGTCACTATAAATATGGCATCTATAAATATTTATAAAACCAAAGTACTTCAGTCAAGTTAGTTTGCACAGAGTGGGATGAGATTCTCATTAAATATTTTATTTCCTATACACTGTGCATTTGTCAGACTCATTTCTCAAACATTTTGAAGATGAACTGAGCCTGCTTGATGAAATTGTACAACTAGTACAAAACAGCACTAGTGTGAAAGCTCCTTGTTCAGCCAGGCCAGTCTTCTTTCCTGCAATCTTACCTCACAGCACAAGGGAACAGCCTGCTCCTCCACCTTTAAGATTTCCCTTCAAGATTTCCCTTCCAGGTCAGTATTGTATTTGAGGCAAACATCTGTAAGTTGAAGTCCCCTACAAGAGCAAGGACTAGCAATTACGTGACTTCTGCCAGCAGCTTGTAGAATATTTTATCTGCCTCTTCATGTTTCTTGGTCAGTCTATAACAGACTCCCACAAGGATGTCAGCCTTATTGGCCTTACTCCACATCCTTAACCATAAAGACATTCCTAGCATTGAGCTGCACAAAATCAAAACACTCCCTAAGATACAAAGCCACCCTACTGCCTCTTGTTCCTTGTCTGCCTTTTCTGAAAGTCTTACAGCCATCATACAGCAGCGCTCCATTAGTATGATTCCACCATACTTTGTTGATGGTGACTATGTCATAGTTTTTCTGCTGTATAATGGTTTCTATCTCCTTCTGTTTGTTGCCCATACTACATGCATCAGTGTGGATGCACTTCAGCTGGGCTATTGATCTCACCATAGAAAAGGAATGCATGACATTTTGTCTGAATAAGGCCTTTCAATTCAATGCAAGTCCTTAATATAGCAAATACTGATTTCCTGAATACACTTTAAAACTATGTACCCTTATGCCAATGATAAATTAATTTAGCAATAGCATTAGTGTTAACATGAAAGTGAGTTTAAATTACAGGCAGAATATCTACTCACATTCAGTTGTAGAATTGTCTCCCATAAAGTACTGAATAATTGCAATTGCTTTTGGATTTTCTGAACAAAGCATTTTACATTCTGATTTTGTGTCTTATGCCCAATACTGTGAAGTTCATCAGAATGAGTTCAGCCATTTCTGGAAAGCATAATTTTTCCATGAATAAATTGCCAGAGACTTGATTAAACAGCTCTAGTGTTTTTACCTTCCAGAACACAAACATAAAATTTAATACAGCTGTGCTACCAAAAGTGCTAAAATTATCTTGATTCATAGCATATGCCACTGCAACTACTCAAGTATTGCACAAGCACTGAGACATGCTATGCTAGTAGGTTTCACGGATGCAGTTTCATGGATGCATTTTTATGGCAGAATTATGACAAGCTGTAGGCATTTTGCATTGTACTTGAAGCTTTGACCAGAGGAAATAAAAGAAAACCCGTATTCAGTAATATTTTACTAGATGTATACTCATCTACCCTTCTGCTGTGACTCACTTTTTTACCATATCCCTTTAAAATCCTTTTCTGTCTATGTCTCTAGTCCAGTTTTCCTTGCCTACCTTTTTTCCATTCCACAACTTCCTCATGTTGGACACAGTGTTTTGCCCTTCTAGTCATGAAGCCAAGTAGAAGACTGAGTCAGAGGGGAAATACGTATGTCTCAAAGTTTATACTTGCTTTCCTTGCCACCGACAGATGACATCTCCAGACATCCTCTCCTTCAGCTTTCTTGTTTGCAGTGCACTTCATGGTTTCTTCTCATTTTTTTACACCAGTTTCTTGTCCCATGCTTTTAGCAATGACTTTAACTCCTTTCTGCATACTTTTCACTGCGATACTCATCCATCCTCCCCTCTTACCTGATTCCCCTTGAAGCCATCCACGTGACTAGCAGACCTAATCTCATCTCATCTAAAAATCACCTTCCAAAATAAATATAAGTAGGAGATCAATTTATTCTTACTATCCCCAATTCCACTTTGACTTCTTTAATAGCCAGCCTCAACCATTCTCAAAAACAATGAAATTAAATAGTTTGTAAGTGCTTACACACCCAACTCTTATCCCAGATTCTTTCTCTTCCCTAAGCCACTATCTTCTTTACCTTCCATCCTCTGCAAACAATCTCTACCTCTTCTCTTCCACATTTCCCATCTCTCTGATGTTACTTGTACGAACTTACTGAGATGATAAGCCTGGCTGGTGAAACTGTCTCTGCAGTGAGCAGACTACATTCAAATCCAGGTTTATTGGCCATGCCTCACGTTGTTGTCTGAAATGGCCAATATGAAAGATTAAACTTCTACTGAGAATTGCATGAGGACCTTACAGCAACAGAAAGATGATAATAACAAATGTAACATGGCAAAGTTTGTATTTTGTTTCTTTAAAAAAAACAACAACAAAACAAACATGAAAAGCTAAAATCCCAAGCTGTCTTCCACAGCAGACTAGCAATAGTGTTTTCATATATTTAAAAAGTGCTACAAATATTTCATGTATAACATCTATATATATTGCACAAGTACAGCAGTTTACCTTGGAACTTTTGGAGCAATGGAATAAACTAGGTAAGTAGATTTAAAATGCGTAAGTACATAAAGAACTGTCAGTTCAAATTCTGAATTACAATAGAATTATATTAATAAAAGATGCAAGCCGTTTGTGCATTTTTCTTGTTAGACGTGAACCAGGTATATTTTTCTGTTTTCATAATTAACAAAACAGCACTAAATACAGTAACATCTACACCATCATATGCACATATGAACAGAAGTTAAAAAAGAGGAAAAATACTTCAAGTTCTATCTATTCAACCTTACACACTTTTTAATTAAATTGGTAATGCCACTCATCTTTTGAAGGTAAAACTAAGGTAATAAAAAAAAAAAAAAACCTGCAAAAATAATAACAGAGTAATACAGATTAATAAAGACATTCCTCCTCTGAATATATCTTCCTGGAAATATTCCAGAAAATATACCTAGGAGTTTTATTCTGATGTTCATAAAACATTCTGTGGCGGATTTATTTCAAAAACTCGGAATCCATGAAGTGTGGTTTTCCACAGCAAAGCAGAATGTGTAGCTGAAGGGACAGCATCGTTTGAAAAAAGGATGCATTATCATGTGATTCAGAGATGCCAAAAAGAAATTATTAAATATTTAATGCTTTATTTTGTAGTAGAAGAAATCACGACAGATCACTTAAAAGTCTTTGACTACAGTAAGATGCATGACTTTCCAGCATTCAAGATTAGTGTTTTTCTAATGTTTGTATGGGAATAATTATTCATTCAATCAACAGAGTAGAATTTGTTTGCAATTACTACAGAATGACTAATCAGAACATGGTAAAAAACATGGATTTTGATTGGCTTATGGTTCAAAACCAGTTAATTTTAAATGTGTTTCATGATAAATAGCTGGTTTCCAGATTTACTTCAGATGAGTTATGAGAAATTCAGAGTTGTCATCTTATTAAGAAACAAATTATCATGCTGAAGATCCAACACAGAATAGGGAGGTAGTCATGCAGCTTGTTACTTACTATACCCTGAGAGTGTGTGCAGGTGAAAATATTTCTTCAGCTCAGCTGAACGTGGAAACAGAAGCAAAAGTAGTGAAGGCAGTTTTTCCTGGGTGTGCCATTGAATTCCTCCATGTGGGAAAAATTGCATCGATGAGCATTTGTTGGTGTTTGCTGAACATCTATGGAGACCAAACAGTGGATATAGGCACAGTGAGGTGTGGTGCGTTTCAGCAGTGGTGACAGTGATAGTGGTTCCGCTCCTCTGATGCAGATTTTTATGAGTGGTGCGTGCAGGCTCCCCCTCACATATCTGATTCCCCTTGAAGCCATCCATGTGAGCAGACCTGGTCTCATCCCTTCCAAAAATCACCTTCCAGTATAAATATTGGTAGGAGATAATCTTCTTCTACAGGTCCCTGATGCCTCTTTGATTTCTTTACTAGTCGAATGTGAGATTTTACTATTTCTTCCCAGTGTTATTTATAATAGTGTGGGAGAGGGGTAGAGGAGTCAGAAACATCCAATTTATGTGAAATAAAACACTAAAGGACTAG
Source organism: Callipepla californica brunnescens (assembly GCA_023055505.1). Lineage (NCBI taxonomy): Eukaryota > Metazoa > Chordata > Aves > Galliformes > Odontophoridae > Callipepla > Callipepla californica. The sequence continues at coordinate 1,327,136 of JALIRH010000053.1, forward strand.
AAAATGCCACAATTCTTTGCCTCAGGGACCTTCAGGCGCAGGCTTCAATTAAAAGAATTCATTCTCTTACTATCTCATAAGTATGTATAAAATAGTATTTATGAACTTTTTTTCTTAAAATATACCTTGTTTAAAGGAGGGAAAAGGAGAAAAGTGAAGAAGTGAATCAGTTGTTATGCTTATAAATACGTGGAGGACCTGGGTAACTATAGGCCAGTCAGCCTCACCTCCATCCCTGGAAAGGTGGTGGAACAACATATTCTTGGTGCTGTCTCTAGGCATATCAAGGGGACCATCAACAAGGCTTCACCAAGGGGAAGTCATGCTTAACCAACTTGATAGCCTTTTAACTTTGAGGAAGACGTAACCCAGTGGGTAGGTGATGGTAAGGCAGTGGATGTGGTCTACCTTGATTTTAGTACTATCCAGTATTTTCATCAGCGAATTGGGTGAGGGAATAGAGTGCACTGTCAGCAAGTTTGCTGATGACACAAAACTGGGAGGGGTGGATGACATGCCAGAAGACTGTGCTACCACCCAGTGAGACCTAGACAGGCCAGAGAGTTCAGAGGGGAGAAATTTAATGGAGTATAACAAGGGCAACTATAAAGCCTTGCACCTGGGCAAGAACAACCTCAGGTACCAGCATAGGTTGGGAACTGACACTACTCTGCCCTGGTGAGACTGCAACTGGAATATTGTTTCCAGTTCTGGGCCTCTCAGTTCAAGAAGGACAGGAAATTGATAGAGTCCAGTGCAGAGCCACAGAGATGATTAAGGAAGAAGAGCATCTCCCTTACAAGGAAAGGGTGAGGGAGAAGGGTGTCTTTTCTTGAAGAAGAATGAAGGGTGACCTCGTTAATGTTTATAAAAATGTAAAAGCTTAGTGTCAGGAGGATGGAGCCAAGCACTTCTCAGTGACATCCAGTGACAGGACAAGGGGCAGTGGGAGCAAGCTGGAACATAAGAGATTCCACATAAATTGGAGAAAAAATACTTCTTCATGATGAGGGTAACAGAACACTGGAAGAGGTTTCCTAAAGAAGTTATGGAATCTCCTTCTCTGGAGACATTCAAATCCCACCTGGGCACATTCCTGTGTGATCTAAACTAGGTGCTCCTGCTCTGGCAGGAAGATTAGACTAGATGATCTTTGGAGGTCCTTTCCCTTTTAATCCCTGACGTTCTGTGATTCTTTGTCATCAAACCTCTGTGAAAAGAAAATGATTAGCTAAAGTTAGCTGATGATACTCAAAGCCAGGAGGTCATTCAGTGCTTCTGGACAAACTGGACAACCTGCAGCGATGCATCGCTTAAATGACGTACTCAGGGTGACTGACAGTATCTTTTCAGGATGTCATGTCACAAGAAGTAAGGGTTGTGTTTGAACAGCTGGTTAAAAGAATGAGGAATATATCGTCAGTCTTTGTACCAGAGAAAGGACTCCGACACGTTGTTCATCTAATCCAAGGAGTGCAGTTGGGTTTGTGGATTATACGAGTTTAGCTGTTTTGGCTGTTGCTGTTTTAATAAAGACAAGGGTAGACTGCAAAGAATTACAAAGGGAACTTCTAAGTTTGAATGAATGGAAAATAAAATGGTAGATGAAATTCATGCCTATTATTTGTTGTAAGTTTAGTGAGATTTATTGACAGAGGGAAGAGAAAACCTAATGACACAAAAAGCTACCACTCAAGAGTAAATTATTAGGCTTATGAGTGAGCGTTCTGTGAAAACATCATTCAACTGCAGTCAAGAAGCTAGAGCAGCTGTTATTGGGAAACACACAGAGAACACTGTTAATTCGCTAGAGAACTCTTGAGATTATTTGTATCGTGTGCAATTATCATTACTTCATCTCCACCAAAGACCAAAAGTGCTTAGTGGAACAGAAGGAACTCTGAAAAAGGCTAAAAAGGTGACTGGTGATATTAGAATGGTTGCAGTACTAGAAGTGGCCAAGGAAGATCGTACTTTCTTGTTGTACAGAGAGCAAACAATTGAAAGAGGCACAGGAGAGAGGTTTCAGAAAACACAAAGAGCATAAAGAAAAGTGTCAGTGAACAGGCAATCCCTTGCTTAATACTAGAAATTGGAGGTATCATGGCTGAAGTTTGAAAGAAAAAAGAGGAGACTTCTTTATGAATGGCATAGCTGAGCTGTGGACCTCCCTGTGGCTGGATATTGTGAATGTCAAGCATTTATTTACCTGTGCTTCGGGCCAAAGAAAAACGCTTTGTCTCTCTAGCACTGTTCTGAAGTCGCTCAGGCCTCGGTGCATACTGCTTCTCTACTGCTACTCTTGCAAAAGAATATTCTCATGATTCTTCAGTCTGCAAGTGTGCAGCTTTTACAAGTTTGTGCTGCAGAATCAGGAGGAAAAATAAACTGCTTAACACAGAGATGACCAGAAGCGAAGCCCGATTAACTTAATGAACAAGTAAGAACTGCAAGAGCAGAATTGTAGTCTTCCCATTTCAAATGTTAAGGAATGCAAACAGTTGGCAGAGCTGAGAAAAGTAAACAAAACTTCTGCCTGGAATAACGGAGATTTTCAACCAGCAGGAAAACTCTAGCATAAATGAAGACAGCTGGAAACTGTCCAGAAGTTAAACACTTACGTCCTCATTCAAGTGAGTCTTGTTGGGTTTAAAATAAGAGACAAGCAGCGAAGTTAAATCAGAGTGGATATGTACAAGTTTCACTGCACATGCTCAGGGCAGGGTACGCCCAGCAGACATCAAGGACCTGTTAATATTGTGTAATTCTTAGGGCTACAAATGACCATCAGAATCTCACAAAATCTCAAGATCCAACAAGAGTGAATTAGCAGACCATTTATGTTTAGAGATTTAAAAGTGATGGAATGCAGGGTCAAATGCTTTGCTGTGCCTTCTTTTATCCAGCAATGTTAAAATATTCAGCGTTGGTCAGAAATCCACATTAAGTATCCACACAAAATTAATGGCTCTTTCAGCAGCATTTCGTGTAGATCCTCTGCATGAGCAGTCTTTACTTCTTTTTTCAATGAGTTTTCTAAAATCAGAGAAAAATACTGTGCTACTATTTCCCAGGGAACACAGTAACTTAAGGTAACACCACAGAATGACAGCACTGGGCTGATGAACAGCAGAAAGGGGTGTCCATCTATCCATACAGTACATACAGTAAGAAGTCTTAGGCTGTGGTCTGACGGAAAGTCTACGTGGAATCAAATTTCAGAGTTGGAGCACTGAATTGCAGTGAGTCACACAGAGAGCCTGAGAGCTGCCTTTGTTCCACTTGTGTCTGAACGTTGGAGGAGAAACAGCAGGCTCCAGTTTTCATTAGCTTATTTTCAGAAGTATAAAATTCATGTTCACTGAACTTTTTTCCCACTCGAGGTCTTTCAACTGACTTTCAAAAAATGCTGTCATGGTAAGAACTCTCACTTCTAAATTAGTCTAACCCTCATGCTTCTGTATTACACTCTTTTGTCTCATTCTTTTCCTACCTCTTCTCTTTATTTGCTTTCTTTTTTTTTGCACACCTGCTTCAGTCATGCCTGGTGGACCTGGGATGTGCTACTACTGTTCTTTGGATTGTCAATCCATGCCGGTTCAGCAGCTCAGGTCATAGAAGGTAAGGTTTCTCTAAATCATGTCTGTTAATTGAGAGTAAGAGTTAATTTTAAGTTGAACATTCTCAATACGCAAAGAGATCCTGAATTGAAGTTTTTCGTTTTCTCTGATGCTTCTTGTTCTTAATTTCATGTAGGGAAGCTGTTGCAAGTTAAGAGCTAAAATTGCCATTCCTTCTGGAAAAGAGAAAGTAAAGCAAATGCTTTGGTCACCACATTTAAGATGGCTTATTATGCCTGCACTCTTAAGATTGCTTCAGAGTGTACTAACCAACAGAAGGCACTTAAAAGATGTGGAAAATACTGGATTCTTTTGAGTGTGTAATATCTGGAAAAGGTAGACAAAGCAACTAGGGTAAATCCATGTGCCACTTTGGCTATATAAGAAATGTGCCAGGCACAGTGTGCATACAGATGTGACTGATACTCGTTAAGTTGTACTGAGATTTTTCCCAGGGAGTGTTTCATCAAATTGTGATTTTCAGATCTCTTAAGTTATACTATTATTTTCACCTGCTTTTTTGGCCTTTTAGTGAAAAGTTTTTCTGTAGTTGAGGCTTACTTCTTCCTACAACAGAGCTGAGTTGCTTCTTCTCTCATTGCATCTTGTCAATACATTGCCTCAGATTTCAGTTTAAGAAAAAGATCACTGTTTTAATATGCAATTTAAAAAAAGATGAAAATATTTGCATATAAGTATTCCTGTATGGACAATTATCCTTATGTGAAATGCACTTTTTTGTCTTGATTTGGAGTGAAGTAGGCTGTAAATTTGTTACGTAAATGACTGCTAAATAACTATGTGATAAGAGCACTAGAAGTAATCTGGGAGAAACAGATACTGTGTATGAAGTACTCAGTATTACTCAGAACAGCTTTCCTTTTATCAATATAGTCATAGAACTGGTGGTGCACCTAAGAGACAAAGATCTAGATAGCTGTCTCAGTAAATAAATGCTGTAAGTGCAAATGAGGAATATGTTTTGCTATATTACAGATAATTATGAGGAGAAGCTATATTCAGCTATTAGAAAGAAGAAAATGTTAATATATATTTGAATGTAGATACAAATTATGGAGATTCCTGCGTTGCATTACATGATAAGATTTTCTTGAGCTGATGAATGACAGTGTTATGAATGAGAACTAATCTGGACAGAACTTGTGCTTATTTTTCTCCCAGTGCTCGGTTTGAAAGTTTTCTTCTGCTGAAACTAGGTGCTGAGTGCTGGAAATAGGAATAAAATCTTCCTTGCTATGTGACACTGCAATTACATGGAAGAGATAAATTCTCCCTGTCATTTCTGCTTCAGATCTTTTAGTGTAACCACTGCAGAAATAACTTTTACTTCCTTTCCCACAGTTCCTTTTAATGAAAGAAAGCATGGCAATGAATTTTTGTAAAAATAATGTGCGTAAACAGAGGGAGATTAATTGATCTGCTGTTAAACATGTTGGTTTTTTATGTTAAACTTATGTAATATCCACTTTTTTTTTGACTGTCCCCTTTAGTATTACTGCTTTACAGAATTCTCCAGCCCTCTGTATATTGTACTATCTTTATGTTGGCTGACCTCTCCTCACTCTCCTCATAATTCATTTATGGCTGAAAATATATGTTTAGCACTTAAAAATGAAGTTAGATATCTATTATATAATACTAAGATTGTGCTATATGTTGTGCCAGAAATTAGAAGTGTAAAAAATAAAATAACTCATTCATAACTTTAAAATTCTTTTGTGTGTTCAGCAAATGCATACTATTTGGTCATTATTTCATGAAAACTCTTAAAAAATGCTTGGATTTTGCTTCAGAGTGAAAATAAACAGGAGTTCTGAAATCTCATCAGTTCCTTAAACTAGCATTCTGAATTCTGGTTTTGTCAGAAGATTGTAGTCTGTTTTACTGCAGCTAGTATTGTACAAGTATAAACATACACATACATACACATCTCCCTCCTTTCCTTCCTTTTCACCCAAGCCATTTGAGCCACAGACATTTTTTGCAGCTTTTCTCTTGTGTTCATGAAATCTTAGCTGATGTAATAATCTGTTCTGCTTGGGTTTGTGTGTGAAGGTTAAAGGTATGTTGGTGTCTTACTGAACTGCCTTATCATTTCCTCCTTGTTTAAATGACAGTTAAGTATCTGTACATAATAATAATAATAATAAGTTTGTCTGGATTTATCTGGTATCACTTCATGTTCCAATACTTCCAATTACACACCTGATAATGTGTCTTAATTTACCTTGATCATCTATGGCTGCTTTCTCTACATTGCTTTCAAATTTCAATCAAAAACTAATCTAGTAAATAGACCATTCTCAGGAGATAGTCCAAAACATGCTGGATTATGAACACTATTAAAGATACAAAATCTGAATCCTAACACTGCTGAAATTTGATTAACAGGATCTTCCCTCTGATTTGCTCTAGCCTCTTGCAGAAATCATATTTAATTCTTCCCAGATAACTATGCAGTTATCAGTGTTCTTCAGTTCCTGTTACTCAAGTTAGCATGAACCTTTTTTTAAATAAGTAAGTCAAATTGCTTAAATGCATGTGGCATTACAATTTTGTCGTGTTTATGCTTTTTAAAAGAAGCTTTACAAATTTCTCACTAACATCTGGATTTTATTAACCAAGCTGAACAGCACCTTCCTGCCCTAAATAATATGCTCAGCAATAGCTTGGCTGTCATAAGACAGCTGACTTGACGAGCAGAATAGAGACATGTTGCATTACTGATTTTCTTTGGCTGTTGATGAGCTAATGTAATGCATACAAATATTTAGCTTGCATTTTTTTCTCCAGGATGAATGGACACAATGAGTATGAATTACTATATACATACATCCAACAAATAATTTCTCTCAAGTAATTATTCTATGCACTTTGCACTGTATTGCATGCATAAAATCACACTGATTTATGCATTTATAAGGATGACCCAATATATTCCTTTATAAGATGGGGTAGTTATTGTAATTCTGTTTTGCATGAAGCACAGTGTTTTATTAATTAAGATGTCACTGTATAATCTGGTTCCACTTTGAGCGTTTGAGCAGCACCAAGCTCCACTTGAATTTAAACTGAATAAGGTACTGTATATTTTTCAGAGACATCTTCAGGCTTTCATCAGCCGTTCTGCATATAGTTAATGCAGAGTTGAACCTGATTTACCAGCCATTAAAATATCTTTCAGTGTAGAACATAGCTAATTTACTATAGAAAATCATTTAGTTAAGTTTTCGTCATCTGTATGAACAGTAGAACAAACTTGATTTAATAAATTTGTTCCATTTTCTCACTTTTCTAAAGAGAATAGTTCTCAGTGCAACATTTTCTACACGATAATTCTCTAAGACAATAAACTTCTTGTCCGCTAAACTATTCCACCAGTTAGCAGATGTTTTTTCTTGAAGCTTCTTAACAGAAAACCACCTGGCATGGATGTAGTGTTATAATGGCTATCTTCATTTCCTCTCTGAAGGAACAGAGGAACACAGGAAGCCTGCAGCAAGCAGCTGTTTTCATGATCTAAAAAGAATTTAAAATTTCAATTCTATGTTCTTTTGCCACTAACTGGTATTTGAAGGATCTATTCTGCTGAAAAAGACCATAATGAAGTAGTTTCTTTCTGTATTGCTCTGACCCAGCTGTAGATGATGAAACACAATTTCTTGAAGTCCTAGTGGTCACCTGAAAGTACAGGTGCTTATTATATACACCTGCTTATTCACTGTCATGCCCACTCATAGATTTCTCACAGCTTTATCCTTTAACTCTGTTATTCAATCTGTGTTCTACAGAGCAGCTGTTGTGTGAAAATTGCTAGCTCCAGGTACTGTTTGTAGTACTTTCTAACAAGTATCAATTGCACTAAAATATTTTAACTCTAATTTATTTTTCACACGCTAAGCACAATGCCTGATCTCAATGACCTTGTGTTACATATTGAACTATAGCTCCTCACTCCATAAGTGAAAGTACTGATTCAGGTGACTGGGAATAGCAGAATATAGTGGTTTACATTGTGTGTTGGTATAAGAGTAGTCTTGATTCACACAGTTGAATGCAGACATATATATTTCAGTGGCCAACTGCCATTTCAATAAACGAATGGGGAAATTAGAGATTTTAGTCTCATTTTATTGTCTCTCACAGTCCAGATTTTGCTTGGATGCAAACTACTGGACTCCTATTGCATGGCTGTTAATCTAGTCTAAAACTTGCTTCAGAGAATCCCTAAGACACAGATGTTCTGAATACTTGGCCCTGCTCAGTGTCTCTGAAGTGTTCTGTGATGGGAGAAAACAGAGATCTCTTCTGCATTATAGATGCAAGTTCTACCACTAAAATCCGAGGTTTGTATTGCATCAAATGCAAGCTTCAGTGTGCAGAAAACAGGTGATATATTCCTAATGCTGTTCCCCTCTCTGTTAGGTGAATCGTCCAAAAAATAAAAATAAATAAAAATAATAAAAAAAAACATGTCTGGGATGTTTAAAAGATTTCCAAACAATTTATTTCTTATTGGAACGTGTTTTCCAAATGAAGTACTTTCTTTGAAGTTTGTCTGTCCTTTTGGCTGTGATTTCTTCCCCTTTCCTTTTATTCTTTTTTTTCTGTTTTTGTTTTTTTTTTTTAATTTAATTTTATTTTGTGTGTGTGTGTGTGCGTGTGTGTGAAATGTGGATATGTGTATTCTTTTTTTCCTAGTGGCATCTTTGCTTTCTCCAAATTCATGCAGTGGCTTTGCCAATTCATGCAGCATGCCTTGACTAAAAAGATAATAAACTGTGCTGTTTGGTGAAATATGACTGCCTTACTTTACATTTCATTAATACTATCTATTTAAGAGAAGCTGTCTATTTATCACATCTATTTCTAGATCACCAAACAATTTTGTCTCATTTGGTCAACACACACAGTTGCCACTATTTTAAAAGAAAACAAAAGTTAGCAATTTGATCTGTGGTGAATTCTATCTACTTAAATGAATTATTTTTATTTCTCATTGGTGAGATCAGATAAATACCATTATACAGAAGACACGGCTACCAGTATACACATTGTGCCATCCCAAATTTGTGCTACATCTGCACAGAACATGTTCCACCTTATATAAAGTTGTTTTATACAAGGTACAGAATCTGTTTTGCTGTACCCATATCAGCTACTTCTGTGCTCCTACGGACCAAGAATGCACTACGAGTAGGTGAGAGATGCTTACCTCAGCACACCAAGAGTTTTATACTGCACACCAGGAAAGGGAATCTCCAAGGGTTTCAAGACTCTGTGATCGTATGTAATTTTTCCATCATAAAGGGAGATACCAGGTCATAATCCTTCGAACCTGCAAATCTCCTCCTTCAAGGGAAACTTTCTTTTTTAAATATTTCCTCTTTATATTTTTATTCAAGCTTATTCTAAGCAGATTTTTGGACGGTAGGGTGCAAAAATCACCTGGAAGTGCTCTTTTTTTTTTTTAATTTTCTTTTTTAACTGTGTTTTGATACTCTCAAAGAGCAATTTACCAGCGCTGAGGTATACGCACAAGTAGTCTGACCAGGATCGTTCAACTGAGGCACAGAAAAGAGGGTGCATTGGCTATCAAGTCTTCATTTCTTTGTTATCAATGAATAGGGTTTTAGGTATGTCTTCTATTCCTTTTAGGAATAAACATTTATTGTGGCATGATATTCTTACATGGAACCCGCTCTGCTTATAACTTTACAAGTCAGATGGAAGTTCTAAGCTCATAGTTTATTTCTTGCTTGAGGTATCTTTATGGCAGCTCTGTCTTCATCTTGAAATAACAGGGATGGAAATGGCAAATACGGTGAGTTGCGTTTTCATTGAAATTTTCCTGATTTTGGAGCACAGTTTCAATAATGATTCATTGGTACTGTAGCCTTACTAAAAGTGTAGAATGTATTCTCCATTGCATACTAGGTTTACTGCTGTCAGTCATGTACTTCATTAACAGTAAATGCCAATCTTGACACAACAGAGCATGTTAATTTTACTGACACAATACATGTGCATTTCTGTTCAAACAGTCCAAGTGTTAATTAAAAACATCCATACAATGAAAGTTAAATATATATATATATCTTCCTATCTGTGTAGATTTAGGTAGATTTTAATTCTTGAGGAAAAAGCTTTACCTTTACTTAATTTACATAAGTCTGAATTTAGGTTTCAACAAAGGAAAATTTTGAGAAAAATAATGCATATGAGCTGTTCCATGTTTGCTGCTGAGAAACAGCACAGAATCATAGAATCCTTAGAGTTGGAAGGGACTTTTAAAGGTCATCTAGTCCAACCTCCCTGCAATGGACAAGGACATCTACATCTAGACCAGGTTACCTAGAGCTTGGGCCAACCTGGCTTTGAAAGTCTCCAGGACTGGGGCATCCACCATCTCTCTGGGCAGCTTGTTCCAGTGCCTCACTACCTTAATCATATAAGACTTTTTCCTTATATCCAACATAAACGTATCCTTTTTAAGTTTGAAACCATTTCCTTTTGTCCTATCACATAGACCAGGCTAAAGAGACCGTCTCCTTCTTTCTTACAGCTCTCAGTTAGATACTGAAAGTATCTCAGATATCAGTTCTCCCCAGAGCTTTCTTTTCTGCAGGCTGAACATCTTCCACTCCCTCAGGCTGTCCTCATAGGAGAGGTGTTCTACCCCTTGGATTCTTTTTGTGGCCCGTCTCTGGGCTCTCTCCAATGAATCTACGCCTATTCTACACAAGGATTTTACATTTGGACACAGGACTCCAGGTCAGGCCTCACCAGCTGAATTTTATGTTTTGGTAGGTGAAAGAAGTAGAGTTTCCCATCCTGCTCTGAAGTATTTTTGGTACCCTTTTCTTTTAACTCCAGTTTTGGAAGCACTTAAAGAATGATGCAGCAAGTATTACAGGGCATACATGTTCACGTGAAATCTCCATGGCCTAATGGTGCATTGGCTTTACATAACAAAATTTTGGTAGTTGGTTGTGCATGGGGAGAGGACTCTGAAAAGAGTCTGACTCCATCCTTTTTTCCACCCCTACTTTAGATATTTATATACACTTAAAATATTCCCCCTTAATCTGCTGTTCTCAAAATTAAATAGATTAAATAGTCTCTAAGCCTCTTCTCACGGAAGAGGTGCTTCAGTTCTTTAAACGTTTTCTTGGCACTTTGTTACACTCTCTCCAGTAGCTCTCTGTACAAGGAAGCCCACATCTGGACATAGTGCCACAGATACAGCCTCACCAGTACTGAGCAGAGGGGAAGAACCACCTCCCTCAGCCTGCTGACAACACTTCTACCAGTGTACCCCAGGACATCATTCTCTGCTAATGCAAGGGCACACTACTGGCTTACTGTACTTACTTGTTCTACTAAGTGTCTTTCAAGTCCTTTTCTGCCAAGCTGCTTTCCTGCTTACTGGCCCCCAGAATATTTTCATATATGGGACTGTTCCTCCTAAGGTGAAGAGCTCTGGTGAGGTCAGTACCCTGATAACTGGTGACTGGAATAGTCTCCTTTCAAAAGAGTGAGCGTGAGCCTCGAATTGCAACTTATTTTGAAAGCGAAATCCAGCATAGGGATCATGGGGCCTTGAAGGCTCACAGCATATCACACAAGCATTTTACATATGCTTTAACACCCACAGAAGTCCCTGACAGACTTTCTAGTTAGTGGAAAGGAATTAGCAAGAGTTGCACATGGTTCTACTTCTCAGTAGTTCTTGTGTGACCAATGAAGAGAAAGGAATAAAAATTAAACCTGCTCCACTATAAATGATGTAACTGATATAAGGGACCGCTTTTTAAATAATATTGTATTTCAATTAGATTTTCCTTTGTTATGCACTCATTCTAGTAGTGTTAGAAAAATTTATTTTGCAGTGCATATCTGGAGCACATATTGAATAAGCACAGAATTGTGACTATTCTGGATTATAAACACGGTTTCCAAAATCTGTGCTTAAAAATGTGAAAATTATTGAAATGTGAATCTAAAGGAAATAGTTCTACCCATTTTGGCCTCTTATAACACTAGAGATAAATAAAGTGTAACTGCACAAATAAAAATTGTTACAACAGTGTCGTGGAAGATTTTTTTTAATAGGCCTAGACCTAGAAAAACATCTTTTGCAAACTGTGAATTCACACCACTGTAATTCAAACAGAAACTCCATTGATCAACTTGTGGAATGAAGGAGGTTCCTATGGAATGTAGAGAAAGAAAGGTAGCCACTAGAGCAGTGTATATTAAGAAAACAGTCTAGTGGTATGGGCTTTGAAAAAATCCTTTCACTTTGTAGATATGTTTTTAAAATGATGTTAACTGAAGAATTTCACATTTAGATAGCATATTTAATGCAGGATAATTTGGTAAACTTCATTTTGAGAGTTATAATATCTTTTGTCAGAAGTGAATTTGATTAAAATACTAAGAAATAAATTTCTATTTATTTTCACCTTTAAAATGAAGATTTAGAAGGGAATTTTAAATCTTCTTGCTAACAGCACAACTGTCATAAATGTGTATGATGAAAGTATAAAGAGTTGAAACCAAAAGTGGAGGAGAATCATGTTTAGGCATTCCTAATTTGCTTCCTCTCTCAGCTTGGAATCTTTTGGAAATTAAGAGGAAAGATCTGACAAGTATGCAAGTGCAATTTGAATTTACCTTTCCCTCGCCCTAGATTTCCAGAAACTGAAATGATACATTCTATTTCTTTTCTGTAGTAGAGGATGTTTATTTCATTAGAGAAGTTGAACTCTGGAAATATTTTTACTTATATATGTCACACTCCAATATAAAGGAGGGAGACGAGGTCCTTTGATTATGTGTATACCTGGCGTGAGATTAAGACACAGCGGGTCAAATGTTAGCCCAACCAGTTTATTACAAATACTAGTTGCTTAGGGATATGGGGATGGGAAGGTGAGCGATAGAAAAGAGATAAAAAGCAAGGAGTCTTGGCAGAAAGCAAGAGAGATATAATCACCACCGTGGATCCAGCGAGGTTCACCTCGTAGTAGTCAATTGATCTCAGGAACTTGTCAGTTCACAGCGGGGGATGGGAGATGACAGCAAGCAGGCCTCAGGGTCTGTCTTCAGGAGTTCTCCTCAAAGATTTTTTTCTTTGGGAGTTCTTCTCCAAAATCCTTGGTTCAGTGAAGGCCTTTTATCCCCCATTTCTCAAGTGTTTTTTCCTTTTCTCTTTGTTTGTGTGACATGTCTGGCCCAACAGATAAGCCAGCAGTGGATGTCATCTTCACTGCCATGCAGAAGCATTGTTGTCTTTTTGTGGTGGTCAGCTTCTCCAAGCAGTACCCCCACCAGAAAAGACTATTTGCCCCTATTTCTGCTTATCTTTACAACCATAAGCAGAGACACTGAGGCATCATGACATCCATCTGGATAACCGGCAGTTATCAGTCAGAGTCTTGTCACCAGAAAAGGCCTTACAAAGCAAGCTCTGAGACAAAAGGAAGGAAAACAGTTTCTGTCTTTCGCAATATATATCTCATATCTTATATAAATCTTATATATAATGGAGTAGTATGTATTAGTTATAAATCTGTGGGCTTGATTAAATATCATTGTGTTCTACAGAAAATAAATACAAAATACTGAAAGTCTGTCAGTCAAGTACAAGAATTTCTGTGATTCTATGAGATAGTCATAGACCACTTCACTGGGACACAACTCTAGATATCAACACCCTCTGTTTTAAAAACCTGTCTTTTTTTCTGTACTTATCAGAATTCCCTAGTTCATTCCAGGTCACCGTAGATGTTCCCATACCAGATACGATGGTGTAGCCAGATACATTCACATCTATGTAGCTCAGGTTGTCTGTTCATGTAACATAATCACAACATTTCAGTTTTAGGGACATCCATTCAGATACAACATCAATGTCTTGTCCTGTTGAGTCTAACATTATGTAGTTGCACTCTGTTAGCCAAAATTACTTTGTGTTTATTTTTCTTTCTTTAAAATAACATTAAAAGCCCTACATAGGACTCCACAGGCTGTATCAACTAGTTTGTTGGTGTCATTCCCAACCAAACATTACAGCTGCCAAACAGACCACTGGGAAAGCTACCAAGCTTACAAATAAGTTAATTTTTGTGGGCAAGTGACTTTCCTGGGGAATGTGTAAGGGAATTGATACTTTTGATCTCAGTGTTGTATATTTCAGTGTTCTGGTTTTACTTTCTACTTTTAGCTGCAATTATCATGTAAAATTAATGTTTCCATGAAACATACTTAGCACTTAAATGAAAACAACTGTTGAATACAAGTTTAGTTTTACCATCAATCATATTTATACGTTTACAGAGTCTCAGTTGGGGTATTGGCTGTGGATCCTAAATTGTACAAAATTATCACAACTGTAGTAAAAGCAGCAGAACTACCATAATCCAGCCCAGGTGAATATTGGTTTCCTTCATCTGTTTTTCCAAAAAAAAACTCAGATTCTGATGATCAAGAAAGCAGTTTAAAGTCAATTCTTCCTCCTCGGTTTTCATAACTGTTTCACCTCTAATCTACTGCAATATTCTGCCATTACTTGACTATTCTTTACTACTGGTACGTTTTGCATATCTAGCAGATCCCACAGTGCCAATAGAAATCCTGATGTCTAGATTTCAGAGGATGAATATACTTGTGTGCTTTACAGGTTATTTGCAGGGTGACGTTTATGTTTGAAGTACATTTATAACTTGCTGACAGACTAATCAGAGAGAGAAAACATCTAGATCTTGTTCACTTTTAGATTTTCTTGACAGCTGTGTGAATATGGAAAGGAAACAGGAAAAGGTGGAGAAGGAAAATGATTCGTGCTGATGGTGGAAGAAAAAGGAAATGAAAGGATCTGGAGAACTCACTGTTCAGAATTCAGAGAGCATAGAACCTAGCTTGCATGATGCTATAAATGCAGCTAGATTAAGACTTCTGTAGAAATTCTGACACATCAAAGTTCAAGCATGAGTTCAGATAAGATTAAAATTTTATGCATCATAGCTATGCTATTACTTCATGACACATATCTGAGCTTATCACCAGTAAAATTGTTGAGGCTTCTGCTATTCAACATTCTAGACAATATTAAATTTTTTTGCTACATATGTACAAAACAAAACATTTGTCTAAACATCTATATACATATGTAAATATAAATATGTATATATTATTATATTATTATTTTACTTCCAGTAGTACAACTTTTAAAACCTAACAGAAAACGTAGCTTTTCAAAAATATATCTACTTGTTATTCCACGCTGTGAATAACCCATGGAGAGCTGCTGGCAGTATGTTGCAAAGAAAAAAGAGTTATTTCAGAAAATCAACATGATAGTAGATTTGTTAAAGTGAATATTAACAAGCTGTAAACTGCATTATCTAAAATTTCACTTTAAATTGATGATCCTAATATGAATTATTATCTACTCGATAATATGCTGTAAATCATTTAGTCACCACACAGGGATCAAAGATGTCAATTGTAGATAACTCTAGCTTTGGTAAAAATAGACATATGTCAATCTGAAAGTAATGCCTCTTATTTATTTTCATGGAAAATACAAATAGCAGATCCAAAGAGCACAATCACACTATTTGATAGAGCAAATTTTCAGCTACAAAACACATAGTCACCACTAGTAGCCAATTCAGATGGAAAAGATGATGGAGATGTTCTTCATTTTGTAGTGTGACAGTTGAGCATGGCCATCTAGAATACAGCTTCCCTTTCATGTTACTGTTGCCACTGCTGAAACATACCACCCGTTGCCTGTGCTAACATTCCCTGTTTGGTAGCAAATATCAGCAGGTGTTGATCAGTAAATGCAATGTTTTCCACATAAAGGAATTCAGTGATATACCTCTGCTTCATACACACTTCCATGTCAGACACCATTTAGTCAGTGTGCTCCTCTGCTGCTGCCTATCACTTGACAAAAAAGCATAATCATAGAATTGTTCAGATTGGAAAACACGCTAAAGATCATCAAGCCCAACAGCAACCTAACCATACTACATTAATTCTAACAACCCACCACTAAATCATGTCACTGAGCACCACATCCAGATGGCTCTTACACACATTCAGGGATGGTGACCCAACTACCTCTCTGAGGAGTCAATTCCAGTGCTTAACAACCCTTTCTGTAAAGAATTCTTTCCTGATATCAAACCTAAACCTCTCCTGGCACAACATGAGGCCATTCCCCCTTGTCCTCTCACCTGTCACCAGTGAGAAGAGACCAACCCCACTCTCACTGCAATCACCTTTCAGGTATGTAAAGAGAGTAATAAGGTCTCCTCTTCCCCAGACTTAACAGCCCCAGTTAATTTAAACACTCCTCATAGGACATATTCTCCAAGTCATTCACAAGCCTTGTTGCCTTTCTTTGGACCTGCTCCAGCACTTCAGTGTCCTTTCGGTCTTGAGGTGCCCAAAACTAAACACACTACTTGAGGTCGGGCCACACCAGTGCCGAGAACTGGGGGAGAATTACTTCCCTGGTCCTGCTCACTGCTCCATTTGATACAAGCCAGGATGCCGTTGGCCTTCCTGGTCTCCTGGGCACACTGCTGTCATGTTCAGCTGACTGTCCATCATCACACCAAGGGCCCTTTCTGTCAGACAACTTTCCAGCCACTTCTCCCCAAGTTTGTAGGGATGCCTGGGGTTATTGTGACCAAAATGCAGGAGACAACACTTGACCCTATTGAAAATCATACAATTTTCCTTGGCCCATCCATCCAGGCTATCCAGGTCCCTCTGTAGTGCCTTTTTCCCCTCTGACAGATCAACACTCCCTCCCAGCTTAGTGTCCTCTGCAAATTTACTGTGGGTGCACTCAATCCCCTCATCAAGATCGTTGATTATGATGTTAAATGAGAATAGCCCCAGTACTGAGCCCTGGGGGACACCACTTGTGACTGGCCACCAACTGGATTCAACTCCAGAACAGCTCTTTGGGCCCAGCCATCCAGACAGTGTTTCTCTTAGCAGAGTGTATGCTGACCCAAATCATGGGCAGCCAGCTTCTCCACGAGGATGCTGTGGGCGACAGTGTCAAAGGCTTTACTGAAGTCCAGGGAGACCACACTGACAAACTTACCTTCGTCCACTAAGCGGGTCACCCTGTTATAGAAAGAAATCAAGTTTATCAAGCAGGATCTACCATTCATGTACCTGACCCCATGATTGACCTTTGATTGAAGGAATTTTATGGAATATTGCTGGGATTGTCCAACTTCTATTGCTATATCAACAGGGGAAAAAATCATAGAATCATGAAAGAATTATAGAATATCCCAAGTTAGAAAGGACCCATAAGGATCACTGAGTCCAACTCCAGGCTCCACACAGGCTCCAGATGCTTCTTGAACGCCAGCAGCTTCAGGCCATTACCTTTGCCTTGGGGAGCCTGTTCCAGTGCTTGACCACTCACTCAGTGAAGAATCTTTTCCTGATATCTCACCTGAACCTCCCTTGTCACAGCTCTGTGCCATTCCCTTGAGGCTCTGTTGCTGTCACCAGAGAGAGCTGCTCAGCATCTGTCCCTCCACTCCCCTCCTGAGGAAGCTGTAGGCCACCATGTTGTCTCCCCTCAGTCTCCCCATCTTTAGACTCGACAAAGGAAGGGATTTCAGCTACTCCTCATTTTTATTTGCTTTCTCCAGATTGCATTTAATTTCTGGGAAGAAATTCCCACAAAATTAACTCAACTTCCTCTGTTTCCTCTCTTCTTATGGTGCCTACCAAAAATGTACATCTGCACATCTGATGTCCTAGGACTATGAACAGTCCTGCTGATCAGTAATTTATACTGTGGAAATAATTATTTTGTCATTATTAAACAAAAATATGTGTGATAGAGTTAGCTAAGATATGTGTTTTAACATCCTTATCGCTGCTGACCTGTACAATATACTCTGTACAGGCAGTCTGGTATTGCATGTGCACCACAATTAAAAATACACTGCAAGTAGGAATATAAATCAGTTGTAATGGTTTAATTTGAAGAAGTGGAAATCCAAAAGATGAAAGAAAATAGAGGAAATGCATATTTATTCTGAGAGTGAGACAGTATTGATCTATAAAATTTTATCTTCTCTGTTCCACATCTCTTTTTTAATTTGCTACCAACTAGAAATAGAAATGTCATTCTGTTTCCATGTGCACTGAATAGTAATTAAAATATAGATTAAACTACTACTTCCTCGAATTTGACTCCCTTAGAACCCCAGATTGTAATTGAACTTGTGCCAATAAATACACTTTTTCAATTTTCATCACTTGAAGACATCAAAATTAAAGAAGAGTTTTGAAGTACGGTCCAAGATACATTTCTCTCTTACTCATACAGTGAATGCTGCTTGTTCAGTGCCACTTAATAATATTGACATTCTAAATTTTATATGTGAAATATTATATGTGGGAACTCTGCCTTCATTGGTAACTTTGCTGATAAAGAGAATAATCCACTACAATACTTCATTTTTAAAATTTCTCATTTTCTTTTGTGTTTCCTTAACACGTTTGATAAGTGACTTGATTGCTTTGTTTTTCTTTTTTCCATTATTTCAATTTTTTGTTTCTCTTACTGGAAAATTCAGTTTGAGGAGAGTGACATTGCATCAATTGGTGATACTATTGTTGAAGTGGATAAAATCTGATTTATATGAGTATGTTGTCATGGTTTTATGATTTCTGTTATCAGTATTCCGGATCATAACATCATGTTGTGCACTGGGAGTTAAAAAATTAATGCTTAAGTTCTGTGCATTGCCAATAGTTTTCTGGTACCTTCTGTGTAATAGAAAAAGAACTATAAAGCCCAGAAGACTTCACTGTTCTGTTTTCGTTTTCCATTCAGAGGGAAAGATAAAACTGCTCAGGAGTCATGAGACTGCCCTTTTTTTTACTTCTGCTTGTCTCTGTGGTGTGTGCTCCAAAGCTATCTCACCTTCTGCATTAGAGTAAGGCCTTCAGTACTGGACACTCATTTTATTTGATTTACTAGCTTCAATTGCAAATATATTGTATTATATTGTGTTATCTTGCAGTCCACTATCATATTTTGTAAAGTTTTCTCCAATTAGCTTGTTGCCACTGTTTTGTTTTAAAGCCAATCCTGGGGTATGTGTCCATGAATTCCCCTGCCCCGTTTAGTCAGATAACCGGGCCAAATTGGACCAGAACTGTGACAATGTGTTCATTAAAAATTATTTGAATTTCACATTATCAAGTCCTGTATTAAAACGGTTGCTTACTATAAGTTGTTAAGATTTAAATGACTTCAGAAAGATATGTAAGCTGTACGTATTATACCAAGCTTCCTTTACAAGATCAGGGCCCTAACATTTTAACGTCATTGATTTGTGAAAGTATTTGCTAAATACCTCAGGTGTGAATATTGTAACTGGTAAACAGGTTAGTAATGGAGGCAGTGTGGGCTGTAATGATCATGTCTTGGTCGAGTTCCTGATCTCAAGGAGTGTGAGCCTGACAGCAGAGTCAGAACTCTGAATTTCAGGACAGCAAACTTCCAGTTATTTAAGGAATTATTGAATTAGATCCCCTGGGAAAATTTTAGGGACATAGGAGTGAAACAGAGTTGGCAGCACTTTATGGACATCTTTCTGAGAGTGCAAGACTTCTCCATCCCCCAGCATAAGACACCAAGCAGAGGAGGCAGGAAACCAGTTTGGCTGAGCAGGGACCCACTGATCAAACTGAGGGAAAAGAAAGGAAAATAAAGTATATGCAGTGGAAGCAAGGGTATGTGGCTTGGGAATAATATAGAGATGTTGCCTAGGTACAGAGGCTGGATCACAAAAGCCAAGGTGCAGATGAAATAAACTTGGCAAAGGACCTGAAAAGTAACAAAGCGTTCTTTAGCTACTTTGTTCAAAAGAGACAGGAAAAGTGGAATGTACTTCCTCTGATAAATGAGAAAATAGGCTTCCTCAGATATGGAGAAGACTCAAGTACTTAATGAGTTCTTTTCCTTGGTCTTCACTGCCGGTCAGATGACTTCTCACACCTCTCATGTCCTTGAACTTCTAGATGAGGGTTGAGAGAGCAAAATTCCTCCCAGTGTAAATGCAGAGCAAGTCCAAGACCACCTCATGAGGCTGAATGTGTACAAATCTATGGACCTGAACAACATGCATCTCAAGATCCTGAAGGAACAGGCTGCTGTGGCTGTCAAGCCATTCTCCATCACATTTGAAAAGTTGTGGCTGTCAGGCAAAGTCTCTGGTGACTTGAAAAAGAGAATAATTATTTCCATTTGTGAGAAAGAGAGAAAAAAAGACCTGAGGAACTGCAGGCCAGTGAACCTCATGTCTGTCCCTGGGAAGAGCATGGAACAGATCCTTCTGGAAGAGATGAGGAGGTCATCCAAGATAGGCAGTATGGCTTCACCAAGGGCAGACTGTGTATGATCAATTTGGTTGCCTTCTATGATGGAGCGATGGCACCAGTAAACAAAGGAAGTGCAACTGATGTCATCTACCTGGACTTACGTAAGGTATTTGACATGTTCCCACACCTCATCCTTTTCTCTAAATTAAAAAGATAAGGATTTGAAGGGTGAACTGTTAGGTGGATAAGGAACTGGTTGAATGGTCATAGCCAGAGAGTTATTGCTAATTGCTCTATGTTCAGGTGCAGGCTGATCACAAGTTTGGTCCCCCAAGGTTCCATTTTGGGACAACATCTTCATCAGCAGCATAGACAGCAGAATTTAATGCATTCTCAGAAAGTTTGTGGATTATATTAAACTGAGTTGTTCAACTGACAAGGTAGAAGGAAGAGATGCCATTCAGAAGGACGCGGACAGGTTTGAAAATTGAGCCCATGAGAACATAATGAGGTTCAAGAAGTCCAAGTGCAAGGTGTTGTGTTTGAGTTGGGGTAATTCAAGGTACATGTGACTGAGAGAAGAACTGACTGAGAGCAGCCCTGTGGAGAAGGATTTTGGTCAAAAAGCTGAACATGAGCTGACAGGGTGTGCTTGCAGCCCAGAAGGCCAACTATATCTTGGACAGCACCAAAAAAGGGGAGCTAGCAGGGTGAGGGAAGTGATTGTCCCCCTCAACTCTGCCTTCATGAGGCCTCACATGGAGTACTGTGTCCAGGCCTAGGGTCTCCATCAGAGGAAGGATATACAGAACTGTTGGAGCAGGTCCAGAGGAGGAAAATGAAGATGATCAAAGGGAAGGAGCATCTCTACTATGAAGACAGGCAGAGGGAGTTGATCTTGTTTAATCTGGAGAGGAGAAGGCTCTAAAGAGACTTCACTGCGGCTTTCCAGTACTTGAAGGGAGCTTATAAGCAGGAGAGGGAACAACTTTTTTTACACTGATGGTGATAGGATAAGTAGGAACAGTTTAAAACTAAAAGAGCAGAGATATAGATTAGGTGTTAGGAAGAAATTCTTTACTCAAAAGGTGACATGGAATTGAAACAGGTTGCCCAGAGAAGCTGTGGATGCCTCAACCCAGGAAGTTTTCAAAACCAGGTTGGATGGGGCCCCAGGCAACCTGATGTAGCAAGTGGCAGCCCTGCCAACAGTACAGCAGGGGAGTTGGAAGTTGATGACATTTAAGGACACTTCCAACCTTAGCCACTCTATAAATCTATGTTTTATAATTTTCCTAGAATAAATTGTTACCCACAAATCCCATTGGTTCATACAATCCTCCTTTTGTCACTGATCTAAGAACAGAATCTTGTAGAGCAGTGAGGGTCTAGGAAAGACAGCATGAGCAACAAATAGAAGCTTCCAAGTAACTGTTCTTGATCTGGGCTTCCCTTTAAATCTGAGATGAGATCAAATATGAGATGAAAATTTTGCTCCAGGTCAGCACACCAGACTATGCTCAGTGTCTTTAAATATGTGGCAGTCTTTCTCAATTTGGGCAGACAGCCTCTGTTGGCACCTCTAACTGTTAAATCTGGAAAGCTGTCAAACGTCCTTCCCTGTACTTTAAAAGAGAACTTCATAATCTTGAAAATGCATATTTTGGTAATGAGAGCATTAGTCATGACTGCAAGAATTTGTGTCCTTTACATTCAAGAGACAAAAAGAGACAGGTAAAGAGAAAATAAGAAAACCAATGTAATCTTTCCACATTAAAATATACAACAGACTTGGTTAATTGTATTTTGCCTGATTTCTGAGGTTATTTTGAAACAAAAAAGGGCAGGGTCATAATTCAGATCTGTTTTGTTGCGAACACAGTGGAAATTAAGCATGCATTAGCTTACATGTTGTGAAAGAGCAGGCACAGGAGACGTAAGTACTGATGATTCACAGTAATGCTCTCCCTTCCTAAACTAAAGCTCTAACCTGATTTATGAAATGCTGCATTGCTGCCTAGTGGTGAAATGTAAAAGCACCTGCTGCTTTGCAATAATTAAAGACTCCTTGTCCCTCCAGCTGGTATGATATCAACCATATCACAGTTTATGTAGTTTACATATTTGCCTACACACAATTTTCATTCCACAAAGCCAGTGACCAAGCTTGCCACAGATCCCATTCTATTGGAGAGCTGTAATATTCAACTGTACTCAACACAGATTATGTCATTCTCACATAGTTTAGCTTTGTTCAGTTACCATAAATGTCCTAGTAGCCTAGTAGAT
Source organism: Callipepla californica brunnescens (assembly GCA_023055505.1). Taxonomy (NCBI): domain Eukaryota; kingdom Metazoa; phylum Chordata; class Aves; order Galliformes; family Odontophoridae; genus Callipepla; species Callipepla californica. The sequence goes on from JALIRH010000053.1 coordinate 1,349,458, forward strand.
GCCAGCTACACTTGCACAAGGCTGGATACAATAACAACTTTATAGCATATTAAGTGTATAGACTGCATAAAACCAGTCTCGGTGCTGACTTCATCTCAGCAAACTAGTTAGGATAGACTTCTAAAGAAATTGTAATGTTATTCAAACATATATTTTCTCATTTAGATTAGACTTGAGGAAAAATTTTTTCTCTGAGAGAGTGGTCCAGCACTGGAATGGCCTGCCTAGGGAGGTGGTTGAGGCACCGTCCCTAGCGCTGTTCAAGAAGCGTTTACATGAGGTGCTAAGGGATTTGATTTAGTAGCTTGGTTGGTAGGGATGGTGGTGTGAGGGTAGTTGGACTAGATGATCTTGTAGGTCCTTTCCAACCTAATGAATCTATGAATCTATGAATCTATTTATTTCTACCTCCTTGCACTAAAGGTTGTGTCCGTTTATCCTTACTGTGCCATCTGATTTAGGTATGGTATATTTTATTTGCCTGAGGAATTTGTTGAGTGTAGAAGACATGTGACTACTTCAGCTGAAAGGGAGTGTGAAGGAATCATTTGCATCCTCATTTGGTATCTTATATGACAATTACAATTCCAGCCCATAGGAAGAAAAATACTTCATCTCTAGAAAACTCTGTGGCTGCCAGATATAGATCTGCAAAATGCTTGTTACAATGCTGCAGAATTGTTACCACTCTGGTTGTGAGAATACAGGTGCAAATACTAAAAATGCTGGTTGCTTCAAAATTTTTCTTTCAGAAGATGGAGGAATTACTACTGTGGCAATAAAAATATGCTTAGAATGATAGAATCAAACGAGCATTGAGGTTGAAACAAACCTTTGAAGACTGTCTAGTCAACGTTTCCTGTTCAAAGCAGCAAGAACTACTCAGATCTCTTGATGTAATACTTCCATTTTCCTTCTTTCACCTCCTCATCCTCATGAACAACATGTAATGATCAGTACAGTGATGGCTGCCCCTAACTGTCATATCCTCTGCTGCTTCTTCCTTACTTGTAGTATGAGGCCCTGCATACCCTCATCAAATCCTCAGTAATATCTACTAGGAGGTTATTAATGCACCCGAGAAGTCTGCTCAACTACTTGTGTCCTGTTTTGTTGTGCTTGCAGGTTTCTAAATTCAGGTTTTTCAAAGTTCAGAGGTAAAATAGGGTGGGATGGGAGAGACAGTAGATTGTGTTTTATGGAATGTCTTTGAATGGAGAAATATCCCTTTAAGTATGGAAATCTTTTTCTGTGAAGGGGATCTTTATTAATGTCTCTTTGTATTTTGCACTAGCACTTGTAAAAATCAGAGTACTCTTTCTTCTTGTGACCATTCCCTATACATGTTATTACCCACCATGCCTAGTTCACACTGTGTGTGACACCTTGTAATCCATTTAGTTATCTGAATGGGTCTTGATAGATGATGCCCATGTCCTAAATCTTTGGGGTTGTATCAGATCCAAAGTTTCTTTGTTTTTCTTAACAGTGATATACACACTTACCCACACAATCATTCATTATGATTAAAGTAGGTGACTCACTGTGAATGTTTATATTAAATACAGAAAGTCCATGATTGCCCTAGATAATGCATCAAACAATTGATGTGTTTCAATCAACAGGTTAATAGCTCTGTTAGCTTTACCACACACTCTAATCAAGTTGCTAAATATTTTCCACTCACTCTCATCTGTTTCTAGGGAAAGAAGGATAGTAACTATTTAATGCCTATGCTATAACTGTTTAACTATACTTCTATGGCTGAAAAAAGATCATCTTTTAAATAGACTTCTATCATCAAAGAAAAACAGTTAATTGAATAAAAGTACACACTAAAAAGGCTGTGGTTTTATGAACAAACAACCATATGCTTTATATATACATATACACACATATGGAAGTTCTAGATAAACAGCCAACAAGAGTCAAGTATGTGATTAGACCAGAAAAACTGAAAAAATGTCTCGTATCAAAGAGAAACAAATCCACTGATTAGCTTGAATGCACAATAATGAAACAACATTACTCAAGCAAGATCAAACAGGAGAAAAATAGGAAGAATATTCTGTGCAACATAGGTGCATACTTAGTTAATAGTATTTAGGTACAAGAACTACATGGTTGTTTCTCTCTTTTTTTGTCCACCAGAGAGCAAAGTGATAATGACATGAGTGGGAGCCAACAAAAACTATTGAAAAACAGTTTGCAGAAAAGAATGCTGAGCCTGATTCTCATTATATAGGTATTACACCTCCCACTGACTGCAGCCTTCCTTTGGGGTTTACATTATCACTATAAGGAGATTTATGCATAGATCTGGAGAAAAACAACACTCTAAGAAACAGAACAGAATCAAATAGATTAGAACACAACACACAAGTGGAAGGGATCATAGAATCATAGGATCAGAGAATGGCCTGGGTTGAAAAGGGCCTCGAAGATCAACTAGTTTCATCTTCAAAGATCGTCAGCTCCAACTGCCTGACCACCTCAGAGGTAATCAAAAGTTAAAATATATTACTAAAGTCATTATACAAATATCTCTTGAACACTCATAGGCAACTAGCATGAACAACCTCTCTAGAAAACCTGCTATAGTGCTTGATCACACACACAGTAAAGAAATGTTTTTGAAAATCCAGTCTGAATTTTCTGTGGTCCAGCTTTGTGTCATTCAGATGTGTCTTGTCTTTAGTGACCAGGGAGAAGAGACGAGCACCTCATACTGCATTTCTCCTCTTAGGGAAGTTTGAGATAGCAATGAGGTTCCCCCTGAGCCTCTTCTCCAGACTAAACAACCCTAGTGTCCTTGGTCACATAGGACATGCCTTCATAGAATTATAGAATCACTGAAGTTGGAAATGACATACAAGATCATCTAATCTGGGCATCCACCCATCACCACCAGGCTCACTAAACCATGTCCTTCAGTGCAACATCTACCATCTTCTTGAAAGCCACCAGTGACAGTGACTCCACCACTTCCCTGGGTAGATTGTTCCAATGCTTGACCACTCTTCCTGACAATTTTTCTTAATATCCTGAACCTGCAACTTAAGTGCAACTTAAAACCATTAGCTCCTGTGCTATTTCTAGTTAACTGGGAGAAGAGGCCTACTCTCACCTTGCTACAGCCTCTCTCCAGGTAACTGTAGAGTGCAACAAGGTCTCCTGTGAGCCTCCTCTTTTCTGTACTAAACAATCCAAGTTCCCTCATCCATACCTCATAAAGTCTTGTGTTCCAGTCCCCTCACCAGCTCCACTGCCCTTTTTCTTTGGGCTTGCTCTATGGCCTCAGTGTCTTTCCTGCAGCAAGGGACCCACAACTAAACATAGCACTCCACAATTGTGGCCTCACCAGTGCCAAGGACAAGGGGATGATCACCTTCCTAGTCAACAACACTATTATTTATATAAACCTTCTTGGACACCTGGGAGCACTGCTGGCTCATGTTCAGCCTGCTGTGAATTAACACCGCCAGATCCTTTTCCTCCACAAAGCTTTCCAGCCACTTTGCCCCAAGCTTGTAGTGATGCTTGGGGTTGTTATCACCAAAGCGTTGCACCTGGTACTTGCTTTTCCTGAAGCTCATACAATTGGCCTCAGTCTATCATTTCAGACTACTCAGATCCCTCTAGGGCATTCCTACCCTCAGGCTGATAAACGCTTGTTCCCAACTTAGTGTCGCTTGCAAACTTACTGAGGGTACACTCAATTCCCTCATGCAGATCATCAATAAAGATATTAAACAGGACTGGCCTCAATACTAATCCCTGAGGAACACAACCACTGACTGGTCAGCAGTCCCTTAGCTCCCTTCATCACCACTCTCTCATCCCAACCATCTAGTCATTTTTTTACCCAGTGAAGAATACATCTGTCCAAGCCACGGGCTCTCAGTATCTCCAGAAGAATATCAGGGGAGACAACGTCAAAAGCTTTACCAGTGTCTAGACAGAATATATCCATTGCCTTTGTCTCATCCACCAGGTGAGTTACCAACCACCACGTCTCTCACCAGTCCTGTTCTATTGCAAACAGCAGGTCTAATGCAGGTCTTTCCCTCTGTGTCAGAAAGTTATCTTCCATATATTCCAGGAGCCTCTTAGACTGCTTCCACTCCTGCTGTGTTGTATTTCCAACAGATATTCAGTCAGTTTAAGTCCCCAAAGAAACAAAGATTTATGATCATGTGACTTCTGCCAGCTGCTCATAGAACGCTTCATTCCTCTCTTCATCCTGGTTAGACAATCTACAACAGACTCCCAACAGGGTGCCAGCCTCTTTGGCTTTCTCCCTGATCCTTACCAATAAGAACTCAACAGAGTTCTGCAGAGGGCTACAAAGATAATAAAGGGTGTGGAACACCTCCCTTACAAGGAAAGGCTGAGAGATCAGTCTGTTCAGCCTTTAAAAAAGAAGACTCAGAGGGGATCTGATCCACATCTAAGGTGCAGGAGGCAAAGGGACAAGGCTGGACTATTCTCAGCAGTGTGTGGCAATAGGATGAGGGATCACAAACTGATGCATAGGAAGTTCTGCACAAATGTGCATGGGAACTTCTTCACAGTGCAGGTGACAGAGCACTGGCACAGGCTGCACAGAGAGGTTGTGGAGTCTCCACTGGAGATGTTCAAGACCCGTCTGGTTGCCTACCTGTGCAAACTTGTCTAGGGGGCCTGCTTTGACAGTGTGGTTAGACTAGATGATCTCCAACCCCTACAATTCTATGATTCTGTGACTAGCTTCCATCTGTTGCAACTAATGTACTTGTAAACAGGTCTGCTTTTAGCTCCTGGCCTATATAACATACTTAGTATCAGCCTGCCATAGGTGACATCAGTTTGCCCCATGTTGGGATTTGATTGCAAGGGTTACAACAAACCCACTGCAATTTTTATCCTGGCTTGGTGTTGTGCACACTGTAGAGATATTTCGTTCTCCGTTCTGATTGTGATCTAATCTAATTTGAGGAAGTCTTTGCTGAATCCATACTGTAAGCACTTACATAAGATTTATTTGTAGTTTATAGCCAACTAAAGTAAAATATCTTTTGTACAAAGTACTTACTACCTCCCAGTTCACCAAATGTTTAGGTGCAACTTTTTTTAGCGTATGAGTAAAGTCAGTTAGTCAAACAATGAAGGTTCATGCATACACGTAGCTAGACATGTTTAAGTACTAATTGAACTGGGGCATAAAGCATTAACAGCATGTTAGTGGTACTTTAACACTGCTTTACAGTTTTTAAGTCTTTCATAAAATGATTAAAATCAAGTGGGCTATGAACCTCAGGAATAAATAATGTTTTTTTTTCTCTCATACTTTACAGAACGAGACTCAAAAGAACATCTTGATCTCACAGAGTTAATAGGAGTTCCACTCCCTCCTTCTGTCTACTTTGTCACTGGCTACGGAGGTTTTCCAGCCTACAGCTTTGGTACAGATGCCAACATTGGTCGATTGACGAGTGCTATAATACCCCTGCCTTTCTATAGAAATTTTGCAATTGTAGTTACAGTGAAACCAAACAGTGATCGTGGAGGAGTGCTATTTGCAATAACAGATGCCTTCCAGAAAACTATTTACTTGGGAATTAGACTTTCATCAGTTGATGAGAGCACCCAGAGGATAATTATGTATTATACGGAACCTGGCTCTAGTATCTCCCGAGAAGCGGCTTCATTTAAAGTGCCAGTGATGACCAATAAGTGGAATAGATTTACAGTGACTGTTCAGGGGAACAACATTACTTTGTTCATGGACTGTGAAGAGTATCAGAAAGTTCAGTTTCAGAGGTCGGATCGAGCCTTGGTATTTGAGTCTGGCTCTGGGATATTTGTTGGTAATGCAGGAGCCACAGGACTGGAAAAGTTCACAGTAAGTACAATGCGATAAATTCACATCTGATCCAGATATTGAGCTCAGTGCTCAGTTTTTGTGCTAGGAATATCAAAGTAAATATATCACATTTATATAGTCTTCTATCTAAAAGGCAGATTTCAGCATACCCATCTGTTTAATTTCTGAGAGTAATATCTCTGTAAAAATCCAGTATTTTAAATTCTTTTTATCTGGGTATGTTTATTTCACACAATATCAGGAAGAGATAGGTATGTAAACAGGTATGTAAAATAAAGCTGTTTCTACAATTTATATATTACTTGAAGCTTTTCAGGTGTTTCAGAAAAATGGAATGGACCTAAACCACTACTGCAAAGCTTGAATGCAAGCATCCTCCTGCTGTATTCAGTCTGGAATTCTCAGCCATTGAGCTTCCACAGTTATTAAGCAGGCAACCAATTGCCAAAATGTAACAGAAATGTCACACATTTTATGTCTTGTTTTTGTACTTCTTCTGTACTTCAAAAATTGCACAGTAGTTTGTGAGATCTGTATTTCTTCCCAAAAATTAGTAGAACTGCACAAAACTTAAAAAAGTATTTGCTTTAGGAAAACAATACATTCTTTCCAAAGCTCAAGTGTGTTGACAGGTTGTGAGCTTCATAAGATAAGCAACAAATTAATGAGCTTGTATAATTTATCTGTCTAATCTTAGCACCTAGGAATTACAAGGATATATTGATTAGTTGCAAATAAGAAGTAGAAAGGGATATGTAGGAAAACTGCCTGCTTGTGCTACCGTACCTAGACACTTAGAATGACTGAACTATTGGGATTTTCTAATTACTAAGTGGGAATAAGATACATTCAAGAAAATCAGTTGGTTTTGGTACCCTACCTGGACAACTTATGTTTGATAATGTCATGGTTTTATGATTTTTGGCATTGGTATTCCACATCATAATATCATGTAGTGCATTAAGAGTTAAAGAGTTAATGCTCCAGCTCCATGGATTATTAATAATTCCGGGAATACCTGTCTCAGAAGAGAAGAAGAACTACGTTCCCCAGAGGACTGTGCGATGCTTTGCATTTTTACGTGTTTTCACTCAGAGGGAAAGATAAAAACTGTCTGCAGTCATGGGACGTACTCTCTTTCCTTTGGGATCACTCAGCATTGGGTGCTCACTGCCGTCTCGCCTTCAGCGTTAGCGTCAGGCCTTTGGTTTATTTTATTTGATTTATTATCTTCAATTCCAATTATATTGTATTCTATTGTGTTATTTTGCTTTCTGATATCTTATTTAGTAAATTAGCTTTCCTCCTTAGATCATTGACACTGTTTTGTTTTTAGGCCCATCTCTTTTTTCCCTCTTCCCTTTTCCCCTTCCCCTTTCCTGGGGCGTGGGTCTGTGTGTCCCCCACACCAATTGTCATGGAACCGGGCCGAACCAGCCCGGTAAACCGTTGACAGATAATCAGTTTATGAGATTATCATCAATAAATCTGGAAATATAGTGGAAGCAATGCATAGTGGCTTACACTCTAAGTCATTTCCCACTGAAGCAGGCTTTTTTGTATGCTATACTGAGTACGCAAATTTCAGCCATTTGTCTGAGTGCTTTGCTGCTATGAATTGTGATGTATACTTCACAAGTGCCCTTGTGTTTTTATTTCTTCATGTATCATATGGCAGAATTATTTTAGGGTAGAAAAATTAAGTTGCTGATTAGCTACTCAGGCAAGAATATTTTGCCCCAATTACTTTCCTGGTTAGAATATATGGCTAACAGTAGCTTTTAGAGAAGTTTAAGCCTCTTCATTTTGCTTCCTTCACCTTCCAGATCTACAGATAAAAGCAAGAGAAGAAAGATCTGTTTTCCAAACGTGAATCACTCATAACATGGAAATTACTAATCACTTATAAGATATAGCTCAGGAGTCTGTTTGGTATCCTTTTATGTGTAGTTTCAGTAAACTGTTTGGTTAGTTTTACATTGTTCAATATTTGATTTGGCCATTATTAAATTTTAGGAGAAAAGAAGTGACTCAAATCACTGAGTTGTTATCTCAGATTGTCTGCAAATATAGGAAGTACCAACTTAATGAGTTTCATGGCCTTTGATGGTTAAAGAACAGCTGAAGAACCTCAAACTTTGTTTCTTTTTCCTTTCTGAAGTGTTCGGAAATCCAACAAATGTGTTGCTTTCAAAATATTCCCTTGCTTATAATTCCCCAAAGCTTCTAGGCAAGGGAGTGAGGATATCAGCACTGAAAACAGGGAGCCAGAAAGTAAGAAAAGACATGGCAGTGCAAACAAACGGTAGCTGCTCTTAAACTGAAATTTCCTTTTGTGTTTGTTTGTTTGTTGTTTTGTGGTTTTAAACAAAGATGAATACATTTTTTTTAGGAGTTATGAAGAGACAAAGGCTAAATCTGGCAGCTTCTTCAGACTCTTGCCTACAGAAAGTTCAAGAGTAGGAGGGCAAAATATGCAGAGCGAGCGGAACAGGAAAACACAGGTCATGCGTGATAGATGTCCATACTTGCCTTTTTACCCTATGTGTCTATCACGCCTAAGTCCATTAAGCCTCATAACAAGGGAATGTCCCCCACAATTTTTTGAATCTTTGTAATCTAGAAGACAAGATTTAAATGATTAGGATGAATATTTTTGCTTCTTCATCATGTCAGAGTGAGAAATGTGAATTGCTCAGAAACATTTGTTAATCAGATATCCCTTCTCCTTTCTTTGATTTGAAGTTTAAACCTTGTTTCTCCCCAAATCTCTTCACCACTTAACTGTATTCCCTACTATCCTTGACTCATTTTTATGGGTTTTCACTTGCAATTTTTGCAATAGCAAAGTAGTTTTTAACTAGTAAAAAAAAGCAGACAACTTCAAAGAATCTGAGTCAGAACCTAAAACTATATCTTTCAGATGAAAGATGAAGTATGTAAACAGTGTAACAATTCTCTTGACCTTAAACTCATAGTCAGGCAGCTTTAAAGTTTTCTGTAATACCAAAACATGAAAACTTATTTATACTTTTAAACTGAGTTTATTTAAAAAATAGCATATATGTATATGGTTATATATATATGTACGTATGTATATATGTATGTATATATGTATATATATACTTCGGGTAATTTTTTTCCAAGCAAGTAAATAGCTTTATAGTCTGTTTTCAATTTATTTTTCATTTTTGTGCATGCTGTATGAAATAAATATTACTTCTTAGAACTGTTTTTGTTGTTTCACGCAGGGCTCAATTCAACATCTGACCATCAAATCTGACCCAAGAGCTACTGAAGATCAATGTGAAGATGATGATCCATATGTGAGTACTCTTAAAAATACTTTTTTTTTCTATTCTCAGTGTCTGTATACCTGATTTCAAAGTCATTTAACATAGGATATTTTTCATAGGACTAAATGTAGTATATACTCTTACTAACATAATCCAATTTTTTAAATTCTCTATATATCTATCTTTTTTTTACTGTGTAGACTGCAAAACTGTGATAAAAAAAAAAAAGTCTGTAACTTCTTTCAGAAATTGAACAGTGCTTTACATTTATCTCAAAGGTCGTCTTCATGAAATATCCTAGGTGTTGGAACAAGTTGACATCATGAGACTGAGGCTTCAGTAATCTGGGAAATTAAATAAATAAGCATATATCTATGTACATACACAGATACAAGTTCTTCCTACATAAAGTAGATAATTCCTTGGAGAACATTATTTTTCCTCTGACTTTTATGAACCGTCTGTTATGATTGGGTTTACACAGGCTTCAGGGGACAGCAGTGGCAATGGCAGTGTTAAAGAATTTGAAGGCATTCCTGAGATACAAGAAGAACTTGAACCTTCTCATCTTCTCATAAGGGTAAATTTACTGGATTAATTCACTTTGCCTTTCTGGTTTCATATTACTTTTTTAGATAGTAAGGTGTAGATTCTGCCACTAGTTTTTCCTTTACAGCAGCTTCCAAAGGCACCTCTGGGGACGTGTACTTATCCACAAGAATGACTTCACTAAACTGGATCAAAAAGGATGGTTTATTTGATGAGAATCAACAAGTACCTTGAGAAAAGTGTAAGAACAAGGAAAGAATACAAATTTGGCAATTACCTGGAATACTCATTTGTTGTGGCTTAACCTGGCAGGTGGCTAAGCACTGCACCATCTTTCATTTACTCTCCTTTTTCCCAGCGGTATGGGGGAAAAAAAAAAAATGTGGAACTTGTGCATTGAGGTAAAATTATTTCCTAAGATAGAGGAAAGGAAAAGGACAATAATGTGTATACAATTGATGCACAAGAATGTGATCACCACCCGACAATTGATGCCCAGCTAGCCCCCTGAGCAGCAGAAGAGAGTGAGATGAATTTTCACTCCCTACAAAAGTCTTTCTGCTTAATGTTATAAGTTATAGAATATTCCTTTGGTCAGCTTAAACCAGCTGTCCCAGTTCAGTTCCATCACAGATCTTCTTATCCATTCACTGAGGATGGCCTTGGCTCTGTACAACACCACTCAGCAGTGGCTATAAAAGTCAGTCTGTTACCAGTATTGTTTTTCTCCTGGAACCAAAATTTAGCATCATAACAGACACTCTGAAGAAAATAACTCTGTCCCAGCTGAAACTAAGACTGTATACACCCCTTATTCTATACCATTTACACCATGCTCAGGTCCCACACTTTGCACACATCCTAACAGTTAGGTGACTGTAATCAGTTTTGTGTTTTGTTTTGTTTATTTTTTAATATATATATGCACGCACAGATTATTTCCAAAGTCTACGAGCCATCCATTTTAATTGTCAAAGATACTTATCTAGTTCATAACTTTGGGCTTTATCCATCATAACAATCCTTCAGTGCAGGAGGGATGATTCAGTGCTGGCTTACTGTTTACAGATAGTTCTGGTTCCATTGGAGTTCATTGTTCTTTAGCCTGGGTAGATGTTACTTCATTACTGTTGACAAGACATATAACTACTATAATAATGATGACATGTAGTATTATGCAGTAATTTAACATACAATTTAAATTATTGGCTGTTCTCACTCAGCATCAAATCACCTTGTGGGACACAATGGACATTCCTATGACAGAGGGATTGAGTTCCTAGGCCCATCTCCCTTTTCCATTTCCCCTTCCCCTTTCCTGGGGTGTGGGTCTGCAGGTCCCCCACACCAATCGTCACGGAACCGGGCCGAACCAGCCCGGTAAACCGTTGACAGCAATGTAAATCATGGCATACCACTTGGCTGCCTCTGCCTCTAGTTCATACTGAAGTTCTAGTATGTCGGGCAAAGCTGCGTTTAGTGGTGGCATAACACCATTCAGGCCACAATAGTCCACTGTTAGCCTCCACCCTCCATTGGAGTTTTGTTCTTGGCCATATGGGACTGTTGAAGGGTGGGTGAGTCTTGCAGATTACTCCTTGGTTCTCCAGATGCTGAATCAGCAGATGAATGGGAATCAGGGAGTCCAGGCTGGTCCAGAACTGACATATACTGATATACAAGTTGTGGTAGTGATGGATACCTGCTTTTCTTTTACTCTTAGCAACCCCACCACAGAAGGATCCTCTGAGAGACCAGGCAAAGTAGACAGCTGCAATGCCCTCCATCTCCAAGGCAGCTATACCAAACGCTTACCAATATATTTTTAGGTCCTTGAAATACCCTCTGTTGAGATAATCTATACTAAGGATGCATGGAGCTTCTGGGACAGTCACAATGGAGTCCCCATCACTCAAAACATACAAATAGGTTTTGCCTCTTTATAACTTGGTGACTTTCTGGGCTGTGATGTCACATTGTTGGTTCACGTCCAGCTTTCCATCAACCACTACTTCCAGGTCTTTCACAGCAGTACTGTGTTCAATATTTCATCCCCCAGCTTGTACTGGTAATGAGGGTTGCCACAATCCAGGTGCAAGATCTTGCATTTAGATCTGTTGAACTTCATGAGGTTCACTTGGGCCCACTGCTCAAGCCTCTCTAGGTCCCTCTGAGTGGCATCCTGTCCCTCTGGAGTGTCAACTGTACCCCTTAGCTTATGTGTCATCCTCAAAACTAGCTCAGGATGGACTCAACCCCACTGTCACTGTCACTGTTGAAAATATTAAAGAGTATTGGCCCCAGCACCATCCTCTGGGGAACATCACTTTTCACTAATCTCCATCCAGACACTGAATCACTGACCACCATTCTCTGGACTTGATCCTGCAGCCAGTTCTTTGTTCATTCAACTGTCCACCCTTCAAATCCATATATTTCCAATCTGGAGAAATGGATGTTGTGGGGTACTGTGTCAAAGGCCTTACTGAAGTGACAACAGTTGATATCAGTGGCTCTTCAGTTGTCCATTAATGCAGTGACACCATCATATCACTTCCCTGTCTTCCACATGTCTTTTCAGGAGGATCTGTTGCATTATCTCCCCCACCATAGAGATGAGACTGACAGGTTAGTAGCTCCCAGGATCATCCTTTTTACCCTTTTTTAAAAATAGTTGTGATGTTGCCTTTTTTCCAGTCAGCAGGGACTTCACCTACTTGCCACAACTTCTCTAATATCATTGACAGTGCCTTCACAGTTACATTAGCTAATTCCCTCAGGACTCTGGGATGCATCTCATCAGGACCCACAGACTTGTGGATGATCAGGTTCCTCAGGTGGTCACCAACCTGATCTTCACTTACAGTGGGAGGGACACTGCTTTCCTGATCCCCTCCTTCCAAACCAAATGTTTGAGGGCTGTGTAATGAGCAGTTATCAGAGAAGACCAAGGCAAAAAAGTTGAGTACCTCAGCCTCCTCCTTGTATGTTATTAACAGCCTGCCTGTGTCACTCTTGGGGGGAAACATCCTCCTGGACTTTCCCCTTCTGGTCAAGTTACTTGCAGAAGTCTTTCTTTTTCCTTCTGGCATCCCTTGCCAAGTACACTTTGAGCTGGGCCTTGGCTTTTCTGACCCCATCCCTACTCAGATAACAGCTTCCTTATACTCTTCCCACAGTACCTATCCCTGTTTCTACTGCATGTGCATTTTCTTCTTGCTCTTCAGTTTGACCACCAGCTCCCAGCTCAAACACACCTATCCTCTGCCTTCCTTTCCTGACTTGGTACACCAGGGGATAGAAAGCACTTGTACCCTGAGGAAAGTCTCTCTAAAGATCTGCCAGGTCTTTTCTGCAATGGTGTAGATGCGCTTCAGCTGGGCAGCTGGTCTTGTCATTTTCTTAAAGGATGACCCCTTAATTCTTTTTAGGTATTTCCCTTGATTTTCCCCATTACCTTTTCCTGTTGCCCCAGCAGTCGCTGCCTTATCAAGGCAGCGGGTACTTCAAGATCACTGTCAGTAACCTGTTGCTCTAATAGAGTTATGCCTTCCCACACATTCTAATGGGAAGGCTCACTATTCCCTTCATCCCTCTTCACACCTGGTTTAAAGCCTTCCCAATGAGCTCCATTAGCTTTTCCCCAAGGACCCTTCTCCCCATTTGAGAAAGGCAAATCCCCATCCAGAACTTACAAACCTGGTACCATGTAGGCTAACTGGTACTAAAAAAAATAAATTAAAAAAAAAATCTGGAGACAGCACCAGCCACAAAGCTAGCTATTCAAAGATAAGATCGTTTGATTTGTATCTTTGTCCTTACAGAATACAAGAGGCAGAGAAGAAAAGATGATGTGTGCATTCAGTTCCCTTAGCTGTCATCCTAAGGCTCTGAAATCCCTTTTGATAGCCCTTGACCCACATGTAGCTGCTTCATCTCTCCCTGTACAGAAAAGCAGTAAGAGGTTGTGGTTTGTTGGCTGTACCAGGCTAGGTAGTTTCCCAGTAACATCCCTCACCTGAGCACAAAGAAGACAGCAGACTTCTCTAAGGAGAGGTTCTGCTTGGCTTATTGGATGCTTAGTTCCATGTAGGGAGGAATCACCTACAGCCAACACCTCTTCTTCAACGAGGTAGCCTTGTTGTTGGGGTAAGGCTTTTCCTGATCAGATTTTGTTACCATGTCTTAGACTGAGTGGGCTGTTATCACCCTCATACCTGTTATACAGAGGCACCTGAGAGGGGGGGGTGAGGGGGTGGGGGTGGAATAGGCAAGGAGAGTTCTCATTTGCAGCTTCAGGCACAGACTTGCCTCCATCCACTCTTTTCCTTTGTGTTCTTGCCTCTAGCATTCCAATTCTTTTCCTCAGCCTCATGTGGGCTGCCTTGGGTTTGTGTTTTATCTTTTGAAATAACCTGTTTGTACATGGGTGAATTGTGGTTTCCCCACTCCTCCTTTTTGTCCCCAGTGACACTTTATAATCAACGTATTTCATCCTGTTGCCTGGCCACAAGCCAGAGCAGATCACCTACCTGCTCACACCTCACACAGCCTTCTGACTGCTGCCCCATGGTGCTAGTGAGAGATTTATGCACTCCACACAACTGCTACGATTGTGTCCAAATACAGTTAGGGTTGCAACATCCTTCCCGACACCCTGTCTCTCCTTCTGGTGGATACCATAATGAAGTCTCTATCCTTGGAGAGTGATAATCCTGCACTTCAGGGTGTGTCGACCCTGAACGTAGCATGTGATAAAACTTACCTCTACCCTTCAGAGTGCTCGCTCTCCCTCCTTGCACGCCCTGTGGGAATTGCATGTACAAATGGCTGATCAACAGCCTTGTGTCGTGCCACGCTCTTTTGGCCAATCCTGTTTGCTTCACTATATAGTGACAGGTTTTATAGATGGAGGGGGGGTTCAGCCACTGACAACCCCCAGTTCCACTGTCACCCTGTCAGTGCTAATTGCCCTTTACTGGACTTGAGAACTAAGATCCAGATGTAATACATAAAATGGAGTTTGAATAATCATCTTTCCTGATCTGCTGGCAATATTCTTCCTACTGCAGACCAGGATGATGCTGGCCTTCTTTGCCAGAAGTGCACATTGCTTGCTCTGCTTCCAGTTGCCTACTGGAGTGCTGGAATAGATAGCATTCTTGGATTGTTTCAGAATGTTTCCATTTAATGGACCTTACATAATTTTTAGCTCAGCGAATCAGTAAAAAAAGAGGTGTTGTTAATTTCTACAAGAGGTCTCTTTTTGTAAAGAATCTTTCTGCATTTTCTATGACAATTTGCTATTTAGCCAATAACTGACCTTGGCTCATCTACATGAAAGTATCCTCAGAAAAAAAAATATCACCACTCTTTATCTCAGAAAAGACGGAAAGGAGAAGTAGGAAAAAAGCAGTTTTCATTTTTAGTTCACAAGTCTTGAAGCCATTTAGCATGAATTGGAGTAACGGTTTTATAAGATTTTTTTTTTCCCAGGAACAGAGATCTTTTATTCTCATTACCTTTATGTATTTATCAATTTGCAATCATAAAAATACAATCAAGTATCAGAATATTTCAGGTATGCAGAAGGACTGTCTAGTCCAACCTTTTGTTCAAAACAGTATCAACAATCAGGTTAGATCACACTTCCTATGTCTATTCTCATGGTGAAAATATTTATCCCTAATTTCAGTCAGAATAATTCTTGTTTCAGCTTAATGCCCATTATCATTTCTACTGCCAAGCACCACTGTGGTAGCCTAGCTCTATATACCTGATAATCTTACTGTAGATATTGGAAGGCTGCCACAAAACCTCACAGAAGGCTTCTCTTCTCCAGGCTGAAGAACACCAGTTCCTTCACTGATTGCTCATAGTAAGTTCTCCAGATCTTGTCTGTCTTGTTGGGCATGTGCTGCAGCCTCTCCAGTTTACTAGAATCTGTCTTGTTACGGTCCAAATTGGATCAGTATTCTATAGGTGGTCTAACAAGTGCTGAATGAAAGAAGTTTACAGTATCCCTAGGTCTATTAGGGATCCATCTGGCCTGTAGCCAGTGCTACTGCTAATACACACTTATTTACTGACAGAGCACACTATTAACTTATTTTCAGCTTTCCATCCACTGACAATCTCAGGTCCTTCTCTGGATAGCCATCTCCCAGTTTCATAAATTTATAGAATATCCTGAGTTGGAAAGGGCTCACAAGGATCACAGAATCATAGAATATCTGAAATTAGAAGGGACCCACAAGGATCATCAACTCCAGCTCCTGACTACTCACTGGACCATCCAAAAATGAAACCATATATCCAAGATGTACAAAAGCTTCTTGAACTCCACTTGGTAACGTGACCACCTCTGTAGGGAGCCTGTTCCAGTGCTCAACCATGCTCTTGGTGAAGAATCTTTTCCTACTACCCAACTTGAATCTCCTCTGGCATAGCTTCATGCTCTTCCCTTAGGTCATACTGCTGGTCATCAGAGAAATCCGTACCTGTCCCTTCACTCCTGTCATCAGGAACGTATAGACTGCCATGGGGTCACACCTCAGTCTTTCCTTTATCTGAACAAATGAGTGACCTCAGTTGCTCCGTGTACACCTTGTTTTCTAGACTGGGAGTGTCCAACTCACAGCCATGTGACTCATGAGGCCCTGGATAGCTAGTACAGTGGCCCCATGAAGTTGTTAACTTTTAAAATTATGTGATTTTTAGTGATTTTTAATGAGTCAATTGCACATAGCTCAAGCGTGGACACAGGCAACAACAGCACACTGTGGAGCAGAGGGCACTGTGCCATGCTAATTCTGCTTCTCACATCTGCCACACTTAGTCATATTGAAACCCACATGTATAATGAATGTTACATGAGCCTGTGCCACTTGGCAAGTAAAACTCATTGATTACGATAATAATATTTCAACATACCTACATGCCTGTGAAGATAAGATATTTTTGTTATTAAGAAGACATCTAAGTTTTCTTGTTTAATTATTAAAAAAGCTTTTATTATTTTATAAAATATGTTAATAATTTAACATATTCACTGAGAAAAAAGTATCCAGAATATCCATGTGGTGCTGACAAACTTTCTGATTTTCAACATCTCAAAAAGCTCACAAAAGCTATAAAATCATTTGTGATATGTTTTGATTAGTTCTTAACATGTATTTGATTTGTTTTTCTGCTTACTGTGACATATGGAGCAATATATGTGTAGAAATTTCCTAAACAAACTCAATACACAAGTATAATAAAGACATGATTACAGAAGACAGACATACCTACATGTATTAACTTTTTCTCAGAATTTATAAATTTACTCAATTGTGTGTTTAATGCACTCTTTTTTTTTTTTTTTGTATGAAAGTAAGATAATAAGTTAAATGTTTTATGATAAAATCTTGCTTTCCATTTTGATATGGGAACTTGAGAGTAAGCTTCAAGATGGCTGAGAAAATTATCAATTTTTTTGTACATGTGGAATCCCATTTTCAGTTGAAATAAATAGCAGCAAATTTTCAAACAGAAGGTATAGAGTTGCAATCAGACATAAAATTCAAATAAAAATTTGATCGTCTCTTTACTAGACTTTCATGAGAAAGTCTACTAGACTAATCAGAGAAGAAAATACATCATGCTTAACAATCACTCCTTGTTCATGTCATCGATTTTTTTTGGCAGTACATTTGTGAACAACAGTTTTCAAGCATGAAGTACAGGAAGAGTAAAATGAAATCAAAAAGCCCTCTCGAGCACATTGAAAACTCATTAAGAACTGCAATACCTTCCATCAATGTTACATTAGTTTCACAAAATAAGGCCAAATGACCTACTAGTTTTATGATTTTGTTGCCTTCTTTTTAGTAAATAAATAAACATAAGTAAATAATTAAGTTCTGTTACTTTCATGCATTAATTTATATATATATTTATATGTGGCTGAAGACAATTCTTCATTCAGTGCAGCCCAGGAAATCCAGAATTTTGGACACCCATGCTCTGGATCCTTCACCATCACTGTTGCCTTAGGATTGTTTTATATCTTTTTTATATAGTATAGCCCAAAACTGTACACAGTGTTCAAGGGGAAGCTGCATCAGCACAGAGCAGAGCAGGACAAACCCTTCTTTCAACTGGCTAGTGATACTGTGCCTGATGCTCCCCAGGATATAGTTGTCCCTTTTAGCTGCCTGGGCACACTGCTGCCTTACACTCAGCTTACTCTGAACAAGAACTTTAAACCTCTTTCTGTACATATATCCAGGGTTGCTCCAACCCAGATACAAAATCCAATCTTTGTTCTTGTTCAGCTTCACATAGTCAGTGATTTCCCAGCTCTGTAATTTGTCAAGAGCTCTACAGGGCCATTTTACCACCAAGGGTGTCAACAGCTTCTCCCAATTACTGTAATCTGCAAACTTAGTATGCATACCTCCTGCATCCAAATAATTTATGACAATGATAAAAAGCCCTAAACAGGATCCCGCAGAAACCTACTAGTGACTGGTCACTAGCATGATGTAACCGAATCTACTATAATTCTTTGATCCAGACTCATTGTTCGTATTAGATTTTTTGTCTAACTGTATGCTGGACATTTTATCCTGAAGGATACTGTGAGAAATAGTATCAGAACCTTTGCAAAAATCCAAAAAGACTGTATCAACTGGCTTCCCTTGCTTGACTAGGTGGGTAACCCTGTCATAAAAAGTTAAATTAAGTTACTTAAATAGGACTTTCCACTCATGAACCTATATTGATTGTGACCTATGACAGCATTGTCTTTCAAGTGTTTTTCAGAAACTCCCAGAATAATCATCTCCATACTGCTGCCAGACACTAAACTGAGACTGACAGGCTTGTAGTTGCCAGATTCTACTTTCTTGCTCTTTTTGAAAACAAGGACAATGTTCGTCATTTTCCAGGCAACAGGCACTTCTTCAGATTCCCAAGACCATTAAAAACCATTGATAGAGGTGTCACAAAGACATCAGCCAGCTCTCTGAGTACCCTGGCATGAATCCTATCAGGACTCATAGGTCTATGTGTATCAAGGTAGAGCAGCAAATCCTGTACAAATTGGGAATTGGCTGGGAGTTGACCATTACTGCAGCCACAGTCCCTCCAGCTTAGGAGAGAACTGGGGTTCCCAGATCCCATCATTAGCTTTGAAGACAGAAACAAAAAAGGCATCAAAAATCTCTGTGTTTTTTTTTTTTTTTTTTATTATTATTATTATTTCCTTATTTGTGAGATGATCATCATCATCAAATAACAGAGCAATAATATCTCTGGTTCTCCTTTTGTTGTTTAAATAATTCAAAAAACCCTTCTTATTTGTCCTCGGCAATACTGGTCAGCTTAAACTCTAATTGAACTTCAGTCTTTTGAGTTACCTTCCTACAATGACGAATAATATCTCCATATTCCTTCCATGTCATCTGACCTTGCTTTCAGTGGCCATACATTTTCTTTTCCTGCTTAAGCTCTAGAAAATGATCCCTCTTCAGCAAGGACAGTCTTTTGCCCTGCTTGCTTGACTCCTGACATTTTGGAATCATCTATTCCTGTGCTCTTAAGAAGTGGTACTTAAAAAGTGAACAGCACTGATGAACTCCAGGATCATCAAAAGCTGTTTCTGTGGGGACCTGTAACTGAATAGCCTGTAGTCTACTCACCCCTGTTCCATGGTCAATGTTTTTCTGGTAGTTTTCCTATGACTACCAAAGATTTTAGATTTGACTACTTCATAGTGACTATGGTCAAAATACCTTGCAGTCACCTATTCAACACCTCAGACCCTCTCCATTTACAAGTAACAAATCTTCAAGGGCACCTTCATCAAGGTATTTTAGGAACATTCTGGACATATTTGTATCAGCTGTGTTGTATTCTCAGTTATGTCTGGGAAACTAAAGTATCCCATAAGGACAAGGGCAGCTGATCTACAGCTATCTCTTTGTTCATTAAAGAAAATTCATCAGTGTTGTTATCCTGTCTGGTTGCCACATAACTCCCACAGTGATATCAATATTATCTGCTATTCCCTTTATACTTATCCAGATGCTTTCAGCTGAGTCATTGCTAACTTAAGTTCCATACAGCCTAGCCTATACCTTGCACATCGTATGAATCCCCTGCTTTCACCTTACCCGCCCTGACAGACCCTTCTGAAAAGCACAGAACCATCCACTGTGACTCACTAAGTCATAAAACTCTTCCCTTCCCACTATATTTTTCTTATGCCGGTGATGTTGTAAATTTTTATTTTTCTTCATGCTGCATGCATTGGTAAATAACATTTCAAATATGCTACCAAGTACCCAGCACCTTGTAGAGCTGACTGAAGGACCTCACTAGCATGCAGTTACTCAAATTTTTGGCATGCCATCTGATAGCATGCCTGTTTTTCATACTTCACCCCTAGCAAGCTAGTTTAAACTTATTTCAATCACCCTGGCTAAATGATGTACAAAAATCCTTTTTCCCTCCTTGGAACAGGTATATCCCACTAAGCAGCCCCACTCCTGGTATTGTGTAGACCATGCCATGATAAAAAAAAAAAAAAAAAGAATATATTCGACCAGTCACCAGAATCAGAGCCATTTATTGATCAGTTAAGCATGTCTGTTTCTTCCAATATTATTCCTTTCTACTAGAAAGTTACAGAAAAAAACATTGCTGGTAGCTCCAGTCTTTTAACCAATCATCTCCAGGCCCTGAAGTCTCTTCTGATTGCCCTAGGACTTCTTTTCACTACCTAATTGCTTCCTCCATGAAAAACAAATAATAATCCAAGGGCTGTGTAAGGCTAGTAAGTTTTCTAGTAATCTTTTACCTGAACAGCTTCCCTATGGGTTGGGTCTGGTTCGCATATTGGGCCCTCTTGTTCCCCTCAGAAGAAAGTCATCTACGGTAATACCCTTTCATTTCTTCTTGACTGTTCATCAAGTTTCAGAACGTTATACGTGCTGTATAAGGGCACCTGGGAGGGCAAAGTAGGCTGGGAGGGGATAATGCCTGACACCCTAAGTAGAAACATGCTCTCATAATCCCTGTCTCTTAGGTCTGCCTTCCTTCTGTCTGGTTGCAAGAAAGTAGAGGATCCTTCACTTCTTGCCTTGTGGCCAGCTGATGCATCTGTCTCAGGGATGGCAAAGCATAATTTAACCAGTTGATCTTCTCTGACTCTCTAATGCCTTTCAGTTTGTTCAACACCTGCCAGAACTTTGACCCCAGGCTGAGTGGTTCTTCTACCTGGGCACAACTCCCACAGGGCTACTCATTTCTGCTTTCAGACACTGAAATAAAACTCAGGCGTGCTCTGCAGCCTGAGACCTGGATGGCTGTGTGTTTCCCTTTCTTCTCATTCACAAATCCAGTCATTTTATAACAAAAGGCAATCAGGTTGATCAAGTATAATTTACCCCTCATTAATCTACAATGACCTGGTTAGCTACTTCTTCATGTGCCTAGAAGCGTACTCCAAGAGGCTTTTGCTTCATGATTTTTCCAGTGATCAAAGTAAGGCTTACCAGTCTGTATTGGTGAGAATTATTCTTTTGGCTTTAGAATAAATGAAATAATTTGCAAGTAAATATTCCAAATGGGTTTTATCATTTTTAAAACTATTTTTTGTATTATTCACACATTGATCACAAGAAATATTAAAAAAATAAAATTGTAAAAAAAAATCTAAAATACTTTACTGGGGATTCTAAAGTATGTTCTGGATTGCATATTAGTATTTGATGTTGGAGTCTGCATCAGAACTTAACAGGCTGCCAGGGTTAAAATATAACATTCAGGAAATATATTATCAAGCCATATTACAAAGTTTTGAATTTGTTAATCTGGTTCAAAAGCAGAATTCTTGGCCCATTATGTCTGTTCCAAGCTACCATGACAGCATCTATCACATTTAAATTTTAATTATATGTAAAATTCAGGTCCCCGTGAAATAATATTGTCATGACACTGAGCTGACACTTCTCCAGTTCTTGAACTGCTGTAGGGAAGAAACTAGTTACATTCCTGTTCACAACCTATACCAAGTTACAAAAATGACCACTCCTTACCTGCCTCAAGACAGTTCCAGGCTTAGATCTGTAGTAGGACCTATATATTCCTTATATTTTTTTCCGTCTCCAAAGGCTTGTCAAGTGTAGATCGCTTGGTCTAGAAGAACAGATCTAACTGTGCTAGTTTTTCTCAAAATCTTGACCAAATCTGTGTGAAAGCTGATGCTAGGCATCAGATGTATACTGTGAGGAAGAAAAAAGAGATGAAATAAATATTTATTTAAAAAAAAATGCATATCTACTGACAATTTGTAAGTAGTAGTAAGTGGTAGTAGTTTGTAAGTGTAGTTTTAATGATGCCAACTGAAAGGTATTATTTGGGAGAGATCTCGATTTCTGGTTTACTTCATAAATGTAGATGTTTTTATTACTAAGCTTTGAGAAACATTATAGTTGATTCTTGCATTATGATGTGTTCTAAGACTTCCTAAACTTTTTTGGGGGATTTTGTTTTTTTAGCCTGAAGATTCAATGGCTGAGGCAGTGGAAGCACCTCCAACAATATTATCTTATCTGAAAGAGAACGATTTCTCAGGGTATCACAGAGCGGAAGAAATCTCTGAACCTGCAAAAATTAAAGAACAAGGCACTGCCTCTTTTTTATTTGTTTTCTTGTTTGGGAGCATGGGAGGAAGAATTGTCATTTATGTTATGTAGGTCAGAATCAGTAGTTTTCCTATGCATGAGAAGCCACTGACATATTTTAGGTGCTGTCAGAAAGTGAAAACCCTAAGACTTTGGGGATCCTGCGTGTTAGAAAAGAATTGACATGTCAAACACTGAAACTACAATTTGTTATACTACAATTTCTTAACAGCAGCAAAGACAAGTGTTAGCAAATACAGTCACCATTCAACTCATGTCTCACTTCACTCCATATGGGTGCTTATAGCAGTCACTGTCATATATGCAGAGAATAAATTTACCCTTCCATAGTGTAGAAGTTTAAGCCATTTAACTAGAGTTTATATTTTAAATTTTAAATTTAAATAGATAGATGGATAAATAAACAAAGCTGACATGCAGCTACAGCTGTCATACTCTACGACACTGTGAAAGAGTTAGGCAAAGGGAAGGAAAGGAAAGGAGAAAAGTCTTCTTCATTCTCCTCAGGTCAGTGAGAAGCATGGCATTTGGTACTGCATAGGTGAAGAATAAGCAACGGGTAGACATGATCTTGAAGCATAGAAGATGTAATACAGTCTGTATCCTTAAAGTAAACTGTTAAAATATAATGTTATTCTCTCTTTTCTTTTGTTTTTCTGTCTTCTTAAGTGTTTCAGAATTACAAAATACTAATACCAATTCTTGGAATGTTTGTATATTTTGGTAATAAGTGATTTATTTTTCTCATAACTAAATGCGATCAGCATGTTAAGATAAATAATCTCTGAATGAGAGCAATTTTGCTCTATATCTCACTAATGAATATTTTATTTAAACTCAGCTACTGTGGAAACTGGACAAAGCGACGGAGAGTCTACAGCTGTCACACAGAAAATCTTAAGAGACGAAGATGGCTCTGGTGCTAGTGTTTTGCTAGGCAAGAGCAGAGAGAAGGTCTGTACAATGGGTTTAATATCTACCCTATTTTTTTTTTACTCAAGAGCAGGAAAACAAAACTTCCACTCATGAAACAAAACTTTTTTTTTTCATCATAACAGAACTCTTTTTTCACTCATTGAAAACAAAACTTTCACTCGTGAAGTGCTTTCATGAGCTGTTGCCTTTATCTATTACACCATAGCATCACACCAAACCAGAAATTGCTTCATACATTCTTGAATGTCCTCTCATCACAACAAATTGAAAACTGTTCACACTATGTCAGAGTTTGGATGATTTCTTCCATTGAGGTGGCATTGATATTTTTAATTCACAAACAAAAATGTTCTTTGAGTTTTATATCACTTTCATTTTGCATTACAGAGAGTGAGAAACAAAAAAAAATAACCAACATAAATCCTCACCACAAAAGTCCATGATTTTTAATTAGCTAAAACTAGGCATCTTGTTTACCCCAGAGTAATTACCTTACACCTGAAAGTCCTGCTTCCTTTTTAAGAAATGTGGCATATAGATTTAGAAGGACACTCTTTGGATTCTCTCCAAGAACTTGTGTGTGAAGGACCAAATGCAAAGAAGCATTTCATTATGTCAGTACCTTACTAGCAGTTGAATCCATACAGAAAGCTGACACGAAAGCAGACTAAACTCCAGAAGGATCCATGCCTGTACTGTATGCCACCGGCTTACCTTAGTTGTCCTCAGACTAATGTGACTTCTTTTTCAAGAGAGTGGTCAGGCACTGGAATAGGCTGCCCAGGGAGATAGTGGAGTCATCTTCCCTGGAGATGTTCAAGAAACATTTAGTTGTTGTACCGAGGAATATGGTGAGTGAGAAATACTGATGATAGATGGACTAGATAATCTTAGAGGTCTTTTCCAACCTTGATGATTCTACGATTCTCTGATTCAAATTGCATGGGAGAAGAGGCTACCACCACCACAGACAAATCATAGCAAATTTTCCATTAAAAATACTTTTTTCTCTTAGCAGATTTAAAAAAAAAATCATTGGCAATATGCACTCTAACTGTAGCTTTCCCTATTGGTTTTATAATATAGAAAGTTCATTTGAAGTTGAAAAATATTGGATTCATAAAATTGTATATAGATGAGTACAATCAAATCGTAATATTAAAACTAAACAATATTTTCTAATGAAATATTTTGGAAAATGCTTTAGTGTATTCCTTTCTAAAAAGTTTCTTTGGATTGCAACTGAAGGAATCTCAGAATTTGTTTTTTTAACTAGGGTACACATTGTATGAAACAGTTGCTAAGTTTTGTATATAATTTTTACTACATTCTTAATAGAGACAGGTGTCTTTCTGAAGTTGAAATTTGTCTGAGATAGTACTTTGTCTTCAGTCAATTTAAATAGTTACACTGTATACACGTCCTGCAGGACTGGGTCACAATTCATAGAGCATCATTAGGTAAATGTGGAGATGGGTATCTATAAAATAAAAAGTATGAATCTCATCAGACATGACTGAAATATTTTTGTTGAATTATAGATTATTTATTTCACCAATGACATTTCACTGCAGTCATATGGGCTAGAACTGTATTTGCTACAACTGAGAAGTGATATTTTTCTCACCTTTGGAAGCAGTATTTTAAAACTGGATTAACTTAATTTCAGATTAGACTGAAATCTGAAGAACTGGGATCTGGAGATGTTGATAGAGAAACTGAGGTTTCAAGAGTAAGTATATTGTGATATTTATTTTGTATTGGCATAACAAAGAGCTTCATTTTACCCATCTAGATTGTGGATGATCAATTTTCTTTGACAATAGTACAGATTTCAAAAGAAATATATATATATATATTTAATATCTAGTATTCAAAAATGCTGTGTAGGAAACACTGGGGATTTCATTTAAAAAATCATTTCATTTAAAAATCTCAAAGACTCAAATGTGTGTAAGTTGGGAAGACGTGAGAAAGAAAGAGGACAACAAACAAGTAATGTCAAGAAGACTCTTTAAATGAGAAGATGCTTTTAATCTGGTTCTGAGAAGGCAGTAAAAAGGAGATAGGAATTATATAATTTCTTTATTTTAATTTGCAGTGTCTGCTATAAAACTTGTGTTTGCCTGCATGAAATATTTTACACATCTTTCACAGTTTCTTTGATGGTCATTTGCACTTTCCTGTATGTTTGTCTTTGTGAAGAAGTTTAGTACTGTTGTAAGAGGGTTGACTAGGACTAGGAAAGATAAATGTTTCTGGATGGGTAAAATTTGAGTCTTGGGCCACTAATTTATACTTGGCCACTGGTTAAATTGAGATGTTCAAAGCATCTTCCTGGGGGTATCTCAACTTCAGAAAGAGCTTGCATGCTGCATAACTCATGAATCAACGAAACCACTTTATTTTGCAGCTACAACATCTAGCTTCATTTCAATAGGTTGTGTTTTAAAATGCCGTAGCTGAGAGCTGGTTCAGAAGCTGTTCAGCTGTGTGCAGGATCAACAGGCTCCACAAACAGAAGAGAACAAGTAGAATGATGAGTACTTCTTTAACACATTAGCTAAATCTGTCACTTCTACCACACTGTGTTTGCAAGTTGAAGTAAGCCTGGTTTTAGAGCCTGAAGTTGTGTGCTGTTCTTACATTTCCCCTTCACTGAGACCTGATTAATTTTAAGAGACAGTACTCACATAAGCAGGGTTATGGATTAAAAAAGAACCAAGCATAGTCAGGTCTTCATCATGAGTATGAGTTTTGAGTGCTCTATTAATAGCATAGAAGAAGTCCTCTGAAATCAGTGGGGAAATGGCTAACCATTATTCTTTGTTCAGTGATCCCCTGAATTCATTTCAGATTAATCATTGGAATATCTCTAAGATATTTATGGGATTACAGAAAGCAGCCACAGTATTTTTCAGTTTTTGATTTCCTAATGTAGCATGTTACAAAGTGGCACAATTCAGAGAGCAAGGATAGAGAAAGTCAGTAAGATCATACATAAGGAGTACATCCATGAAACTAGAACTGTTTCTTTTTGAAGTGGAAGGGGGATAGGGACCAAAGCCCTGAACAGTTTATGAACCTGAACAGTTTGTATGAAATTCTCCCATTCCATGTATAGTAAAAAAAATGAATTTGGACAAAAGAGAACTGAGTATATCTATCAGGGCATTCTAACAATTCTAATTTATCCAGAGTCTTCCTGGGCCACCAGGCAGTCCGGGATTGCATGGCCTTCCAGGAAAACTAGCCCCTGATTCAGATGTAGGACGTCCTGAGTCATCAGGGGAAGATGGATCTGCTGGTCAACTGGGCCCTGAAGTGAGTAACCATTCACAGATAAGTTTTGATGTTGTTCCTGCCATAAAGCAGGATGTTCTAAGGCTTTCAGTCTTAACAGCCTATAGTCTATATAATTCCTGGTAATACTGCAAATTCAAAGATTCATAGAATCATAGATTGAATCATAGATAGAATCATAGGCTTACATTGGAAGGGAACTTAAAGACCATCTAGTTCCAACTCCTATGTCATGGACAGAATTGCCATCCACTACATCAGACTGTCCTATCCAACCTGACCTGCAACTACCCTGGGGATGGGGTATCCACAACTTTGAGCAGCCTTTTTCAGTGCCTCACTACCCTATAAGTAAATAATTTATTCCTGAGATCCAAGCCAGGTATGTCCAACTCAGAGCCTGCAGGGCACATGTGGCCCAGCACAGCTTACAGTGCAGCTTGCCCACTGCCATGTCATCATGGCAGCGGTTCTTCCCCACCAAGTGTGCCCAGCCCACCCCTGGGATATGGGGAAGGTGTAGTGCAAGGCTAACTTATCCTCTCCCACCTGTTTGCACACATTGAGTTACATCAAAGCCTGCATCTATTACATATGGCATGCCACACGTTGAGCAAAATGCAGTGATTGCTGATACAACTATTTTAACCTGCCTTTTGGTGTTTCCAAAGAAAACAAAGCCCAAAGAAGTAAAATCACGGATAAAGGAAGAATGGCCAACAAAGAATGAACAGATGAGTAATTTTTGTTGAGAGAAATAATATGACACTATGCCTAATTTGCAAGGAAATCATGTCAGATTCCAAAAGATTGGTATTATATGCAGAAACATGCCACCAAATTCAATGCATATTGAAGAATGCTTCATAAAGACAAAATAGTGGGTCTGAAAAAAAATTATCATCTCAACAAAATCTTTTTAATAAATTCAAAACCGAAACAGACTCTGTTTAAAAAGTTAACAATGTGTATGCAAATCCGATTGAAAAAAGTCAAAACTGTTTACTGATGTTGAGTTTATTATGCAGTATTTGCAAAGTAGTGGATATAATAGGTCCTGATAATAAAATAGATTTTTCTAAAAAAAGTTTATCTCACCATAATGTAGCCAGGGAAAGTGAAGAAATATAGACAGCAATTGAAGGAAATATGGAGAATAAAGGTGCTGATTTCAAATTCTATGATTCGGCAGCAGATGCAAGTTGCTACAGATATCGCTCAACTTGCCGTTTTCATTAGAGGTATTGAGAATGAATATAATGTCACTGAAGAAATATCTGGTATAGCTACTGATGGTGCCCCAGTGATGGTTGGTTAAAAGGAGGGATTTATAAAACTAATAGAAGATGATGCAATTGCATTAGGCAGTTCACACATATAATGAAATATCATTTCACTGTATATCAAGAAAATTTATTTGTGAAAGTTTTAAAAATGGATAATATCATTCAAAGGTTTTATGATTTTTGAATGAAATCTAGTGACTTATGGAACCAAAAGGTTCAACAGCACCAAATGCCGGGTCCTGCACTTTGGCCACAACAACCCCAGGCGGAGCTACAGGCTTGGGGCAGAATGGCTGGAAGACTGTAGAGGAAATGGACCTGGGGTTATTGATTGATGCTTGGCTGAACATGAGCCGACAGTGTGCCCAGGTGGCCAAGAAGGCCAAAGGCATCCTGGCTTGAATCAAAAACAGTGTTGCCAGCAGTAACAGAGAATTACTTGTCCCCTTGTATTCAGCATTGGTGAGGCTGCACCTCGACTACTGTGTCCAGTTTTGGGCCCCTCACTGCAAGAAAGACATTTTGGCTCTGGAATGTGTTCAAAGAAGGGCAACAAGGCTGGTGAGGGGTCTTGAGCACAGGCCTTCTGGGGTGAAGCTGAAGGAGCTGGGAATGTTCAGCCTGGAGAAGAGGAGGCCAAGGGGAGACCTTGTTGCTCTCTATAACTTCCTGAAGGGGGGTTGTGGTGAGCTGGGGGTCGGCCTCTTCTCTCATCGAATTAGTGATAGGACTAGAGGGAATGGCTTCAAACTGTGCCAAGGGAGATTCAGGCTGGACATTAGGAAATAGTACTTCTGTGAAAGGGTGGTCAGGCACTGGAATGGGCTGCCCAGAGATGTTGTGGAGTCACTGACCCTATGGGTGTTCAAGGAACATTTGGATCTTGTGTTGAGGGACATTGTTTAGTGGCAGATATTGGTGATAGGTGAACGGTTGGACTGGACGATCTTTTAGGTATTTTCCAACCTTGGTGATTCTATGACGCTATGATTCAAAAGGGAAATTTGTGCTGGAATTTGAAGATGAAATATAGCTCTCAAATTTATTATTTTTGGTAGATTTCACTGCACATTTAAATGAGTTAAACATGCATCTTCAAGGTGAAAATCAACTTATCTGTGCTATGTTTCTAACCATAACAGTGTTCAAAATGAAACAGTGAACATAAGCAGCCTTGCTTTCAGTTTTGATAAAGGAATTTGAGAACAGGTTCCAAGATTTCAAAAAAAATCATTATCTTTGTATATTTACGACTCCACTTTCAGTCAGCATTACTAGTGAATTTTCAAATGAAATATATTGAGTTGTAATCAGACATACAGCTTGAAGAAAAAATTTGATCACGTCTCTCTACTAGACTTTTCCAAGACCTATCTTAACAGAGAAAAATATCTTGTGCTTCATAATCTCACCTTGTTCATGTCATCGCTTTTTGACCATACATACATTTGTGAAACAACTGTTTTCAAGAACGAATCACAATAGTAATATTTCATAAAAATATTCTGACAAGCACCTTGAGAACTCATAAGAATTGAAGCACTTCAATTGGACCATATATTAATGCAATAGTTTCACAAAAACAAGGTTAAATGACCCACTAGTTCTATGGTTTTCTTTTTAATAAGTAAATAAATATATATATATGTTTTGTTACATACATACAGTAACCGTATTATTTATTTTATATGTGGCCCAAGAAAATTTCACTCAGTGCAGCCCACACAATCCAAAATGTTGGACTCATGCTCTAATACATGTATTGATTGACTGGTTGTCTCTACAAAGCCAATTTTTCCCCGCCTGTCTGACGTCTTGAATTCATTCTCTGTCATGGACACAACACAGTAAATCAAGTGAAGAGCTAAATATGCATTTTTCGAGGCATGGGAATAGTGAGACATGGCAAGGAAAGCCTGTGCCACTTTTTGATTTCTTGAATACTGACCTTTTCTCATATCATTCTCATCTGGTCTTGAGTTTGCCAAAAGCGTGGATGGCTGAAGTACATGTGGAGTTCAATCCCAGCACATCTGTTTCTGTATTTTCAAAACCTGTTTGCATGAATTGGCTATTTTACATGCAAACATCATATTTCCATTATGCAATTTTAATTACTTTTTATGATGCGATTATTCGATATAGTTTTCTATTAGTATACATTTAAATAATGCTTTGATACAAAACCAAACTGTCAGAAGACAAGAAATACAAGTGCTAGAACTTGAGAGCTGCTTCCTGGTGCCATGTGAAGGACCACATTAGTAATTTCTATTGTTGTTTCATGAGTTGGTGCAAAATGCTTCCCTGTATATGCTAAGAAAAAGACTATCAAATGGCACCTGCTATAGATTTGCTGTCATCCACAGGGTCATGAGGGTCTTCCTGGGCTTAATGGAGTGGTTGGCCCACCGGGACAGAAGGGAGAAAAGGTAAGTTAAATATTTGTGTTGCTCCTACTTCAATGTGATATCTTCATCAATATTAAGCTATAAAAAAAATGTAAATTATTGTTCTTGCAACACAGGGCTGACTGGCTTCGTATTTTTTTTTTAATCTGGTTGCTAATAGATTATAAGAACATATCATAAAAGGCATTTTGAGAAATCCAGATGGCTGCAGTCTCATTTTCTGCTGCATGAAGTGTTCGATATGCAGGGTAAGCTACTCCACTGTGATTCACCAACGAAAAGCTGGAAAGTCTGTAGGAAGAACTCCAGCTCCTAGTTCAGATTGAAGAAGGCTTTGTCCATGGTGTACGTATGCATATAAGAGCTACTGGAATTACTTACGTTTGGATTCTGTAGTCTCTTTCAGGTGCTTTATCCCAAGTTGCACAAAAGCAGGCCTGCTGACCACTAACAAGTCACTTGTGTGGCAGTCCATATCTGTCTCAACTGATTAACACTGCAGTGCTATCACTCTCAGCCATGATATCCCAACCTACCTGTACAACCTGGTCTAGGGAGCTTTGGAAGGGGGTTGGACTCGATGATCTCTAGAGGTGCCATCCAACCCCTACAGTTCTGTGCTACTGTGATTCTGTGAATGATAACTACTAGAATGTATAATCGGTAGTTTAAACTTGAATTTTTTTTTATTGGAAAAGAATTTGATGTGGAAAATTAATTGGAAGAAAAATAATAATTTTCAGGAAGAATATAAAACTGAAATGAAGAGCAAGAAGTCAACCATTTTCCCTTGCTGTACCTGTTTTCTGATTATGTTTTCTACATACATTGATAAAATGCAATTAAAAGTGAAGCACTATATATTGTTCCTGCTCAGTACAATCCCCAGAACCTTGGAATAGTAGGATTTCATAGGATTTCTCCTTTTAAGCCTTGGTTTCATCTATATTGCTATATCTAATTATAATTATTCGTCATGGTTAATACAAAATAGACTGCTGGGAGAAGCAGCAGAATGTACTGAAGAGTGGAACGTAAAGTCAGTTAGCTCCCTGGAGTGATATTTAATACGGTTCTCTTGGTCATTAATTTTGGAAGAAGTGATTGCTATCGTTTCAGTGCTGATGATTACCCATTTTTTTTAGACCTCGCTCAGCCAATTTTTATTGAATACATAAGGACAAGAGATTGCCAATATGTTGATTAAGTCCATTAGCTTCAATGTTACTTAGAAAAGAAATACTTTCTTGCTGTTTTTCAGTCATTTTTTCACATTAGACATGAGAAAATGATATTTAAGTAAAGTACATAAAAGCAAATAAAATAACGTGATTTCTGCAGAATAGCCTAAAACCATACTGGTAATCATATCCCTTGTTTGGTGTCCTAGACAACTTATGTGGTATCAGTATCCATTTCTGTTACCATCCATGAGGATTTTTCTCATTTAAATTGAAAAGCATGAAGACATGACCTATAGTGTTTGATTCTCTAGACCTTCAATATCTCCAGAAAATTGAGATACAATATTGCTATCTGTATGTATACCAGACCAGAACTATTCATTTTGTTGATATAAATTCTGAAATAGGGATTGTTTTCTTTTTAACTATGGGGTCTAATGGTTTATATAATAGACATCATGACATGTGTTGTTAAACAACACAGAACTATGTGGGTATTTTAATTAAGAAATCACAGCCAAGATTTTTTTTTTTAACTTGGTTAGTGCTCTTACTTTAAATAAGGATTGCTTTTCTTTTACAGGGTGATAGAGGTCTTCCTGGTTCTGCTGGTGCAAAGGTAAAAAAAAAAAAAGGAAAAAAAGATGGTGACTTTATGGGAAAACTGTCTAACTCCAATATGTTACTTACAACTTGTCACAGGAAAGGGCTACGAAGTCTAATAGATTATGATTTGGAAACCCAAGCATTTAATTGCATTGGCTTGTGCATGTTCAAGATAACTAAAAGTAGACTGACTGTTTATTTTAGGGTGATCCTGGAGTCCCTGGACCAGTAGGCCCCAAAGGAGAAGCTGGCGCTGATGGTTCTCCTGGGAAACCTGGGCCTCCTGGGCCTCCTGGGCCCCCTGGGCCTCCTGGACCTCCTGGACCTACAGGTCTAAGCTACAGTTCAGGATCTGAGGTATTTTACTACCAAGAATTTTATTACAGTTATGGATCTACTCCCTTGAGAAGGGACAATGTAATCATCTCTATATTTCACAACTAACTAAGAAGGAATTGATGAATCATTTGTTACAGACAGAATCGTATGTTACAGACTGTCACTTTCCTATGGGCAACCTACGATTCCTTTTACTGTGGGAACTTGGCAAGGATTGGATTTATTTAATGACTGGAAGATAGTCAGAGTTATATCTATCTACAATAATTACATGACAGAAGACCCAGGAAACTACAGAAATTAGTCTTACCTTAGTCCTTGAAAAAGTTATAGATAAGATTGTCCTGGGAGATATTAAAAGTCATTTAAAGAACAAAGGCATTATCAGGCATACTCAATAGAGGTTCATTAGTGAATCTTGCCATTTCTGCCTTAGTAATTTGATCTCTTTCTGTCAAGGTCATCCATTTGGTGTATTAAGGGTACGTGGCAGAGCTAATCTTTCTGGATTTTAGTAAGGCCTTTGAGATCATTCCTCACATTATCCTTCTGGACTAGTTGTCCAGCTGTGAGATAATCAGTTTCACACTATGCTTGGCGATTAACTGGTTCAACAGCAGAGGACAAATTGCCATAGTAGATGGAGATTCATCTAGCTGGCAGATAATGGCTAGCACTGATCAATTCCAGGGTCAATTCTGTTCAACACTCTTAACAACGATTTGAGTGCAGCAATGGAGTGCATTCTCAGCATTTTCAGCAAGCTTGCCGATGATTCTAATCTGGGAGGTGCTGATGACTTCTTGGAGGGAAGAGAGACCTTGCAGAGGTATCTAGAAAAACTGGAATGCTGGACGATCAGCATGTTTCATAAAGGTAAATGCTGGGTTCTGCACCTGGAACTGAGAAGTGCCAGACAGAGGTACAGACTGAGAGATAAGTGGCTGGAGAGCAGTGCAGCAGAAATGAGTATGGACATTCTAGTCAACAGCAGGCTCAGCATGAGTCAACAGTGTGCCCTGGCAGCCAAGAAGCAAACTGTATTTTGGCATGTGTTTGATACAGCATAGCCAGCCAGCCAGCCAGCCAGTCAAAATTGCTGATTATAGCACTATATGTAGAACTAGTGCAGCCTCACCTTGAATATCACGTGTTCCACAATACAGAAAGGTTTTTAAGACACTTGAAAGCATCTGAAGGAGGGCAACAAAGTCAGTAAACACGCCTTCTAGGCAGGAAGGCATATTCTATGAGCACATTTGGGTTGTCCAATCTGGAGGAGACAGGCAATCTCATTGCTCTCTACAGCTCCTCAACAGGCAAAGTGGAGAGGAAGGTGCCAAACCTCTTCTTCCCACTGACTAATGACATGAGAATGGCACAAAGATGCATGAAGGGAGGTTCAGACAAGACATTAGGATCTATTTCTTTAGGGTGAGAGTGATCAAACTCCGAAACAGTCTCCCTTGATAGGTCACTGATATCCAGTGCCTGTCAGTGTTCAGGAGACATTTGGACAATGCCCTCAGTAAAATGTTTAATTTTTAGTTAGCCCTGAAGAGATAAGGCAGTTGGACTTTTGGCAAACATCCGGGTGGCCAAAATCCTCAATCAGGATGTGAGCACAATGCCATATGTCTTCTCAGATCTTTCCCATTACCATCCTTGTCTTTTCTGGTTTTCATCCTTCCTGGAGCCCTAGCTCTAGCTAAGAATAGAATAGAATAGAACAGAATAGAATAGAATAGAATAGAATAGAATAGAATAGAATAGAATAGAATAGAGCAGAGCAGAGCAGAGCAGAGCAGAGCAGAGCAGAGCAGAGCAGAACAACATCTTCTCTTGCATTTGAGACATTACTGAAATCAAGAGTTACCATAAAAAACAGAATAAAAGTAATTACGAATCTACCCTTCTAGTAGCCATTCTAATAATTCACAGAATTATTTCTACAGTCTTCTACCAACACCTGCTTATTTATTAAAACAAAACAAAACAAAACAAAACAAAACAAAACAAAACATAAAATAAAATAAAATAAAATAAAATAAAATAAAATAAAATAAAATAAAATAAAATAAAATAATAAATGTTCCAGGACTCTATTTGCCATAAATTCTACCTGCTGTATGTATTTTTAGTCATTTCACAGAGATATTTGTAGTTGTGATCACTTCCAGTGATGCAGTAATGCACAGGACAGTTGTTTTATCCTTTTCTTTTTGATCTGCTTGAAGCCATAGATTATTTTCTTATTTTTTATTAATCTAATTGCTCTGTTCTGTGATCATTGTTCCAGTAACTGTTATTGCTGCTGTGATAGACACATTTCAATCACATGCATATATTTTAAATGGAATGGTTTCTATGTTATTTAAAAACAATCAGACTCTTCGATCCTCAGGAGAAGAAAAAGATAAAAAGATCTGAACAGTCTTAGCCTTATTTTATTTTATCAATTAACATCTCTATTTTAAGATTTAAAATATGAAGGGAGATGGAAATGAGGATGTCTGCATGTAATTTATTTACTGTAAAACATCATACTATCCTGGGACTTTTCTTCCAAACCAAATTGGAAAAATCAGTTGATGAAATTATTTAGCATCTGTAATAATAGAAATCTGATCTCCCTGTACTAGCATGCTTGAAATAACAGTATTCTTTGAAGAATGTTTTCTTAATGTAGTGAACATATTAAATCTTTTATGAACATGGTTCTGTAGTAAGGCCTAAGAAGAGAGAGAATTTGGAATCTTATGAACTGTTAATTAGAATTTCTTCCATCACACAAGAATTGCAACACAGAAGGACATTTGTCTTTGGATGCTTTAAAGTTCTGTTATTCTTTCAGAGATTCCTTCAGAGCACTAGATAATTCTCAGTGGTTTAACTGGATCACATCCATCCATCTCAGTACCCTGCTTCCAACAACAGTCAAAAGTAGATAAAGTTTAAGCAGATGCTGAGATACAGTTTGACCTTAGAAAAGGGCATGTATTACGTTGCAATTGTCCCGAGTAATCTTCCAGACTCCAACAATTTTTGTCTCAGAGACTTCTTTGGATAGAAATGGTTGCTGAAATTCTTTATAGATCTCTTCTGCATTAATTTGATACCTTCCCTGACATTTATATAGACATTTATAATTCATAAGATCTTAAGGCAAGGGGCTCTACCAACTTAGATACAAACAGAATGAACCTCTTCCAGTTATTTTCATTTGATATTCACTATTCCATTAGAAAAGTGAATTCATAATTGTTCATTCTGTTTAGGAGTCTATGAAGTATTCTCCACCCATTCCTTATTTGTTCCTTTTCCACACTAGAGTCATAGTTTGCACCATGATGTGTCATCTAGCAGCCATTCTGAACCTTTCATTATTCTCATTGCTCCTTTCATTAGTTTTTCCATTTCCACAAAATCCCTTTTAAGATGAAACATCTGACTTAATGCACAGTATTCAAGTTATGAGCATAAAGTAAGTATTTGCATTGGCATGGTCATGCTCTGTATTCCTTTTTTTATCCTGGCTACTTTTAATAATTTATTGTTTACTTTTTTGACAGCTATCAAAATATTCATGGAACTGTCTCTGTTTACTTGATTTTCATGGTACTGTCTACTGTGAAAACCCGAAAATATGTTTTGAAGAGTAATATGTCAGAATAAAAACAACATTTTTTAAATGGAAAGAAAATGAAACAAAGAAAAACTCTACTAAAACAATACAATGCTAGTTCGGCACTTGGGTAAACCACTAGGCTATTCTGTGCAATTTCTTTTGCTCTTCCACATAACAGAGAAAAATTGATTAAAAAAAAAAAAAGGTAGTTTTCTATTTAGTTATTCCTTTAAGAATTTACAGCCTTCTTTTATCCATTTTTCTCTGGGAAACTGCATTACTACAGGGTAATACTTTCTGTTTTTCCCATAGAATGCAGAGTAATTGATTAGATTCTTAGAGTTAAATTGCAGTCTTCCGTTGAACTAGAGCAGGAATTATCAAGAGTTTTTGCCCCACATCCCAACAGCTCCACCACCCACTTTCATTTACATTTAATACCTCTCCCACCTCTACCTCGGGTCTGAGAGTCACTTAACTGAAAGTGGAAGTAATGCACAAAGTAAACCCCATGGGAAACTAACGACTCACCCTTTTGCTAAGCAGAGGTGGGAGCAGTGATGAAGAATTATTGAAGCTGCATTGGAAAGATCTTTTCTGGAGACAGGGAAACAGCAAAGAGGTCTGATGACTGATAACTACTGATCCTGACTCCATAGAAGTCCCCACATACCCTATTAGCTCGCCCAGATACTTTGTCCCTCTGAAATGGTAAATGCTTTCTTGTATGAGACTGAAAACTGATTATCTTGGATAACAGTAAATATATATAATATATATATACATATATTATATATAAGTACTGTTTTATATATATATATATGTATACTTATATATATACTCTGATATAAAGTATGTATCAGAGAAGACCAAGGACAGAAGGAAAATCTGGCATCGCTGGACTTCTTGGAGGCATGGTGGGTTGGTCTATCATATGCTATGATCACCTAACACACACTTGCTCCTAAACCTGTATCTCACGGTTCAGCTGGAGCCCACATGATACTTGCTAGCAGGGTCTGAATTTGTCCTATCTAATGTGGAGCATTTATCTTAGACACCAAACACCGGCGCAATATTTTTTGCCAATGCCTTCCTCGTCAATCAAAAGTGATATGGAGCTCTCCAGAGGCCAGTTCTCATTCTTTGATGATCCTTTTGCTTTTAATTATTCATAATTTAGTTCTGCTTTTAATTATTTGGAAGCCAACAAGTTCTTAGATAGTTTAAATGCATTTTTTCCCGCTTAATAGCCCCAGGGATTATAAAATTCTTCAGCTGGAAGCTCATTCACTGCCATCCTCCTCTCGCTCATGAAATAAAATGTCTATGTTCCCAGAAGAGTGAATCTTGAGGGGCTGATAAAGCATAGAAATAAGTTGCATGAAAAAAGACTCATCAGTTCATTTGTGTTTCCCTGCTCAGTACATCAGGCAATCCAGAACACAACTGAGGTGGTCAGTGATGAAAAAAGAAGAAGCTGGCAGTCATGTCTGATTTCATTTCAGTGAAAGAAAGGCTTGTTGAATTAATGCCCAACTGATGATATGGTGTCTTTTCATTTGCCTTTTATGAACATTTTTGAATAATTTTAAACATCAGACCCACAGAGGATCTGAGTCCCACCTGTGCTTTCAGAGGGCTGGGGATAGTGCTTTACCTGTGTTTCACTCTTCAGCATTTTCTGGAGTTAAACAACTACATTTTCACAAAATCACAGAATGGCGCAGGTTGGAAGTGACTTCAAGAATCATGAATCTCCTACCCCCCTGCCACAGGCAAGGCCACCATTTAATACTATGCCAGGTTGCCCAGGGCCCCATCCAATCTGTCCTTGAACACCCCAGGAATGGGGCATACACAATCTCTCTGGGCAAAATTTCCAACAAAATTTTCAACATTTTCTGTTTAAAATCATTAATGCTTTTTTTTTTTTTTTTTTTATCATGCAAAGGGTCCAAAAGGGGAGAAGGGTGACCCAGGACCTCAGGTGAGTTTGGGTAGGTTTAATTCTTTCTGAGAAACATACGTTAAGAATAGCACTTACTAAATGGGATTTCCATTTGTAATGTTGTTGAAATAGGGTGAACCAGGACAGGATGGGAACAATACTGTGGGTCCACCTGGGCCACCAGGACCACCAGGACCAGTCATAGCCATACCTGAGGTAAGTGTTTTTTCAAGCATAAAGATCTCTGTAATTCAACTTTGAGTGAAGAGCTCCCAAGTAGTTGCCTAACTGTCAGTTCTGGTGTTGATGTTCAGGTCGTAAGTCCACTCCTTAAAAAGAACAAACAAAAGATCTTAATATCTCTCTGCATCTAAAGGGTATATCTCAGAAAGATTAAAGAGGAAGGGAAAACAGTAAATAGCAAGAATTATGGGATAATAATGAGAGCTCCTCTCAAACCCAAAAATCAAGTGATTGTGCGCAAATCATGAAAATAGCATAAAAAAACCTGAGAAATACAAACTGGGAATGTTTAACATAATAAGCTATGTGGGTAACGTCAATACGGAGAAGAGAGATATAGCATTGGTTTTTCTAGCAAGTATCCACTATACAAACCAGAGTACTGACTCTGTAGTGTAAGCAAAAGCCAGAAGTATCAAAAGGTAAAATACTAGAAGCTTCAGCTTCTAGCTAAAGCTAAAACTGCCCAATATCCTCTATCTGCCTGTTTTTATGGAGTCAGGTTTGGTTTTAATACATTAGCCCTTGTAAAAACAATTCTAGTTAGTAGTATTGATAGCTAAAGATTAGGATGAATCCCCTTTCAAACTGATGAAAAATATCATAGAATCACGGAACCACTGTTTGGAAAAGACCTCCAATATCATCTAGTCCAGCCATCCACCTACAGTATTTGCTGTTGACAGCAAATATAGCATAAATTGGCATCCCACAGACTAGACAATCTGAAAGAATTACTTTTTATTATTATCTATTCTTAGCTTCTTACATAGACTTGTCATGCTAAGTCCTTGGTGAGCAGAAATATAGATACACAGAAATGTTGGTTGGAAGGGGAGTCGAAACTAGATGATCTTTGAGGCCCTTTTCAACCCAGGCCATTCCATGATTCGATGATATCCGAAGATAATGTACTTCAAACACCTGCTCAAAGTGGGAGTATCACTATCTCTATGCTTCATAATGTTTCTGTCGAAACTTAAAATTTCCTTAAATAGCTGTGAAAGGAAGGGGAGTGCATGTTACAGAGATGATGACATAAAACTTATGCTCTTTATCCCTGCTACAGCTATCCCAGCCCCC
This sequence comes from Callipepla californica brunnescens, assembly GCA_023055505.1. Taxonomy (NCBI): domain Eukaryota; kingdom Metazoa; phylum Chordata; class Aves; order Galliformes; family Odontophoridae; genus Callipepla; species Callipepla californica. The sequence goes on from JALIRH010000053.1 coordinate 1,388,834, forward strand.
CCCAGCTGTGGGGCATTCATTCATTCTAGTGACCAGATAGCTCTGTTTGCAGTAATTTACACTTGAAAAATACTGGAGGGAGGGCAGCATGTATAAGAAATGCAAAAATGTTAATTAAGCTGACATAGAAAACTAATTACATTACTTTGCTGGAAGCTACATAGCTTTCTATGTGCTATGTCGAGTTCACATATCTATCTAATGTTTCTGAAGAAATCTCCCATGCATCCTTCGAATTCTCCAGAACTTCTGTAAGGATTACTTTCACTGTGCTAAAGAAATGTATTGAGCCTACTAGAAGCTGTACTGCACCCAGTGTATTAAAAATCTGTACAGAAAGCAGTTTTCTAAATGCCTTGGAGTTTAAGAAGTAAGCTCCTTTACAAAGCAGGGTGCATAAACATATGGCTTTATGAACCTTTGTAGTAAACAAATATTCCATGGACGTACAGTAAGAGCCATCTATTCTCTGCTTAAAATACATATGCTGAGGCAGATGATTAAATTATCCAAAAACATAGAACATCTGTGGTTCAATTCAGAAATCTGCTCTACCTGAGTTAAACCTATATCCATGTCACAACAGTTGGTTCTATAATTCTAAATGAAATCATTAGGGCTGCTTGCAGTAATTCTTTCAATCTAAGATAAAACTGAGGTCTGCAGTAGGCCTTAGTTATTTCCAGGCTTCAGCATTACCTTTTGACACCTCACAAACTGTTAATCCTTTCTACCTCCTCTACTCGCTTCTGCTGTATCAGTCAGAAGTCTGCCCTTATATAAAAACAACAACATCCAATTTTTCTGTTCTTTGATATTCCAAAATACTACACAATCTAATACTACATACAGTGTAAATATGTAAGAGAAAGAAGGAGAGGAAAAGCGCTGCTTAAACAGACTTTTTATTTACTTCAATGACAGTTTTCCAGTGTTTTTTGTAGAAGATATGGGCACAAAGCAGGGAGCAGCATCTGGTAGAAAAAGCAGGGTTTTACTGCATGAATCATGATGCCAGTAGTAATTCACAGTACAGAAAGTTTAGCATAAACTGCCATGCTCAGATGGATAAGCTAGAATAGGATAGTGTAGGACATGCAATAAGACCATGCAATTGTGTCCTTCCTCCCATCCCAGATTAGAAAAGTAGTATTCAGAGACTCACACAGTAGTTGGAAGGGAGACCATCTGGTCAAACAGCCATTCAAAGCAGTGACTTAAATCAGAATTTTTTCAAACCAACTTCAAAATTTGGTCCTGTATACTACATTCGTAAAAAAATGATACAAAGGTCTGTGATCTGACACATATGATCTGGACATGGTTACATGCAGAAGAGGCATTCAGATTTCACAATACCTTCAGTACAACATACTTTTTCATGTGCTGAGAGAATCCTGGCACAGGAATCTATGTCCTGCTCTGGTCAAGATTCTAAAAGTATTCAGTACATGTTTCTGAATTCAAAACAAGGTTATATTACCACTTTCTTGGGGTGTTATAATGAAAGACGTAATTGTATCTTTGAATTTACAAGATAGATTGTGGTCAGATAGGTTCACCATCTCAGAATGCCAGTGACATACTGGAGTATAAAATTTTTATTTTAATCTTTACCATGGAGAAATGACCTCAGATTACATCACATGAAGTTACAGTTTTAAACTTAAAAATGTATGAGTGTCAGTTAATGAAAGTTTTTAAAACATTCTGAAATCCTTACTTAATGGGTAAAATGCAAGTGCTACATACTGCTATTCCAGATTTGTAACAATAGTTATATCAACTGACATTTCCTGTGACCTTACTCGTGGTTTTCTCAGTATATTTAAAATAAGATGTTTTAACTTTCTGCAGATTTCTAAAAATGTATGTGTACCCCCCAGGTGCTCAGTTTGATATTTGAAATAACTTGATCTTAAACCGCTTTTTTAGCTACTTCTCAATGCTACAAAAGGAATTTTTAACTTCACTGCAATTGAAAAACTGCTTGGACCTCCTGTGAGTATATGCTCTCTTATTAAATTTCCGAAATTGCTCTGTCTTTAATGTTTGGGTTTTTTTAAGTATCCAAAGCTGAGATTTTCCTGTGATTTAAAAATGTGTATAACTCCCGCGAGATTCAGCAATAAGCTACGTGAGAATACTTCAGGGAAAACATGCATTCTGTGTGGGTTAATTAGCTCTTAAACTTTTGATTGAAAGAAAGGAATTGAAGTGCTTGCTTTAGCTCCGAATCTCAACAATATGATCAGAACGACAAAAATGTGTAACTGATGCAAAAATAGGGATGCAGATGTACATAATGTTTTTTCTAATTTTCTGTATTCATGATGTCTTGGGATGAAATATTCTACTCAGTTCTTCCTGAAATTACAGCAACGAATACTAAGCTCCTGTGTATGAATTTAATTTCACAGCGATTATATCTGTGGATGATAATCTGGAAATCTCATGAAACAACAGATGTTAAATTTCTCTCTGGTTAACTATTTGAAGTGATGGATGCTTCCTGGAAGGGTTTTCAAATTACTGAGACTAGATCCTAGTAATTAGGACTAGGAATCTATCTTCCTCAGGCTGTAGAGTCTGTTCAATGTTAGGTAGAACTTTCCTGAAAATCTGTAATACTTCACAACATTTGAATTCCACAACTAAGAACATTGCTTCAGTTTCATTTGCAGACTGTTGTTTGTTTTTTTTTATTTTGCTTATCTTGCTAGTGAATACCACTCACATTCAAAACCTGATAAAACAACAAAAGTGTGTGTACCTGATAGCAGACTCTTATTCCCTGGACACTATAGATGCCAGCGTATAGGATACTCCCTCCTGTGTGATGTTTGTTACTGCAGTTAAACTGCAGTTGCTCATAGACTGGGAGAAAGTTGGAGTATCACAGTGATGTATGTTCACATGATTTGAATGAGAACTAAGGTGTGACTCTGCAGATAACACAATGGGGCAAACTTAAATGCCCAGTAGAAGTCCAAATCCATATTTATATTCACAATCTAGTTGACATGCTGTTTTCTATCTTTAGGCAACCAGGGGTTCAATGGAAAAGGGAGGAGAGCTACTGTGATTTGTGTGTGGACTCTGTAAAAAACTTAGAAGTGTCTGATTTACAAATGTCATGTTTATTCAGACTTTCCTAGATATCTTTCCCTTCGGTTTTGAGAAGTAAATCTGAATGTCTGAGGAAAAGTTAGAAGTGTGAGATATTTTGAAATGACCACAACTTTACCACTGGTTTAATTATGTTCTCAATTCAGTTTAGCTAATCCAGATCAATCAATACTCAAAAATTAGACAATACACCGAAAATCCGTACTGTTTTCCAAGTCTGTGTTATGTGGCTGTGAGTAAGTTTTTCTGTTTTGCAGGGGCCAGATGGTAAGCCAGGTTTACCAGGATTTCCTGTAAGTATTATGTTCCCACAGTCTAAGTAAGTGTTTTTCAGTATGTTTCAATATTTCAGGAACTATATTGAACAGAATTTGTATAAAGTCTGATGAATTTTCTTATAAGACAGTATTTTTTAAACAATGTTAACAGTAGAAATTAGCCCTGGAAAATATACGGTTATATGTACAACTCACATTTCTGCTCATCTCAGAGTCAGTATTGTACTTTAAATATATTAGAGTCTAATGAGAAAGTACTACCGAAGTTCTGTGTGAAATAGGAATAAATGGAACAAATGGGCTTCTAAACACTGTCTTCATATGTATATGGAATTATATTATTCCTTAAGCCTTTTTTTCTTTAGTTAACTGCTGTAGAGAACTGCTAAGTTTACTATTTCTCAAGTCTTTTAGGATGATGAGAAGAACACAAGAGGGTATTTTTTTTTTATTTAATAAAATTCAACAATTTTTTTAGAATAACCACTTTTTTTTTTAAGGATGCCACATTAGAAGCATTACACAGCCAGACTATCAAATGGTGCATTATATTATGCTCCCTATTGTGTTTGCACTGCTATCCCATACAAGCATTATCTGTTTTTTGACTTATAGTATTGTTTGTATTATCATATTTATATTTTATATAAAGTGATAACATTATTTTCCCTTATTTTGAGTGTTCTACGATTTAGATGTGTTCATATGATCTCAGGACCATTTGTACTGCCTGAGAATAAGGTCAGAACTGGGGAAGTTGACAAATAATGTTGGCAAATAATCCAAAATTATACAAAGGATTGTCTACTGGGTCCTGTGTATGATAGGATACCACAGGAATCCGTACAAAATAAATATCATTTAAAAAAAACCTTAAAATGCTATTCAGTTGAAAAAGAGCTGACAATATTTAGAAAATGATACAATTAATTGTCAGTCTTTCAGAATTTTTACATGAAAATGCCATATTTATCCCTGCTTTGTGTATTTTCTACAGCTCTTCGCTAATGATAAATCGCGTAAATTTTATTTTTCTTGATGAGTAAACAAGAAAGATTTTCTGAATGCACTTATTATAGAAGACTGTAAAACAAGAGAGGATCTGGCCAGAATGCTTTTACTACAGGACAGATACAAAAATAATCTCTATTTCAAATATGCAGTCTCTCTATAATATATATATTATTGTACTGTTTCTTAAAAATATAACTACAAAAATTAAGTTGAAAATCAGGCTTAGTGATGAATAAATAAATAACTAATAATAAAAAATAAAAAACAGACCATGAGTGTAGAGAAACTATGGTAGGGAGGAGAGAGAAGATTTTAGGCTGAATTTCCATTCTTGTTAACGTTTGCCTATTTCCCTCTGTGAATATGCGTAAACATCAGATTCTTTTCCTTTTTTTTAACAGATTATCCCTATCTGATATTTGATTTAGGGAATACATAGATTCAGACAGCAATAAAGTCTTGTAAGACTAAGACTTGTAAATCAAGACTTAGATTGCAACCAGAGTGATTCAAGTTTACATTGTTTCATTTATTTAAAATGGCATGCAGTAAAATTGCCTAAAGTGGCATTATAACTCACCATGGATTTTTTATACTTGGTTTTGCTTAGGGCCCTCGGGGACCAAAGGGTGATATTGGCTTGCCTGGACTGAAAGGACTCAAAGGACAACAGGTAAGAGAAAATGCTTTAGGTAAAATACATACAACAAAACGTGCTAGATAACAAATCCTTTGTGACATTCTAAGTTTTATGATTCTGGTTTTACTAGAGATTGGAATGTTAATAAGCTTGTGTGAAAAAAAAAAATGAATAAGAGGAATTTGAAAGAGTGCTGAACAAGACACCTGATGTAATACAAGAGCAGCTCTGAAATAATGCCTCCTATTTTATTACATTGGCCCAGGATTTCAGAGGCAAATACTGGTGTTACTGAAGTAGAGTTTGAATCCTCCCGCTATTCTACTCAATTCTGTTGCCACGTGACAGATCACAGCAGAGGGGCAGTTTGACAAAATGACATCTGAAACAGAACTGCAGATGAAGCAAAGATGTGTCATAGAAGTCCTCCATGCATGAAAAGCTGCACCCACTGACATTCATCAATGCTTGATTAATAATCACCGGAGCTCAAACAGTGGATATGAGTACAGTGAGACAGAGGATGATGCATTTCAGCAGTGGTGACAGTAACAGTGGATCAGGTCTGCTGCTGCAGATTTCTAAGATTACAGCATGCAGTCCATAGCTGTTCATCACTGGTGAAAATTACAGAATCATAGAATCCTTAATGCTGGGAGGGTCCTGTAAAGGTCATCTATTCCAAGCCTCCTGCATTGAACAGGGACATCTACATACAGCTAGATCAGGTTGCTCAGAGCCTGATCCAGTCTGACTTTAAATGCACCTGAGGACTGGGCTTCCATCACATCTCTGGTCAATTTGTTCCAGTGCCTCAACACCATTATTGTAAAAAACCTCTTCCTTAAATCCAGTCTAAATCTCCACTCCTTTAGTCTGAAACCATTTTCCCTTGCACTGTAACAACAGACATTGCTGAAGAGTCTGTTTCTGACATGTAAACACCAGGTTATTTCCCTACAAGGATTATAAAATGATTCTGTTGCAGCCTCACATCCATCAAATCTCACAGAAAACAAAGACAGTAAAACTAAGCTTCAAGGACTCTTCAAAATATTCCTTAAATCTGCAGGAGATTAAACTCAACGGAAGTTTGTAACCTGAGTTATTTTAATCATCAATGCAACTGTTAGTTTCAAAACAAATTTCTTGAGAAAGCTATTGTATCGAGTTACTCAGACTGCCTGACATAGAAGGGGGAAAGTTACAACTGAATGCTCTAGGGTGACAACCACGTGTTTGCACTGGGAATTAAAATTTGTAATTGTGTTGCCATTGTTCAATAAAATGCATTGAAGAAAAGAAACTCAGAGGTTCATAATTTGAATGCTGGAGATTGGTCTTCCTTAAAGATAAAGGAATTGCATAGTGCTCCAAGGACAAAGAAATAAAGACTCTTGCTTTCCTGATAGTTTGACATTTTCTACTTAGTGTTCTATAAAGAATTTACAGTCACAACAGGATTTACTAACTAGTATCTAAGCTGACAGTACACAGGAATGTTTCAATAGCTGATCGCCCTTTGACAGAGATCTTACGTGCACTTTTCATACAGATAATCTGTTGAGAGCAATTGAAAGTCTTTTTTTAAAAAGCAAGTATTAATTTATCTCAGTGAGATCTATTTCGACTATAATTGCAGGGTGAAAAAGGAGAATCTGGAGCTATCATCACTGCTGATGGATCTTTAACAGAACTATTAGGAAGAAAAGGGCAGAAGGTGAGTTAATACTGTTTTGTGTTCTTCCAGAATGTTTGGTGGCCTTGTTATCAACCTCCTCTGCTAGGTACTGTGGATGTTCTCCTTGTAATTGTTGCATGTGTCTGTTCTCAATAGGGTGAAGCTGGAGTGGTAGGACCAATGGGACCAATGGTAAGACATTTCCAAACTTCAGTGATTCTTTTTTGAACTATTTTTTTGTTTATTTTACAGATGTCAGTAATTATAAATGTTGTTTGTTTTAATTTTTCATATCTTCCAAATAGAAACAGTAAACAATATCCATATTTTCAGATATGCACTGTTTTTTAGAAAAAAAAAATACATTTTTTTTTTTCATGTGTTGTACACATGAAAAAAATTTTTTTACAGTATGTTGTACTGTAAACTACTGACTTGATAGAGGATTGGAATTGTGGTAGCACAAATTATTTACTAATCCATGAAATATCTTCAGACCTATCAACTTACATGACTTATGAGAAGATTGTGAGTGAACTAGGTTGGTTTGACCCTAAGATAAAAAGAGAGAGATGCTCTAGTTGCTCCCTGCCACTGAATGGAAGGGAATTATGGAGAGCATAGTCAGATCTCCTCAGAGGTACACAAGAAAAAGTTGTGTACCAATGATCTTGCAGCAAGGGAAATTATGAGAAGGAAAAGAAAAATGGGAGAAAAAGTGGTTCAACACAGAACTAAGTGCTCAGAGCAATGTGGATTTTAAAGCAAGGTGCTGAACAGCAGGATCTAATTTAAAAGTTTGCCTTGTTTTAAAGGTTGGACCAGAACTAAATTATTCTCTGATTCTACTATATAATTCATCACAACAGATGGTATCAGCCCCAATTTCTATAAGAAACAAGAATTTGCAACTAACTCCCTTGAGTTTAGAGGAAGCTGCACATCAGGAAGTAGCATCAGATAATTTACTGAAATTGGGATTTAGTGTCCTTGTTTCACAAACTTGGCCTAAAATCTTTGACTGGACACAAAATGTTGTACAAAAGCACAATAATTTTGTTAGAGCAGGAATTTATTTACTGTAGTTTTGTATTTTACAAAGATCAAGAATACTGAGTCATTCTTTGTATCTGTCTTTTATGTAGCCTGAGCTCCACTGTGCCTAACTTGTTGTTAGTAGCTTTTGTGGTTGCTCATGAGCTCATGAAAGAGATTAAAGCTGGAGGCAGTATGGGCTGTAGCAATCATAAAAAAATTCCAACTTCAGAACTATGATCTAGATAATCTTCAAGGCCCCTTCCAACCCGAGATGTTCTATGACTCTTTGATTCTATGATTCTGTGGTTTCTGTGCACTAAGGTGAACAGGACACTTTGCAATCAGCTGCTGGAGTCTTCACAAGGGAGTAGCTGACTCAACTGACTGTTGATAAACTGCTTGAATACTGTGCATTAGAATACCTTGAGAGAGCTATCCAACCTAAACAGAAGGAGAGTTCCTTTTGTCCTCTTTATGGCTGCTGGAGGAGTTTATCCTTTCACCTTGACACAAAATCATGGGGTAATTTAGAATGAAAGTGAACTTCAGAGTCACCTTTTACATCCCTCTGGCCAAAGCAGGTTCCTTTATTTCAGGGAAGTGCCAAGTCAAGTCTTCAATGTCTCTCAGAAGATGTTGAAGCCTCTCTGGCCAGCAAGTTCTTGTTATATGATGACCTTCAAGATAAATAAGTTCTTTCCTTACACTTATTTGAAATTTCTCATTGTTCTAGCTTGTGTCTTTTGCCTCTCATCCTACTGCTATGCATGCTTCAGGATATGTCCTTTTTCCTGTCAGTCCCAAGCTCTGTTTACACCACCTGTTGTACTGCCATGAGATGTTTCATACAGTTTGGTGTATAGACAAGGCCATTCAGAGAAATTTCATGCCAGACAGGTGTGAATGATTACACTGTAGGATAATTTTGCAGAAAGAACCTGTCTTAAGATTTTGACCGGCAAGTTTCCCATCTTGTATCTTCCTCTGTATTTTTAGTGTCTAGGGGTTGTTAATGCATACCACTAGCTCGATCATCACTGCAGATAAACATGATTCTTTTTATCATTTTCCCACAGTAAAAACCATTTTGTAGTCACTGGCAGTCCTGTGAAGCAATAGCATACACATTTCAGAGCACCTGGCCAGTCTGGTGACCTAACTTATCTAAGTATTTGTGCCAATTATTCTGTTCCACTTGGCATAAAGTAAAGCTCTGCCCCAAGAACAGCACTGAGATAGTTGAGGACTTGATCATTCCTCTGTGCTATTGGGGCAGAACAAACTTACAGGCAAGCTTCCAGAATTTAAAATAATTCTCCAGAATGGGATCCCTCCTTTTTGAGACTTCAGCTGAATAGAAGTGAGGATCACAGTTTAGAGCACAATAGACTAGGTACGTACAGCAGGATTTTGGCTGGGGATAGTCAGAAGGTTAGTGCTGTTAGGAAAAAAAGTCAAAGAGAGAGACTGAATCAGACCTCCTACTACAGAGGAAATGAGAAGTTTTTACCAGCTCAGTTGTGCTATTCACTGTCATTAAAGCAAATCACCACACTTTATTTAATAGGAGCCTTTAGTGATAACCCTGAACAAATCACCTCCTCTGTTTTTGCAAATGAAATTTCCTTTTCTGATAAGCAGTCTTCTGCAGCTTCCTCACTCCATTCTTTCACTTATAGCTGACTTCTGGCATCTGTCTCAGGGATTCTGTAACTTCTGTGTGGAGCAAGTGGAGGCTGTGACAGAGGAAATAGTACAGGTGACTTTGGTATTGTCACTCTGTGCAATCTGGTTGTACATTTAAAGTCCCAGTGAAAGCATGAGATCCAGAGACTTCTGTTTATTTAAACCAACAAAAACAGACTATTTCTAATCATCTTCATTGCCCATACAAGATTGTATTGTTCTTCTAAGGCTCAAATAACAGGAAGTTAAATACAAAAATAACCCACAACATTCTGATTTCTTTTTTATCAACCCCTATAATTGTATATTGTAGCAGGAAAAGATGAGTTGACTCATTTTTAAAACTCGATGGTGCGATATCTGTCAGAGAACACAATGCCAACAAATATTGGTTACTGTTAAAGTGATGTCAAGAAATTGTGGTAGGATGTGCAATAGCCAATGTCTCTTTCACCAGCATAGGTGTGAGCTAATTGCTATATTGCAGGTAGTGACAGAATGTCTGTTAGAATAAGCGCATTGAAAATACTGTGATTTTTCAGGATTAAACACAGCATTTGCCAACTGTAAGAGATATCTGAATGAGATCTACAGACAGAGGTTATGTATCCAATAATGTTTTATTTTATCAGAAGATTAACTTTCAGTTTTTATGCATTCTACTTACATGTTGCCTTCAGCTTCTCCCATATGCACATGGGACCAAGGCTGTATGTAAAACATAAATGCAATAATGCAAGAAGTATTCATGAGCACCAGACTGGAAAAAAAAAAAAAAAGAAAAGAAATTAAATAAAACCTGAATGATTGACACATAAGTAAAGAGGCTGTCTAAACTGTCCTTTTGGGAGTTTTGGAAAGATGATGGCAGAAAAAAAGCTTGTGGTGTCCACGGGTGTACTGCTTTTTGTTGATCTGTTACCACTGGTGGCCTAGAAGCTGTATGTTTGCATACCAAATCATAGATTGCCCATAGCCCTGGATTGTTTTTTGTGAGTGGCCTGCTTGACCTTTCTGTTTGAAGTCACTTTGATCAGTCTGTGAGGCCTGAGGGGTAACTTGTGCAAAGAAGGATCTGTTTGAACTGCCAGCCCAATGAGTCTGCATAGCCAAACTGTCAAGAGAAATGTCAGAGTTCAGAGATATCAGAAGTCTCAGTCTGACCTACAGGCTTACAGGATCTGATTAAAAAACAAGTAATAAAACAAAGCAAACCAAAAGCAGATGCACAAAGCATACACCACCAACAGCCTTTTTTCTACTGACTGATGCATTTATTTTTGCTTTGATTTATGGCAACTTAATCTTGAATTGCACACACTGGCTGAGAATTCAGGTTTAATTTCAGATGACAAATATTTTCCAAACCAGAGTACACTGTTATATACTGTTTTATACAGGCCTCTCAGATTCCAAGATCATTTAGAAGAACAAGTAGAAATAAAAATCTGCACATTTTCAACCATCAGACTAGTTTTTAATGCAAATGTAAATATATACCTCTATTTCTATTAAAATATGTCTCATAGATATATTCCATATAGCATTTGTTCAATTTTGTTCTCTTTTTTTTTTTTGGCCAGGGACCAATAGGACCTTCTGGACCTAAAGGAGAACTTGGTTTCCCTGGACGTCCAGTATGTATTAAGCTCTCAAACTGAATAAAGATAGAGCAGCTCATTTCTGACATATACTATGTTATTTCTACTTCTTTTTCTGCTGTTATATATTTATTTCAGGGCCGTCCAGGACTGAACGGGCTGAAAGGTGTGAAAGGTGAACGAGGTGAAGCATTAAATGTAAGAAGTTCTTAAAGTTAATTGAATAAAAATCCTGTTGAAGTTTAAAGTCAAGTCTGAATTCCTTTAAAATGACAGCAGGACTAAAAAGTTAAAATGGGCTTGAAATTATTAGATGCTCCTGCTATTTTTCCTATGTGACAACAGTCACTGGAAAGACAACTTCTGGGCCCATCTGGACAATTCTTACACATATAGCTATTTGTTTCAGATCCCAGATGTAACAGGTAGTTGTATCTGTGATTCACTACACAGGTGGTTCAAATACAAATGATTTGAGATTGCCAATCCTTTTCATAACTATATAGTATCTTCATTGTTTGATGATTTCCCCATGGGCTTTTAAATAACTACTTCCAAAGAGTATGTAAGTATGTCATGAAGTGTCAGATGCCCTACTAACAGGGAAATGGTTACTGACACATATTACCCGCTTAAGTTGTCATGTACACGCATCTAGAGTAATGACCACTGCATATGCTCCCAAGATGATAGCACATACATATCTACCTACATCCTGTAACTATGTAATAAGAAGTGATGAACCAAGGTCCTGTTGCTACAACTCTGTTCTTACGAATAGAATTTATTCCACTGGTCTCATGGTAAACATGAAGACTGGGCTACACAACAATAAGCACTACTAAGCATAAAAAGTGTGTTTCAGTCTAGTGTATTGATTGTAACTGTTCTGATATGGGCCAATCTGTGCTGCAAAAAAAATTGCACTCACTGCAACAGCACCTAATAATATTTCATCTTGATAAGAGATATGCTGGAAGAAAAAAGAAGACAAGGGCCTCTTACTACATTATCATAGAAATCATAGCTAGGAATAAGCTAGACTTAAGAAGAGATGATCTAGTTAATAGAAACCTGGTTGTGGGACAATTAAACCAGAAATTAGGCAAATTCCAACTGGAGAAAAGCAAACAGAAAAGATGAGCAATGTCTGTCAGAAAATATTGAACAGATTTCTCCATATCTTCAAACAGAGTCAAGGTTAATTTTCTGCATTGTCTACTTTAGTAAAGTTATTAAAGCTTATGTCACCAGATTAAGATTATTAGGCTGAGAAATCGAAGCAAACAAGTAAGCGAAACAGGCTACATCTTCTAATAGCACTTTCTCAAGTGCTCAGGAAAAGATAAAATCAATGGATCTCTAGCTCTCTAGCTAGATCTCTAGCTATTGCTGAGGTGATGTGCCATTTCACTGAACTTTATATCAGTGCTGACTGAAAGCTGACCATGGTGCAGAGCCAAGTTTTTAAATGCCACAGTGAAGACTTGATTGAGGCTTTTTGTGAAGGGCAGCTTTGCCTCCGTTGTAGCAGGGTTACTTGAAAATACTAAGTAGTGTGTAGTTATCTGACAAGCACTTTAAAGTGTACGAATCTCAGCAGTCCTAGGGGTCTCAGCTCAATCTTGGAGATCTTATCAATTCTTAGTGCTTTTGACTGAATGTTTATTTGATTGTTTCCCCCTGGAAGTAACAACTTTAGACTGTTCTGTTCTCCACAGATTAAAGCTAAATACTGAAATTCATCTACCACCTTAGCTTGGTCCTTGTAATGGAAAGCTCAGTCTCCCCTAAAGTCAAAAAGTCAAAAAACTTCTTAAAGGTTAAACAATGTTCTCTGAGGCTGTTGTTCTTTGTTCCCTAGGCCCATTTGAAAAGATTTGTCTAATTATCTCTATTTCACTTTTTTTTTACCAGGGCATTCCTGGTTTGCCTGGGCCCCCTGGACCCCCTGGACCTCCAGGACATATAGTTCACATCAAAGGAGTAAGTACACTGAATAATCTAAGAATCTGTTACTCTTTTTCCTCTGAAGAAGAAATATGCTGTTCTTAAAATATTTTCTAAAGTAAAATCTCAAAATTTGTTTCAAGGAATGGCATTTAGGGTGGGTTACCTTGCTTGTATGCATAGGAAGAAATTTCTTTAAAAGAGCCACTGTCACATAAGAGTTTTTCCCCATGCATACAAACTGGGACATGCTGACAGAACCCTGAGACCTCCCAAGAAGCAAGCAGGCTCTGTTCAGAGGGTGCTGATTTTCGCTTCTTGGCTTTGTCTTGTCATGTCTATTAGATATTACTATTAGGTACATTATGTTGTGTATTATTGCCTACATTCATTAAACTTATTTCTCATCCTATTTTCAATAGACAGTTTTCCCAATTTCTCCTAGACCTCACTGCAAGAATACAGTAAGTCACAAAAAGAATCTGCTCTTCGCAAGATGCATGGCCATGACAATGCGTTACCAAAGTAGTTATATGCGCAACCAGGGTAGCAGCTTTTTAACCCATGACTTCTGCTTTACACCAGAGAAATGCTTTACCTTGCCTCCAAGGTAACAGATTTTCAAGTGTTTACATATTCAATGTTAGCCACGTGTAAAAAAATATAGAACTAGAAGCATGGTAACCTTTCACTTAAAGCAATTTGATTACTTGGTTGTCCTGACTCTTTCAATGCCTTTTGAAGCCCCTCATTTCTACAGATTGAGAATTGCTTTGAGACACTAATGTTTACATATACATATACAAATAACCTTTTAGATGTACATGCAAGTAATGTTTCCATGTTGTTATGTCTTTGACTGTTTCCAATTTCTCTGTTCAAAATAAGACTTTTTCTATATTTCAGTGTGACATGGAAAGTGCATCAGAAAAGAAAGAACTCATTCCTTGTTTGAAACTCATATGCAGTCTATTCACATATACTTCATGACTGGAGTGTTGTAATGAACATATATAGGCCCTTTAGGAAGAACTGGAAGGGGGTCACCTTCTGTGCCAGTGATCAGCTGGAGTGCATGGAACTCTGCTAGGGGATAGAGGAGCTGACCAAGAGCTAATGGGAAAAGATTAAAGGGAAAACAGGGTTAGATGACATTACAGTGGGGGTCTGCTACAGGTCACCTGACTAGGAAGACTAAGCAGAATAGGCACTGTATAGACAGAGAGGAGCAGAGTCATTTTCACAGGCTCTGGTCCTCATGAAGATCTTCAGTCAACTTGATATCTGTTGGAGGGACTAATACAGCAGGGCATAAGCAATTGTAGAATCATCAAATCACAGAATCACCAAGGTTGGAAAAAAACAACAGGATCACTTAGTCCAACCATCCACCCATCACCAAAAGTTCTCACTAAGCCATGTCCCTCAACACAACATCCAGAAGTTCTTTGAACACCTCCAAGTTTAGTGACTCCGCCACCTCCCTGGGCAGCCCATTCCAGTGCCTGACCACTCTTTCAGAGAAGTAGTATTTTCTAACATCCAGCCTGAACCTCCCCTGGTACAGCTTGAAGCCATTCCTTCTAGTCCTATCACTAATTACACGAGAGAAGAGACTGACCCCCAGCTCACTGCAATCTCCCTTCAGGTAGTTATAGAGAATAATAAGGTCTCCCCTTGGTCTCCTCCTCTCCAGACTGAGCAATCCCAGCTCCCTCAGCCATTCTTCATAGGGCCTTTGCTCCAGACCATTCACCAGGTTTGTTGCCCCTCTCTGAACATGCTTCAGGACTTCAATGTCTTTCTTGCAGTGAGGGGCCCAAAACTGAACAGAGCACTCAAGGTGCGGCCTCACCAGTGCTGAGTACAGGGGGACAATTCCTTCCCTGCTCCTGCTGGCAACACTATTTCTGATAAAGCCAGGATGCCATTGGCCTTTTTGGCTACCTGAGCACATCGCTGACTCATGTTTAGCTGAGCATCAACCAACATCTTCAGGTCCCTTTCCTCTGCACAGTCTTTCAGCCACTCAGCCCTTGGCCTTTAGCGTTGCCTGGGATTGTTGTGGCTGAAGTGCAGGACCCGACACTTGGTCCTGTTGAAGCTGATCCCATTGGCCTCAGCCCAGCTATCCAGCCTGTCCAGATCCCTCTGCAGGACCTCACTACCTCCAGGCAGATCGACACTTCCAGCCAACGTGGTGTCATCTGCAAACTTACGGAGGGTGCACTCAGTGCCCTCATCAATAAAGGTCATCAATAAAGATACTGAAGAGGACAGGCCCCAGTACAGACCTCTGGGGAACATCACTTATGACCAGTTGCCAGCTGGATTTAATTCCATTCACCACCTCTCTGGGCCCAGCCCTCCAACCAGTTCCTTACCCAGCCAAGAGTGTACCTGTCCAAGCCACGGGCTGCCAGCTTCTGCAGGGGAATACTGTAGGAGAGAGTGTCAAAGGCTTTGCTGAAGTCTAGGTAGCCTTTCCCTCATCCATCAGATGGGTCACTAGATCATAGGAGATCAGGTTGTTCAAACAGGACCTGCCCTTGATGAACCCATGCTGGCTAGGCCATATCCCCCAGTTGTCCCTCACATGCCATGTGATCTCTGTCAGGACAATCAGGATGTTATCTTCCATATACTCCAGAAAACTCCCAGACTGCTTCTTCTGCACTATATTGTATTCCCAGCATATGTTGGGGAAGTTGAAGTCCCCCATGAGGACAAGGGCTAATGATCGCACAGCTTTTGCCATCTGCTCATCTGTCTCTTCCTCCTGGTTCAGCGGTCTATAACAGATGCCCACCAGGATGTCTGCCTTGTCAGCCCTTCCCCTGATCTTTACCTATAGGGATTCAACCTTATCACCCCCAGCCATAAGCTCAGAAACAACAAAGCACTCTCTAACAGAGAGCCAGGCCGCCATCCCTACTTCCTTGCCTATCCTTTCTGAAGAGTTTGTAGCAATCCATTACAGCATTCCAGTCATGAGAGCAATCCCACCATGTTTCCACAACGGCAACTAGGTCATAGCTTGCCTGCCACACAATAGCTTCCAACTCTTCTTCTTTGTTGCCCATGCTATGTGCATTGGTGTAGAGGCACTTCAGCTGAGCCCCTCACCTCACCCCCAGTCCCATTAGCACTCCCCCAGGCTCATCTCTAGTGGGCCTGGTTCTATCGTCTTTCCTCGTCATTTCTAGTTTAAAGTCTCTAAAAGTCCTGCCAGCTCCTGGACAAAGATCCACTTTCCCCTTTGAGACAGGTGATACCGATTGGCAGACCTCAGGCCAGGTGCCTAGTAGACCACGCCATGTTCAAAGAACCCCAAATTCTTGCATTTGCATCAGCCTCTCAGCCATGTATTTATAAGATGGGAGTTTTGATCTTCTCAGTGTCCTCCCTATTTTGTCTGGAACACAGGCAAATACTACTTGCATGCCTCCTCCATTGGCTAACTTCTCCAGCCCCCTAAAATCATTTTTTATAGTCCTCAGGCTTCTGTCAGTGACCTCATCACTGCTGGCCTGAACTATCAATAAAAGATAATAATCAGAGGGGTGGATCAGACTGAGAAGTTTTCTAGAAATATCCCTGAATCCACAAGGTCCCCGGGGTGCTTTGATGATAACTTCCTTTTCCAAGTTATAGGGGAGCCAATGAGGAGAGGTGCTGTGCTGGACCTCATTCTAACCACTAAGGACTGGCTTGTGGGGAATGTGAATGTAAAAGGCAGCCCTGGCTGCAGTGATCATGAAATGGAGGAAGCTCAACATCCTTAGGGCTGTGAGGAAGATGAACAGCAAGCTCACTGCCCTGAAGTTCAAGAAAGCACTTTAGTGTCTTCAGGGATCTCGTTGGGAGAGTAACATGGGATGAAGTCCTGAAGGCAATATGCAATATTCACCTCCTCCAAGCTCAGGAGTGATGCACCCAAACAAAGCGAAAGAAAGGGGAAAATGCCAGGAAGCCTGCGTGGATAAACAAGAAGCCAAAGGCAAACACAAAATAAAGCCTATGCAAGGTGGAAGTACAGACAGGTAGCCTTGGCAGAATGTAGATATAGGAGCAGATCAGGTGCCAAACCATCCATGGAATCTGAAAGTACCTTACCTGATGAGATGCATTCAAAAGTCCTGAGGGAACTAGAAAGACAAAGTTTCTAAGACATCATATTTGAGAAGTTATGGCAATCCAGTAATGTTCCCACTGACTGGAAAATAGGAAACACAACTTTCATTCTAAACAGGGAAAAAAGGAAAACCTGGGGAACTACAGGCCAGTCAGCCTCACTTCTATATACCCAGCAAAATAATGGAGTAGATCCTCCTGGAAACTGTGCTGAGGTACATGAAAAACAATGAGGTGATTTGTGATAACCAACGTGGCTTTACCTCATGACAATAAATGTGTGACAAATTTGGTGACTTGCTATGGGAGGATTACATCATTGGTGGGTATAGGAAGAGCGGTTGATGCCAGCTACTTAAACATATGAAAAGTTTTGATTCTGTCCTATACAACATCCATATCTCTAAAGTGGGAAGACCTGAATTTGACAGATGGACCACTTAGTAGATAAGGAATTGGTTGTATAGTTGCACTGAAAGCCTTGTAAGAGGTGGATGACAATGATGAATAATGTCCCTAGGGGGTCTTTGTTGGAATTGGTATGATTTAGCATCTTTGTTGGTGATGTGGACAGTGAAATTAAGTGCACCTTTAGCAAATTTGTGAAGGACACCAAGCTGGAAGGCAGGGATGCCATCCAGAGAGACCCTAATGAGAGGTATTGAGAGGTCGTCCTATGTAAACCTCATGAAATTCAACAAGGCCAAGTGGGAAGTCCTGCACCTGGGCCTGGAGAGTCTCAGAAATGAATGCAGGCATGACACTGAGTGGACTGAGAACAGCCATGGGGGTACTGGTGGACAAAAAAAAAAAAAGAACATGACATCTCACAATGTATGCTTTCAGCCTAGAAACCCAGTTGTATCCTGGGTTGCATTAAAAAAAAAAAAAAATGTGGCCAGCAGGTTGAGGGGGCTGATTACCCTTTCTACTCCACCCTCTTGAGACCCTATCTTCAGTACTGTGTTCACCTCTGAGGCCCCCACCATCTGAAACATATTGACTTCAAGGTGGTCCAGAGAAGGGCAATGAAAATTATCAGAGGGCTAGAGCACCTATCCTACAAAGATAGGCTGAGAGGGCTGAGTTTCTTTAACCTGAAGAAGACTCCAGGAAGGTACATTTTAGCAGCATTCTGGCACTTAAAGGGGTGCTACAAGAAAGAGAAGGAGAGACTCTTAGGCAGTTCAGTGATAGGACAAAGGATAAGAGTTTTAAACTAAAAGAGGATAGATTTAGACTAGATGTTAGGAAGAGATTCTTCACTATGAGTGAAGTGATGTTCTAGAACATGTTGCTCAGAGAAATCATGGATGTCCCATCACTGGAAGTGTTCTAGCTCAGACTGAGACCCGATCTAGTGAACATGGAAATGCATATGAGACAAAGATGGGTAATTGAATTTCTCCAGGTGGAAAAAATTGTATCCATTGACATTCATCAACACTTGCTGAACATTTATGGAGCCCAAACAATGGATGATGGTATAGTGAGGCATGGGCAGCCCATTTCAACAGTGGCAACAGTGACTTGAAAGACAAGCCATGCTCCAGAGAGATATGCAGATACTGTGTTGAAACGGAGTGTTTTGTAGTGGAGAGCTTATCAAACAGTATCGTTGTGTTTTTTTATCTGTTGTTGTTTCCACATAAAAAAAACAGGAAACACTACTTCTGGAGCAATTTGCATACTTTCTGTGATAGCATGCAGATATGTCAGGCTTTCCAACAGTACTAACTGATGCATTTCCACCGGTTAATGGATATGGATAATTTTTAAGTGAGTTTTCTTTGTCTATAGGTGAGCAATATTTACCCTGGAAATCAAAAAGTTCTTAATGTCCATGGTGAGTAATTCTTGCGTCATGGTTTAAATAAGCTGCTCTTGATGTGAACAAACAATTTTTCTTGGATGTTGCATAACTGAGTTTATGGAGCTGGGCAAATGGGGTGGGGTGAGAAAGGAAGGGCAATAGTGGTCTCACTTCCTTTTCTTTTGAAGCCATAATATTCTATCTTGGTCCAGCCTCAATACATAGCCCAAGGAACAAATGAGCATGGGTCTGCACTTCAAAGGCTAAGACTTATAAATAAAGCAGTGCAGCACACGTTCCACAGTTTCTAATCTTTGGAGCCCTCTGTCAGAGCAAAGAAGCACTGTGAGAAAAGCAGGCATCACAGACTACTGTGGCAAGTCATTCTCTGCTCTGGCAGTGCTCCTCAGATTCAAATTCTAATATCCACTTGACATTAAATCCCACCAAACAACCAGGTTGTCTCATTCTTCCAGCGTCTTACTGATGAGGTCAGAAATACTTCCCTTCTCTGTGTAACTGATACCATATTACACTCATCTTATTCCTATCTGTTTTGATAATGAATGGGGTCAGCACAAAGGACACAGGCACCAAATTTGAAGAAGTGAGTTTATTTTTACTTAAGCTTAAAGGAATAAAATAATAAGTGAAATAGTACAGCAAGAATTCAGAGGAAGGAACTGCACCTAATTACCATTATCCAGATCTACAATTGCTGAGGAGACCTAATTGCAGGGATTGCAGGATTTGAAGAGCCTTTCCTGGCCAGTGGGAGGTCCTGCACAGTGCATCCACTCAGAGATGAAGTCTCCAGACTTGCGACACCTGGGTCTAGTTTTTACATAGCTGAATAAATAATCTTACATAACTTTAAGCCTGGAAACATCTGGTGTCATCCTCCTGTTGGATTCTACCCAAAGCCTGGCCAAGGCTCAAGGGAGTGTCTCTGTCCATTTGGGCTTTAACCACAAATTTCTCAACAAGATCGTATATCTGGTTCCACTGATCACAAGGTTTGACAGCCCTGTAAACATGCCCCTAAACAAATTAACATCCCCTATTGGGATTAGTGTCATACAGTAAGTGTTACAACAGACCTTTATAAATCGGCAACAAAATAAATTTCATGTTAAAACAGCAAAATAGAGTAATATTGTATTGCATATGTGGTATAGGATTTGGTAGTGAAGTTCACCTAAAAGTCAGCTTTGGTTCAGGGCCTACTGCTCTTGCCTGAGAATTTCTCTATCTTATTGATCAAAAGAAAGCTGTCACAGAGTGAACAAACTGACTGCTGGAGCACAGAGAATATTACTGATGTAAAGAACAAGATATTGGTGATTTTTCCAAAGGTCTTTGAGTTTTCAGGTGAGAGAGAAGTTGCTATATGCCTCATACCCTAGGAAGTTGAGGCCTGTCAAAAAGAAAGTAATTTCTGGGATTCAGGAATAGTTAGAAAATACTGAAAGACAGACAAAGCAAATAAGGCTGGATGAAAAGGAGGTTGAGATGCCTGGAAAAATTCTCACTGCACTGGGGAAGTTTTGTCAATTTTCACTCCTTTTAATAGAAGTTTTTTTCAGTTTTCATTCCCTTTAATGAAGAGTGAAATCTGTGGGGTCCAGTGAAGGCCTGAGCCTTCTAAATCCTTCTGACAGAACGGCTGACTCACTTCTTACAAATAACTTGGTCTTGTGCTTGGAAAACTGTCCACGTTTGTTCTGGGGTCCAGAATTGTGGTCAGACAATGTGGTCCAGAGAGCCTAAGCTGCATAGTACTGCGCCAAAATTCAAAAGCTTCCAATTCTTTGTCCCTTTCTGTACATAAGGACTCTTGATTTCTTTGTCCATATCTTTGTTTTTGAAGAAGAATTCACGATCCAATGGAATAAATGCCCACAGAAAGCCTGAAGTTCATGGTTTTTTTTTCCTTGGTTCAAAGAGTTGATCCCAATTAATTATTCATTGCATCAGTACATTAGCCTGTACTTGAGAGGATGACAAGAAACGGTAATTAACTTATTAATTATCAAAACAATGAATTCTCTACAATATTTCAAGCTATTAAAAGGACAACCTTCTCTTTTTAGACTTTCAGTCTAAATAAGAACTTGAAAGTGAGGATTTGTACTCTGTCAATATTTAAACCTTCTAGTTTTTATGCAATTTCTCATTATAGTTTCTTTTCTCTAAGTGCATACTAGTTCCCAGCCCAAAGAGTAATTGCTGTGGTTTGGGGAGGGAAAAGTCACCTTTTACATTAAAAGTCCATTCCATTTACAATTTATTGTAAAATTACTTAACTTTTCCATTCTGAAGCTATATTCCACCAGATAAACACAAAGTTGAAACTTAATGGGTGCACCAGGGATTAAAAAAAAAACAAGCCAGTGTCCGTAGTTTGTCTTTTTGCTGTTTCTCAAAATCCTGCTTCAGGGACAGATTCAATTGCATGTAGAGGGAAACAGGTTGCAATTCTGTATGCATGCACATACTATATATATATATATATATATATATATATATATATATATATATATATTATATTTTTAAAGTAAATGTTGACTGAGTCAGTGATGCCATGATCAAATACTGTAGAAGTCCTCCAGTTCCAAGAACAGCAGAAAATTTTGTGACAGTTTTGCTCCGTCAGAGCTTTTGGGAGCTAAAAAATGAAGTTCCAGAGCATCCAAAGGAAGTAGATAGCTGCTAGTCCAACAGTATACACTGATGAAGAAGAAGTCTTCTCAAGATTATGGAGGAAATAAACTCAGAAATGTTTGATCTTCACAGAATCACAGAATCACAGAGTTGTAGGGGTTGGAAGGGACCTCTAGAGATCATTGAGTCCAACACCCCTGCCAAAGCAGGTTCCCTACACCAGGTCTCACAGGTAGGTGGCCAGGTGGGTCTTGAATATCTCCAGAGAAGGAGACTTCACAAGCCCCCTGGGCAGCCTGTGCCAGTGCTCTGTCACTCTCACTGTAAAGAAGTTCTTGTGCACATTCGTGTGGAACTTCCTATGCTGTAGTTCTTCCTCCTTTTATTTAGCTTACTATGAAGTTTTATTCCTGCCTTTGATTTATTATGTTTTCATAGCATTTTTGTAAAAAAAACTCATATGTAATCTCCAATATACATTCTGAATCTCTTTCCCAGTTACTGTATTCCTATCATTGTACAAAGGAGTCTGGAAAGTTTTCAGTCTAATTAAATAAATCAGAGCCTGCATGTGCAAAACAAGTTAAATATTGCAATAGTAGAGTATGGTATTAAATGCTGTGCTTTGTGGCTGTTTTTGGAGGAAGAAATGACTACTTGGGTACAGTAGTATGGTCCAGAGAGTAGTCAGTGGACTGGTGTCAGCAATTGGAATAGCTCCTCTCCCTCTGTAGTGACTGAGACAGTCAGAAAGACACCACCACCTTGGTGTAAACAGAAAAAGAAAGCAAGAGAAGGAAAACCAACTGCAAGAGATCAGGATAAGGGGATTGGATTAAGTGGATGAGAAATGAACTCCTGAAGAAGAGAAAGCTAGAGGTTCCTTCTGTAAGTTCCATATTTATCTTGATGTTTCAAGACTGCCTAAAATACTGATGGCTGAAGTAGAAACTTGACTTGAAAATAATACTAAGGATGCAACCCCAGAATTTGCTTTGATTATGCACAGTTAATATTCAGCTGGCAACCCGCAAAACTGTCTATCTGTACACACGATAGATCATGTGGTTGGCCTCAAACCATAGAATGAGACCCTGCCATTCTATCAATAGCCATCTTAATGTGGACTCATAGCTGGAGGCCAAG
Organism: Callipepla californica brunnescens; assembly: GCA_023055505.1. NCBI lineage: Eukaryota > Metazoa > Chordata > Aves > Galliformes > Odontophoridae > Callipepla > Callipepla californica. Next base: position 1,411,608 of record JALIRH010000053.1, read on the forward strand.
AGTCATCAAAAAGATCATGGTGATATATGAGGCCGTCTTTTACTTCTTATGACTAAAAAATGAAGAAGGGCAGAGAGGATCTGCTTGGGAACCTCTGCTGTAAAATGCAAATCTGAAAGAGAAGTTAATCTTGATTCTTCCATATCCATGGCACTTCTGCACAGCTAGAAAAAGGAAAGATATTTACAATATTTTTTACCCTAAAATGTCAGGGCAGAGATTAAGACAAGTGTTGCCACAGAAAACTAATTAAATTAATTAATTAAACTAATTCATTTTCTTATCATTAAATCTTTATTTCTTACCAAAAAAAAAGTCTTATTTAGAATTAGTATCAGGTCATGGAGCATAGATTGAGTACCCATGCAAGACAATGTTGTATCTGTGCTTATCCCTATGAAATTCACAAATGCAGTCAGAACAGATTAGAGAAGCACCAGTGCTCTGAATGATTCATTGACTCCAAGCATAGGTCACAACTTAACTGAACTGAACTGAACTTCAACCTGTGATGAAGCTATCATGAGTGAAAATGGCTTCAACAGATGTGTCCTGTACCTCCCTGCCATCGTATTTTGCACCTTTCCTTCTCATTACTCAGAATAGGATCACCTCTCCTTAAACTGGAAAAGGAATTTCTTCCTGAAGAAAGCAGCTGTAAGATGTTACTGTGACAGAAAGATGTTTACATGAATTTTGTAAATATACTGACAACTAATAAAGCAGAAAGAAAAGAAATAAGACCAGAGAAATCTAAATACTCAGAAGTCAGCTTACCTAGATCTTTTATAGTGTAAGGCACCACAAAAGTTGAACAATACCTAGAAAAATAGTTTATCCAGATGTATTTGAGTATAACTCTACTTTCAGTTCGCCTGGAAGGAAAATGATTATAAAAGCTTTTCTGATCTCAGAGAATATTTTCTTCATTAATAATGTCTTTATGATGTAAGAAAGCAATAAGCTGTAATATTTTTGACATTCGTGGTTACAGATATCATATATTGATTTATTCTGTATTGTAGAGACAGTAGAAGATTTGTTATCAAAAACGAAACCTTAATTTGAAGAACCATTTCTCTTCTTGTCCCATGAAATTCCCAAATGCAGTGAGAACAGGTTTATTCAACGAATCAAAAAGACTAAAAAATTAAACGATCAAAAAGACTAAAAGATTGATTTGTAAGAGAAAGATCATTTTGCACATGTTGGGGTTGATATACAAGGGAAGATAATCAGGTAGCCATTCAGTGTTTACAAGGAAAGTGATACAAGAATATAGAGACCTGGAGTGACATATCCTGCAGGAAACTCTGCTCTTACTTTAAATGGTTTGATTGTCACTAGTCTAGTCTCTGTTGCTTGAAAGTTCTCATTAATTTGGCTTCATTGTGATGCTTTTATTGCAGATGCTAAAGGAAATGGAGATTGCTGGAGGCTGCACAATTCAGTGGACTTAAAAGGAGAAAAGGGAAACAGAGGTGCTCCAGGACCACCAGGTATATTAAATCTGTCACTGGCACCCTGTAAAGGAATGTGTTTAACTCAAAACGCAGTTCAACAACGTACTTTGGTACTTTCCACTTACAGCTTTGACTACCTGAAGACGTATACCTAGTTTCTTGTTGAAGAGGTCCAGAACAGAGTATATAATGTTATAAAAAAATATTCTCTGGAAAGAACTATCTGTACCGTATTTATAATATTTGTTCTCTAATATGGTCATAATTAATACAAAACTGTAGCTTTGTTTCAAAGCCAAAATTGACTCGATTGAAGACATTTTGTTTATTTTGAGAGGACATCTCTTTGGATTTCTTTATTTTTAAGAGGACATCTAATCAAACCTGTTTCATGTCTTCTTATTAATAATATTTGCTGGTCAATATCCAGTGCCTTGAAGTAGCAGCTAGTGTTTCCAAGTCATTAATTAATTTGGAAAAAGAAAGAGCAAGAAACATTCCTATTCAGAAATTAAGAACATTTCCTCTTCTGTGCAAGTTTATTCACTATCTACATTTCTGCTCATTCCCAGACTTTGTATTTAATGCAATTTAATGTCCTACTGTTGTTTTCTTTTCCATACCTGTTTATTTCAGTTACTTAAGAAGGAAAGGATTATGCTTATGATTATGTGTAAAGCTGCATCTTGTTAAGGATAGAGAAAACAAGAATTCAAGTTAAATTGACTTGCCTCTGTCTTTCTCCTAAAATAAAACATATTTATTAATTTGCCTACCAACTAAACCAATTCTATTTCTTCTCTAAATATTTTCCTACCCATTGTTGCAGTTGCTAAATTATTCTTTGATGCAAACAATTTCCCTAGGTCTCATAGATATCCACATAACTTCTGATAGTGGAAATTCACAAGCTAGAAATTGCAGAATAGTGGAACATTAAAATGTTTTGTTGTTGGTTTTATTTTTGTTTTTGTCTTGAGACATTTTTTTCTTTATGAAGAATTTTCACCCTCCTTTTTCGTCATACTGGTAGTACTTTTGGTAATACTGGAGCTAAAATAAAAGAAGGGAGGGGGAACAAGATGCCTTCTCATTGGGCAAGCATTAATTCCTGTAATGATTCAGTTCTGTTACTCCAGCAACTGAGTTCATCTATAGATCAGATACCAAATTTGGAAGCAGTATATATATATAAAATATATATATATAAAAAAAATATATATATATATATATTTTTTTTTTTCTGAAAGAAAGGGAACCGGCATTCTGAAACTCCTATGAGTGAGAGTATGATTTTACTATTGATAGTGCTCATGCAGAATTCCATTAGTCTATTTCAGCAACATCTGTAAACAAAACAAAATGAAAACGTCTAATCTGCCAGCAGAGGTCATGCAACGGAGCATATTTCTCTCCAGTTGATGTTAAGATTTCTAAACGTCCTACCAAAAATGTCTAGAGAAAAGGACTGAACTAGGTATGCCACTTCTCTGTGTTGCCTAGCCATTGCTAAGACATACGGGACATTTTTCCTGCCGTTTAAATATTAGCATGTTTTCTGGTCTGGAGTTGGGCTAGAGCAATTAACAGTTTCATCACGTAGTCTGGGAGATAGCTTAAACTAGGAACCAGTGCAACAGATAGTGTGTGTAAACAGTCTCTCCTACAGTTTGGCAGTATGGATGAAAGCTATGCTACTTGATCTTGAGGCTAAGGAGCTGTTTTACTGTCTGGTGCGAGTGGAGCCTTTGGCTCCCAGATCACAGCTCTTCTACCTGAAGCCATTCTTGGTGTGGATTTTGTTGTTGTTGTTGTTTTAGAGTGACGTCCTTCCTCTTCCTCAGAACAGGTAATGTGTGCTTGCAGCCCAGAAGGCCAACCATATCCTAGGTTGCATCACGAGAAGTGTGATCAGCAGATTGAGGGAATTGATTCTACCCTTCTACTCTGCTCTCGTGAGACTCCACCTGGAGTACTGCATTCAATACTGGGGCTCCAAACACAAGAAGGACATAGAGTTGTCGGTGTGGGTACAGATGAGGTCCACAAAGATGACCAGAAAGTTGGAGCACCTCCCCTGTGAGGACAGGCTGAGAGAGTTCTCAGCCTAGAGAAGAGAAGGCTCCGGGAGTACTTTACAGCAACCTTCTAGTACCTGAATGGGGCCAACAGGAAAGCTGAGGAGGGACTTTTTAGAAGGCATGTAGCAACAGGATGAGGATAAATGACTTTAAACTGGAAGAAGGTAGTTTCAGACTAAATATTATGAAGAAATCCTTTACTGTGAGGGTAGTGAGACACTGGAACAGATTGCCCAGAGAGGTTCTGGATGCCCCCTCCCTGGAAGGTCTTCAAGGCCAGGCTGAATGGGGCTTTGAGCATCCTGGTCTATTGGGAGGTGTTCCTGCCTATAGCAGAGGGGTTGGAACTAGGTTGGAACTTTAAAGGTCCCTTCCAACCCAAACCATCCTATGATTCTATGATACCTTGCCCTGGCCTGTTCTGCTTTCTAGTCAAACAAGAAAGAACTCAAATATTGCCCAACAGAGAGTAAAATTAAGCTATACCTGAGAGGGATACCTATCAATCCACCTGTCTATAATCAATCACCTTTCATGGACTGAACAGTAATTTTCAGGGTTGAAATAAAATCAAAATAGCTGCAATATTAGCAATGCATTTTAGTCTTGAAGTACCAATGTATACACTGTCTACATGATTTAACTGTATCTAAAATTAAATATTGAGATCTCAAATATATGGCTGGAGCAGTTTTGGGCCCAAAGTTCAGAATGCAATGGAAGAAAATATCTGCAGCTGTTGTGGGAGCCTGGAAAGAGTCATTTTCCAAGTATTTTTACGATTGCTGGCAAAACATAGAACACTTTCCTTGTCTTCTAATTTCTGTTAACAGGGTTAATTTGGAGGCCTCTCTTTCAACCAACACCCAGCTGACATTTTTTTGAAAACTATGCACTTTTCATCTTTGAGACTTGTTTGTTTTCAAATTTGGCTGAGATCTACAGTAAGGTTCAGAAGTTAAGGTGTAGTAATAGACAATACCAGGCATATAAACCTGGCTTTGTTAGGAAACAAAATTAAAGATGTTAGATTTAAATGTTAATACTGATACTGTGAATCACTTTCCCTTAAACTAAGTCAGAAATACACAGAGAAGTGCTTTTAAAGAGGAAATTACGAATAATTATCATACTTTCTTGTATTTTTCTTCATTTCACAGGTCCACCTCTGCCTCCATCATATTTCAGCCACTTTATTAATAGCATGAAGGTAATTATATCCCATTTATATTTGAATTCTTTATATCTTACTGATATCTGCTATCGCTATCTTCATAATAAACTTGTCTCTGCTGCAATTTAATAAATAAATAAAATATATAATTTCTAATCTAATTATATGTTTTGTGTATTTCACCACGCTATACTATTTTATGCTTAATATATTGTAAAGAACACTTTAAAAAAGCATAAAGATAACTTGAAAAATACATTAATTTGGCTTTTTGCCTTCTCAGAGATATTAAAGTGAGTCTTAATTTACCGTTATCTAACATAAGTTGGTATATATTTGCCATAAATTAATGCTTTTGTTTTCGTGACAACTCATGTAAAGGACATACATTACCTAGTGGGACTCTTGATACCCATGGGATATCTCCAAAAAGGTGCTGGAAGAGATCCTGAAGTCCAGGGTGGCAATCTTACTTTTGGGTTTGCTTCTTCCACTTGAGATCTTGAACTCCACCATCTTGTGATTGCTACATCCCAATCTTCCCCTGACCTTCACTTCCCTAACAAGCCCATCCTTATTAGTAAGAACAAGGTCCAGTAACACCCCACTCCTTGTCATCTCCACCACCACCTGCATCATAAAGCTATCTTCAACACACTGCATGATTGCTAAGAGATGATGGCCTTGTGACTGCATGTAGAACTCTAACTCTTCCTGTTTATTTCCCATGCTGTGCACATTAGTATACAGACACTTTAGGGAAGCAGCAGATGCAGGTAACCCTAAAGGGACACAAGAAGTTTTCAGGTGGGGAATTCACAATGGTAACTCCTCTGGGTAGTCCTCACAAGATCCTACAGGATGGTCCACAGCTATTTCCCTGCAGTGTCTTATAATGACAACATCCCCAGGAAACCATACTCCTACCCCATCTGATCTAATTGACATATCTGAACTATTTACTCCATCCTGCCAAGTGATATTTCCTCTCCTTCCCCCTTCATACCTACCTAAAGAAAGCTTTATAGTTTTTTGGTTTTTTTTTACCTGGAAACTGCAAAAAAAGTCAAAGGGAAAACTATGTATAGACATCTCTATTGACTTTCTCCAGCTACCTGCTAGCTTTGTCTTTCACTACTTCTATTCACAGGTTTATTACAAAAATGTCTACTACCAAAGTAGACACCACAAAAATTCAAGGAAAAAAAAAGAACAAAGAGAAGAAAATAAGTTGAAGCAGAACCTACAGTTTCTAAGGGTCATTTTGTACTGATCTAGAATTTAAACACTTTTTATCTATCAATCTTGTCCCCATTTAGCTGTTAATCAGTGAAGTAGGACAATAGAAAAGATGCAGTTGAAGTTTCTGCAATTTTGTGTCATGTCTCTTCTGTTACTCTGGCATATTCCCCTGTCCTTTTGTGTTATTCTATGCACTGTCATTATCATTTTATAACATTCCTTTAAATAATTATCAAACTCACATCAATCATAAATTGCTTTTTCCTCAGTGGAAGAGATAAATAACATAGCATAGCTTTTATGTTTCTTCCAATTTCCTTTTTGCCTCCAGCTGCAGCACGGAACAAAGTTTTGTTATTTAAATTAGCAGGAAACAGCAACAGAGGCACTTTCGTATGTCTGCACCTTGCTGCCACGTTCCCTAGTCTACAACCTAAGAAATCCTTGCAACTTCCTTTTTATTCCATATCACCGAAGAAGGAAGCAGTGTCAAAAATATGTTAAGCAGATGCTCTTCTTTATTAAGCTTAGAAATTTCAGATAACTTTAAAAGATGAATGCATGGGGTTCTGATCTTGCTTCAGCTGAATGTTTTATACTATGTTATCTTTAAAGGGTGAAAAAGGAGACAATGGTGTAAAAGGAGAAAAAGGAGAACCAAATGGAGGATTTTACCTGACAGGACCACCTGGACCACCTGGAAGACCAGGATTAGTTGTAAGATACATAAGTTACATAATATAAATATTTATGAATACATATTGTTTTAAGTTAGAGGACACTAATAAGAGATAAGCATCAATATAAGAACTATATGCATACTTATGTGCTAGCCATTAGCTCAGTAAGACAGAGTTCCACTAGGCATAAACACAGAAACTTCACTATTGCGCATTAAATTAATTTGCTTTGAGAAATTGATGCAATGCTATGCTCAGCTGCCTAACACACTACGTCAGTATGTCAATTCATGCTATCAGTCACAATACAGAGCAAGGAAATATATATAACTTTGCAAGAACTACCAGAAAGCTTTCTTGTCTGAAACTTCATTGCTTGAATTTAGTTTAACATATGGGTACATTTTTCAGCTTCCATGGCTCTTAGAAAAAAAATGCTTATAACTTAGAAGTAGTGTGGTTGCCTGCCATCAGAGAACATTGCCATCAGAGATGAAGAACCTGCAGCAGCGACATCATCACAGATAGAAACTAAGCAGTATACATTTCAATCATAATTGAAGCAGGAAGATACTTACTGATATGAAATAGATACAATGTAGTAATTTAAACAATGAAGACAGTGACTTTAACAAGGTTTGAAATGGCTAGATACTGTTGCTAATTTGCTACATAGAGGATGGGGTTGCAGAATTGATCTAAAAGTGAATCTCAGTGAAACTAGTAGAGGTTAAAACTATAAATCACTTACTGAGGATCTGTGTCAGCAAGACATCACCATGTCTAGGTGTAAGGGATCTCTACACAAGCGTAATCAACCTCAAGAAGCATTCCTACACAAGGGGACATCCTGATGTGCAGCTAGCTGAGGAACTGGGAACACTCGATGGGGCTCTTGGTCTCCTTGCTATTTGTGAAGTATGATAATTGACTCATAGTCATAGTATTTAGATTTGGCACCTGTTGAACCAAATGTCTGCTCTCAGAACTTTGTGCACTGAGTTTGAGGCAGTATTGCAGTCTCCAGTGATACATTGATTGCTATCAGTCCCAAGCAAGGTCAAGGGCACAAAATGCGCCTCTTTGTATGAGCAGGGCCTTGAGCTTAATGACCAGGCTGAAAGAGGAAACTCAGGGAGAAAGGTGTGAATCATACCATAACAAACATTGATACAGTCAAATAAGTACATTTTATCATTAATAGGGACCTAAAGGGGATTCAGTTGTTGGACCCAGAGGACCTCCAGGGTTGCCTGGCTTACCTGGCTTACCAGGATATGGAAAAATTGGACCACCAGGCCCACCAGGCCCACCAGGACCCCCTGCAATATATGGATCAGGTGAGAGGGTTTGATTTTGCCTTTCACTATGTATGTGAGCACATATGCATACTTACATACCCCACACACTCTTCTTTTGGTACATGTTCTTCATTCTCCCTATCTACTCTTCGTACTTGAATCAGGTTGCTCCCCACTTTTGTGATTGCTGCTTTTTTTCTGTAAGGAGTGTGGATTTGAACTGAAAGCACAAAAGGGACAACTCCACAGTCTGTTTTCCTTGACTTGTGCTATGGGAGCACTAATGCATAACATAAGCTTTGTTAATGAGATGGTGCTTGAGATTCCCTCAAACTTACATTAAAGGCATGCATGGCTTTAAGTGAAGTGTCAGAGTTCAAGACAGTAACAGTTCTGATTCCTTCTGGGTCACAGGTCTGCTAGTCACAAGCCTCATACTGTTAATGTCCGGTGCTTAGACTAGGTTCTGATGGACTCCTGGTACTCAAGTACTTCTGAATATTAGCTAGTCAGACAAATATATAAATATAGATATATACATTTGTGTTCCATTTCTTTCACTTTAGCTTACCTACTTTGCTGTTAGTCTTCACCACCCTTCTATGCATCTTCCTCTTTGCTTTGTAAGAAGCTCCTTTTGACAGCGCACTGATGGATGTCCATTTTACTAAATGTTATGAAAACAGGTGTTTGTTTATTTACTATCTTTAAGGCACCTAGTCAACACTATTAAAGTTCTTACTGTAATACGAGGAAAGAGGATTTTCTTATCTGTAGATAGATAGCTTTGAATGCTTGTGAGAAATGAGCCTCCTTTCCCTGACATTGGTATGAAGGAATCACTCTAGAGAATCCTCAGAACATAGATTCTTCAACTTGTGAGAGGCAATTTTCAACATTTCTCCAAGTTTCATCAAAATATATATATTTTTTGAACACTAGAGCTTGCTTTATAGGTGTGTAATTGCAGCCTCCCAATTCAAAAGTTAGAATTCAGTAAAAACCAAGTTATATAATGCAACATTGTTCATAGGGTTAGCTTTTACTGACTTGTCCAATCAATATTTTAAGTCTTGGACTGTTTTATTCAGATTATCAAAATACTTCAGAGTGAAGAGATATAATAAAGCAGAATATATTCAATATTTTTTTTATTTTTATTTTAATGCAGGTATTTGCAGGGGAGGAGGAATGTATAGTTCAATTCTCACTCAAGATCACTGTTCCCAATTCCTCTGAAAATGATGAAGGCAAAATTTATACTCTCCTTTAGCTTATGTTCTGTTTCTCTCCTTTAGTCTGTTTGTTCCAAATTATTCAGTAACCTGTGGATAAGTGGAGCTAGGTTATTGCAGTAAGTCCGACCAGATGTGTGCAATCAAATTTCTTCTAAGCATGGCTAAGAGAATATTTCTACATTACTCCATTTCTTCTTCAGCACTGAAGAGTAGATCTGTCCACATTTAGGATTATGGGGCTGTTAGAATAGATAAGAACAACTGGATACTTTGAAAGTGCCCAGCAAAGTAGGAGTTGGGAAGTGGCTAGGAGCTGAACCTTGTGAGTGTTTGTGCATATTTCATAAAACAGATTTACAAGTGTGCTGAAAACTAGCTAGACTTCCCCATGCACAGATACATAGGTCACTCTGAAAGCAATGCTTCCTATTTATTTCTGTGGAGACTACAACAGACTCAAACAGAACAATAACGTATTGATAGAGCTAATTCTCAGCTACAAAACACCATTTTTCAACATACTCACCACCATTACATTTTTGCTATTGATGAACAAGAACCTGCATGCCACGCTCACGAAAATCTGCACCAGCAGAGGTGACCACTGATTTACAGCTGCTGTGATGGTATTGTTGCTAGGAAAATGTTGCCCACAGAGTACATCTTTCATCAGCTTGAACAGATGGAAGTCAGAAGGCACAAAATCCAAACTATATGGTGGGAATGATAGGACAGTCCAGACAGGTGTTCCACAGCCTTCAAATTCATCTGGGTCCTGGCATTATCGTGTTGCAAGAGAAAGTTGTATTCTTCTCTGGCCTGACCCTCAAAATTTGAGCCTTCCAGCTTAGGCAGTGTCTCAATGTAGTGGTCAAATTTGACGGTTCATCTGGATTCCAGGAAATCCAGAAGAATCACCATTTCCTACCCCAAATGACACTACACATTTCTTACCCACTGGGGGCTGCATCTTGAACTTTTTCTTCCACGAAGGATTCACATGTCACTACTCCATGGTCTGCCATTTTGACTCCAGCTTGTAGTGGTGACACCACATCTTGTTACCAGTAATGATGCATTCCATTCAATCTGTAACTGGTTAAATAGATCCTGACAAATTTGCATATGGTGTTCTTTCTTTCCCTATGTGAGCATTCATGGGACAACTTGGTGCAGACTTTGTGATATTCCAGTTTTTCCACCATCATTTCCAATGCATTGAAACCAATATTCAAGTCCACAAAAGGTTTCCTGGTCATAATCCACCTGTTTGCATGGGTTAGCTGATCGAAACACACTTCATTTCATGGTGTGACAGCTGAGCACTACTGTCTGGAACACGGCTTGTCTTTTTGATGTTGTTGCCACTGCTGAAACACACTACTCACTGCCTTACAGTACTAACATCCACTGTTAGGTCTTCATAAATATCCAGCAAGTGTCCATGAATGTCAATGAGTGACATTTTTTACACATGGAATTACAAACCCTTGTCTCCTACACACTTTCATGTCAGATACCATTTTGTCAGACTGCCCCTCTGCTGCCACTTGGCATATGGCAACCAAATTTAATGGACTATTGGTGGGAAAGTTCAAACTCTATTGCCATACCACCAATGTCCACTTATAATGCCGTGGGCCAGCATAATAAAATAGAAGTATTACTTTCAGAGCAACCCTCACAGTTTGACAGCAACCCACCAAACATTAATTCTCCTATTTCTCTGTCACACCAGCTCATATCATGACTTTCTGTTTCGAATTGTATTTCTTGTTTAGCCTTTTACATTCACTCCCAGAAGTATACTAGTATACTCCCATGGATACCTTTGGATCTGTTTTGTTGCTTCTACTTTACTTTCTTTTCCTCTACAGAAGGAGTATTCTATCTGTGTTTAATATAAGATCTGTCCAGATATTAGGTACTGAGTTTCACTGGGGTTTGCCATGATTCTCACTAGGATCTGCGTGTAGAAGCTCTTTCTTCTAAGCAGCTTCAAAGTACCATTTTCATATCATGCGTTCACACAGTATTCTTCCTTTCAGTCTTCTAAATATTACTTTGTTATCTTCCTGTAGTTTTTATTCTAGAAAGCAGTGACTTTCAGTTCAAGGTGAAAAAATTCAGTACTACTCCAGCGTGTTAGGTAATTTATTCTGTGGACTGCAATCTTAGAGCTTCAGGTTCATACCACCAAAGGATTCTGTTGCTTTGAAACGTAAGCTGAATTTACACTTGTGATTTTTTTTAATCTCATAAAAAGTTTGATTTTATTAGATTTTATAGAAGAGGATAAAATGTCTCTCTCAAAGTCTATATAGGTGCGAGCTGCATATTTTTAACAAAAGAAGAGTGTTCTGGTCGATTTAAGTTGATGTTATTTGCAGTATCCACAACATATTCCAATCTGTTGAATTTACCTTCCCAAAGAATAGAGGAGACTAAGTTTCACTATTGCTTTAAATAAATAAATAAAAACCTTTAGATTGAATTTTCTGTAGTTGACTTGAACACAACTGTTCAGATCTTGGCTATCTATGGAACATGGCCACTTTAACCTCTCACTGCTCATAGGCTCCTAGGCAACACTGCCAGGTCCTTTCTTTCTGTTTTTCCCTCTCTCTAAATAGATGACCTTCAACATGTGCCATATTATTGTTGTGTTTTAGCAGACACAATGCCTGGACCACCAGGTCCTCCAGGAGAACCAGGGTCACCTCTAACCAGGAATCTGGTAAGATAACAAAATATGGAATGTTGCCATTGAAACTTGTTTTCCAAGTCTATTGGGGGCCACTGTTAGCAGTGATAAAGGAGGGAATGCTCAGTCCAGTGTTTATATTAGATTTTTTTTATTTTTCTGAACATCATAATTTAAAAAAAAAATCCATACAGCTGGGAAGGGCAACATGGAAAGAAAAAAAGAAAAAAAAGCAAGCAAGTAAGCAAACAAACAAACAAAAACCCCACCTAATATTAATAAGCTAAAACAGAGCAATTCGGGTTATTTTATTCTAAGGTGAAAACTGTAATCTTCCCTAACAAATGTAAAAATTGTGCCAGAGGATATACTGAAATAATTTCTTTTTCATAATAGATGACTCAATTGTAGCCCAGATTGTATCCCTGATATTCATGAAGCAAAAGGGACAACTAAGACTTGTATCTTGTTGATTGCTAAATTAAATGAATATTAAAAATATTCTAAAACCTGCAGAGGTTTCACTGCGATTTTTTAATCTTTTCCACATTCACAGGCTAGGTCAGAAAATCAAATTATCTGCATACCTTTGTCAGTCAAGTGAGAATGCACTAATAATTGATCGGGTTTTTTGACCATCTACATCATAAATAAGGAGCTAATGGGAATGTGAATGCTGTCCCATCACAGTATCATATCTTTTCTAACAATTTTTTCTTACAGAAATTAAAATCCTGACAATTCTTATAATACTTACAGATGAAGGAAAAAAAAATGGCTACAAGGTAGAGAAATGTGGTTACAGACTAGGAGCTACAAGCCCAGTTAGGTCGAAAACAACATTAAAAAAACAATATGCAAATTACTAGTAACATCTGCATGATTCATAAAGCATTCATAGAAACATGCAATCATGTAGGATGGAAAAAATCTCTAAATCACCAAGACTGAGCATTAACCTAGCACTGCCAAGTCTGTCACTAAACCACATCCCTAAGGAGCACATCTACATATCTTTTCAATACTTCCAGGGGCAGTGACTCAAACACACTACTAGGAAACCTATACCAAAGATACACAACTGTTTAAGTGGAAAAAAACATTCCAAATATTCAACCTAAATCTCCCTTGTGCAACTACAGACCACTTCCTTTTGTCCTACTCGTAGGACCATAGAATGGTTTATGTTGGAAGGCACCGTTAAGTCTATGAAGTCCTAGTCCCCCTGCTATAGGCAGGGATATATCCTACAACACCAGTTTGCTCAAACCCCCATCCAGAATGGCCCTGAATGACTCCCAGGAAGGGATCCATCCTGTAGGATCTTGTGAGGACTACCCAGAGGAGTTACCCAGAGGTCTATATGCAGCCGCAAGGCTATGATCTCATAGCAATCATGGAGACATGGTGGGACAGCTTGCATGACTGGAATGCTGACGTGGATGGCTATGTGCTTTTTAGGAATGTCAGGATGGTGGGGTGGGGTGGTAGAGTTGCTCTTCCTGTGAGAGAGTAGATAGAATGTATTGAACTTCCCCTGGGGGAGGGTGATGTACTAGTGGAGAGCTTGTGGATGAGAATTAAGGGGCAAGCCAGTGTGGGAGACACTGCTGTGGATATGTAACATAGGCCCCATGATCAGGAGGAGGAAGTTGATGAGGCCTTCTACCAGCAGCTGGAAGTAGCCTCACGCTGGTTCTTATGGGGGATTTCAGCTATCCAGACATGTGCTGGCAAGGCAACATGTCCAGACATGCACACTACGGATGGTTCCTGCAGCGTGTTGAAGATAGCTTTATGATGCAAGTGGTGGTGGAGACGACAAGGAGTGGGGTGTTACTGGATCTTCTTCTTACTAATAAGGATGGGCTTGTTAGGGAAGTGAAGGTCAGGGGCAGATTGGGATGTAGCAATCACAAGATGGTGGAGTTCAAGATCTCAAGTGGAAGAAGCAAACCCAAAAGTAAGATTGCCACCCTGGACTTCAGGATCTCTTCCAGGACCTTTTTGGAGATATCCCATGGGCTAAGTTGTTAGAAGGTAAAGGGGCCTTGTGTGAGCTGGTCAGCATTTAAACAGTGCTTCTTCCAAGTTCAAGATTGGTGCATCCCTGTGTGTAAGAAACTGGGGAAGGGCGGCAGGAGACCTGTGTGGATAAGCAGAGAGCTCATGCATAAACTCAAAGGGAAGAGAAAGATCCATGAAATGTGGAAAAAGGGTCTGACCACTTGGGACAAATATAGGAATGCTGTCAGGGCCTGCAGGGATGCAACGAGTAAGGCCAAAGCCAACCTGGAATTGGATCTGGCAAAGGAGAAAAAGGATAATAAAAAAGGTGTTTTTTTTTTTTTTTAAGTTTGTCAACAGTAAAAGAAAGACTAGGGAAAATGTGTATCCTCTACTGAATGAGGGTGGTGCTCTGGTAACAGGGGATGCAGAGAAGGAGGAGATACTGAATGCCTTCTTTGCTTCTGTCTTCACTGTGGGATCTCCCCCCTCAGAACTCCTGGAGTGTGGGGGTAAGTGAGATGGTCTGGGGAATGGAAGGCTCCCCTTTGGTGAAGGAGGAGATGGTCTGAGAGTGTCCAGGCAACATCAGTTCTCTCTATCATCTCTGAGAGGTCTTGGAGAATGGAAGACTGGAGGATAGCCAGTGTCAGTGCAGCCTCCAAAAAGGGCAAGAAGGAGGATCCAGGGAACTACAAGCCAGTCAGCCTCACCCCTGTCCCTGGAAAGGTGATGGAACAGTTTGTCTCACACAGCATCCTTATAACAAAGTTGAGGAAGTGTGGAATAGATGAGTGGACAGTGTGGTGGATTGAGAACTGTCTGACTGGCAGAGCTCAGAGGGTTGTGATGGGTGGTGCAGAGTCCAGTTGGAGGCCTGCAGTATCCCTCAGGGATTGGTGCTAGGTCCAGTCCTGTTTAGCATCTTCAATGACTTTGATGATGATGGAGTCCAACCTAAGCAAGTTTGAAGATGATACAAAGCTGGGAGGAATGGCTGACATGCCGGAAGGCTGTGCTGCCATTCAATGAGACCTGGACTGGCTGGAGAATTGGGCCAAAAGGAACCAGATGAGGTTTTGCAAGAGCAAATATCAAGCCTTAAACCTAGGGAGGAATGACTGTATGTACTGGTACAGGCTGGAGGATGATCTGCTGGAGGGGAGCTCTGAGAAGGTCTGTCCTGGTGGATGACAGGTTGGCCATGACGACAGCAGTGTGCCTTGGTGGCCAAAAAGGCCAATGGTATCCTGAGGTTCATTAAAAAGAGTGAGGCCAGCAGGTTGAGGGAGATGATCCTCCTCCCCTGCTTTGCTCTGGTGGGGCCTCACCTGGAGTATTGTGTCCAGTTCTGGGCTCCCCAGTACAAAAAAGACAGGGACCTCCTCGAAAGAGTGCAGCAAAGGGCTACACAAAGATGATAAAGGGTGTAGAACACCTCCCTTATGAGGAAAGGTTGTGAGACCTGGGACTGCTCAGCCTTGAAAAAAGAAGACTCAGAGGGGATCTGATCCATGTCTATAAATGTATAAGGAGTGGGAGGCAAAGGGACAAATCTGGACTCTTCTAAGCAGTGTGTGGAAATAGGACAAGGGGAAATGGTCACAAACTGAGGCATAGGAAGTTCTGCACGAATGTGTGTGGGGACTTCTTCACAGTGAGGGTGACAGAGCACTGGCACAGGCTGCCCAGAGAGGTGGTGGAGTCTCCTTCTCTAGTGACATGCAAGTCCCACCTGGATGCCCACCTGTGCAACCTGGTCTAGGGAGCCTGCTTTGGCAGAGGGGTTGGACTATATGATCTCTAGAGGTCCCTTCCAACCAGTGCAATTCTGTGATTCTGTGATTCAGTGTCCCACCACCCACACAGTAATCAACTTCTTCCTAATATCTAGTCTAAATCTACCTTCTTCCAGTTTAAAATAATTTCCCATCTTCCTGTTTCTACATGCCTGTATAAAACGTCCTCAGCTTTCCTGTAGGCCCCCTTCAGGTACTGGAAGGCTGTTATAAGGTCCACCTGGAGCTTTCTCTTCTCTAGGCTAAAGATCCACTGCTCTCTCTGCCTATACTCACAGAGGCAGTGTTCCAGCCCTCTGATCATCCACCTCCTCTGTACCTGCTCCAACAATTCTGTCCTTCTGGTGATCGGAGCCCCAGAGCTGGTTGCAGTGCTTCAGGTGTGGACTCACAAGAGCAGAGTAGAGGGGCAGAATCAAGTCCCTCAATTTTTGGGTCACACTTCTCATGATGCAACCCATGATATAGTGGGTCTTCAGGGCTGTAAGTGCACATTGTCAGTTCATGTTGGATCTCTCTTCAACCAACACTCCCAAATCCTTTTCCTCAGGGCTGCACTCAAGACATTCTCTACCCAAACTGTATCTGTGTTTGGGATTGCCCTGACCTAGGTGCAGGACCTTGCACTTGTCCTTGTTGAACTACACAAGGTTGGCATGGGCCCATCTCTCAAGCCTGACCAGGTCCCTTGGTAGAGCATCCCTTCCCTCTAGCTTGTCAACTGCACCACTCAGCTTCATGTCACTCAGTGTCATCTGCAAACTTGCTGAGGTTGCACTCAACCCACTTTCCTGATTCTGTTTCTGTACATTTGGACTACACCCCTGTGTTCTTCCTAGGCCACGTGTCACTGCTCCCACTCCCTGTATGTGTCCTTCTTAAGCTTCAGTTTAACCATCAGGTTCTTGTTGAGCCATGCTGGTTTCCTGCCTCCTCTACTGAAGGGTTCTTGTGCTCTCAGAAATGCATCTTTATAGAGGTGCTTGCTCTCCTCTGTTTTTTTTGTCCCAAAAGAAGCTTTCTAAAATGATGTTTGGACTTCCACAAGGTTTATCTCAACTAAAATGTATCATTACCTCATCTGAATTCACTCCATTATTAGTTTTCATTTTTACTGAGATGCCTGATTTGAAAATCAAAAGAACAAATATCTGAATAAATTATGTTAATATGATCACAAAAAATGCATCTACAATTGCATATATTACAACCAATCTTACCAAGTCTCCTTTCTGAGGTCCCTTCCTAACTCTCCCATTTCAGTCTTGTATGCTAAATTTTAAAGACATAATCATCTCACTCTATACAACATAAACTATTGGTATAGTTCCATTAAAATCAACAGAATGGTGATGTTGATATGCCAAAGTATGTCTTTATTAAAGTTTTTTTTGTATGAAATGATGTTAAACCAACTTTATGAGAGTTTCTTAAGCAAAAAGCCATGACATTAATATGTTCAAATGAAACTTTAACTTGCAAAATGTTTTGTATTGCTGTTTGACAGGTAACAACATTTCAAAACATTGAAGGTATGATGGAAAAGGTTCATTTGGTAACAGAAGGTATGCTAATCTATCTTAGAGAAACCAGCGAGGTTTTTATCCGTGTTCGAAATGGATGGAGAAAATTGCAGGTACTGTTGGACTATGTCCTATCCCTTCCAGCTCTCTTACTCAAAATAGAGTAGTGGATATTTTTACAGGGATGGAGAAGCAACTACTACTCATATGGTTTTCTTTATTTTTCCTTTTCTGTTCTTTCAGCTAAGTGAGCTAATTCCTATCCCAGATGAGAGCCTTCCTCCTCCAGCTGTATCAAGTTATGTAAGTACAAAATATCTGACTGTGAAAAACTCTGCCTAAATGTGTAAAAACAGGTGATAAACTGGCTGAGTTGCAGGCCTCTGCATAACATGATTTTCTTCTGAGAATTGTCAGCTCAAAATACCACTAAATAAGCTTGCAAACTAATTCATGCTAGCCAGCCATTACTTTTTTACATTATATTCTGAGAATCCAGACAGAGGCAAAGCATCCTCTAAAAAACATCAGGACAAAGCAGACTGCCTACTAAAAAAAAAAAAAAATCGGCATTCAGTTTCATAACACTGAATTCAGTGCTATAAAACTCTAGTTCCAGACAAGGAAGTTTAGAAAAATACCCCTGGCAAGTAGGCTTTATCTATAATTTTACAGTCTTCTATTCGTGATACATCATTATCATCTTTATACAGGTTGCTGAAACACAGTCTTGTTGAAAACAGGTTAATTGATCTGACTGCTGCAATAATGAAAGGGCAAGAGAATGCTAGGAAGGAGCAGGAGAAGGAAGATGGCCAGGGGAAAAATGTAATTGGAGCAAATCAGAAAGAAGTTCACTTAGCTCACTGGTTAGGTGTCTTGACCTCGTGTTACAAGAAATGGTCTGCAATCTCTAGCTGACACCACAATTTTCCCAAGTGCAACTTTCACTGACTTACTACTTATGCTTTCTATGACTAGAGAAGAAAATGCTGCTGTTCCTGAATTAGCTATGCATTCCACACATTTAAGAGAGGGAATTACTGAGGCCTGAAGAAATGTTCCCACTCATTACACTTTCTGTTTACACATTTTTCTTAACCTTTCTATTTTATTTTACCTGAACTGGTCTTCTGTGCCAAGAGCAGGCTACTTCCATGTAGGACTCCAGGTGGACTCTGGCACTGACATCAGCTCTGACAGAGTGTTGTAAAATGGTTACACTCAGATTTAGAAAGGCAATTCTGGCTGGGTTTTGTGGTTTAACCCAGCAAGCGGCTAATACCATACAGCCTTTCACTCACTCCACCTTGTCCAAGTGAGATGAGAGAAAAAAAAAATAAAAAAGCAGAACTTATGAGTTGAGATAAAAACTATTTACTAAGGCAGAAAGGAGAGAGAAATTACAGTAATAACTGTTCTATATATGTATACATACAAAACAAATAATTCACAATGGAATTGCTCATCATGTGCTGATGAACAGCCAGTCCTTCAGCAGCAGTCAACTCCCCCAGACAACTCCCATCTGTTTAATAGTTTCCTCATATGATGTCATATGATATGGAATATGCTGTGCTCAGGGACAAGATTTAGCATGGGTAGTTAGAGTTAGGGCAGGTTAGGTTAAGTTGTAGTTTGACTTGATGATCTTGAAGGTCTTTTCCAAGATCCGAGAGATCCCTTTGACCAGTATAGGTCAGGTGTCCTTGTTCTGTCCCTCCCCAGCTCCTCGAGTCCCCTAGCTCCCTTGCTGGCAGGACAGCACAAAAAGATGAGAAAAAACTGAAATGCTCTTGGCTTTGTATGGTGCCATTCAGCAACAACAGAAACTTTGTTTTATGAACACTGGTTTTCTCCTAAAGCCAAAACAGGGAATCATACCAGACACTATGGAGAACAACATCTCCATACCAACCAGGACACTGGGACAGCATTCAAACACATATTTACGTGACAGACTAAATTTATGATATGCAAAGTATACATGGATACATGATTCAGGTTTATTTTTCTGAGGCAGAACAGTTCCAGATTTCCCAGCATTCAATGTTTGCTTTATTTAGAATATCATTGAGTAACTAAAATTCTGATCTGAGTATCATACTTAACATATATATCTGCATGTGTTAAAATAACAGGAATTTCAGTCTCTGCCGATACCAAATCCAGTATCAAACGTGAACAATGGAAAACCAGCAGTAAGTATGAGTTCTGTATTACAACTGTGTACTGTGTTTTGAAACATTATGATTTGTGTATTCAGGGAGATGTGTAATATTTCATCTTCAAATTCACAGATTTTGCTTCAGAAAGTTAAAAGTACCTTTTTTAAATCAATTTATAAATCTCAGAGAATTCTAAATGATTTCCTGTACTACTTTAGTCTCCTAACTTCTTTTATATCTGATTTTGAGTTAGGAATACCTCTTCACTTAGTGATTGTACAAAAAAATCTGCAGCACATTACTTTCTAAGCTAACAACTGTGTTACAATTAAATCATTAAAACACTAGTTAGATTTTTTTCTGTCTTCATGATGCTGCTTGTTTTTAAATGGATACCTTAGAATACAAGCTTTCTCTTAAAATAACTTAAATATTTGTCAAGGAAAGTAAAATAACAGAGTTACATGTAAAATAAAAAAAAAAATTGACTAGTTCTTGCATTTGTATTGTTTGAATAGAGTATGCTACCATTTGTATTTGGTAGCAGTGAATTTTTAAGTGATATATGGTCACGTCTTACTATTTATTTCCAGGACTATGTGATTATGGATTTTATTTGGATTTTTTTGTTGTTGTTTAAAAAATATTAACTACTTTTAGAAGTTATATTTTTTAGGAGTATATATATATATAATCTTCATGGTTTCCCAGCTGTTCAAAAAATAAATAAGTGTATTATGGGCTGCATAGACTTTAGAAATATAATA
This sequence comes from Callipepla californica brunnescens, assembly GCA_023055505.1. Classification (NCBI taxonomy): domain Eukaryota; kingdom Metazoa; phylum Chordata; class Aves; order Galliformes; family Odontophoridae; genus Callipepla; species Callipepla californica. The sequence goes on from JALIRH010000053.1 coordinate 1,431,755, forward strand.
TTACGATGGCAAATAACTTCTATATGGGTATGGAAGGTACTATATCTTGTGCTAGCAAGGGACGGGGCCTAGTTGTTTGAAATATATGTTTTTTCATATTATAAACTTCTTTTAAATTGTGGTTTTCTTCTCTTTTCTTCAGCTGCACCTGGTGGCTTTAAATTCACCGTTTTCTGGTGACATGAGAGCAGACTTTCACTGTTTTCAACAGGCTCAGCAAGCAGGTTTGATGACTACCTATAGGGCCTTTCTCTCATCACATTTACAAGATCTGGTCACGGTTGTCAGAAAAACAGACCGGTACAATTTGCCAATAGTAAATCTTAAGGTAAAAATCAGTGCTTAGTTCTTGTTAGATTATGCTAAGTTCTGGATGCCCCCAAATCTTTGGAAAATGGGAAAAGCACAAAGCTTCAATGCAAGCCGTGTTTTATAAAGAAGTTTTGCTTCATATTTTGGAGTCAGGCTCCAAGAGGAAAAAGATAGTGATGAAGTTACAGGCTCACATTTCCTTGCCTTTCTAAGGATTACTTTTTTAAAGTGTCCTAAAATTTGTGGTAGAAATAAATCTGTGAGAATGGCTTACTTCAGGTAGACTGTTGACAAAGCAAAAGCATGGTGCTCATTGTTCTGGATATTTTTTATATCAACACAGAAAAGTGCTTTTTTTTTTTTTATTTCAAAGGTAGTTACTATATTCTAATTTCTAATATGACTACAGAGCACAGTAGACTAAGATGATTTTTCTTCTCATTCCTTAAGACAAAAGCAAATTCTATGCTTAGGAGTGATGCTGGATTTACCCCAATGAATCTGGGGAGAAAGTCTGAGAAGTCTGCAACGCGAGTCAAGTTGTGATCTCACGTAAACACACACATTCTAAAACTGAGGAAACAAACCATGTTTTTGTGGTATTGGGTGGCTCCCAGAGAAGAACAGCCAAATAAACCAAAAGAAATAACTCGTGATGATTGGAACATGCTGAATAGATGCTACTCTGAAACACATGCCAGCCCTTGGAAAAAAAATAAATAAATGTAAATATAATGTCATTCCTTCTACTGGAAGAAAAACTTCAAAACAGTTCAAGAGGTAGCGTGATACAAAGCTTTCGACTTTCACATTTGCAACGTCTGTCACAACATTGTGGCAGAATTACGCAGAATTTGTACTTCCATTGAAAACTATCCCCATATCTTCTCTTTAGCTACAGTTCTTGTAATCAATTCCTTGAGGGATGAAAATAGATGGAAGGAGAGATATCAGTGTAAGTTCACCCACCAAGGTCAGGTCAAACAAACCCTTGTAGCAAGCGCAGCAGAAAGACCAGCGCCATGAAGAAACAGCAGTGAGTTATAGTATGGGTGACTACCTCCTCAAGGAACTGAATTATCTTCACAGGAAAGTTTGTTGCCTCCCTGGGGCTCAGATCAGGGATGGCAAACAGAAGGATTACGAGCAGTCTTCATATTATTACCCACTCCTGATCTTTTATGTGGGTACCAACAATGTCAAATCAAGGAGCCAGAGTCTTTCAAAAGAGATTTCAGGGCCCTGTGAAGATAACTTAAGGATTCAAGAAGAGAGATAAACATATTCCTCAATTCTCCTACTAATAGTGAGAGACAGGGAAAGAGACAGGAAAGTGCAGGTCCTCAATGCCTGGATCCAAGAATGATGCCTCCACCAGAATTTTGGATTTTACTGTCATGAAACACTCTTGGAGTCTTTTGCTGGCGCCTGATAGGATAAACCTCTTAGAGGGGGAAACATCTCTTGGCCTAAATGTGGCAAGACTGAATGAAAGAGCTTTAAACCAGGATCAGTGAGGGAAGAGGAAACCATTTGGAATGCAAAGCCTAGGGCTGGTACATCACAGTGAGGGTGGTAAGGTTAATGGGAACATCTGTGCCACTCCAGGGAGCACTGCAGGAGCACATTTGAAACGCTTGTATACCAATGCATGCAGTGCGAGGAATACATAAGATGAACTGGGAGCTTTGGTCCTTTCCTAGGGTTATGATATCACTGGTATTAACAAGACTTGCTGGAATGAGTCCTGTGTCTGGAATGCTGGGTTTGGCTGTCCAGGAGGGACAGGCAGGGCAGGTGATGTGGAGGTGTTAGACTGTATGTAGATGAGAGATTAGACTGTACAGCCTTTACACTTTGGGATAATGTGGTAGAGATCCTGTGGGTGAGGATCAAGGAGATGAATAACAAAGATGTCATTGTGGGTGTGTACTACTGACCACCCATGCAGGACGATAGCTCAGATAAGGTATTCTATAGGCAATTAGGAGAAATCTCTGGACCAGTTGCCCTTGTCTTTATAAGAGATTTCAACTTCCCAGACATATATCATTCTGCTGCAACAAGCAGCACCTTCTCAGTAGGTTGTCTGCAAGAACCCTGCTCCTTCTGAACCCAAAAACACTCCTTATGAAGATTCAGGGGAACAAAGATGGTGAAGGGTCTAAAGAGCAAAACCTATGAGGCTGCTGAGGTCACTTGGTTTATTCAGCCCAGAGAAGAGGAGGCTGAGGGGAGGCCTCATGGCAGCATACAGCTTCCTCACAAGGGGAGTGGAGGGACAAGTATTGATCTCTGTTCTCTGGTGACAGTAATAGGACCTGAGATAGTGGCATGGAGCAGCATCAGGTGGCAGTCAGGTTGGGTATTAAGAAACAATTCTTCTCCAAGAGTATGATCCCGTCTTCGAATGAACTCCCCAGAAAAGTAGTCACAGCAGCACTCCTGCAAGAGTTCAAGAAGCATTTGGACAATTCTCCAATTCTCTCATTTTTGAGTGGTCTTGTGTGCAGCCGGAAGTTGGGCATAATGATCTCCGTTGATCCATTTCAACACAGAATATTATATGATTCCAAGCAAGCCTGGGATATTCCTAAAGCACACTGAAGAGAATTTCCCGTCACAAGCACTCAGCAAGACAAACAGAAAAGAAGCCCTCCTAGATTTGCTGTTTGAGAATAGAGAAGACCTTGCAGGAGATGTGATGGAAGATGGCTGGCTTGGTCACGGTGATACTGAAATAGTCAAATTAAAATTTTTGGTGTAAAGGAAAAAAGTCAGCAGCACTGCTAGTTTGGATTTTAGAAGAGCAACTTTAAGCTACTCAGGGAGCTAGTTAGCAGTGTCCTCTGGGAACTGTCTCTGGAGGGCTCAGAGGCCTGTGAGAGATGGTCTCTTTTCAAGTATCGCTTTTAAAAGGCCAGAAGCAGGGAATCCTGTTGCGTAGTAAGTCAAGCAAGTGGGCCAGAAGAATGGAGACTTCCTCATGGAACTAGGACAGAAAAAAATAAAAATATATCTGGAAGCAATATCAGTCTTAACAGAAAGATTACAGAGCTGCTGTTCACATCTGAGGGCAGAAAACAAGAAAAGCCAAAACTCATCTTGTGTTTACATCATCCACTGTGGTGTCAGGCAACAACAAAAAAGCAGGAGTAGGTCTAAGGAAAATATTGGTCTTGTACTTCAAGAAGATTGTCAGAAGTAGAGATGATGAAAAGGTAGATGCATTTAATGCCTTCTTGGCCTCATTTTTTAATATTAATGATAGGTCTTGGGCTGCCTAGTCCTCCAAGTTGAAGTACCATGACTGAGGAAGCAGTGACTTTCCACTCATGACCACCAGAATTTTAAGGGACTGGTTGCATCAGTTGAATGCCCATGGATCCTGATGAGATTCACCCAAGCACCAAAGGTGTTAATGAATGTTATAGCTAGACCTCTTTCAACAATTTACCAAAGGTCTTGAGAGTTCTGGAAGGTGCTCTGAAAGCTAGAAAGTGTTACAGTAATCTATTAGAAAGGCATGGGAGAAGACCTGGGAAATAACAGACCTGTCAGTTTAACCTCCATACCTAAAAGGTACTGAAAGTATTTAAATAAAGAAGTACTTACCAATCACAGTTACAGGTTAATGAAAGAAAATTCCTGCCCTAGGAATTTGATACCTTTCTATGATAAAATTACCTGCTTAGTAGATAAAGCAAAGGAAGTGACTTTCTGGACACACTGTCCAACTGTGAGATAAACAAGTTCACACTATACCAGGCGATGAACAGGCTTAATGGCAGAGTTGAAGTGTTATAGTGAATGGAGTCACTACTGGTGTTCTCCAGGGTTAATTCTGTTCAAAATTTTCATCAGTTATCTGGACGCAGCAGCTGAATGCATGTTAGACGATTATACTCAACTGGGAGATGCTGTTGGTTATCTCAAGGGACATGTAGTCTTGCAGAGGGATAAAGATAGATGGGACAATCAGCAATAGCATGAAATTATACAAAGGTAAATGTTGGATACTATACCTGGGACAGAGTAATGCCAGACAGAGGTGCAGAATGGGAGACGAGTGGCTGGAGAGCAGATCAGCAGAAAGGAATTCGGGAGTGCTGATGACAGTGGGCTCAGCACGAGTCAGCAGTGTGTCTGGCAGCCAAGCAGGCAAACTACATTTTGGGTTTCATTAAACACTGCACAGTTGGTCATCAGTACATCTAGTAAATACATGGTCTTACCTTGAACATTGTGTGCAGTTTTGGACTCCATAATATAGAAAGTACATTAAGTGAAAGTGTCTAAAGGAGACATTAAGTTGGTTAGAGGGATGGAAGGCAGGTCACAGAATCTTAATATCATAGAATGGCTTGGATTGGAAGGGACCCCAAGGATTATCAAGTTCCAAGTCCCCTGCCACAGACAGGGCCACCAGCCTCCATATCTGGCACTAGATCAGGTTCCCCAGGGACTCATCTAACCTGGTCTTGGACACCTCCAGGGATGGAACATCCAGAGACTCTCTGGGAAGCCTGTTCCAGCACCTCACCACTCCCTCTTTAAAGAACATCCCCCTGACATTCGATCTAAACTTTCCCTCCTTGAACTTAAAATCATTCCTCCATGTTCTAACACTGTCTATCCTTGTAGAAAGTTATAAAGCCACGTTGGCTGTCTTGGTTCACCTATTCATGTGCATTAACAAGTCTTCTAGGAGGAATTGGAGGGATGTGGATTTGATGGGTGGACCACTAGATGGATAAGAAACTGGCTGAAAGGCCGCAGACAGAGGGTGGTGATTAATGGTTCTATGTCCAGGTGGAGGCTGGCAACGAGCGGTGTACCCCAGGGGTCTGTCTCAGGACCGGTGCTCTTTAACATCTTTGTCAATGACATTGACAATGGAATTGAGTGTACCCTCAGCAAGTTTGCTGATGACACCAAGCTGAGTGGTGCAGTTGAAACAGTGGAAGGAAGGGATGACATTCAGAGGGACCTCAACAGACTTGAAAGGTGGGCCCGGGTGAACCTACTGAGGTTCAACATGACAAAGTGCCAGGTTCTGCACTTGGGCTGGAGGAATCCCAAGCATCTACACAGACTGGAAGGAGCGGGCCTTGAGAGCAGCCCTGCAGAGAAGCACCTGGGGGTCCTGATGGATGAAAAACTTAACGTGAGCCAGCAGTGTGCTCTCGCAGTTCGAAAAGCAAATGGTATCCTAGGCTCCATCAGGAGAGGGGTGGCTAGCAGTGACAGGGAGGTGACTGTCCCTCTCAACTCTGCACTTGTGAGGGCCCATCTGGAGTACTGTGTTCAAGTCTGGAGCCCCCAGTACAAGAAAGACAGAGAGCTGGAGTGGGTCCAGAGAAGAGCCATGAAGATGATCAGGGGGCTGAAGCACCTGCCCTACAAAGGCAGGCTGAGGGAGATGGGCTTGTCCAGCCTGGAGAGAAGGCTGTGGGGTGGCCTAATTGCAGCCTTTCAGTACCTAAGGGGAGCCTATAAACAGGAGGGGAGTAAACTCCTTGAGAGGGTAGATAACAGCAGGACAAGGGGAAATGGTTTTAAGTCGCAAGAGGGAGGATTTAGATTGGATGTCGGGAGGAAGCTCTTTACGATGAGAGTGGTGAGGTGCTGGAATGAGCTGCCCAGAGAGGTTGTGGATTCCCTGCCCCTAGAGGTGTTCAAGGTCAGATTGGACGGAGGGCAGCCTGGTCTAGTATTAAATGGGGATGTTGGTGGCCATGCCTGTGGTAGAAGGGTTGGAGATTCATGATCCTTGAGGTTCCATCCAAGGGACCATTCTGTTGTTCTGTTCTGTTCTAACAATTCCTTAGACAGTTAAGAGAAGAAATAGAGGAAATGTGGAAATAGAGGTTAAGGGATGACATCCAAAGGGACTTTGTTAGGATCTGGATATGGGCCCATGCAAATCTCATGAAGTTCAACAGGTCCAAGTTGGGGCAATCCCCAGTATCAGTACAGACTGAGTGATTAATGGATTGAGAGTAGCCTTGTGAAGAAGGAATTGTAGGTACTGAATGACAGACTAGATAACATCAGTGTGCACTGGCGGCCAAAAGCCAGCTGTATCCTGGGCTTAATCAAAAGTGGTACAGCCAGCCAGGCAAGGGATGCGAATCTCCCACTTTATTATGCAGATGTATTATGTGGTCCCCAGAGGAGGGCCATGAACATGATCAGAAGGCTGGAATACCTCTCTCATAAATACAGGTTGAATGAATTTGGGTTGTTTAGCTTAAAAAAGATTCAGGGGATACCCTACTGCAGCCTTCCAACACTTAAAGGATGCATACAAGAAAGATGCAAAGGGACTGTTTACCAGCAAGTGCAGTAACAGGAGAAGGTATAATGGTTTTAAACTAAAACAGTAGATTTGACTAGAAGGAAGAAATCTTTCACTGTGATAGTGGTGAGGCACTGGAACAGGCTGCCCAAAGATGCCTCATCCCTGGAGGTGTTCATGGTCAGACTGGATGGGTCTTTGGACAGTCTGGTCTAGAGGGAGGACTCTCTGCCCATGGCAAGGGGTTGGAACTACATGATCTTTAAGGTCTCTTCTAACCCAAACCATTCTATGAGTCAATGACTCTATGATCAAGCTGAATATCTGGAGTGACAATAGAGCAGAGATGAAACTATAAGGCAAAGGTGTGGATCAGAGAGCTCTTTGCACAGCGATGATAGATGAGTTCTTTCAGAAGCATCATGCAGAATCTAAGATGTGAAAGCTAGAATCCTAAATGTTTTTAAAAGAAGATAAGATTTTAGATTTACAGAGTCTTATAAAAATAAGGTATGATGTAGTTTTCAGATTTATTGTGTTTGTAAACATAGCACTGAAATTTTAACAGGGAGAAACACTTTTCAACAACTGGGAATCTATATTTAATGGAAATGGTGGGGAATTCAACATTCATGTTCCAATATACTCCTTTGATGGGAGGAATGTCATGACAGATCCTATCTGGTGAGTTCACGTTACTATCTTTTAAGTTTTACATGTCATTCATTTTTACAAGGTAGTACAAGTGGGTGACTTGAAATGTGATGAAAAATCTTTCTTCTTCATTTTGGATAGGCTACAACTGAGATTGCTTTCTCCTCTTCCTCCTTTGCATTCTGCCTTCATCTTTCCATACCCACTCTTTGCTTCAAGCAGAGGGAGTACGAAAAATAATGGTTACATAGTATGAACAGAACAAGGTCACTATATGTAAGCATGCAGTTGAATTAAAATATGTATATATTTAAAATGATTTTTTTTTTCAGCAAATAACTTATTAACATCGCTTTTCAGGCCTCAAAAAATAATATGGCATGGTTCAACTACAAATGGGATCCGACTGGTCAGCAATTACTGTGAAGCCTGGCACACGGCTGATTTGGCAGCTATGGGACAAGCATCACCACTGAAGATGGGAAAACTTCTTGATCAGAAAGCATATAGCTGTAATAATCAGTTTATTGTTCTCTGTATTGAAAACAGTTTCGTATCTGATCCCCAGGGAAAATAACTCACTTATATTATGACAGAAAAAGCTGACACAGAAGTTTCATTTGTGACGATGTAAATATTTTATTTTTTGTAATTGCATATTTCAGGAAAAAATAGCCAAAGAAAACATACCTCAACACAAACCATATTCCAGTTAGGTGGACCATTCAGTGTTCATGAGGCACACTTAAAGCTTTTCTTTCCACTCAACCTTTGTATGGTTCAAGGTATGCCAACATTTCGCTCATAGTTTCTTGTCTTTCTAACTGAGTTGAAGATCAGTGAAGGGCACTAGTCAAGTATGGGCTACAAGAGAGATTCAGTAGCCTGCCTTAATTATAAGTTTTACAGATAAGTCTTCTTTTCACTTGCTTAGATTTTGAATATCCAAAGCACTATTTGAATATATAATTGAATGTCTTGAATTGGAAGGGACTTTGCCATGGGGAGGCTTGTCAACCACTAGATCAAGCTGCCCAGGGACCCAATCAACCTGGCCTTCCACACTTCCAGGGATGGGGATCCACAGCTTCTCTGGTCAACCTGTTCCAATTCCTCACCAACTTCTCATTAATAAATAAAATAAAATAAAATAAAATAAAATAGAATAAGTTAAAATGAGATCAAATCAAATAAAACAAAATAAAATCCTCTTAACATCTAATCTGAATCTCCCTTACTTTTGTTTAAAATAATTCACCTTTGTCCTCTCACTATCTAATCATGTATAAAGTTGTTCTCCCTGCTGATTATAAGCTACTTTTAAGCACTGGAAAGCTGCCATGAGGTTTACCCCAGAGCCTTCTCTTCTCTTGTTCTCCTCTTCTCTTCGTATTCTCTTTTGAATAAGCAAGGCTCCCCCTTCATATGAGAGGTGCTCCAGCCCTCTGATCATCTTTCTGGCCCTCCTCTACACCTGCTCCGACTGATCCTCATCTTTCTTGAGGTGAGGAAGCCAGAGCTGGCGGCAATACACCATGAAGGAGCTCACAAGGGAAGAGTAGAGAACAGTCTCACCCTGCTAGCCATCCCTCTTTTGATGCAGCCAAGGCTGCAAGAACATACTGCTGGCTCATGTCAAGCTTTTAGGCCATAAGGACTGCTAGTCCTCCACAGGGCTGCTCTTAATGAGTCTTTCTCCCAGTCTGTACACATATCTAAGACTGTCCCAACCCAAGTACAATACCTTGCACTTAGCCTTATTGAACCTCACTAGGTTCATGTGGGCCCACTTCTTGAGCTTAAGGTCCCTTTGAATGGCACTTCTTTCAGTTTGTTGTCATCGTCAAACTTGCTGAGGGTGCACTTGATCCCAGTGTGTACGTCTTTGATAAAGATACTGAGTACCAGTCTCAGATTGGACCCCTAAGGACACTACTCATCACAGGCCTCCCCCTGGACACAAAGCAACTGAACACAATCCTATTCACCAAATAGTCCACTCTTCAAATCCTTCTCTCTCTAAGTTAAAGATGTGGTCTTGCAGAAGCCTATGTACATGACATCAGTTGCTCTTCCTTAGTCCATTGATGCCTTTGCTCCATTTTAGATGGCCACCAGATTGATCAGGCACAATTTGCCCTCGGTGAAGCCATGGCTGTCTTAGATCACCTCCTCAACTTGAGCATGCCTTAACATAGCTTCCAAGGAAGATCTTCTTCATGACCTTCCCAGGCATAGAGGTGAGGCTCACCAGCCTGTAGTTTTCTGGCTTCATTTCTCCTTAAAAGTGGGAGTGACATTTCCCTTTTTCAAAGAACCAAGGAATCTCCTTGACAGCCATGACTTTTTGAACATGATTTTGAGTGGCTTGGCAACCACATCAGCCTTCAGGACCCTGGGTTGCATGCCATCAGGCCCCATAGACTTGTTGTACACATTCAGCCTCATTAAGTGGTCCATAACTTGCTCTTATTTTATTCCCCCTACCCCCACCTAAAGGTTCTAGGACTTGAGAGATTTGGGAAGCCTGACTGCCAGTGAAGACTGAACCAAAGAACTTTTTGAATACCTGAGCTTTTTCATGCCTTTTGCAGCCAGTTCTCACTTCGGATTTATCAGAGAGAATAGAGCCTCTTCGGCCTGCATCTTCTGACCAATATACATGTAGAATCCCTTCTTGTTATTCTTTTCATCCCTTGTCAACTTCAGTTCCATGTTTGCCTTGGCTTTCCTGATCCCATCTCTGCACGTTCAGACAGCATTCCTGTATTCTTCATGGGCAATATGTCCCTACTTTCGCTGTTTGTGTATTTCATTCTTATCCATCTGCCTTCTTTGCAGGTCCTTGTTTAGCTATGCTGGTTTCCTGACTCCTGTGTTTGATGTACGTAAATATACATACTGTCCCATGTGTACTGAGCAAATAAGGGATGCTGTTAAATTTTACAGGGATGGACTTGTCAAAAAGCTTTAAGAACAAAAGGAGCATGCATCCTTGGAGTCTCAACAGAGATTCAATACTAATACATAAATATCTAACTCCCCAAAGACTTACAGATTTCAACCTGGTGCTTGCACATGAATTTAGCAGCCATTTTTTTCCACCATAGATTCTGGGAATAGTGTTTTATGCGGGAGGTCTGAATAAAATCTGGTCCTTATTTTGGTGCTATTATTACCAGGAAACCTGGAGCAATGTTAATAAATAGCATCCTGTTTTAACTGGCAGAAATGTACACATAAATGCAGACAAACAAGCCACCTCACCTTTATTTATTTAATTTAGTGTTAGAGGAAGTCATTTCTTACTGTGGCAAACATGGCTGAACGTCATGGTCCCTTTTCTAGGCATTGTTATCTTACTAGATTATACGTAATTTTCCTTTTTTTGTGAACTTACCCTTCTGACATTCACACAGTGAAAGAAGTATTAATATAAAATCACAGCATCAGGAACAGCAGTCACTATTAAATGCTATTACTCCTCACAAGCAATATCACCATAATATCTCATGTCTTGCCTAAGTATTTGCCTACTACATACTCTAAAAAAAGCACTTACTTGGTTTTTATATGGCAGTAACTATGGTAGTCAAGCATCACATTATTATTTTTAAAGATGTAACCTGGAGACTAGGTTGCAAATAATTACCATATTGGTGACAAATTGAGTACTAAATTGCTAGACAGCTTCTTTCAAAATCGACAGAAGCCGAATCATACTTACTATACTAAACTGATCTAATATGATGTAACATAAGGATGTGAAATCCAGCCTTATTTCTTTAATTTACCATAAAAGTATATAAAGTCAGCTTAATCGTATCTTCTTTTTTCTTTGAAGACATGATTTTATTATTACAACGTGTTAATGAGGCAAAAAATTGTTTATATTACACTTTAAATGTATGCATAGCAACTAATTCCACTCATTTATAGTCCATCCCTTCCCCTAACATACTAAGCATTCTTGAGAAATGCTAAGTTCCTTCTGTTTGAAGAGTTGGAAGATGTATGGTGGGATTTCATTCTGAATCAAGTGGGAAAATAAACTGTTTTACATGCAGATCTCAGCTTCTCCAAGTTGGGATAGTGTGTGTTTATGATTGCAGTCAGTAATTGTAAGTAATTAATAATAACCCGAACCCTTACCCTATCCCCAATAATTAAAGTCAGTTCTTATGCTTCCGCTCCTGAACTAGTGCCAGCAGACATAGGGACTTGGGTATTCCTTGCCTACAATTGTAATATTAGGGAGAGGTGAATCACAGAGAAGTACTTAAGCGTGTGGGGGGGCGAGGGAGGGGGGAGGGAAGACTAAAAAACATGCAGTTTTTAGGAATATTGAACTTGCATTTAAGTCTGACCCAAAATAAACTTGTGCTGCATTCTGCTTGTATCAGTCATTTGTGGAACTAATTTCTTTCTGTACCCTGGATAGCTATTAGAGCTTAGCAGGAAACTGAGATAGTCAAACACCATCAATGAGGTGCCAGGGAAGTCTTAACTGTTGCTTCCCACCTCTACCATCAGTTGACAAGGCTGTAAGAACCTATTGGACATTCTTCAACTTAATACATCGTATGAACAGTGTATTACCGAAGCGGTCCCAGTGCCAAGTACACTCACTGTGTTCACATGCTTGCTAGGCAGCAAGCTAAGCTGGAATCGATAGGAGAGACTTGTTAGGAAGCTGAAGTTTCCCTTTGAAAAAACAATCTCTGTCATTACAACCAGAGCCAATGAGGTTCTTTATACTTCCTGGTATAAGCAGATAGATATATAGTAATGTTTCTCAAGTGTACGACAGACAAATTTGACCCAGTACTTAAAAATAAATTAGTTTCCCTATTAAAACTGAATACTTCTGAAGTTCACCATAAAGGTCAAGAGTACTTGAGGAAGATTTGCTAATTCTGGTAAGCAACTGTGTTTAAAGCAAATGAATCTATCATCTAGACTAGCACCAGATCACTGTTGAAAGGTGTAATGGTTTTGCTGTTATTGGTATTCCACATCATAACATCAAGCAGTGCACTGGGAGTTAAAGAGTTAATGCTGCAGCTCCGGTCTTGGAAGAGAAAGAACAAACTACATCTTCCAGAAGACTTCATTATTCCATTTCCATTTTCCCTTCAGAGGGAAAAGGTAAAAGTAATAGGGAGTCATGAGACTGCTCTTTTTCTGCTCACCGCTGCGGTGCGTGCTCTTCAGCCATCTCATCTACAGTAACAGAGTTAAGGCCTTCAGTTTTGGACACTCTCTTATTTTTTTTAATTATTAGTTTCAATTCCAATTATATTGTATTATATTGTGTTATCTTGTATTCCTCTATCATATTTAGTATATTAGCTTTCTCCCTTAGCTCATTTGCTGATGATATTCCATAGTTCTGTTCTGACTCACTGACTTTGTTAGAGGCAGGTATCAGGAGGCCCTATTGACTTTAAGGATCGTTTCTATAGAACGTCACAAAACATGACAAGTCAGTAGAGCACTGCTTTCCCTGAATGAACTACAGTGAGATGAAGCGTTCATCCTTCGATTGCTACTATAAGGAAGCCAAAGCTGTAAGTTTCTGAAGTGCAACCCATACATTTCAAAGGATTGACAATTAACAAAATTATCCTAGATGCAGTCAAAGAGCGTCTCGTTTTGCTTTTGAGCTGTGTATTCAAGTGGGGTTAAAAACTAACATGTGCTCTTCTTCAAAGACACTGCAGATACTCTTCTTCTGTACCTAGGTTTAGGTAGTACAGCATTTTTTTTTCTCATCTGCCCACAGAAGAGAACCTAGATTTTAAAGGAATTAGATGATAGAATTTCAATTTCAGTTTGGTGTTTAAATATCACAGTTAAAGGTAAACACATATCTTAAAAAATGTATCTGTTCAGGACTTGGCTGTTACTTGATAGTCTGTCATCTAGCTAGAACCTATGTCATAACAGTTCCTCTCTGCAGCTTGTCCATAATGCTTCAACAATAATTGGTTAGAGAATTTCCAAGCGAGCAACTACTTCCCAACTCAGCTTTCATCTGAATGTAGTCCCCTATTGTTAACCTGTCAGAGGGTCAATACTTGTTCACTTAAATGGTCTATTTTGTAACTTAGTGCAACCTCCACTTACCAGTGGTTCTGACCTTTTACTTGCCAGATCCTCTTCCATTTCATTTGTGATTAAAAAAAAATCAACCCAAAACAAAACCTGTTCTACTCTTCAGTCATGGTCATGGTCATGGTCATGTATATACGGCCTAAGTTGAAGGTGCACCCAAAGTGGATGGGTCGGCTCCAGCTGTACTAGTCTTTGCCCAGGGGGAGAAAAAACTCTAAGTCAGAGCACATCTTCATCCCCTACGGGCAGAACAGAGAAACTGAACGAGACTTTTTTTCATTTGTCCTTTCTCTTATCTTGTGATTGACCTCCTCCTTCACTTGTCCTTCTCCAACTATTTTTAAAGATGTTGTTGCTCTCCCACAGAAAACTTAACACTTTTCAGAGTTGTCAGATGCAGTGGTACAGCATGCTGCACACAAAGGTTTCACCTTTCATGTACATCTGCATTCTGTTTTCCACAGCACCAGAATAAGCATTGAAGACCAACTTCAATTTGCATTTTACTGTGTGTACAGCAGTAGCTTGGTAGGGAACTTAGAGAGATCCAACAAGAAAAAACTCCTCCTCTTCCCATTACAGAGAAATGTATGCTCTTGCAAAGTATCTCTTTCAAGCTCAGTGGACATAGCAGACAGCACAAGCTATGGGAATGTCTACATGAGAAGTGAATTCATCACCATACCTTAGCACTGATAAGGAGTAATACTATAATCTGTTCTGCTAAGCTGGTCTCAGGACCAGAACTAGTGATGGTTTCACAGAAAAGAGAATAATAGCCCTGCCTGACCTTAGAATAAAGACATGAGATATTCAATTCAAGCCAAGATAGTGAAAATAATGCTTCTTCAGGAAAGGTGTTCTGTATCTTGCTCTTCAAAACAAGTATGTTCCTAAGAACAGTACCAGTATACAACTGCATTTCTCCATTGGTTGGTACTACCACCACCTCACAGTAATTTTGTTCAGCCTTCTTTGTCTCCAAACATTCACCAGGACCTCTGACATGTTAATCACATTAACCTTAGAAAAATAGGTCATTGATGTTTTGCTCTGCTTTAGTTATCTATTTAAAATCTGCTGGCCACAAGGTCTTAACGGAAGCTATCTCTGAGGCGACATCAACACTAGAAAATTATCAGAGCCAGGGTACAAACATTAGTACAAATGGCATGACTGATTGCTGAATTATTCCCTGGAATAGTTACGGCTCATGTCACTGGATATGCAGTATGTAGTTCGGGACAACATGTTCCAATTGCTACTTCTCTGAGAACACAAAGGTTTAATTATACTAACAGGCACTCAACCACTGTGTCTGGTTTCAGGGCTAACTGGAGTTCTAACCCAACAAAAAGCCTGCAGTGGAAATATGGAATATGCTTGTCTGATATTCGTGGGACAAACAGCAATACCTCTATGCATTATTGCCAGGCTTAACATAAAACCCTCTTGCAAATAGTCATTTATGTAACTTACACATTCAGGCCAGAAACAAAGGAGAGTCCTCAGAACGCCATCTCATTGCCCCACACAGAAGCACTGTGCTATCCTTTTATTCTCATCTCATTTAGCAGTGATAGGCTCCTTGCCTGGAGCAAGCAGTGGCTCTTCACATAGCTGTAAGTTTCAGATCTGAGAGAAATAAAGGTCCTCCCATACAACTGATAACTAGTACCAAGATGTACAACACTAACAAACAGGGCAACATAAGATATTTGCCCACATCTTTTACTCCAGCACCTGCTGGATTAGGTAGCACATTCATGTGTGTACCGATTGAGTTTAAACATGGATCAATCCATAGAACAAATTATTTTGCACAATTTTCTATTATATATTATATTATAGTTATATTTTAATGTTCTATGTAGATCCTTAGTGTTTTGAATTTTTTTTTTTGTTTTTTTGTTTTTGTATAGTTCCAAGTATTTCGCATTTCACCTTCCAGAAATGAATCAAAAACCATTCAAAATCTGACAATAATTCTTGACAGACATGAAACTTGTACTGTCTCCCTGCGGGTGCTGTTTATTTTGCATAATGTGTTTAAATACCATATACTAGAAGAGGCAAAAAATAATTCTGTGTTTAATTTGCAGATAACCCCTGAATAACAACCTGATTTACTCGATCCAGTTAGCAAGCACTTTTTAAAAATAGGTTAAATAATTTTGGACAGTCTAAACAGATCAATTCCAACAGAGCCACCCTGATAATTCAAAGCTTTCATTTGTATTTTGTATTTTGTATTTTTGTATTATTTGTATTTTGCATTTTTCTTCTAACTGCTCCATCTTGTCCAGCAAAAAAAGCCCTACTCAGAACACCTTGACTGCACAAGCAGTGATGCTCATACGAAGGAAGCAGAACACAAAAATAACAAAAGGTTAACTGAGTGCAGAACAGTGGAAGAAAGATGACAGAAGAACACAGGGATCAATCTTATATGAAAAAGGGGGACTGACCCCCATGGTCAGTGACCTTCCCACATGAAGGTCTAATACTAGAGCCCTTTTAAGGT
This sequence comes from Callipepla californica brunnescens, assembly GCA_023055505.1. Taxonomy (NCBI): domain Eukaryota; kingdom Metazoa; phylum Chordata; class Aves; order Galliformes; family Odontophoridae; genus Callipepla; species Callipepla californica. Next base: position 1,447,663 of record JALIRH010000053.1, read on the forward strand.
CAAGAGCCTTTTGGCAGGAAAAAGGGTGACTCTGTATCCACAAATTCAATTTAGGTAGCTTTGAAGTTGCTGCTTCAGCCCTGAGCTTACTCTGTCTCTTCAGTCTGACATACTCTAGGTCTTTACACAGCGCACGTTATGAAAGAACAATAAGGCCTGTTGAAAATAATGTGTGCTGGCAATGATCATCACTTGCAAGTGATGTGAAACCATCTTGGTGAGCTGTCATCTTCAAGTTAGTTAGTAACTTAGCCAAACACTGCTCAGGATGCTAATTCACTGTTTCCCCTAAAACTGAACTCGCAGCCCTGAAAGAAATCCTTCACTTATTCTCTGCTTCCTGTTCTTGCCTTCCTTCAGAGAGATTTTCTGTGGTCAATCTGTAATTCAAATGGCATGTGATGACAAATTAAATAATGGATTTTTTTTTTCCAAGTATAACATAATTTTCTGAAGTTATATTTTTAATGTTTTATGATTTTAAAGGATACCTCGGTATTTATTACTGCTGCTAGCATATTACTAGGATTAATCCCTTGCACATTTCTATATATGGATAACTAAGAGCATGCTTCCCCGGTGATGTCAACTTCAGTAGCTCCTTACAGCATGCATTTGTATCGAATCCACATGTTCAGTCCAACATCCGCCACAAAGAATACCGTCACTAAAACAATATTTGCAAGAGAAAAAAAATAACTAGTTTCTGTTTATACTTAACAAAGAGAGAAAGGGAAAAAAGCTGAGTTAACAAATACTTAGTTCAGTCTGAACTGTTACACCATCAGGATTCTTACCCAGGTGAACTGTATTGCTGGAGAAACAAGACTTTTCAGGAAGAATATATTAGCAGAACTACTGCAAATAGGAAGGAGAAACCAGATCGCCGTCACATGGAATTGAGTGTGGCTCTGAAGAGTGCGTATGTTTTTGTCCAGAACACTGAACTGGGAAGTCATCACATGGCAGAGATAGTACATAAAGCTTGCAAAAATTTCTCAAAAAAAAAAAATAATAATGATAATCCAACAGTGATGATGGGAAGCAAGAAAAAAAAAAGCACCTACGATCTGTATTGGCTCACTCTGTTACACAGCAAGCAAGCCTAGCAACGAAAGTACCATAAAAACATACACTGAATACAAGACTGCACTGATTCAGGATCTGAACACAAAAGCCACGCAGATGAGTCAGGGCACCAAGGAGGCAGGAGAAGGGAAATTTCCAGACGGAGCAGGTAACCACTGAGACAGTGGCTGTGTGATCAGAAGGGGGACGAATAGGGCCCGTCCTCCTTCCCACCACACAAAAGCTAACAAGGCTGGGGATAAAAGCAAAAATCCCAGGCAGATCCCAGCTGCTGCTCCACAAAGAAACGATGCGCGCAGGCTCCACGCTGTGACTCCGCGCTTCAGGAAGACCCATCGCCTCCTTCTGAACTCCTGTCAGGCTTCAGAACAAGCAGCACACACACGGAGCTGTCTCGTAGGTGAGCGGGAAGCTTCTGAGCGCTACATCCGCACCCGACCGAACAACGCTGGTCAGAGAAAAGTATCAAGGCGAGAAAGCAGCAGGGCCTCTCCCGGTTCACGTCCCTCCCGCAGTTTCCAAAGAAGAATCAGATGCGACGACGAGCGAGCAGGAAGCCGCTCGAGGCACCGTGCGCGGCAAGCAGCTCGGCTCATCGCGGCGCGCCGAGCCGCCGCTTCCTGCCCGCTTCTCTCCGGCCGAGCGACAGCGGCCCCCGCTCCCGCCCCGCTAGCTTCAGCGCCGCACAACAGCCGAAGCTGCCGGCCGCCGTCGAGGGTCCCCGGGCTGCCGCGAGGGCGGGGCGGCCGCGGAGCGGGGCAGGGCGGCCAATCAGGCAGCGCCCCCGCAGCGGTTGCGCCGGCGGCGTGAGGGGAGGCGCGAGCGCGGGGATGTTTCTCTCTCCGGCGGGAGGGGGGAAGAGGAGCGGCGGAGGGGGCGCGCGGCGGCTTTCTCGCGCCGGAGCGCGCGCGCTGGCTCTGAAGGCTCGGGACCGGACTATGGCGTTACGGAGCGCTCGGCGGCCCCGGGCCCTGCTGACCCTGCTGGTAGCCGCCGTCCTCCTGCCTCGGGGGGCCGGTAAGTGAGTGCGTGCGTACGTGCGTGCCTACGGGGAACGGGGGGGAGGGGAAAACGAGCGATCGGCGCCCCGGGGCGGGGAGAGGAGAGCGGCGGCGGCGGCAGCTTGCGGGTCCCCGTCGGTTCCTTTCAACAACATGGCGGAGGGGCTGGCTAGGGCGGAGTCGCCGCCCCCCCGGTGTCCGAGCCCTGCGGGGCCCGCGCCCGGCTCGTCCCTTTGTTGGCCGAGTGCGGCGTCGGATCCGAGGGAGAGGCGGCGGCGGCGGCGAGGCGGCTGGAGCGGCCCGGGGGAACCTCCTGCCTCCGCGGAAGACGTCTCGTCGGAAAACTTGTCTGCTGCCGCCGTCCTCATCGGGCCGGGAGCGCCGCTGCGACCTGCGGGTCCTGCCGGTGCCCTGAGGCCGCTGGCGGGCGGTGAGGCCGGCGGGGACCGGGCCACGAGCCTGAGGGCCTCAGCTTGGTGTCCGGCGGGGACGGGGCTGCGTCCGTGCCCGCTGCGCTGCGTGACGCAGCGGCGGCTGCTCTGACAACTGCTGCGCTGTGCGAGCACCGCAGGCTGCCTGCTTTTTGACTATTAAAACATGAGGGAAGGAAACTTTCCACGGGTAAAATGATTTTGTTCCCTCAGCCTTTCGTACCTATGGTCTCTAGTGGGCGAGCCGTACCGGGGCAGAGCTAGTGCACTAAGCAGGAGTTGTTACCAGCGTTCTGAAAGAGGTACACTGAAACAAAATATTTTGTTCTTTGAATAGCAGTTCTGCACATGCCCTGGTGTGATTCACAGAAGTACAGACACCTACTCTAGTTGGTTTAGGCTCCGCTCTACTCTGTGATTAGACAGCGATAACACAGGCACAAATTCTGCGTTTCACAATCAGTTCCTGAATTCTGATGTCTGTGAGTTGTAGTTTGCTTTGGGTTTTAAAGAGGAAGTGGAGAAGCACCACAGCTTTATTCAGACTTTAAGACAGCTGGGGTTTCTGTGTGCTGTTCACAACTCACTTAAAGGTGGTGCTTATACAGGGAAGAAAGCATTTCTTAAAGGAAAGCAGTTTGCTAAACTAAAATGCTGCATTAATTGTTCGTAGTGCAGAAGGTAGAGAATCTTGAAACAGTGAAGTAGGTTTAAGCTACCCACTGTTTTATTTTCTTGTATTCTTGAAAAGATGTAGCAGGCTTTAATAATTTTTTTGTGTGTAACGCATCCAATCAAGATGAAGAATATTTTAGCTTGATTTGAGTTCTGAACCATTCTTCTCCCTTTTGGTGCTTCTGCTCTGTGAAGAATTCTCATTAATCACGTGAAAATAAGGTAATAAATTTCCATACAAAACCTGAAGATTGTAAGTGGCAGCATTTGTTTTCTTTGTTTTACTTCTGTTGCCTAAAAGAAAAGCACAGGGTAGTGGAAAAAGATAACAGTCCTACTCAAGGCAGTAGGACCTCCAGGGCTTCTAATCTGTAGCTCACACACAAGTCTTCTGCTACTAAAGGGGTGAATGGTAGCACACCACAGTCAAAGTTGTGGAAGAAGCATGACATATGGTTTGTATACCGTTACTTAGTCTTCTTATGTCTTACCTTGGCAGAAGTTGAGTGTTCTCTGATGCTTTTGTTTTGCAGTGTGCTGGTGTTACTGTGCAGATGAATCCTTTCATATTGTTCAGACTGAGATCAGCCACATCACAAATCACAATGGCTAGCTGAACTACTGTTCAGATACTGCTGAATCTGTAAGGCAACCTGTGAAAAATGAAAACATGAATCAACTATATGAGTAAAAATGTCTTTAACCTTTCAAAAATTCTGGTGCAAAAGAATAGAAATTTGATTTGCATGCTTAAGTATATTTAAAAGTACAAATGAAAGTTTTTTGTTTTCATGAAGTTAATGCAAAGGGACCAGTGCAAACAAGGAGATATTACAAAAGGAAAGAAAACACTCACCCATCTCTAAGGATCTAAGTCTGCAAGGAAAGAACTCCAGAGAGATATCTAACAAGAGATCCTTCCTTAGTGGCAGTCAGCCTTTAAATGAGATCGAAGAGGGGTGGAGCCAACCCTTCACCTCCAATTGCCTTCATCTGTACTCCCAGGGCTGACCAGGTCTTTCCTTTAAGTGCTCAATCAGTGTTTCAGACTGTGACTTAACAGTCCCCATGCTGTTAGTAAAACTAAAAGTTAAAGACCCTGGTTTTAATTTAAACTTTGGTTTTTCTAAACCACACTTTTCTATGAAAGATAACCAAAACCTTTTTTTATATGTTTTGCTGGAAGAGGCATGAATGGTGTAACAAGTATTACCATCTGTTGCCTGCACTATAGAGAACAGAATACTGCTTCATCGAAGCTGAGATTTGTCACAAGGTTTTATTGTTACCTGCAAGTTATAGATAGTGCCTCAATGAAGTAGTTTTCCTGCTTGCTTGAGTGCATCACTGGTTGCCAAGAACTGTTCTCATTGAAAGCTTTATTTAACAAAGGCTGAAATGTATGTAGAAGCTGTCCTGATTGTTTGGTAACCAGTGCTGTCACCTAACAGCATTTAACTTGAGTAGTGCCTTTGTGAGAAGAGTAACTTAGCAGAGGTCCTGAAATATCATGGTTGAAAAATATCGTAGTAATATTTCAGATGCTGTACCTAAACAGTTTTGTTTCTTCGGCTTAAAAGAGTTCAGACTTAAGTATTGCTTGAGGGAAATGTATGCATAAGAGTATAGGCAGCTGACATCACCTTTCTGTGTTTTTGCTTGTGACTAACAGAACTTATTGGAGAAGGGAAGAAGATGCCGGTGAGCACTACTTGCTCACTTGATTGTCTCCCCCAAGATCTTTTGCTACCTCTGATATACGGTAGCCTTGCTCCTTTCTCCACTCAGGCATTACAGGTTTTTTTTTTTTTCCTTCTGGTGGTACAATTTTTAGCATTTGTTTTTTTGTTATCCTTGGTTTTACAAGATGTTGCTTGTATTTTCTATGGAAGAAGAGTTATTCTGTCACAAAGGAAGGATCTGGAGTTTCTCGTTCAGTATGTTTCTCTTGGGGCCTGAAGTCATGTAACTGCTGATTTGATTTTTTGAAATTTCTAAAACAGAGGTATTTGAAAAAACTATTAATAATATGAAACTTTTAATTACTGGCATTGAGATGTGAGGTGCTCTAGAAAGCAAAGGCACAAGTTTTGTCTACTTTTTCAATACTTTGTTAGCGTTGTTTGAAATTCACGTGCTGAAAAGTCAGTAAAAATTCTTTGGTTGGAGGTGATCTGTGCTGAGCTGTCTGGATGAAATAGTCTTGCAGAACGTGAACAAATTGTACACGGTGATTCATAGGTATTTATGTAATTTCAAAGTAAAGACAACACAATTCTGTTACTTCTGAGAACACAACAAATACTTGAAAAAACTCTTCAGACTTAATTAATTATAGCCTATTCACTTATCCTCTGTTCACATTTTATATATAGTATTAATAACAGAGCTCTTCTTGGCACGCTGCGTAGTTTCCATCTCAATTATGTTCCCAGCTCATTCTATCTGCACCGTGGGCTTTGTGCTAATTGTTCTGTCCGCACACTTGTTGTAAATAAGTTTTTCTTAAAAAGAAACGTTCTGTGCCATGTGAAACGCGTACTAAAACTTGAACTGAAACTTTAAAATTTGTTCTTCTTTGGGTGTAGTACTCCTGCAAGAGCTTTTTGTGATAGTAGCTTTGCTGGGGGAAGGGAGAGGTTAGGGTTCAGAATTCATTGGAATGCGTTATTCCCAAAATATACTACTGGCTCTGGGAGATGAGATACGGTTGTCGTTCTCTTAAGGCATACAGCTATCGACCCACTGTAGTTGAAAAATAGGGCTGCTCCAAAAGTAATGCCTCATTTTATTACTTTGGTCCGCCACATCGGAGGCAAATATATGGCATTTGAGGTGGAATCTTCCCACCAGTATTCCATTACGTTTTGTTGCCACGCAACAGAGAGCAGTAGAGGGTCAGTCTGACAAAATGTGTCTGACACAGCGGTGCAGATGAAGCAAAGGTAAATTCCTCCATGCTGAAAAAAAAAAATCGCACCTGCCGATATTCATAGATGCTTACTGAATGTTCATGGAGACCAAATAAAGGATGTGAGCACAGTGAGGCAGTGGGTGGTACAGTTCAGCACTGGTGACAGCAAGTCAGTTCTGCTCATGCAGATTTTTACAAGTGTGGCATGCTGACTCTTGTTTAGCATTCACAGAAATGCAGAGCTGATAGTAGTGACTACAATGAAAAATAGTATTCCAAAGGTGAGAATTTGCTCTGTCATAAATAGCATTATTGTGCTCTTTGTAGTTTCCATGGAAATTAATAGGAGGCATCACTTCTGGAGCAGTCTGCATATGTGAATGTTTATTTTGAGTGGTGATCTGACTGGATTCTGTGTCTGTTTTTAAATATAATGCTTTTGTCAGGGGGAAAAAAAAATTGAATACTTGGAAATGAAGCAAAAACTTCTCTCAAAGGTGATAGCAGGATGAGTTATTTTTTTTTCCTAGAGATTCAAGGTGTAGGTGAAAACACTTGCATTCAATTAAATTATTCTGATAAGCCAGTCATTGGCAGTTCTTTCCCAACCAATTAGTGTTAAATGCCATCTACAACGTGTTCGTGTTTGTAAATTCGTATACTTGTTCTTTAAGTACAGATAACTAACTGGAAGGTGAGATGTAGGCATGGGTATTACAGTTCTTTCTTCTACACTTGATATGGATTGTTGCTAATGATACCTAATTTGGTTTTCCTATTGGTATGAAAAAATAAATTCTACTGTTACACAGTTGTATGTTGTAAGGCATTGAGAGTGTAAATGACTAAAGGAGGAAGGGGGCTGATGCTTTTGTTTATTTATTTTTCCCCTAAGAATGTGCCCACAAGAGAGCAGCAAAAAGTTGTATTTCCAGAAGGTTGCCGAGTAGGTGTTATGTTTCCTGCTCCCTTTTTTGAAGAGGAAAATAACTTCAGAAGGAAAGACTTAGTTGTGTAGAAAGCCATTCAGTTGTGTATGAGCAATGTGCTGTGTTAATAGCAGACTAAAATATAATGGAATCAAATTGGGATGGAAGTATAAATTGTTAAATAAAGTTACACTGATTGGGAACTCTGGCATATGAAAGGTGGGAACAAAATAAGGTGAGTGAGAAATGTAATCAATGCTTTATGTAGTATGAGTGTACTAGTGTATTTTTAAAGTTGTATATGGTCAGGAAGATGAATAAAAGTAATAAGGTCTATTTTTTCACAACGTAACTTACCCTATGTAGTATGACTTAGTGTAAACAAACAAATCACTGAAAAGTCTGTTACTGTAGGCATTCAGATGCATCTGCTGTTACAGTGAACCAGGAAGATGACTTAATTAGAAAAAGTATTGGATGAAGCATGTCAGATAAAGGCCTGTAAGCTTTTTGTTCTTTGTTGTGGTGGTATTGTTGTTGTTTTAAAATAAAGTTATATTCTGAAAATTTTATGGGAAGTAAATAAATACTAATGTGAATGTTGTAGAAATCAGTGGATTCAAAAACAATTTGTTCAAGGGTAGGTCTAGTTACTTTCTTGTTGGTGTGCCTTTGTTAAGAGTTTCCTTATTTCTCTGAGGATGGAGGACATTGTATCTTGGTTTGGTTGATAATCATGCTGTCAGAAGGCTACAACTTAAAATCAGGAATTTGTGAGGGAATGAATATTTGAGATCACATTGTTTTTTCACATCATCTTTAGCCAGTGTTATCTAAGGAGAGAGAAGGGTGGAAAATCCAAGACAATTCAAGCAGTGGTTGTCTTAAACTCAGTGAAGAAACGGGAATTTCAGTGACAAAAACAAGTACTGTGTTTCAGGGCATCGTCTGCTCTATTCCCCTTAATATCCATTTGATGTGACATTTTGTACCCTTGTAAAAGAGATTTGTTTATGATTCGTTGCATTTTTTGAATCGGTCACTGGTGATGTGGTATTTGTTAAAGTCTCTGCATTTCAGTCTTTACGTGTACTCGCAGTTTCTGTGCCAGCTAGAGTTGAGAAGTGAGCACAGCATTCAATAAATTCAGTGTATGTGTGTACAGGTAACTCCTTTCCTCCTTCACGTACTGTTTTCTTTTCATTTTGGCAATAGCATATCCTTGCTTCTGTTCCAAAGCCATCGTGCAGCTTTTGCTCTACTCAGAAGAACAAGCAGAGTCCATGTATTGATACCTTTGTTTTTATTGCACTGGTTTCTGGCTTTGGTACTGTAAATATGGGAAGGAGTGGAGAAAGAAGTTTGTATAACAAACTTTCCAGGAAATTTTTCAATTTAAAGAATGAAACCAGATCTTCTCATCTTCGTGTATGTGATTAGTATTCCACATCGTCCCTGCCTTCAAATTACTAATTTAGTTGATGGCTTTAATAAACCACAAACCTGAGTCAAACCAACCTATATCAGTATGTTAAGGCGTTGTTTTCTTGCATTTTCACACACACACACACAAAAGTCTAAATCATATTCTGCTTGTGTGAAAGGATGCTCTTAAGTAGTTTGGAGGTTGTTTAGGATTTAGGTTTTGTTGTTCATTTTAATGAGGATTAAGCATTTATATGTCCTTTCCTCAGCAAAAATTAAAGCTATAATGTAAAGTATCGAGTGTTAATCTACTTAGGTAGCCAGCAGCATCCTATTTTATATATATATATATATACATACATACATATATATATATACATACTGCTCCCTTGGCTGTTAGAACAAAAACAAAAGGTGTTTATAATGGTTTTCATAAAGAGCGTGTATCATGCAGTTATTTTTAGAAGATAACCTCATAAAATATACCTATCTTTAGAATGGGAAACTAACAGGATTTCTTTACCTGGGGAAAGATCTTGCATGCCAGACTTTCTCTGTAATTGTGCAAGGAGGGATGACTTCAACTTTGTTTCACGTTCTTTCCTATGTGTATCTCCTGATTTTGTTGTCCCACTAAAAAACATTGTAGCATTGTTTTTCAAGGTTACATTTCTTCTGTAGTTGGAGTTGCTTTATGATTCAAAATGATTAACCTTATTTTTTTTTCCTCCTGAATACAGCATTACAATGTTACTGCCATTTATGCACAAAAGACAACTTTACCTGCGTGACAGATGGGCTTTGTTTTACCTCAGTAACGAGGATTGCAGATAGAGTCATACACAATAGCATGTGTATAGCAGAAATTGATCTGATTCCCCGAGACAGACCATTTGTTTGTGCACCATCCTCCAGAGACGGAGTTACTACTTTGCCTCATTGCTGTGACAAAGACCACTGCAATAAAATTGAACTTCCAATTCCAACACCAGGTAATAGTTTTTGATGTATTTGTTTTATTTATTTATTTTTTAATGATGGAAAATTCTGAAAGAGTTCCAGTTTTGAAGTTAATTATGAACTTGAAGGTCTGAAGTATACCTTAAATTCTGCAAATAAAATTTCAGGAGCTTTGGAATGAGATATTACTATCCTGGATAGGAACAATAGGGCCAGTTTCAAAGGCTTCTATACAACTTAAATATAATCAGTTTGCGAGGTGATCAGGCGTTGGAACAGGCTCACTCACAGGGCAGCAGTCACGACACTGGGCATGCCAGAATTCATATGTGTTTGGACCCGCACTTAGGGTTTGAATTTTGGGTGGTCACATGTAGGAGTCATGAGTTGGGCTTGGTGATCCTTGTGGATCCCTTTCAACTCTGGATATTCTTTGAAATAGTTACTTTTGTCCATTCTAACATTTTTTTTTTTTTAATTGTGCAATAACTTTTTGTAGAATAGCTCTTAACAAATGCGTTAAAGTAATTCAAATACTACAAAGTAAGTTAATTTGATGTATTTCATGATGTTACATAGAAGGAAATAGTAACACTGTCTTATTTATTTATTCATTTATTTATTTATTACCATCAGGTCCTACTCCAGGAAGGCCAGCTTCCAGTCTAGGACCTGTGGAACTGGCAGCTGTTATTGCTGGACCTGTCTGTTTTGTCTGCATTTCATTGATGCTGATTCTGTATCTTTGTCATAACCGTACTGTAATTCATCATCGCGTGCCAAGTGAAGAAGATCCTTCATTGGATCGTCCCTTTATATCTGAAGGGACTACTTTAAAGGATTTGATTTATGATATGACAACTTCAGGCTCTGGATCAGGTAATGTCATACTTGTAATAATAATTTGTTTAAAAGCTTTGTAAGAGTTTTGCGATTTTTATTTTTAATGAAGTCAAATATACTTAAACTTACAAGAAACTGGAAAATATGCTGCTTTCATATGGGTTCGTTTGGTATCAGTACAGATTCAGATACATAGAAATAAGCGAAATAAAGTCATGCTGAGTTGCAGATACTGTTTCTCTTCAATCTGATATGGAATAGGAATATTATGTATTCAGTTGTTGTAAATATCTTTTCTATTATTAACAGGGGTCCAGTCATACAATTTGTTCTGCACAACATGGTTAAATTCCTATCTTCTGTTTCTGAAATAATTTGTGGAATTGTTTTGTTGGCTTTTTTTTTTTTAATCTCACTAAAAATTCATATAGTTGTTGGTATATGAAGAATATTCTGAGCTCTAAGTGCAAGTTAATGTTTCAGCCAGTTTTCTCCTCTGTGAAGATATGTCAGTTACAAATAGCTGCATATTATGTCCAAAGAATTTCTATCCCTTGACTTCATTATTTATTTATTTAAAATTCTGACTTCAATAGGTATTCCTCTGGGAGGATGAGACAGTAGTCTTGTTTACTGCATGTAGGTTTTGCTGTAGTCCTGACATGGTTGCCAGTGGGGTTGTGTCAGTCTGTCATATCGACATGGCGTAATAAGCATCGATACGGGATAATGCATCAGACAAACTGTTGCACAGATTAATTCATCTCTGGTCTGTGTTACGTTACTTACATCCTATAGGAATTAGGTAACAGAACAGATGTGTATGGCAACTTCTCATCAGCCTTCTACTATATAGAAGTCAAAAATTGATCCTTCTACTAGTAGATGTGAGTGCTGAAACGTCCATGCACTTCCACAGTGCTGTTTTCTGCCAATAAATGTTTGTATTTAATTATCGATTTCTGAATCCTTCAGTTGCACAGAATCGGGAAAAAAAATATAATGGGGGGAGGGGTGGGAGTGGAAATAGTGGGTGTTACATACATTGAGCCAGGGGAATTACTTATTTTTCAGAGCAGTCATGCCTGGTTTAGAGTCCCAGAACATCCTGACTTACTGTTGTTTTTGAGCATTGCCTCTGATAGCTGCATCAGAGGAAGAAAACCAGGAAATAAGGTTGAGTTCAACTTAACACTAAGGAAAACTATTCACTAATTTTATGCCTGAAAGGCAAAATCATATTCTCTGTGAAAACAAGAAGACTGGATGTTTTTGTAACTTTCACACACAGTCACAGTTGAGCTAAAGTAAAATCCATGTTATTCTGCTGTTATTCAGGCTGTTCAGGTATTAGCCATCATGTTCCATTGTTAAGTTCTGTACTTCCCTTTTGTTATGGGAGTAGAACAGGAAGTGCTTCAAGTGCTGGTTTGTTTTTTTTCCTGTGCTGTTAGTAGTGTATGTATTTCCCATGACATATCATTTTGTCCCCAGATTTGTCAGCTACTTTCTAAATTATCATCCTTTTGTACTCCAGTACTTAAATGGTAATTTCAGTGTCCCAAAATGCCTGCAACATTTCTATTCAAATCTAAGTTTTCATTCTGAACACTTCTAAATGTAATCTTTTCACTCTTGAAATGAACTGGGAGTGGGAATGGAGATGATGAAGGAGGAGAAATCGGAGCTCCTAGTGGAATTAGTTTAGGCATAAAACCACTAGTTGATCAGCACAGAGTACGCCCAAGGAAGTGTTCAGGCTGCTCGCATGGAAGTTCTCCTAAAATCTTGCAAAGGGATCAGAAGCACTTGTAGTTGAGTAAAAAGGATTCCCTCAATTTTGTATTATGGTATTCTCTGAAAAGAAGTCTATCAGATTATACAGAATTCTGAAAGTGAGCTCAAATATAAAGGGAATTAGGATTCATTTTCTGTGGTGATAAATACAAAACTATTGTTAAAGGTAATAATGCTAAACCTAACACAATTAGAAAATTGATGAAAGAAATTCATAAAACATTTAAAGGAGAAGCTAAGACTTCAACAGAAGGATCTAAGGGAATTTCTAAGTCTCAATCACTCTTAAGCTGTGAGTGATTTTCAGATTGTGATGTAAATCTCTGAAATGATGATGTTACATAGGTTGCAATGAACCACTCTTACTCTCCAGCTTAGAAGTGTCTGAAGCAACTTGGCTGGAAGGAAACTGAATCATATACAACTGCAGTGAAGCTTTTGTTATTGGTAGGTGAGTTCGAGCAGGGACTTGAAGCGTTTGAAAACTAGAATATCACAAAGTCATTGTCAACCAAAGTCAGTTGTACTAGGAGTAAAGCTACTTAAACTTATTCACAGTTCATAGAAGTTTGGAGAGAATGAGACTTAACCAGTCGTGAGCCTTTAGGAACGGTCTTCTAAGACCAGTGTCTTACAAGGTAAATTCAGCATTGTGTTAAAATGTTTGAGAGGAGGGCCGTGAAGATGGTCAGAGATCTGGAGCGTTTTTTCTTGGAGAAAGGCTGAGAGAGTTGGTGTTGTTGAGTCTTGGGAAGAAAAGGCTTTGGGGAGGCTGTAGAGCATCCTTCCAGTACCTGAAGGCAGACTACAGGGAAACTGGGAAGGGACTTTTTACTAGGGAACATAGTGACAGGACATGATGTAACAGCTTTAAAGTAAAAGAGGGTAGGTTGATGTCAGACATTCAAAAGAAATTCTTCACTATGAGTGTGGCAAGGCTACAGAACAAGTCATCCAGGGAAGCTGTGAACACCCCGTCCCTGCAAGTGTTCAGGGCCAGGTTGGTTGGGGGCTTTGGACAACTTGCTCTAGTGGGAGGTGTTCTTGCCCACGGCAGGAGGTTAAAACTAGATGGCCGTTAAGCATAAACTGTTCAGTGATTAAACAACAAATTTTGAGCAGTTGATTTTTGTTGACTACCTTTTATGCTTTAGAACTGACTCTTTAATGTAGACTGGATTATCCATGCCAGGTACCAACTTCTCATATGCTGGACTATGTCCAGGCTATTCTCAGAGCATGGTTAACGTGAAAAGATAAAATAAAATAAAATTCTTAGAAGGCTTGAGAATACTTAGATATGAAGCTGATGGTGGATGCTTCAGGGATAAATTGAATGACTGTGGTTGTATGTAAGATGCTAAGGGTTATGGCCTAGTGTTGAATTTAATGTGGGCTTGAATTTTTCTCATTTTCCTGATCACCTGACTGACTGTAGTCTTTCTTCATGCAGTTAAAAAGAAGTTATGCTCGAAATATACTTGTGTCCAGTGTGTTATGTAATAAAAGCTAACATTGGGGCCCTCTCCAGCAACTACTTTTCAGGCAGTCTGGTATACGTTAATGAAATTGCTCGAGTTCCTGATGATACATAGCTCTTTCTTGTGGAAAGTGCTCAGTTGAAAAACAGCACTGTGGGGTGTTAAATTCTTATGGACTTAAGATAAACTGGAAATTCAGGATTCTGACAATCAACAGCAGAAAAAGAAAGAATGGTTGGAACAAACAGAAGCAAATGAAACTTTTTTTTTTTTAATTTTGAATAATAATAATACAGTTGTAGTGTGGCATCTTAATGACAAGGGGTTTGAGGGCACACACAGTAAGTTTGTGAGTGACATCAAGTTACATAGGAGTGCTGATCTGCATGAGTGTAGGGAAGGCTCTGCAGGGAGACTTGGATAGGCTGGACTGATGGGCCAAGGCCAACTGTATGAGGTTCAAGAAGGCTAAGTGGTAACCCTCTGCAGTGGTGTGGAGTGGCAGAGAGCTGCCCTGCACAAAAGGACCTGGGCATGATGATTGACAACTAGCTGAACATGAGCTAGCAGCATGCTTAAGTGAACAATAGGACTGATGGCATCCTGTCTTGTACCAGAAACAGTGCAGCCAGCAGGGCTGGGAACTTGTCCCACTCTACTTAGTTGTGGTGGGGCCAGGCTGCATCTGCAATTCTGTATTCAGTTTTGGGCCTCTCACTACAAGAAGGACATTGAGGTGCTGGAGCACATCCAAAATAAGGGCAGCTAAGCTACAGATCAAGTCTACAGAGGAGCAACTGGAAGAACAGAGTTTATTTAGTCAAGAGAAGAGGGGACTTTGGTGAGACCTTATAGCCATCTACAACTACCTCAAAGGGGGCTGTAGCAAGGTGAGGGTAAATCTGCCAAGCAGCAAGTGACAGGACAAGAGGAAACGGCTCCAAGTTCTGCCAAAGGAGGTTTAGCTTGAATATCAGGAATTATTATTATTTTTTTTTATGAGTTATGAAGCTTTGGAACAGAGTGCTTAGTAGTTGAATCACCATCCCTGGAGATACTGAAAAGATTTGTAGATGCGGTCATTGTGGATGTGGTGTAGTGGTAGACTCGGCAGTGCTAGTTTAATGGTTGAGCTTGATGATCTTTTTCAACCTACATGACTCTGTGATTGTCTCGTGGTGATTTGAGGGTTTGCGAAGTAAAACTGATATGACTCTTTTTTAGAAGATGTAAATCTTAATAATTGTTTCAGGATTAGCTGATATTCTTGGATGTGCTTTTTTATACAAGCACTGTTCATAATAGTACAGCATGAGAAAAGCAGTGCATCTGAAACTGAAGATAAATAGTTCTTGGAAACGTGTGGGAAACGTGTGGTAAAAGAAAATACTACACACATCACCATTTTCAAGAACAAAAATCAGCTTGTATTCCAAGTTTGTATAAGGGTTCTATAATTCTAATACATAAATGCTAAGAGTGACTCTGCTGGCAAGAAGTTTCTAATTTCACATTTTTAGGAATGAGTTTGGTCCTGTTATTGTCTGGCCTTTTCTGCAGTTCAAAAACATATACATAAAGAGTGCAAATTAGGCTTCATAGATAAGCACTTGCAGTTTGAGCAGACAGACACAGTTGACCTGAGGATAGCTATTATGTCTTTTTTTTTCTCTGCGAATAGTATTGCATCTCCTAAAATGTTTAGACATCTGGTATCTGCATTTTTCCATTTTTTCCTTCATGTAGAAGTACGTACATTGTCAGTACAGATCATACAGGGAATACCTTTAGATCTAAAACTCTCAAGGAACTCCTGAACACTGAAATGTTTTCATTTGTGTTTCTCAAAGAATGAGACAGAAACATGGTAATGCTGTCGACCAGATCAGATCATCTTCTAGTGCTCTTATTTGCAAAGAATGTTCAGAAATAGAAAGAAAGTAATTATTCAGGCTTCTAGTTGTTGTTTATTTTCTGTAGCTTAAGGAAATGGAAAATATAAATGTTTTTATGTCAGTTACCAGAACACTGATTATGGCGTAATAGATTCAGGTGTTTTATGTAAGTGAAATGACCCAATATCAAAAGACCTTATTGTGAGCCGATAACCTTGCTGATGGATTCATCCTGTAATGTAGTATCACTGCAGAATTCTACAACAAGCCTCTTAGTTACAAGAGACTTAAAAACCCACCCTGCTTGGGGGATACGAGTGCTTCTTGTTTATTGTGTAAGTTTATGGCAGCATGTTATGAGGTGCAGTGAGTTGAAAGCATGTAGATGTTCTGAAGCTGTAAATCCTGCATGAATCTAAGCATTTTTCTCAAGTATAATGCTAGTGAAGTGCACAAGAGTGACCTGTGAAATGGGGAAAATGTTACAAGGATGTTTTCCAGTGTTAGAGGTGTTTGAGAGTACTAACAGGCTGCTAGTGTACTTGGGCATCAGCATGAATGTTTGACAGTGTTGCTGATAAGCATGTTTTAACTTCAACTTAGAAATTGATCAAGTCTTGTCTAGCAAGAAATCAAGAAAGTGGACTGGTGGCAGACATGCTCTTGAATGGCTTTGCCAAGAGAGTTATGGGCAGATCCTTAACAAAAACAAACAAACAAAAAAACCTACCCTTATTCCTGATCGTTTCATGTTTTGTATTTCATTTGTCTCTTTCATGTTGTGTCACTGCCTGTTGTCCATCGCTGTGTCATCTCTAAACAGAAAGTCTCTGCCTTCCTTTGAATGACTGTAGAGGCAGCTTGTAGCATAGTATGATTCAATTTTTGTAGTGTTGGCTTTTAAGATTGCAGGCAACATCTTGCCCATATGCTTGTTAAAAGTTCTCAGCAAGCTGTCAAAATCTTAGAGTTTATGCATTTTAAAAGAAATATCTCAATGGCTTATGGATAATATATTTAGTTTTGATGCTAAGCGCTTCCTTTGATGTTTAAATTTAATGTTAAATCTTCTTTTTAGGTTTGCCTTTACTTGTACAAAGAACAATTGCACGAACTATAGTACTTCAAGAAAGTATTGGTAAGGGTCGCTTTGGAGAAGTGTGGAGAGGGAAATGGAGAGGAGAAGAAGTTGCTGTGAAGATCTTCTCTTCAAGAGAAGAGCGCTCGTGGTTTCGAGAGGCAGAAATTTATCAAACAGTTATGCTACGACATGAAAACATTCTTGGATTCATAGCTGCGGACAATAAAGGTTAGAGATGTTACTAATTAATTTTGCTGATTGTTGTATTCTCAGAATGGTAACTATAAAAATTATTTTGCGAGTATACAGCTAAGAATTAAAAAAACCTGTTACTTGAACATTTAATTTGATATGTTTAATTTTTGTAATTTTTTTTCTTTTTTTTTTCTTTTTTTTCAATTTTTAATTTGAAAGAAAAGGAATACGTACTTAGTGAGGTGTAATTTCTACAAGCTTCTGGGGTTATGTATCGCCATGTTTTGAGCAACCTGAGCGTGTAGTTTGGGGTTTTTGTGGCTTCTTTATTTGTTTTTATTTGTTTTGTTTGATAGCTAATTTTAACATGTGTCAAGTATCTGCAGTAGTCTACAAGCAGTGACAGTAACTTCTGTTCCCAGTGCTAATTAATACCACGAATTCAGCTGTCCATAGTCACAACTGTATTCATACTATAAGTAAGCTGAAGCTACACTACGTACTTGCAGGTAAATTTATGCAAGTACTTCAACTTCTGTTCATTTGCCTTAATTAAAAGCTGTACCTCTTTAAGTAAAAGTTAGCTTTGTTCAATCAGCCTGTCTTATATGGTAAGTCTATTTCTAAGAATGTTAGACAACATACTGCAGAGGAATGAGCACAGTTTCCTTGCTCTTGAGAAATGGTTTTGCCTATCTGTTTGAAGCTCTGGTATTAGCTGGCGAAGAAGACAATTGACTGGATGGCCTTGCTAGTTTACACAAATCACGTGTCATTCATTAGTTTATCAAATAATCATCTTAGTGTGATAGTCAAGCTGTTTCACTTGAAGAAAAACAAGTTTCAGTTTCAAAAAAGATGTTTCACAGCACACTGAGATGCATTTTACTGCATGATACTAGAGAACATAAGAAATTTGGTAGCTTTTGTAGCACTTGACTTGGAATGTAAGTCTGGGTTAAGAATTCTCATTACCAAGCGGTGCTGTCAAACTTTAAAACTTAGTATTTGGCTTATGGACAAACATGCTCCAGTCCAGTTTTTGTTTTGTGAGTAACAGTGTGAAAAATGCTTTTTTCACCTTAGTGAAATCGATTGAATTTTAATCGAAATTTGGTTGCATAGGTTTGATAAGGCAACTATAAGAAGTAATATTTTTCAGATGGAGACTGTCTAAATTGCTTGAAATTCATGTTCTATAATCAGTGTTCTAAAAACAAATCTGAAAGATTATTTAGAATTTCAAATTTTATTAGTCTTGCACAAGTAACTTCTTGCCTTTAAGTTATTTTCATGATCTTAAAATGTTTTCGGAAAGCTTCTTGCAGATGAATGAAATTATTTAACTCCTTTAAACTGGTTTTCAAGCAGATACCTAGATACTTGCAGTATTTTTCTGAAAATACTGAAATTGCTTGTAGTTTCTGATCGTACTGTTTGTACTAGATAAATTAGGTTACTCTGTTATGGAAAGTTGTGCACTACATGTAATTATGGCAGTGTAACTACTTTTTCATACTTAATGTGAGTCATGTAATTGTGAACTTCATGGCAGATGCTGTTTTCTATGCAGCCAGAGCATTCAGGGTCACCAGGTAATAATTAACCACACTGTCAACAGTTTAAGACTTAATAAATTCATAATAGGTTGTGTTCTGCTTATGTCACTAAAGAAATATAAATGTTTAGCTTGTCAAATATAGTAAGGTGTAGATGCTCTAGTGTTTTCCATCTAAAAGCTGAACTCCAGTGTTCTTACTGCTACATTTCAACCTGTCTGTATCTAATAATATTCATGTAAACCTGTTTGTAAGACCATGGCTTGTTTACAATCTAACTGGAGGCCACAAACATGCATAATGCCAAGGGGAAAAAAAAAAAAAGGCTTATTTCAGAAAGGGTAATAAGCCAAGCTTTTATTTATTTATTTATTTTCCTTTGGTAAAAACACTAAATATTAAGATGAATGAAGTAGCAAAAAAGTCCAGGAGCAATCAAATGGACATTACGGCCAAGGGGGAATTGGTTAAAGAATCAGGTAGTGTTTTCCTCTATCCTTCCAGTAGCAGGGAACAATATTTAAAGCAACAGGTGGACCCAGCTGACAGATTCATGGCTTCAAGGCTAGAGTCACCAGCAGAATTTTGGGCTTCTTGATTATGGGATTTTCTGTACAACATCGGCTGGCACCTGAAGGGAAGCTCCTTTCTTAGATGATTTGAAAATGACTTTTTTTTCTTCTGGACTTAACAGAACTGATTTATAGAACTTTAAACTAGATTCAGGAAATGGGAAGGACCAAGTTCACCAGTGATGTAGTATGGAATGGCATACCAGTATTGGAGAGGCTGCATGCTAATGATGATCTTCAGTCTCTTCCACAAGGTGCTATGCACACTGGATCACATCTAAAACATTTCTATGGTAGCGCATGCAACATGAGGAATAAAGCAAGAGGAGCAAGAAGTCTTAGCTAAGTCCCAGAGCTTTTATCTCATTGGAATAAGTGAAACCTGCTAGGAAGAGACCTGTGACTAGTGTGTCACAGTGGACAGTTCTCGACTTTTCTGAAGGGTCAGGCAAGGAAAGCAAGGCAGGAGGCAGTTACTGTCTGTGAGGAAGGGGCTGGACTATAGAGAGCTCGCAGCTGGTGATGGCATGGTTGAGAATCTGTGCTTATCTGTGTAGCCACAATACTGACATCAATGAATGAGTATTTAAAGGAAGTGAGAGAGACCTCTAGGTCAACTGCCCTTGTTCTTATGGATGATTTCAACTTGCCACATATTAATAGGGAATACCATGCAGCAGCTACAAACAGGTCCAGGAGATTCCTAAAGCATGTCAGTGGTAACTTCCTGCTACAGGTACTAAAGGAGCCTGCTAGGAAAGGTTCCCACATAAGTTTGTTACTTGTAAAAAGAAAGGGTCTTTTGAGTGAAGTTGTAATTGGTGGCTGTCTTGGACTTGGTGGCCATAATACTTTGTCAAGTTTAGAATCTTTGATAGGAGGAAAGCTGCCACCAAAACTTCAACACTACATATGGGGAGTGCAGACTTCTGTCTGTTCAGGGAACACGTTGGCAAGATCCCTGGGAAGCTGTTCTTGAAGGCATTCAGGTCCATCAGTGCTGGTTTCTTTTGAAGTGTCACCTCTTTAAGACAAGTCACAGAGAATCCCACTGTGTCAGCAGTCAGACAGGGCAGGGATCGTCTTCTGGGGCTTAATTGGAAAAAGAAAATGTACAGCTAATGGAAATAAGCCTGGGAGGAATACAGAGATGCTGTTTGCCATTGTAAGAAGAAAATTTGTGTGTCCAAAGCTTGATTTGAGTTGACATTGACCAGTACTGTGAGGAACAACCAAAAGGGCTTTATTAAATGTGTCAGTAGCAAAAGGAGGATCATAGATAAAATCGTGTCACTACTTGATGGGGACGGATGCCTTATTGAATAGAGATGCAGATAAAATAGAGATGTTTAAAGTCATCTTTGCCTCTGTCTTGAGCATTGGTGAACATCTGGAACTCCTGGAGCCCTGAGTTAGAGCACTGTGACTATCTTAATGATAAACTCCCAGTCAGCTCTGACCTTGTGTTAGATTTGCTGCTTTAGCTGGATGCACATAAATCTGTGAGACCTAATTCATCCCAGGTTCTCAAAGAGATAGCTGATGTTATTTTTTGAGACCCTTCAGTTATTTTTCATGGTCTTGGGAATCTGGAGAAATGCCACTTAAGCAGAAGCTGACAAACACTCAGTTTCCATGATCAAGAAAGAAAATTGGTAATTACAAGCCTGTCAGTCTCACTTCAGTGCCTGGCAAAATTAAGAATATTCTGAGAGTTGCTGAAAAACATCTGAAAAGCAGTGCAGTCGTTGGCCACAGTCATCAAGGGTTTGTGACAAGTTTGTTTAACAAACTTAATCACTTTTTATGGTAAGATCACCCACCAAACTGACCAAACAAAATCAGTTATTATAATCTTTTCATATTTCAGTAACGTTTTCAAAACTGTTTCTCTCAGTATCCTTCTGAACAAAGCATGGAGCTAGACAAAAACATAATGGGATGGGTGAGCAGTCGTCTTATGGTCAGTCCCAAAGGATTACAGTAAATGGCTGGCGGCCAGTCATCAGTGGGGTTCTGCAAGGCTTTGTTTTAGGGACAGTACTCTTTAATGTTTTCATAAATGACTTGAATACAAAATTTGAAGGTATACTAAGTAAGTTTGCAGATTGTACTAATTTTGGGAGGAGCTGTTGACTCCAGTGAGAGTACAAAGGCCTTACAGAGATATCTTGACAAATTGGAGGGTGAGGTGATTACCGACTGCGTGAAGAAGAAGGAGAGTAAGCGCTGGATTTTTATAGCTGGGGTGAATAAATGTACAGACTGGGGAATGAGAGGCTGGAGAGCAGACCCACAGAAAGGGATCTGGAGGTTTTGGCTGATGGCAAGTTAAATCTGAGTTAACAGCATGCCCTGCCCTCCCAGGGGAGGCCCTATGGCAGCCCACAGCTTCTCTGTGAGCGGAGCAGAGGGGATGGTGTTGATATTTTCTTCCTGATGGCAGTGACAGAACCCAAGAGAATGAATGGCATAGAGCTGCATCAGGAGAGGGTCATGCTGGGATTTGGGAAAAGGTTCTTTACCAGAGGGTGGTCAGGCACTGTAGCACGTTCTCCATGTAATGACATAAGCCTGCTGGAGGGCAAGGAGTGTTTAGACTGTGCTCAAAGAAACATGGTTTGGATTTTGGGTGATCTTGTATGGAACCAGGAGTTGGATTTGATTGTCCTTATGGGTCCCTCCCAACTTGGGATATCCTATGATTTTGCACTTTGCAGGTAGTAGAGTTGTACAAAAAAAAACCAGGGATCTGTAATTAGAAGGGTGATCTCTTCTTAGGTGAGTACCTGGAGTCCTGAGGAAAAACAACTTTATGCATAGACAATATAGTCTTGACTCAACACAGTAGCACTAAGCAGTTTAGTGTCTTTGAAATGCAATAGATCTAGTAGGCAGCTTAAACTAAATTGCTCTTGGATTTTTCCACTAACTTCTGTACTTACTGTTGTCTAACTTAAATACACAGTGAAAAATCCCATTCATAAGAAACAGAAAAGATGAGTCAATCACTGTGAGTGTGAGAGGTATATAGTGTTAATGTCTAGGCATTGTTCAGTCAGTGTGGGAATGTAACTGGTGAAGCAGGAGACTAGACGTAAGGAAATGTTCTGACTTGTGACTAAGATATTTCATTTTGAACTCCTACAGCTTTTTTGAGCTTACTGAATATAAATATTGGAAATAGGTTTTTTTGTGCCTGTAAATGCTTGTCTTTCTCTAGTAGTTCTATAAAACTGGTTCAGTGAAGTTACATTTGAAGCCTATTTAACAGTAAACTGTAAATGTAGTAAACAAGAACTATTTTTCTAGTATAAGAATTGATTTAATGTAAATTAGACTTTTATTTTCCTGCCCTGGAATGTTCAGGTGATTTAAAAAATGTATTATTAGTGATGCAGTTTTTCCTTTAATAGTAACTCTGGCCTCTCTAGAAACACTCAAACAGAAGCATTTCTTTAAAGTTTTCTCACCCACACCATAGTACTTAAATATATTTTAGTCTGTAATCTACAGATCTGGCATGCTGTCCTTCTGACTTTTCTGAGCCAAGTGTGTTTTTGAGGAGACTGGAGGAAGAAAAAAGAATTGTGAGAAACTGCAGAACTTTCAGTTTGATAACCAGTATATTTATGATAGAAGTACTTCTCAGATCTGTCTTGAGTTTTTCATTAGTTAAGAAATAATCAGAAAAACTACTTAGTGACAGGACTGTTCTTTTGTGGATATACTTCAGCTTCCTGGGTCAGAAAACCTTTCTTCCCCGTGATTCAACTTATTTAATAGTTGTCTTTATGTGGATAAACTTCAAGACGGTATGTCCATCATTTTTATGGTCTGAACGACTTAGTTGTTGCCTGTCACTTTTGTGACTTGAGATATTTGCATATGTATTACAGCCTGTCCAGTTCATAGTTCAGTGGAAAATCATACAGCAAACTGGTTTTCTCATAACCAGTGTTTTTCATTCTCTTTATCCTTGTTGTTTTTCTGGAAAACTCAGTTTTGGCCAGCAAATTCAAGGTCACTGGTGGTGGGATTTTGTTTATTTCTTGAGATAGAATGTCGGATTTCTGCTTGCAAGTCACCAATACAGGAGAAAAATACAACGGCTGCTCATCACTGTGGATATTGTGTTTGAGGTGATATTGTGATATTGTGGCTGGATAGGTAACAGAGAGAAACTGAAGGAGTTATGAGGCAAAACTTAAAGAGTTGATTTGCGAAAGCATATAGTTGAGCAGAAGTATTATTGAGGGCAGGAGATAATTGTTTTTTTCTTTTTAAACACTTTACCCTAATAATTAGCCAGGTAAAGCAAAAATACAGTAATAAATTATGCAAGTTAAGCTATATACACATGTAGTAAACTTGCAGAAGTTTTTAGACAGGTTTTTTTTTCTATAGGTAGTCTGGACAACTTTGTACTAAACTAGACTGGTTCTGGTTTCGTTAGCTTTGCATCATGCATTTGTGCTGTTCCCTGAGCAGGAGCAATAGTGACATCAGTTTCTGCAGTTTGCCTTTTAATTTAAATAAACGAATATTCCCTGAGATGTTCATTATGTGGTAAGACCAGCCCATTACAGAGAAAGAAGTAATGACTTGAAGTCCAGCTGGCAGAGGTTATGAAACGGTTTGTAATTCCTTAGCACTGTGTAAGTGTGGGGTCTGTGGGTGCATCTTTGTGTGTATGCTATTCATGCCAGTGTTGTTTTGCAGACAATGGTACATGGACGCAATTGTGGCTGGTGTCAGATTATCACGAACATGGGTCGCTCTTTGATTACCTGAACAGGTATACAGTAACTGTGGAAGGAATGATAAAATTAGCTTTGTCTACAGCCAGTGGCCTTGCTCATCTTCACATGGAAATTGTGGGCACGCAAGGTAATCGTAAAATTGTTCAGTCTGTTACGTGACTAAATCTGCTTTTTTTTTTTATGATAATTAGCTCTTTCTACTGTAATTGTCTTAATTAGAACATTAGATTCTTTCAGACTAGTTTTTTTTGCAGACAGCTGCCTATTTTTGTAATCTTTTGGGGAGCCATGTTAATTGAACAATGTCTGTTTAGGACCTATAGTAATTTCTGAACTAAAAGCAGATCTTAATTTTATGTAGACAACACGTTTCAGTGTCTCAGTATCAGTTTCTAGTGAGAAAATATGAAATTGAAAGTTTTGCTTCTACTACTTAAAAAAAAAAAGAAAAAAAGAGGGTGAACTTCTGAAAATATTTTATACTTGAATGCTTATCCCTTCTTTCTTCATTACCACAGCTTTTCTCTCAGCTGTCACCCACCAGCCATGCTCCTTTACATGCTAAAATGGCTGCTCTTGCAAAATCATTTTGGTTTTCTTCCAAAGCTTACAATGTTCATACCTATATGAAGTTTTACTGATATCTCTTGTAACTTCCTAACTGATGATCTGTTGAGGCATTCTGGGGGTTGGGTTGTTTTTTGTTTTTTTTAACCTTCCCTTCTGTGATATATTCAGTTCTTGTGATTATGTAATAATCTTTCATACAAAACACGTATGTGGTGCCTAATTTTGATTTGTGGAATCATTATGGATTTATTTCAAGAGAGAAACGTATTTTGACAGCAACTAGTATTAGTGTACTGTATATATGTACATTAGATGAGGGAGGGAAGCAGCAGAGACTGGGGTAGTACATTAAGCATTTAGTGCACTTTTCTGGTCAGCTAGCTAGTCCACAGTGAATGATTTCCAGGGTTTCCTTGAGGATGAGCTCGTAAAGTAGCAGATCTGGAAGGGATTCCATAATTTGAAACAAAATCTGTACCAGGTTTAGAATGTTAGCAGTCATTTTTTACATGTTTTGATTTGTTTTCTTCTTTGCAGGCAAACCAGCGATTGCCCACAGAGATTTGAAATCAAAAAATATATTGGTAAAAAAGAATGGAACGTGCTGCATTGCAGACCTGGGGTTGGCAGTTAGGCATGATTCAGCTACAGACACAATTGACATTGCCCCCAACCACAGAGTAGGAACAAAAAGGTAAAAATTATTAGTGTGATGTATCGGACGTCTTCTTAATAAAATGCCTTGCTTTTTCTTCAATTTAGAGGATATGTAGCTACAAGCTTAATGTAAACAATGTCAATTAAAGTTCTGTGGCACACTGTGTTCCAGCTGGTGATTTAGACAAACTGTGTTTAAAGCACACATTGGTTGTTGGGTTCTATTGCTAGCATGTATATGAAATGCTTGAAAATATGCAAAATGTAGTAGGACACAAGTACATTTTAAAACACTTGTGAGACCTCAGAAATGATGACTGTAGAGATTTCACTTGTTCTGTCTTTGTATTTTATGCCTTGTTGCTGTCTGCTTGCATGTAAGACAGGATATTGATAGTGAAAGTAAAAGTGTGTACTTTTTTTTGCTCGTCTATTTTCCTTGCTTTTTTCAGGGACAGAGTTTTATTTATTTCAGATTTGAAGCCCACATGGTAGAACAAAGTGCAGTCTTGAACACAGACTTTCATGGAGTTATATTTTTGAGAGAAATACAAGATCTTAAAAAGGCAGTCTGCTTTGCCATCTATTGCATAAACAGAATTAGCAATGGAAGAATCAATAAGCTCTTTTTTTTTGTTGTTTTTTTTAAAGATCTACCTCTAAATTTGGAAATGTAGATTTTCTCATTCTCAAAATAACTTCTCAGAGCTGTATAATTGCACTTGCATGCAAGTGCATGCTGCTTGTACTGAGTACTGAAATCGGTTACTGAGAAAGGTGTGGAAGCCCTGTGATCCACGGCTATGCAATTTTCAGTTCAGCCACATGCTCTAGCTGTCTTGGAGAATATTCTGTACTGATGTTGCGTGGTCTCTGGTGGTTAAATTAAAAGTGATATAGTTTTTTTCACTTTAGTGAGTGATGCTATGTGTGTATGCGTGAGCAAAGCTTTTAGAAATTTCAATGCAAGTTATTTTACTGACAGTTATGTTGCTGAGATTACTTCATTCTAAAGCTCTGCTATTCTTGCTCCTTTACCAAATTTAAAAATACTACGCAAGCGGTCGGATGATTTACTTTCTGAATTTCTGCTAGATTACAAAATACTGGGCATTATTCGTCCTCAAAATCCTCACTAATCATTGCCTCATGCTTCTTCACAAGGTTGAAGATGTAGCAGCTCTCTTTCTGCAATGGGCAGCAGCAGGACTAAGTCCACTGCCCACTTTAGACTTTAGTCACTTTGACAATTGTTCATTCTCATAAAAAGGCTTGGTCCCTTCTTCTTCCCTCTTGTGTATTCTTAGGTAAGTAACGCTGCATCTTCACTTATTTTTCCATAGTAAAGCTCAGCTTTCACTTTTTCAATAACAACTTTACTTCAGTTGATGAGTAGCAGTGCTGGTATCTCTTCTGTGCATGGAAGCTCTGTATGCAAATTTAGAGAGTCTTAGTTGACTAAGTTAATATTTTTCCAGTGATTATCTGCAGTAAAATATATGGTCTAGGGTGCAAGTTTCCTCTTAGAAGTCACATTTTCAGGAGGGAGGATTTCCTTTGTTTTCTAATCTTCTTTGAGGGTATGAGTTCAAAACAATTACCACAGCCCTCTGAGATTTTTTTATTTTTTTTCTGTTAAAATTCTTGTCCCTGGGATGACTTACAGAAAAGAGACGATCTCTGTTAGTGCTTGAGTAAGATATTATGCTTAGCAGACTAGCATCATGGTTGGGATATTTTGCTTTGTCCTTATTTCCCCTCTCCTTCAGGTTCCTTCAGTATTCTTGTCCCCACTGTTCCTATATGATCTTGAGATAGATTAAATATTCTTCACTCTAGCACTCTACTGTACATGAAGTAATGTAAGATTATAATCCAGTATACGTATGCAAAGTCCCTGTTGAAATCAGGAAATGCTCATTATAATTTTGCATTTGTATTAATTTAAGTTTTCAATGTAGATGGCCTAGGGTCATTTGAGACTTGTTAAAGACTGTGATGTATAAATTTATAACTACATTTCATTCAGTCAATAGAGTCAAGGTAAGCCTGATGTAACTGTTCAGGGGAACTTTCTCTTCAACAACCCTTATTGGACAATGCATATTTTTGTGTTCTTGTTGACAGCCCTTCCTTCTTTGTATGTCACTTCCAGTCTTGTATTTTACTTGCTATCTCTGGTACTAAGAAAATGGAGTCCTTGCATTTTTAAGTCTTTGCTGTACTATTGTTGTTTGGATAAAATGGTGTATAAGCTTCTGTGGCTGTTCCACAAGCAGAACTGTTGGCTGACGTTGCAGTAATCTATGCATGTTACTTTCTTTTATCTGGTAACTGTGGTGGTCTCCAGAGCCTTGATGTCATTTGTTTGCCTGCTTCATAAGTACATCACTTTGAGATTGATGAGGCAGTGATGTGGAAAAATGCACTAGAACCTGCTAAGTGTTACTGATTGGGTTTATCTGTCAGACCTATACCAGACTGAGAAATCAATATCACAACCTTTGTTGACAGATAAATAGCATTCATTCTTTCAGGCAGCATTCCCACAGGCTGCTGTCACTTAACTCAGTGAGTTCTGCCCTGGCATGCTACTTAATCTTCCAACATTAAGTACTACCAGTAAGGGTAACCTTCATTTAGATACCTTAAGCAGCGTTTGATCTCTTTTTCTCTGTTCAACAGCTGTAATAAGAGATTTGCTGTTGCAGGGAGCATTTAGAAGATCAACTTGTAAGCATGATTGTCAGAGCATGTAACCCAAGTTGGATTTACTTTTCAAAAGAAAATACACATCTGGTGTGTACAAAATGCGTGTTGGTTTATGGTAGGATGTATTGACTGCATCATGAAGAATCAAATACTACAAGGCAGACAAGGCAGAGTGGCTGTTTCCAGGGAACTCTTAAGAATGCTTTTTTTTATCTGAGACCTCATGTGCTCAGCATTTAATTGCAGGGGGATGTTACAAGTGGCCTGCAATCCCATCTTCAGTCTCTTGACACTGAGAGCTCCGTACTCTGCTTCTCTCATCCCAGTCCTGCAAGAAGCTGGTACCTGTCAACTGGAACTATGGGCTCTATAATCCATGTTCCCACTCCAGTGTCTGAAGCAGAAACCTTCATTTGCTTGAGCTGCTGGCACTGGCAGTGAGACTACAACTTGCTGCAGTTGCTGGCAACCCAGTCTCAGGGATGTCTTCACCCACGGTTTAACTGCATTTGCTGGCCCAGAATTCACTCACGCTGGTTCTCCCGTGAGAGCTGTCACTCCAGATGTATGTTTCAAAGACCTTTGGGTGTATGCTTCTAGGATGTGTAGTTCCCTCTCCAACTGCTGAGACATTCCTCCTCTCTAGCTGACAGCACTCCAGGCCGAGTGGCACCTTCATCCCTGATCTGATTCCAGTTGCTGCTCTGAAGCACACCTATTTCCAGTTGTGGCATATAGACCTTAGAGCACATGTGCAGTATGGGGTGGCAAATGATATTATTTAGAATGATAGTTTAAAAAAAGAATTTACTAATATAGCAGTGAGCAGACAGAGACCAGGCTTGATCAGAAAAGCAGACTGTCTGGCAGCTGTTCACATGCTCCTGGACCCTTTGTTAGGTCTTCTTATGTATTCCCTCAGTTTTGCTCCTTTTGGGTTCTATCCTTCTAAACACTGCTTGCTAAGTTTCGTGTTGTCCCACAGTACAGCATTGAATATCCACAGTCCTTATGTTTCCCCTGCTTCCATGCTTAATAGCAATTAAAAAGTCCAGACTGGCCTTCTTCAAAGCTGTGCCTGGAGTTTCTTATTAGCCCATCAATCAGTGGCCGGAGGCTTTTGGTCATCATTACTGTCTCAGTTACCACATGTCTACCAGGTTTATGTCTTTTCTTTTTGTTTTTTCACCTTTTACTTATTCCCCCTTGTTCCCTTTCATATTGCTTTCTGTCTGTTTATCTACTTTACAATGAAAGATCTTCAGTTGGTTAACCTTAATGAAGCAAATACTCTCACCCTCCAACTACCTTTTAGTGTTATCTCCCACAAGTCTTTTCCCCTGTACCTCAGAAGCATTCTCAAAAAATCCTACTTTTTTTTTTTTTGTTTGTTTGTTTTTTGCTGATCTACTCTCTTTTGTGTAAAGAACAACTAACTAAACTGCTGCCCACGTATTTTTATGTGGGAATTCTTTCTGGTTCTTTCTTTTGTGAAAACTTTGAGACTTTTCACCTCTGTAGCCCTGCTGAGAAGGACTTACTGGTCCTGGTGGATGAAAAACTGAACATGAGCCAGCAGTGTTTGCTTGCAGTCCAGAAGGCCAATGGTATCCTGGATTGCATCTGTAGAGGGATGATGGCAATCTGAGCAAGGGAGGTGATTGTCCCCCTCTATTCTGCCTTCATGAGGTCCCAGTTGGAGTACTGCATCCATGTCTGGGGCCCCTGGCACAGGAAGGATGCGGTGCTTTTGGAGAGGGTCAAGAAAAGGGTCATAAAGATGATCCAAGGCCTGGATAGGCTGAAGAAACTGGTCTTGTTCAGCCTGGAAAAGGGAAGGCTGCAGGGAGACCTCATTGCAGCCTTCCAATATTTAAAGGCGTCTATAAATATGAGGGAAATAAACTTTTTACACAGGTAGATAGGGATGGCAGGAATGGTTTTAAACTAAAGGAAGGGAGATTTAAATCAGATGTCAGGTGGAAGTTATGTACTGAGAAAGTGGTGAGGTGCTGGAACAGGTTGCCCAGAGATGATGCCCTGTCCCTGGAGGTGTTTAAGGCCAGGTTGGATGGGGCCTTGGGAAATCTGATCTAATACTTGATCTAGAAGATTGCTTCCCTGTCTGTGGCAGGGCTTTGATGCTTGATGATCTTTGAGGACCCTTCCAACTCAAGCCATTCTCTACTCTTCATTCCCTTGCTCTTTAAATTGGCACTCTGTTTTCTTTACTGTGTTCTAAATTGTGAAGTGTATCTTCTGTTAATAATCAAATCTATTTATCCCCCATAAATTCTGTTCGAGGACTACATTAAATCTTACAGCTGTTTATTTTAATGCTTTGTTTTGTTGTTGTTTTTGTTTGTTTGTTTATATAAATGTACATGCCAAAAGCAAGTACATCATAATCTTTGTACAGTGCATTATTTCTGTCTGTCTCCCTTTTCATGTAAAATGTTTTTTGAGCTGAACAGTAACACTGAATTTCTTCTACAGGAGGTATTTATGAAATCAAGTGTTTTCTGTTCTTTTATTGCAAACAGGTACATGGCACCTGAAGTTTTAGATGATTCCATAAATATGAAACATTTTGAGTCATTCAAACGAGCAGACATTTATGCAATGGGATTAGTATTTTGGGAAATAGCTCGTCGATGTTCAATCGGTGGTATGTAGCAATCTTATAATTCTCTCAAATTTTCTAATTTACAGAAGCTTGATTAAGCAGTTTTCTCGAAGAGCAATGCAGTGTATTTCAGACACTAATTATTAAATCCTGTAAATGATTTCTGGTTGATACCACCTCTGTGTAAAATAATGAACTGTACTGGTTGAAGAATGTGTTGAAGAATAGTCTTGCCTGTATTGTTTTTGTTTTGTTTTGTTTTCCTCTCTAAAACTTTTGACATAAAGAAAATAGAAGAGTGGAGTTACATGCCCTTGAGATCAAGGGGCAAACACCACAATGAAGACCTAGGCATAATGTTTTTAGGTAGAGCATACCTACAATTCAAAATCGTATGTTTCCAAAAGATTTCTTTAGTATAGCATATAAAGATTTGACAAAGCTTTTACCTTTTCCAAATACATATATTTCAAAATTCTCTAAAGGTAATGTAAAGAAATGTTTAAGGATTTTTAAAAAATGTTATTGTAGTTATGATGTATTTTTTTTTAATAACAATAAAAGCAGAAAAATAAAATGGTACCAGCAAGGGCCGTAAGTAAAAAGTAGAGTGGATGTTTCAGTGCTAGGTGAAATAAATGATTTTGTTTTTCAACCAATTACAGGAATCCATGAAGATTACCAGTTGCCATATTATGACCTAGTTCCTTCAGATCCTTCTGTTGAAGAAATGAAAAAAGTTGTTTGTGAGCAGAAGTTAAGGCCCAATATTCCAAACAGATGGCAGAGCTGTGAGGTATCGGCTAACCTCTCTAAAGCTTTTTTCATGAACACTAGAGCTTTTATTGATTTCTGCAGCTTAGAAGTTGTACGTATTATGGAAGGGAGAAGGGTTGCCTGTGGGAAAACTTTTTCTAATCATCATGGCTTTATTGAATGTTCTTGAACTTCGACTATTTGCGAGTATTTAATGACGTCCTACAGAAGTGAATAGTTTATGCTCTATGGAGGATTCTAGTATTCATTCCTGTGAAGAATAGGTGAAGGTAATATAAGTAAAAGCTAGTATTAATAACATTGTATAGGAAGTGTCAGTGTGAATCAGTAGTGTAATAGGAGGTTGTACAGCACCTGGTTAGGATACAGTTAATCTTCCTAGAATCATCGAATTACAGGTTAGCCCAAGTTGGAAGGGATCTGTAAAGATCATCGAGTCCAACTCCTGGCCCCCTCACAGGACCATCCAAAAATCAGACCATATAACTGAGCGTGCTGTCCAGGTACTTCTTGAACGCTGGCAGGCTCACTGCCATGACCATTTCCCTGGGGAGCCAGTTCCAGTACCCAACCACACCCTTGTGGCAAAGAACCTTTTCCTGATACCCAACATGAATCTGCCATACTGCAGCTTCACAAGGCTCCCTCAGGTTTTATTGCTGATCAGCAGAGAAAAGATCAGCACCTGCTGAGTACGTTCTCAGCTACACAGCATTTCCGTGATTGAGTGCTTCCTGATTTCTTACTACTGCTTTTTACCTGGATTTAGAGCAAATTTAGTGTATTTTTGTAACGCAAAAATTTAGTTTAGGAAATAGTTACAGACAAGCTATTAAATTTCGTTAAAATACTTTTGCACATGCTGAATAATACTAGCGTTCTCTTATTTACAGAAAAAAAATATTTAAAGTAAGAATTTGAGTTTTCTTATACAAGCTGCCAATGTAGTACTAGTAATAGACTTTAGAAATATGTGTTATAAGAGACTAAGGCAGAACAGAGGTTACATGGGAACAGAAATGCACGTAATTCTTTTCTTTTGCAGGCGTTACGAGTAATGGCAAAAATAATGCGGGAATGCTGGTATGCCAACGGAGCTGCTCGGCTAACAGCTTTACGCATTAAGAAAACGCTATCACAACTTAGTCAACAGGAGGGAATAAAGATGTAATCCTGGATTTGCTACCAAAAACAAACAAAAGAAATACTGTAAAAATCCGTATCTGCACCAGAGTGGCGTGTTAAGAAGGTTAATTGTTCTACCTCACTGGGGGAACAGAAGGATATTGCTGCCTTTTAACACTTCATAGGATTATGTTAGCATTTCTGTGGATGTGCTAAGCAGTTGTTTTGGGTCCTTTCTGTGCACTATGAACCTCTTTCCAAGGTTACTTATAAAACATCGTGTAGATTAGTTTTACTTTTATTAACCTATGAGTTTGTATTTGGAAAGTTCATAGCTGGTCTTAATTTCTAGTAAACTGTGCTGAAAATGTGATCGCTTTTAAAATGGAAGTGGTTCACTGTATTGTTCTAGAGTGCATTGATGGCTTCTTAAGCCACATGATTCCTGTCTGGTACATTGAGTATTCTGAACCACTGTTACAGTTCTTTGATTCAGATTTTGAATGTACTGTTGGAATATGCTTTGCTACCCATAAAGTTTATATGTCTTTTGAATGCTTACCTTTATTTGCAAATTGACCTCATTCAGTAGTGGGGAACATAAATTATGCGCCTATATACGTGATTACTGTTTTCATTTTTATTTTTTCATATTTTCAAAACACTACATTGCCTTCAAAATAGATTGTATTATATCAGTAAGTGCTGCTTTTGAGTCTTTTAATGCTTACCAGCAAGTGTACGAAGTCTATGGTACTTTTGATTTCCAAGAATGAACTGTTCCTTTCCCTAGGTAAGGTTTAACTCACTCATTTCAGCAAGTGAGTATGTCATTTGTGGAACACCTTTTTATTTTACTAAAACCTGACTCTTTAAACCACTGTATGAGTTTCACATCATATAAACTGGTTAATTCACTGTCACATTTTGTAATGGTCAAGTCATGAATCATAATTTGAAGATTTATTTTGTGGTAATTCTAAAATATTGAAGCACCCATCTACTTCAGAAAAATAACAAGGAAATTAAGATTATCTTAAGGGAGAATTTTCTTTCTTCAAATTAAATAATAGAAGCATATTTTCTTTGTGGTTCTGCAGACTCTTCAGGCTTTAAAAGCTAGTATTTGCAAATAAATGAGCGTGAAGTGTATTTGTAACTAGAGAGACTAATTTAGGCTTTTGTACAAGAAAGCTAGAAGCTGCCTGTAAATATTATGTCCGTATTTCGTGTGTGCCACCTATGAAGAAAGTGATGAGCTACAGAAACCAGGGAGCAGAAGGTCTTTAGATACAAATACTAGAGGATTCCATCAGTGTTCTTCAGAGTTAGAAGAACAAAGCTTATAATGGCTTGTGTTACATCATAAGAGTATTGAACAGTATGCCTGGCTTTAGACAACCTTTGCCTGAAATTGTAGGGACTTCACAACATCTTCACAAGCTTATTTAGAAACTGAATTCCTTCCTGCCCAACTTCTGAATGAGAGTAGGGGAATCTGTGTGAAAAGCTTTTAAAATGTTTCCAGCATATGTTTTAATTGCAGAGTTAGGAAAAGCCTGGTTGATCTTTGGCTTCCTTGATGCCTACCAGGATTTCTGTTTGTAAATGTGCCTGGTAATTAGTATGTAACCTAACAGTTAACCTTCTATTTTTTGGAAGTATTCTTGGCAAGCAACACGCAGTGACCTTAATTCTGCTTTCTTTTTGTTTTTCAGCATATAACTCCTTGAAGGTTTTTCACAAAGCTAGTGGGGATGACAAGGTGATTGCTAACAGTAGCATAGCTGAGACTGTGTCCCTCTTCCTGTGACATGCAGTTGTTAACAGCAGTAAGATGGCTGGGTCCTATTAAAAACAAACAAACAAACAAAAAGAGCTGCATAGATGGCAAAAGACTAGGCCAAGGCTTAGCATTAGCCAAGTCTAGTGCTGTTCCAGCTTCTTAATGCTTTCTTGGAGGTGGGTTTAAATAATATGCGAATTACAGACTAGCAGAGGTTGAACTGCGCGTAATGAAATTCTTTCTTCAGCCACCATTGGGGATGAATTAACGGAACAGAAAACAATAGAAAATAAGTTCTTAGTAGAAAACAGTTGGGTTGAAATGTTCGCACAACTGTCACACCTGTGTGTTGTGTTTCTTTTTGGCACTACTGCTTTCTGGCTACTATCAGTCAAAGTTAAATCAAAATGACTTCGTGTAGGGATTTTAAGCAAACTACCTTTATGCAATGACCAGCTGCGTGCCACAGAGTTTTCCAATTATGACCAAAATTACTGAATATAAAACTAAACTCTCCATTCTGCTTATTTGGCACACCCCTTTAACACGTCCTATAGCTATAGAAAGATGCTTACAGAAGACTGGTTGGCATCAAAGGAGGACTTAATATTAGTTCCATTACTAATTTTAAAGACTTCCTATTTAAATAGTGTTAAATTTTGAGTTTGTCATAGCTTTACCTGGTTCTTTATCATAGGTACAAATGGTATAGTTCATAATTTAGAAACATCATGCCATGGGAAGGACACTCAATACTGTGTGACATTACAAATATTATTTTGGGACAACTATGTTGTTCATATTCGAATGCAGTACAGGAAAATTCTGAATGGATCTGTACGTATCCTCAGTTCAGATACCAGAACTTCATGCTGTGTTCTTTTACATTACAAAAACTGAACACCTTTTACAAAGGCTGTGTCTGTATATATTACGTAACTTTAAATATTACCTGTGCAAGATCATATCTTATATGTATGGACACGGGTACACGTAAGTATTTTTTAAATTAAGATTGTATTATCATCGGATCTGCTCTTGGAAATCCAGGGGGACCAAAATATTTTAGCATTCAAAATACTAATTTTATATCATTTCAAGTATATACCAAAACAGTTTGAATACTGATGCAAATGTTTATTGTAAATATATGTACGTTATATGTTCACTTAAGTTTTATGGATTCAATCAGTTTGATATTTTAGTAGCATTGGAAGCCTCTGCTCCTCACTTGGATGCATACTGACATGCAGAATAAAGAGTGTTGAAAATTCTCTGATGCTGAAAAGCCCAAAATACTGCTTTTGGAATGCTGGAGTTCTTCAGGGACCTTCTAACATGGAAAGCTGGAATTCTGAGATGTTTATCAAGCTGATTTTCCAGGCATGATGACATACTGTCACCCTCCAGTGGTTTCACCTGTAATCCTGAGAAAGACTTTGTATATAAAAACATTGACTGTATGGGAACATGAAGGTGTCAAACGAATAAGAGGCTATGTTATATTTTCAGTAATGGTTCTGAGTGTGATTGCCATGAAATTCAGCTTTTAGTTAGTTCCTTGTTTATACTGTTCCATTGAAATGATTATAAGGTGTTAATCATTTTATGTTAAAAAAAAAATCACTATCAGTTGCTTTAAACTCTAATTACCTCTTAAAGGGCCAAGGTACATTTACCTCGTGTATATAATGCTTAATATTTTCAGAACATTTTCCAGGTTTGCAGTTACATGTTTATAGAAATATGGCTAATTCTAAATTTTTATCCTCAGCGGTACTAAGTGTATTATCACGTGCCCAAAACACTTTCATGTTCTGTATTTTATTGTATTAGCAAGTCTGCTGCTTTGAGTGTAGCACCTACCCCTTTATGTAGCTGTGTGAATGGATACTGCCTTGTACATTTTACTTTTTGGATGATAAATTTGATGATCCTGTACAGATGACTGTCACTTTTTTAAAATTGTGCATTTCTCCTTGCATTTCTGAAAATGTATTGTATTTTTAGACTATACATTTCAATGGATTGTAAATAGGATGACAGTAGAAGAGTGGATGCTTCTATTAGGTGCTAACACTACAACAGAGAGATTAAAGGAGTGAAACTGTGTAATTTTTATTTACCTTTTTTCCCCTCAAAACATGTGAGTTGTCTTTCAGGGGAAGACACTGCAGATATGTTCTGAATTGGCCGAGTGTGGATTTCCAGTGAGGTACCTTTGAATTCCTTTGCTCTGAAGGAATTTCTGCTGCCATGAAAATCAAGAGAAGGGGTTTGCTGGTGCTGGAGCAATCCATCCCACGTATGCTAGACAGATGATGAAACAAGGAACATTGCTTCCTTGTCTCCTAAAATGCGTTTTGGATAAATACAGTATAGGTGTCTCTGATCTCTTAGGTAAAACAACATGACTGGCTATAGAGTCTTGCTTCTTTTTTTAAGTTAATGTAGAAATAAACTTGCATTTAGATTTATGTATGAAAGAATTTTAAGAATTGAGCAGCTAACCTCAGCGCATTGCCGAACAGCCAGTGAAATCGGTGTGTGTTGAATTTAATGGATGTTATAGCAACAAATTAAGATATCTTTATCTTCTACAATGTTATGTGCACCTATATTTATTGGAACAGTTCAGTTGGAAAGGGCCTGCACAGGCCATCTAGTTACAGCATCACACGGGATCACAGAATGTAGGGGTTGGAAGGGACCTCTGGAGATCATCAAGTCCAGCCCCCCTGCCAAAGCAGCTCCCTAGCCCAGGTTGCACACGTAGTCGTCCAGGCGGGTCTTGAACGTCTCTAGAGAAGGAGACTTCACCACCTCTCTGGGCATCCTGTTCCAGTGCTCTGTCACCCTCACTGTCATGAAGTCTCCATGCACATTTGTGCAAAACTTCCTGTGCTTCAGTGCATGGCCATTTCCCCTTGTCCCATAGCCACACACAGCTGAGAAGAGTCCAGCCTCGTCCCTTTGCCTCCCACTCCTTAGATATTTATAGACGTGGATCAGATCCCCTCTGAGTCTTCTGTTTTTCAAGACTGAACAGACCCAGGTCGCTCAGCCTTTCCTCATAAGGGAGATGTTCCATGCCCTTTTTCATCTTTGTAGACCTCCACTGGACTCTTCTGAGGAGATCCCTCTTTTTTGTACCAGGGAGCCCAGAACTGGACACAATACTCCAGGTAAGGCCTCACCAGGGCAGAGTAGAGGGGGAGGATCACCTCCCTTGACCTGCTGGCCACGCTCTTTTTAATGAGCCTCAGGATCCCATTGGCCTTCTTGGCCACCACCAGGGCTCATGGCTAACCTGTCATCCACCAGGACCCCCCCCCCAGGTCCCTCTTCTCATAGCTCCTCTCCAGCAGGTCATCCCAACTGCGTGTCCTCTTGAGGGCCAACCAAAAGTTAAGTTAGGGCCATTATTCTCATAGCTCTTGAGCCTGGATGGGCATGGGGCATCAACCACCTTGCTCGGAAGCCCGTTCCAGTGTTTGACCATTCTCACAGAAAATAAATGCTTCCTAATCCCCAGTCCTCTCCTGCCACAGCTTTGGGCTATTCCCTTGCACTGTAAACAATGGTGTAATTGCTTCTTTTGACTAGCTAGCTACGTGAGAAAGTCAAAAGCCACATCGAAATGTGTTCTTTAAAAACTTGAGATTAAATATATATATATGTTTGGCTTACAACATGCCTCCGTGCAGTAAATGGCCAGAAGGCGGCCTAGGACTGACTACCAAAACACAAAGTCCTGCTCATAAATCTTCTGGCAGAGGACATATATGATCTCAAAATATCATAATGATGTTATTATCTACCAGGCTTAATTTTTATCAAATATGGACTCCTGAATCTTATCTTGAAAGCATGAAAGGTAAGTTAAAATCGTAAGATTAAACTTGATAGCAAGCGGTTGTTCTTCCGGCAGGTAATTTTTAATCTGAGTGAAATATAGACTTGCATTGTTTTTTTACATTGCAAGGATTTGACAAAATGTACACGGTCTTTCTTGGTCTTGATTTGGTCTATGCATAGTTAAAAAAAAAAAACAAAAACAAAAACAAAACTGGTAGCTGATAATCTGTGAACAGGAAACACCTAGGTAACAGCCGTGAGGCTGTTTTTAAGTCAATTTTAAGAGGAGCTGCTGAATGCTTGAGTTCTGCGTACTATTTTACACAAGTCATTCAGCAGAGCTGGGGTTTGCTACCAAAAATCATGATGGAAAAAATGCCTTGGGAGAACTTAAGGGTATTTTCTGCTTTAGAAATCAAAACCAACCACTGTGATGAGGTAGGATGATGAATGTGTGTGCTCCTACTACTTGTACCGTTCTATTACAGATCTATTACTGGAAAGGCTCTCAAGACGTCCAGTTATAGTCATGCTGCGGATCAGAGAACTCTTCCTCTTTTTTTGTCACTGTCCTAAGAAAGAAAGAATCATCCCTACATTTGAAAATGGGTTAAATTATTTGAGCCAAGCAAAGGTATTTTTTTGCTTAAGGTAGGTTGAATGCAGGGTGGTAAATCAGTGTAAAGATCCCCTAACTAAAAAAACAAATATCCAAGACCTATTTGCAATGCTATCTCTAAAGAAAAAAAGTACCACTATGTCTGAACTAAC
Organism: Callipepla californica brunnescens; assembly: GCA_023055505.1. Lineage (NCBI taxonomy): Eukaryota > Metazoa > Chordata > Aves > Galliformes > Odontophoridae > Callipepla > Callipepla californica. The sequence continues at coordinate 1,486,155 of JALIRH010000053.1, forward strand.
TTAACACAAAGCCCTGTAGGACACTAACGTTTGGAGTTGTTTTGGTTTTTTTTTATGTGATTTCTCAAACTTCTTTGGAAGACTGAGTAAACTCATCTTCAAAGTTCTATGTGTGATTTTAGAATGAGTCAGTGTAAAGAAATCCCCTAAGCAGTAAACCACATAGAACCCAAGGTAAATGTATACTTCTAGCTAAGAAAAATGATGGCTTCCAAAATCTGTAATGACCAAACCAAATCAAGTACGTTTTTTCCTTGACAAAAAGAAACAACAATGAAAAAGCCTCTGCCTTTTTTATTATTTTCTATGCACTGGAATGTAGTATGTGGCTAGACAAAATACTGATGGGTAGTAACTGGATCATAGCTTGCTAATGTAGTTTATATATATTTTTTTTTAAAGTGGTATTAGTTAACTGAATACTGACTGGTCAAAACCACTAGAAGATAGTCACTTGGAACAGAAACTTTAGTGGGGAGCATGCTCATCTTGGAAGGTTTTCGAGTACGAAGAGAATTAGGTACGAAAGAGCAAACGTGGGGCCTGCAAAATGGGGAAACGAGGCATTGGAGATGACAGGATGAAGAAGGATGTGTATGGAGTTCACTGTAAGCTCAGAAAACTTAAAAAATATACCGGATTGAGAGCAGTGGGAAAAAAATCACCTACTGTTTCTTGAGGGGAAGAATTATAAACTGTTTTTATTCTAGCTTGCTCAGTAGATGTGAACTTTAGTTGAAGCATTAACTTGTTTGCTTCTAAGGATACTGTTAGCTTTTAATGACTTCGGCGGTTCATTGCTGTTTGAGAAAGGTGCAGGCAGTCCCACTCAAAGCACTGGTTTAAAGAACGGTAGGGAAAGGCATCAGCCTTTTCAGTACTTTGTTCAGTTTAGTGCAGTGAAGGCTACGAAGCCACAGACTTAGTAAAAGCCGCCTGTTACATGTGTGTTTATCCACGTTTCCTAGGCACTTGTTACAGAGCTTGAACAACTAGTTTGAAAACCAAATGATGACATCAGAAAGAGATGTCATAGGTTTCGACTCTCTTGGTCACAGTCCACTATTTTGTGCTTGAGCAGATAAATAATTTCGCTAGCTGCAGAAACTGATCATAAAAATTAGCTTTGCAAATTTTGATACTTATCGGGAACATCTGTTTGATTTCATACGATGTTATGAAAGATATGTCCACGTGTCCTGCCAGGTGTCAGCTAGGAATGCAAGGCAGCCAGCATACTTTATGTACAGCAGGCCTTACGTACCTGTCATGGATGGAGACCAGAGCACTGCCCACCTCGCTCAAAGGAGGAAGGTGAAAGAATATTTATCAATATAAAATAAATACGGTATTTTGAACAATGATGATGGCAACTTAAGATTCAAAATGGCTCGATATCCTTGACTGTTTGCTAAACAGAGGGTGAAGGGTGCATAATGTATCTAAGATCAAATCCTAGCTAAGCTAGTATAGATTAAAACAAAAACTTACAAGGATCTGTCAGTAAGGCATCACGACATCCCAGGTGCATCTCTGCACAGGTGTTTAATAACCTGGAAAGGTGTTCCTACTCATGGGGAACTTCTAATGTACAGCCAGCTGCTAGCAAGAGCTCTCAAGGGCTGCTTGCTATTTAGGGGGAAGACAATTGTCAAATGTTTATTGTTGCCAGTTGCATGCAGGAAGCTTGAAGAACAATACCAAGGAAACTCATGAAATAACATTCACCTGGGTGCTTGCTTACTGATAATCTCAGTGTAGCTGTACAAGTAGATAACTGGGCAGGTATACAATTTTTGTTGTTCAATTTGGTAGTGTTTGAGTTCTACCACAGAAAAACAAAACAAAAAAAAATAGTTTTGGCTATTAATGTTTTCTTCCTTCATAATGATTTGTCAGTTGCAGCCATTTTCCAGTTTTCTTTAGCATGATGTCCATTTTGTTGATTCCTCTTTGGAAGTTGTTGCGGTCTGGAGTTGAAAGTACTTACCAATTGTTTTTAAAAGAGAGAAATGAAGCGCTGGAGCAGGTTGCCCAGGGAAGTGGTGGATGTTCTGTCCCTGGAGACATTCAAGTCCTGGGTGGACTAGGCCCTGAGCAACCTGATCTAGCTGCAGATGTCCCTGTTCATTGCAGGGCAGTTGGACTTCATGGCCTTTAAGAATCCCTTCCAACTCAAATGATTCTATGAATCAATTTATGTTAAAGGCACTATGTTCAGTACAGTTATTTATTTTTTTTAATTAAAAGCAGGTGGGTTTTTTTTTTGTTTGTTCATTTTAAGACTATTTGAAACCTGGCTTGAATTAAATTATTTAATATGTGATTCAAGTGATAAATACTGAAGTAGTACTGCTTTTCATGGCACATCACTCATTTTTAGAAGACGAATGATAATGTGGCTTTTTTCACACAGTTGATCTTCTACGCTGGGGATAATTACACTGGCATTTTTGTGTTGAACACCAGCTAATTTCTTTAATGAAATTGGGAGAAAACGGATTATAAAACTAGAGATCATTCAGTATTAGCTTGAGTGGAAAGATTCTTATCATCTCCATTCTAACTATGAAAAGATAGATCAGAAGGCTGTGACATTTAGGAGAATTTTGGAGAATTTTCTTTCCACACACCCATGTGCTTGAGTTGCATTCACCTCTGTTATCCAAGTGGTACTGCAGCAAACAGAAGGCCTGACTGAGGCACAGACAGATGTTCACCTGTGAAGCAGGAACGGTGTTGAGAGAGCTTCCATGTCTACCTTTGTTTTACTGATTCATTTACTAAGACATAACTGCTCAAACAGTTGTCTTATCAGTGTACTTTTCAAGTTTTGGGTGTGTCTGTTTTTCCTTTAATTTCAGTCATCTTAAAACACTACTGGGGTTGGTTTATATTACGCAAAAGTCCAGAAAACTGTCATATCTGGAGATGATCTGTTTACCAGGTCTAAGCTGGAATCCAGTAACTCTGTATGACTGTAACAATTACAGACATTTCATAGATGAGTGTCTCATTAAGTTATGAGCTAATCTTTCAAATATAAACTCGTGTCCTTTTTCCAGGGCTCCCTGGGAGCCTCTTTCAAACTGTCTTCCTGGGTGAATCCTGACATTCAGGAAGTATGAGCTACAAGTCTTAGCAGTGTACGTGATCGTGGGCCTGACACGAAGCACCTAGGCAGAAAGTGACATTAACCTGACAAGTTTTCACAAAAGAAACATAACTTGAAGAATTAATGGAAGAAAACAAAGCCTATCCTCAAGCAAAGTTCTCCATGCCAGTCCCACTAAAAGCAAAGAAAGGGTATTTAAAGTTTGAGATGGTCACAGAAAGAATTAGAATGTGGAAAAGCTGGCCATCGTTAGGTGTTGCTCATGCACAACTCAGTACAGGCTGATGGCTTTGTACACAGACACTGAAATCAAGGGTGAAAAATCAAGGCTAAGAAAGAAACAAAGCTGCATGTGTAACAGTTCTCATGCCATCTGTGCATATGAAGAGGTGCTAGACAGAAATTTGCTGATGCATCCTATTTTGAAGGCACTGGTGAAGATAATACAAGCATCGTCTGTACTCTTATTATTCTTTCATATAGAAAATCAAAACAGAATTAATTTGTTTTCATGTGGCTCTTGTAAAAAAAAGAAAAAAAGTGACCTCAAGACATGGATCACTGTAATCTGGGCAGCTAGAATGGATAGGGAGAAAACACAGACCCTCGGTAAAGAAAATAGGAATGAAATAATCACTCAAGAAAAACACTCAAGAAACACAATTATTCTTTTCATACATCAGCCATCTCTAGTATAGAGAAAGAAAATAAAGCAAAGTGAAAAACACTGACGTAAATAAGTGTATTTTTATTGTGAATGTAGTGGGCAAATTATTCCTGATTATTCCATTCTTCAAAAGGTATGTTGCTTAAGAAAGCCAGAAAAAGTAGCGAGCTTTGGCTTGCTAGTCTGTGATGAGGCTCATCACTTGCTTTCAAAGAACAGCAATTGATAGCGCTATCTCGTAGCAAGCACTACACGACAGTTGTAACCTTTCTGTTGGTTAATGCAGTCCATGTTTTAGATTCCCACTGCAAGTTCCAGTTCACCCTTCAGTTACTTAGAAAATGACCACTATTTATATAAAGAGTGCAATTATACAGCACATTTGTTGCAAAGTAGCATTCGGAAGATGCAGATGTGACAGCCATATCTGTACGTTGGACAGTGATTGCAGTCAGGAAAATGTTAGCATTGCAGTTACTGCACCACTGTAACAGTGGCATTTGTCACAAATGTCACAGGTAACTTCATCCCCAAGACAAGTTTTTCTGTGGTTGTTCACCTTGTAAGCTTGGCTTAAAAGGTGCAAAGCAGGAATGTCACAGTGGTTTAAACCATGAGTGTTTAACCTTTTGGCTTGCTTGGGCTGCACTAACTGAAGAATGGTTTTTGGGCCACATATAAAATATTGACTGTTGCTGACATAGGAGGGCTGCTCTAAAAGCAATGCTTTCTATTTTATTATGTTGGCCCACCACGACAAAAGTGCATGATGGTGATCTGACAGCAGAGACTGAACCTTCCCACAAATATCGTTAGGTTTTGTTGCAATACAAGGGAGGGCAGCAGAGAGGCAGTCCGATGAAATGGCATCTGGTATAGAAGTCCATATGAAGTAAAAAGTGTGTCACTGAGTTCCTCCACTGGGGAAACAATTGCACACACCAACACGCATTTGTGCTTGCTGAGCATCTCCGGAGACCAAGTGGTAGTAGATGTGATCACAGTGGTGACAGTGGGCAGTGCATTTCAGCAGGAGTGCTCATTCATGGCTGGTGAAAATGCATACCTCATGGTGGTGACCGTGTAGAAAAAATAGCGTTTTGTAGCTGAGAATTTGGTCGCTCAAATACTGTTATTGTGCTATTTATATCTGTTGTTGTTTCCACAAAGACAAATAGGAGGCACTACTTTTGGAGTGACCCACGTGTATAAGAAAAAATACTTTTTTTAATATATATTTATATTAAAACGTTTGTTAAAAAGTGGACAGCAAAAACATAAAGAGAAATTTTTTACCTTGTTTTTGTGAAACAAATGCATCAGTCTGACCCAATGAAAGTGGCTGACACTTTGACAGCTCTCAAGGCATCTGCCGGAAAAAACTGGTGAATTTTTATTCTTCCTATACATCTTCTTAGAAAACAGTTGTTCAAAGATGTACTTATTATCAGAAAGCAAAGACATGAATAAGGCATTTTTGTGAAGCAAGGGATATTTTTCTCTGTTAAGAGAAGGCTTGTGAAAATGCAGCAGAGAGACACGATCGAATTTTTGAGTCAAACATCTGACTGCGATTCTATACACTCAGTTTGAAAATTGGCACGTCACGTATTTATTATGACTGAAAATTGACTTGAAAATATAACAAAAAATGGATCATTTTTTCAGCAATCTTGAAACCCACTCTCAAATTAGAACAGAGAGCACTAACTACCAGTGCTCCCCAGGGGTCTATACTGGGCCTGGTTTTGTTCAGCATCTTCATCAGTGATCTGGATAAAGGGATAGCGTCCACTTTCAGCAAGTTTGCTGATGAAACAAAGCTGGGAGTGGCTGACACGCTGGAAAAGGCTGCCCAGGGAGATTGTGGGATCTCCTTCTCAGGAGATATTCAAGACTCATCTGGATGCCTTCCTGTGCAATCTGCTGTAGGGAACCTGCTTCAGCAGAGGAGTTTAACTAGATGATCTCCCAGGGTCCTTTCCAACCCTCCCATTTCTGTGACTGCCTTCTAGTTGTAAAATTAGAAACAGAAGGTAAACAAGTGAAAATGACTTTTCATCTAGCAAAGTACTGTCTTGAAACAGGTGGCTCTACAATTCTTAAGTTTAGGAAGTCAGTTTTATTGTGCACAAAATTTGTCTTCTGGAAATAGATATGTTAAATTAAAATACAGAACAGTATATTTCCAGTACAGAGAGTTCTCTGCTGAAATGCATACAGGTATGCTACGCTGGCAAGGTGATAGCTTTATGAATATAAGAAAAACATGGCATCATTTTACCTTCTGAGGAGTTCTTGGTCAGCTCAGATATCTTACAGTAAAAAAAAAAAAATGTATGTTTTGAGCAGTAATTCAAAAGGTGACTACCTAAGAATCTTCACTTAGTGCTGAGGAAGGCTTCAACATAAAATCTGAACATTTAGAAGACTGAACATCATCTTAATTTTCCAACAAAATTTCAAGCTAAGGAAGATGGATTTAACACTGCATGTAATATAATGCAAGGAGCTAACCAAGCTACTACAGGAAAAAAAGAAAAAAAGCAGTGGAATGACCAGGGTTTTTTTTTAATCTTCTAAGCAACAAGGATATAGTATACAGAATAAAATATTCATTTTCCCTTCACAGTTAAGAGGAACAACAAACTAAAGATAATGTCGCAGAAGGTTTTCTGTCTTATCATCAGACTCAGAAGTTAACCTGCCATTATACATTTATAATATACACGTATAACATTATACATTTACAGCACGGCATTTAATAAGTTCAAACCTCAAGACTCCAGTTCTCATTGTTAAACACTGGGTAGGAATTAATTTGAAACGAATTCTGTTTTTATAAGGTCTATTTGGGCAGCTCAACTGGAAAACAGTAGCATACAGATTAACATGCAAACTATAATGGGAAAAGTACACGGTCTTTAGACAGTTGGGTTAAACAGCAGCCTCCTTTAAGAATATGAGCTGTTATTACTGAAAATCAAAATTTAAAAGGTTGTCTTCTTTCAAAGATCACCTTACTTCCTTAAAAGTGAAGGAATTCGTTTCAGCAGTTTCATTTATTTCTTCTGGACCTGCAAGTGTGTCTTGGCGTGAATGCCTGCCCAGAACTATTAAGTTACCAGCCATACCAGTATCTTTCCTCTGTCTTTTTGCTCGTGGAACAGTTAACTATCACCGTTGATGATAATTTTGCACTTAAATAGCATTCAGGGAAATGTGCATTCTGTGCAGCAACCAGTGTTCGCCCACATGTTAAACTGAGACAAATTAAACCGCTTGCATAACTGGGGAAAAATGTATCTGATTCATTCCGGCCTCCTTGTATTTCAACAAAACTGAACCAGAGTTAAAGACCAGGCGATTTGGCTGATTCTGTTTTTGGATCTGCTGCTCTCTAGTGGACCCCTGGTGAACTGCAAGTACGTATATAAAAAGCTGGCAGAAGTTAACCTTGGGCTTAGGGGGAAAAAGCCAGCTGTTCAACTTGCATGTAAGCACAGTTTTACATCAGCAGCAAAAGAAAAGGGACCTTCTATTAATTTGGTACTGGCAACGAAGAGCTGCAGGTTCTCCAGGCTGTAAAAACCAAAGTCATGAATAGCTTGGTGGTTTTTCTGATCGTCTTTGGAAGAGGAAGTTGATTGGGATGGCAGGCTGGGGAAAGGATAAAAGCAGTCTGCAAGACGCTCTATGTTCTATGTTTTTAAGACTCTCGTTTTGCTATCGCCAGAGTCTGACAACAGGACGGCTGTGGCACTCAGCCACAAGTCCACCTATCCAAATCTGCCCCGTTTGCTTCGACACTCAGAATGCTCTGAGATGAAGCAGCTAGCAGTTGTGAACTGAGCAACAATTTAAATCCGCTTTGGATAAATTAATTTCTCACGAATTTTATATATATACATGTGTGGGTGAGACTCGATCCCTATAGGAAAAAATAAAGATAAAATATAGCTGCGATCTTTCCTTACTTGTCTCCATTACGCAGTGAATCTCCACGGGTGACTGCACTGTCTTCCTGCCGCCGTGGACAGGGGCTGGAGCACAGGGACAGCATGCTGATGAGCAACACGCAGCCTGAAGGACTGAAGAACAATAACAGCAGCGGTCCAGCGGAGCGCTTCAGCCCCGAAGCAGAGCCCACAGCGCGGTCAGGCAGCGGCAGCCTGACCCCACACGGAGCTCCAGCCTGAAGGGCCGCCTCACCACACAGCCCGCCTCCCGCGCGGGCCCCCGGGCGCCCTCAGGGGTGTCCACGGCGGCCGGGCGGGGCGGGGCCCGGCGGGCGAGCTGCAGCCAATGGGGGCTGCAGGCGTCACGGCCCGCCCGTCGGCCCGACCGGCCCTATCGCTCGCTGGCTGAGGGTTGGTGACCGGCGATGGCGGTGGCGGCCGCTGCGTGGCCCTGGGCTGTGTTGTGCCTGGCGGCGGTGCCGCCGCTGCTCTCCCCGGGAGCGGCCGGTGAGTAACGGGGCGCGGGGAGCGCGGCGGGGAGACGGCTCCGGCGGGACCCCGCTCCGCAACATGGCGCAGGGGCGAGGCCGGGGGTGTGGGAGCCTTCGGAGGGGGGCCGGGGCCGCTCGCTCGTCGTGCTGAGGTCGCGTTGTCCGTTGCGGCTCTTCTTGGCTGTGCTAAAAGGCGGAGCGAAGGCAGACGGCAGCGAGTAGCTTTTATTAAGCACGTGGCGTTGGCAGCGTGAGTGGGAGACGTGAAAAATGTTAACACCTGAAAGTAGAGAAACGGAATACCGACGGCGCTTGAGGGCACGGCTTGGCTCAACTGTGGTTCTCGTTTCCACTTCAAGGCAGAAGGCAGTAAAACTAGGGAACGTGACATCGCTCTTTGATAAAGCGAATCGTATGACTGGCATAGCGGATCTTAGCCAAAGGAGGAAGCGTGAGTGCTTTACCGCAGTTGGATGTAAATACGTTTTGAAGTGAAATCTGGAGCTTTTGATAAAACAAGTGCCGTTTGGGTGAGAAAGGGACTGACTGGAAGTGGAGTCACAGGGCAGTTCAGAGGGGCTCATCTAGAGGCAGCACTCTGAAAGTGTTTGTAAATAAGTACTGCTCATAAGCTAAGCTTCTGACCTCAGCACACCGCTTGGTGCCCTTTGAATTTGCTCCTTATTCGTGGTACTGTTGCTTGATGAGGATTTTGTTTGGAGGTTGCTCCTAAAATAATGCCTCCTGTTTATTTCCGTGGAAACTACAACAAACAAAGAGCACAATCGCACTGATTTGATCGACCAAATTCTCAGCTACAGAATACAGTCCTTCAGTATCCTCGCTACCCTTACTTATGCATTTTTACTGGCAATGAACAAAAGCCTGCATGCCATAGTCATAAAAATCCACACCAGTGGAGATGTTGTCTCTGTTGAAACGCAGCACCCACCACCTCACTGTGCTCACATCTGCTCTTTGGTCTCCAGAAATGTTCAGCAAGCACAGATGAGTGTTGGTGGGTGCCCTTTTTGCCACGTGGAGGAATTCATTTGATGCACCTTTGCTTTATATGGACTTCCACGTCGGATGCTATTTTGTCAGGTTGCCCCTCTGCTGCCCTATGGCAACAAAATGTAACCAGTATTTGTGGGAAGATTCAGTCTCTGCTGTCCTACTACCAACATCCACCTGTGACATGGTGGGCCAACATAATAAAACAGAATGCATTACTTTCTGAGGAGCTCTAGTGTATAAGGAACTAAGTAAGGTTTGTCATATTAGCATTGCATTCTCAGGCATCCGTGATGTAACTGATAAGAATTGAAACCCAGCGATAAAAGTGACTGAGAACAACTAGCCTGTTAGTTCATTGTAGAAGGGGTATGAGCCACTTGGAACTAATGGATAAAAGGCTGGAGAGCATTCAGTCGTTGAATGTGGTGTAGGATATTCATGAACTCAAATAATGGTGACATGCACAGTTAAACTTGCAGTCTTAGTAGCCAATATAAATTCTCTTCGTAAACTGGAAGCTCTGAATTCTTGGATCTCTTGAGTGTGTTTCTCTGAAGGGAAGTTTATGCGATAAAAAATGGCTGAGACAGTAAATCAAAACGGTGAGAAAGTTCATAGAATCACAGAATTGTAGGGGTTGGAAGGGACCTCTGGAGATCAACGAGTCCAACCCCCCTGCCAAAGCAGATCCCTTGACCAGGTTGCACAGGTAGGCATCCAGGCAGTTCTTGAATGTCTCCAGAGAAGGAGACTCCACCACCTCTCTGGGCAACCTGTGCCAGTGCTCCGTCACCCTCACTGTGAAGAAGTTTTTGTGCAAAACTTCCTATGCCTCAGTTTGTGGCCACTTCCCCTGTCCTGTCACCACACACTGCTGAGAAGAGTAATCGACTGGGTAGTTGATTAAGTATCCTCCATTTCTGGTTCTGAGTAAAGCATACATTTAAGTACATCTCATTAAGGGGTTGTTGTTTATTTTGACAGTTAATTTGGATATTGTTTCATTCTGAACCTAAATGTTTTCGCCATCACTGTGTTAATGTATTTGCAATCTCATGGCATTACCTGTTACTTAAGTGAAACAATAAATGAAAATTAAAGTTGGTGGAACATACTAATTAATGATGAAACTGATAGTGGTCATAAATTGTCCTGAGGAACAGTGTGCAGGGGATCACAGAATCATAGAACTGCTCAGATTGGAAAAGACCTTCAAGATCATCAAATCCAACCTCATCCTAACCGTCCTATCCTAACTGTAACAACCCACTGCTAAATCATGTCCCTAAGTGACACATCCATATGGTTTTTACACACATTCAGAGATGTGACTCAGTCACCTCCCTGGTGAGCCGATTCCAGTACTTAACAATCCTTTCTGTAAATAAGTCTTTTTCTGAAATCCAGCCTGAATCTCCCCTGGCACAGCTTGAGGCTGTTTCCCCTTGTCCTGTCACCTGTCACAGTGACCAGCCCCGTTCTCACTGCAGTTACCTTTCAGGTATTTGAAGAGAGCCTCATCTTCCCCAGACTAAACAGCCCCAGCTCCTTTAGTCACTCCTCATAGGGCATATTTTCCGAGCCCTTCACAAGGGTTGTTGAGCTTCTTTGAACCTGCTCCAGCACCTCAATGTCCTTTCTGTACTGAGGTGCCCAGAACTGAGGTGGGGACTCACCAGTGCCAAGAACAGGAGGAGGATTACTTCCCTGATCCTGCTCACTGCACCACTCCTGATGCAAGCCAGAATGCCATTGGCCTTCTTGGCCACCTGGTCACGCTGCTGGCTCATACTCAGCTGGCTGTCCATCAGCGCACCAAGGTCCCTTTCCATCAGGAAGCTTTGCCACCACTTTTCCCCAGGCCTGCAGCGTTGCCTGGGGTTGCTGTGAACAAAAGGCAGGTCCCAAAACTTGGCCTGTTGAAACTCCTACAGTTTACCTTGGCCCATCGATGCAGTCTACCCAGGTCCCTCTGTCCTGCCTTTCTAACTTCTTGCTGATCAACACTCTTTCCCAGCTTGGTGTTGTCTGCAGACTTAGTGAGGGTACACTTGATTGCCTCATTAAGATCACTGATAAACATGTTGAACAGGAGTGGCCCCAGTACCAAGTCCTGGTGGGACACTACTTATGACTGGTTATCAACTGGATTTAACTCCATCGACCTCAGCTCTTTAGGTTCAGCCGTCCAGACAGCGTTTCACCAAGCAGAGTGTATGCCCATCCAAACCATTGGCGGCCAGCTTCTCCGTGTGCGGGACAGTGTTAAAGGCTTTACTGAAGTCCAGGTAGACCACACTGACAGCCTTTCCTGCATCCACTAAGCAGGTCACTTTGTCATAGAATGGCATCAGGTCTGTTAAACAAAGAAGGCATTAAGTACCTCAGTCTTATCCTGGTCCTTGGTTGCTGTGTTCCCCTCTGCTTCCAACAAGGGGTGGAGATTCTCCATAGCCCTCCTATCACTGTTGTATTTATAGAAATATTTATTGATGTCTTTCACCTTAGTGACCAAGTTGAGTTCTAGCTAGGCTTTGGCCTTTTAAATTATCCTGCACAGCTTCACTACGTATTTGTAATCCTCATAAATTGCTTGCCCCCTCTTCCAAAGACCATAAACTTTCCTTTTGTTTCTGAGTACCAGCCCAAGGTTTCTGTTGAGTGAGACCAGTCTTCTTCCCTCTTGGCTCATCTTCCATGACTTGGGAATGTCAGCTCCTGCACCTTGAAAATTACTTCCTTAAAGTGTTCCCAGCCTTCCTGAACCTCCGTGCCCTCCAGAACTACCTCCCAAGGGACTCTCTCAACCGTTGTCCAAAAGAGACCAAAGTCTGCCCTCCAGAAGTCCAAGGTGGCAGTTCTGCTGACGCCCCTTAGTGCTTCAGTGAGGATCGAAAAATCTTACCATTTTGTGATCACTTTGCCCCAGACGGCCTCCAAAATTTACATCCCTACAAGACCTCTGTTAAAAAATCAGGTCCAGGATGTTTTTTTCCCTTCTCGGCTCCCTCACCAACTGTGTCAAGAAGTTATCTCCCAGCCTCTCTAGGAACCTCCAGAACTGTTCCCTTTCTGCTGTACTATAATTCCAGCAGATGTCTGGGAAGTTGAAGTCCCCCATGAGAAGAAGGGGAGCAATCCTGCAGGGCATGCCATTTTTTTGCCTTCAGATTTGAAAGTTCCATAAGCCATCAGTATATCCTTTTTCTGCAATTGTAGATCATTGAAGTCTATTTTATAATTTCATTCTTTCATCTCCCCATTATCATAAGCAGGACTTTGGTGCTTCCTTCATTAATGACTTACAGGTCTAACTTCAGTTTATCTTCTTTTCACGAATTACTGATTTCAGCATGAAAATGTAGTTAAAAAATAGAGTAGCTATTTTGAATTGTGACAGCTTTTTGATCGACACTGTTACTGTTTTTTTTTTTTGGTTTTTTTTTTTTTTTTTTGCCAGTTCCTTGACATTTTCAAGATGAATTCTTCTTTATTCATTTTTAACATCCTCTCAGTATTGAAGAATGTTGGGTTTGTTAATGGCTGTCTTCTTGTAACAGCTACAAGTTTTCAGATGAGAAAACTTGTAAGCTGTGACTTTATCAGAGGATTAATGCCTAATACCCCTCATATTGATTTTGTGAAAATCAAACTGATTTTCATAACTACGTATTGCCAAATACAGTTTTTATACATACAGGATTGCTTTTCTATTGCACTGCCTCCTGAAGGGATTTGGCAGGTGTTGAACTCATGCAAATTAAACAGCAGAAACGTGGCTGGAAATATAAAGCACGTGCTACTGTAAATGTTCAGTGTAAGACTGAGCAAACTGAGATGGTTAAGCACTTTAAGTCTTTTTAAACACCATCTTCCCTCCCCTGCTTTTCCTTAGGTCTGTCTTGTTGCTACCATGCGAAGGACAATCTAATGTGCCGGGATGTTTGTGAACAGGTAAGCTTACTTTTAACATGTTTTATCTCTCAGAGTTAAAATCATACTCTTAGACAACGATGTGGCAAAAAGTAGTGTTAAAAGTAAGTAATTATCTATGTGTAAGTACTACATGAAACGTAATATTGTTATGTAAATGAGAACAAAGATTTAAGGTGTAGTCTTGTTCCCTTTCAAAGTGGATTCAGGTTCTGCTGAAATTTAGGGGACGTAGAGTTAGAACTTGAAGTCAGGATTTTGTCAAGAGGTGATAAGCATGTTGGGGAATATGAGGGGTGAAGGTTTGTTACCCAATTTCTAGATGGTGTGTTTTTTCGAGAATTTGAAATGAAGAGTGTTAGTACTGTTCTCTTTCCTCCTAGTTGTTATTTCTTAACTAACAGTGAGACTTTCGTTGTGAAGTATAGATTTGTGAATCTGGCAAAAATGGACTTACTCTGTTCATACAGTAATAGTAGAGTTGTTTTTGTTAAAGCCAAACTTAGAAAATATTTTTCCACAACTCTTGTTTAGATTTGTAGCTTTGGATAATACGTTGTACAACATAGTGCGCATATGTGTATACTTATGTAAGTGTATGTACCAAGAAATTTTACACTAATAAACAATACATAAACATATGCACAAATTTTATATTAAAATTGTGCCATTATGTCATAGCTGCCTCATTTTTTTTATTACCTTCTTTGAAGTTATGAAGCACTGAACCTGATTATGGTTAAGTTCCTATTGTGATTTTATTACTAAAAATTTTGTTTAAATTGCTCCTCTCTCTTTTCGATACAGACTACAGCCAAATCCCTTTTCAGCTTTCCTATTGTCTTAAGAGGTCTTAAGATCCTATAATTATTCTTTTAGCCCTCCCAGCTTAAATTTCTCTCTTTGAATACAGGTAAACAAAACTATACACGCTACTATAAACAAAAGAATAATGCTTAGTTGAAGAACTGTTAAAACCTTTATGGTAAGAAACAGTTACCAAATGGCAAGTTTGGCCACTGTGTTGAGAAAGCATTTGGAAAAACCTATCCAGTTTTTTCTTTTATTTCACCAACTTGAAGTTCCTATTAGCTCTTCCTGTTAGCTCTTCATACGAAGCTATGAGCTTTTATTGGTAAATTTCATCTCATTTCTGCTATCCAATTTCTAATCAGCACGTAGGGAGTTTTTGTGTTGTTTACTTGGTCGGTTTGTTCTAGTTGTGGGTTGTTTTTTTTTATGGTCTTGCCTCATCTTGATGATATCTGTGTACTCAGGGAAGGAAAGATTGCCAGATGATTTGATTATTGAACATTAAAATTCACATCTTCTGACAGTAGGAAGAAGTTTATTGATCTGTCTTTGGATATGCACTTAAGCAATAGATTTGTGGTCTTGTAATGGAAGAGGAAGAACAGGCTCCGTCGAGTAGCCATCTGTGCTTAACTCATGGATTGATAACAGTACCACCAGAACAAAGACTTCCTCCTGTACGAGATGAAGGGAATCATCTCCTAACTAGATTTGCTCCCTCATCAGGTTTGTTTTTTGGAGACTAGAATCTTGCAGAAATGTCTGGGTTTGCTTCGTCCTTGGGCTGTTTACGTTCATGTGCTGATATGCTTGGACGCCAGTCTTTTCTCCTAGTGAGAAAAGCCTTTCGTGAATAAAGGGCAGCTACAGACACTTTCTGCGTGTTAGGAAGACAGGCTTGGGTAAGATTAAAGGAACCCTGGTAACTACCAATTCAACTACTTTGTGAGTGTCACAGGTGAACTCGTTACCCAGCCTGAATCCACAACAGGGGATTCACAAGATTCTGCAGTACACAAGAGCATGTAGACTGCTTCCTTAATTTCTTGATTTTATTACAGATCGCTACAAATCACTACTAGCAAGTACACTTATGATTAATAAAGTTATTATATATCAATTTATTTATGGAACTCTTATCAGAAAGTGTGTGTATATATACATATATAAAATAGTAGCAACAATCAGTAGTAGCTACAAATATATTTTCATATTACAAGCTACTGCAATCTTACTACTAGTAGAACACCATATGTACGTTTAATTATGTTCATTATATGCACTGTTTTTATTTATTTTTTTATTTTAGTATTTTGTAGTTTGCTATTGGAACCAGTCACCCAATCAGACCAGTCTCAGAAGTAGGGCCAACTGTTATCCAAGTTTTCATTGTGGGGAAGATGGAACTAAATCATCTTCTAGGTCCTTTCCAAATCAGTCATTCTGTGATTCTTTGAAGTTTCATATTGGAGATGATCTGTTTCACCCAGTTTGGAGTCAGCCAGGTATCACGAGAGTCCGGACAGTCTGTCTAGGAAATCCTGTAGGGAAAGTTCCTGCACAGGAAATTCTCAGAGGCAGAAGTTCCACTTTGATTGGAAGTTAGAATTTAACAAGGATGTTAGCAAAAACCATAATGAAGAAAATTCTCCAAGACCAATGGTAGTTTAGAAAGCCAGCACTAGTTTATTACAGTGCTGACTGCATGAGGATCTCTCCACAATGTACACCCTAGAGTTAAATCACGCTCATGTAATGTGAATATCCATAAAATTTCCATAGAGTTCCTGCTTATTCCCAGAGTTGTCATGCACATTAAATCTAGCACCTGTATTTGTCTGTCAAGGGGTTCTTGCATGGGGTCTTTCAGTTTGCCTGTGCATGGTACTGATGCTGAGGTACACAAAGCTGTCTGGGACACTAAGCAATCTGTTCTTTGAAAGCTGACTAAATTGTTTGTCTTTGGTATCAAGGACTTGAGAGGACATAGCATGGCATCACTTAAAACCAGCCAACAGATGCTGTTAATTTCTTTTTTCACTTGAGGTAGACAGTAGATTATGACACTTCCTTTTCTCAGACAGAATTTTACTTTTCCTAGACTATTCTGTCTTTTCTTTCAGCTAGAACACCCAGTAGCTGTAGCTGATTCCTACTTTATAAGAATGTTGCCCTAGTTCTGTGTTCTGTTCCTCTCCTTTCAAGCAAATAAGTTGCCGTTTCAGTTGTTTGTTATTGTCTTTATCGGTGGTATGTATATTCAGGATGTCTCTGGTTCTTAGCTACCAGCTGCACTTCAAAGATGCCTCCTGAGTTTCTTGAGAATGCTCTTAGCTCATGGGCCTTGTTCAGAGTGGCAGACATGTTCTTCTGTTAATGTTTTAGCAGGCATTTTTTGTAAGCATTTTTCCCATTATAGTCACGTTACCTTTATGGCTGCACTCACCACTGAAAAAAAAAAACCAAACAAAAAACCTGGGTTACAGGTTTGTTTAATTATTATTTTTTTCCTACAGTTAACATGGCACAAACATCCTTTTTTTTTTTTTTAATTCTTAGCAAGCACTATTAAAAGCTTCATTTCAGTATTTCCTTAGCTAGCCTTTGTTCATAAATTTTTCTGGAAGTTTCACGGCAATGCTTTTCCTGGCAGTATTCATCCCTGTATCTGTCCAGAGGTTTCTACCCCCCTTACAGGATAAGAGCGGTCCATCACAGTGTGTAAGGGCTGTATTGGGAAAGACAAAAGCTCGTCTGGAACTGAAACTTATAAAAGGTATCAGGGAAACACAAAGTCCTACCTGCTGTAGGCAGTAGACCAGATAGAATACATAACCTTGCAGTGACACCATCCAACTCTCTCAGATGCAAGCTGTCTTCTTTGACAGGTGGAACTCAAGAGATGTCCCTTGCAACTGGAGAAGGATACACTGTTTGCCTGTCTTTTCCCTCTCCCCTGTCACCCTCAGAGAAAAAAAAAATGCAAATATCAAAGGTAAAAAAAAGAAAAAAAGAAAAACAAAGCTGAAGTACTCTTTCCAAACCAGAAAACTCTTCATTTTTCCTTAAATCTCTGGAGAGATATGGACAGAGTCCTGAAATACATTTCTGAGCATATTAAGGGAAAAGTCATGCCTGACAGACTTCATTGATGTTGATAACAAAATAGCTGGATTTCTGAGTGAGGGTAAAGAACTGGATGTCTTTTGCATTGACTTTAACACTTTCAACACTGTCTTTTTCAGTATTTTTCCATCCATTTTAGGATGTTGTGGCTTTGATGCGTGGACAGCTAGATGACTAAAAAATTGTTTGGATGATTAGGTTCAGAGGAGAGAAGTTAATAGGTCATACTTTATCTCCAGGACAGTAAGAAGTGGGAATACCAAAGGTATCTGTCCTGTTTATCATCTTTATTAATGACCTGGAGGAGGCAGTTGGTTCACTCTTGTTGAGTTCTGGGTTGATACTAAACTGGGAAGAAGAATCGATAATCTCAAAGGCAAGACTACCATCCACAGCAACCTGGATTGTTGAAAGGAATTGGCCAGTGAGAAGTTTACAAAACACAGCAAGGACAAATACAAAAGCACCTGAAAATAATTACTTGCAACAATACAGGTTGGAGAGCAGGTTTGTTGGAAAGGCTCCAGAGGTCTTAGTACAAGCTGAGGAAGAGCCACTGTGCCCTAGCAGCAAAGAAGATAGACTGGGGTATTTTAACAGGAGCACAGTCAGCATTTCTATAGAAATGATCTTCTTCAGAACTTGTTACACCATATCTAGAGTACAGAGTCCAGGTTTTGGCCACCCCGTTCCAAGGAAGACATCAGTTAACTGGAGAAAGGTGCACCAGCATGTTCAGGGAGCACATGCCAAGTGTGGGGAAGCTGAGGTAAACGCTTTTAGCAGAAGGAAAGGAATACATCAGCAGCCTTTTGATGCCTGTGAGAGGTTGTTCAGAAGGTAGAGCTAGGCTCCTCACAGTGGTCTCTAGTGGGAGGATGAGAGAACAGGCATAGATTGAAAGCAAAGAATTCTAGCGCATTATATAGTAAAACTTCTCCACAATATGGACAGAAGAGCGTGTGTTCTTTGTCCTCGTGTGTTTTTAAGATCTGACTGAGCAACGTGGTCTGGCATCATAGTGGACCCTGCTTTGAGCGGCAGGTTGGAATAAATTATTTCCTGAAATCCCTTCAAATTTGAATTATTTTATTCATCTATGACCCTGAAAAGACCCCAAATGCTGCTGCAGTTCTTTCCTTGCTATCTTTTCTGAAACTGGCAGCTATTGTTACTTTGCTTTTCTTTCTGTGAGTTTATCATGCTGTTAATGTAGAAGTAATAGAAATGTAATGTATTTCTTCTTAGAGATATGAAGTGCATCCATGTGTCAGTTATTTCTGTATTATCCAGTTTTGTTCCTACATTAGTAGATGTTTCCATTTCTTTTGTTGACTGGCTTCATGTTCCAATTTAGAAGTGTTTTACTTGATTGGAGTGTTAAAACAAATAAGAACTGAAGACATGATTAATGTGGGAACAAAAAACAATTAATATTTTACTGAGAACTCAGTTTAACAAATCCGTGATTTTTTTTATTATTATTATTTATTTCTTTTAAGAAAAAGATTAATGAGATACAGACATCTTGTAATAAACTGAAATCATTTCTCCATTTGTAAGGAAATGAGAGGAGCAACAGTTCAAAATAATCTGAAAGAAACATGGGGGAAAAATAGAAATGTATGTGATTGAGAATTGTTAAGAAGGTAAGATAAGATTTCTTTCCAAGTTTGGCTGTTCAAATATTTTTAATTGTAAGATATTGCTGGTTACCATTTTGACTAACCTCCTCAGAGTGTGCTAGTGTCAAAATGAAATCAAGTTTCTCTGTACTTTGTTAGTGAAGTTCTGAATGCCTTCAAGGAGGGGCTTTCCACAGCTCCTCTGGAGAACCTGTTTTAGTGCCTAACTGTTCTCTTGGTGAAGAATATTTTTTTCTTCCTTTGCATCCCTTCAAAATTTATCTTATTGCAGATCATTACTTTTGCAGCTCATCCTTTCTCTGTGCATCACTTGAGAGCAGTCTCTGTCTTTTCTGTAATCCAACTTCAGGTATTTGATGACAGGAATTCAGATACATGCACCTTATCCCCTCTTAATGAACAAACAAACTCCAGCATCTTTGTGACTTCTGCTGAACTATCTGAAGTTCATCAGTGTGTTTGTTGCACGGAGGTGACAGAAGGCTGGATGTGGTATTACAGATATGGCTTTATCAGTGCCATATGAAAGGGAATGATTGCGACCTACTGATAATGCTAATGAGGAATAGTATGCTGTTATCTTTCAGTGCTTCACTGAATCAGTGCTAACCCACGTTCAGCTTGCCATCAACCAGGACCTCAGCACCATTCTTTGCAAAGCTGTTCTCTAGCTAGTGAGCACCCAGCCTGTACTGCTGCATTGGATTTTTCTGTTTCAGCTGTAAGATTCTGCATTTACTTTGGAACCTTCTGAGTTTTCTTTCAGCCCATTGCTACACTGAATGAGCTTATTACTCATAACAGCTCCACTCGCTGTTATATTAGCGACAGCTCTCAGTTTAGGACCACTTGTGTACTTTCTGAGGATTAATTCTGTTAAGCTATTAAAAAATATTGGTGTTAACTCCTGTTATATACTACTTCTAAGTGGCCAGCAGATAGATAAATAGAACTGCTGGCTACTAATTTTTGAGACCTACTGTCCAGGCAGTTTGTCATCCACCTTACAGTCCTCTCATCTCGTCCACATTTCACTACTTTGTCTGTAAAATACTGTGAGAGACCATGCAAAAGCATTTTTAATGTCGGGATAAGCAACTTACGCTGGATTTCACTTTCTTACTGAATTAGTCTTTTTGTTATAGGAAGCTGTCAGGCTAAATTTGTGGTAGGTGTGTGCCTATGCTGAATGTTGTGACTGTTGCTGGTCACCTTTCTTGTTCTTCAGGTGCCCTGATGTGGTTTCCAGGAGGATTTAGTCCATTATCTTTGTGTGATGAGCAGCCTGTATTTCCGCATATTATCTTTGTTGCCTTTCTAATGGATATGAAGTTTACTTTTTTTTTTCCCTATCGCTTGGAACCTTGTCTAATTGCCTTGATTGTTCAAAAGTGATAGTAAGCTGCCTTGCAATGATAGTGGCCAGCTTTTCACATCTCATGACCTTGAGTTTGATTAGATGATGCTTAACTTGAGCTTGCTCCACTGTTTATTAACTTCGTTTAATTTGATAGTATATTTACCTTTCATTCACCTTTTATTCCGTAACAGGTTTTTTTGGTTTGTTTTTTAACTCCTGGAGGGAGTTAGTTGCCTGAGGTCATGCAAGAACATTAGATAAGTAAACAGAGTTGTATAGTATGTTAAGCATAATTTCTTTATGTTTTTCATAATTTCTGTTCAACAGAAATTTCCAGATTTAAGAGTTATAGGAGAAAATTCTAAAAAAAAACAAACAAAAACAAAACCTTTTTCACAAAATTATTTCAAACACTATAAATATATAAAAGAAAATCTTAAATGTGCATTCTCTACATGATGGCTGTTAGCAGAAGTTGTCAAAAGGTAGGCAGTAGTGAAACTAAAGAAGGAAGATATCGATTGATATTCAGTGTGTGATTACATTTGCTATGTGTTTTGCTTCTTACAGATTTTGTCTTCTAAGAGTGATTCCCGTTTAAAACATTTGCTGCAGAGGGCACCCGAATATTGTCCAGAATCAATGGTAAGGCTTGCTAGATTTTAATTTAAAACAACAAGAATAAA
This sequence comes from Callipepla californica brunnescens, assembly GCA_023055505.1. NCBI lineage: Eukaryota > Metazoa > Chordata > Aves > Galliformes > Odontophoridae > Callipepla > Callipepla californica. The sequence continues at coordinate 1,506,968 of JALIRH010000053.1, forward strand.
CACTGATCTTATAACTAAGTTTTGCTTACAAAAGCAGAACTTCAAATTAACTTGCAGTTATTTTCTTTGAGTTTTGAACTGGTTTATGTTTTCAAGAATTTTCCTCTTTGTAATAAAGGCTAAAAAAGATTTGATCCTCAAAGTAGGATTTCTTTTTAAAACTTGTATATTATGCTACTTGGTGGTCAAGTAAATTATGAAATGGAATGAAAGTCTGATATTATGAAAATTTGCACTGTGTGATTGTCATTTAGAAGTTAATAGCAGTGATTTGCAAGCAAGAACACATGATCCAGTTTATATGGGGCACAGATGTCAGGTCTTGGTTAGGTGAAGGCTTGGATATTTGTATAGCTGCTCTGAGTGGTTTATAGACATTTCTGACAACCTGAAAAAGTGCTTTTTTCGGATCATGGTTTCCTAAAAGTTCTGCAATGTATTACAAAAAAAAAAAAAATCTACTCTCTATCTCCTATTATGTCAGTGATCATACAGATGAAGAGATGAGTGCTACCTGAGATTGCCAAGAGAGAAGACTCTAGAATTAACAATTTAAAATATCTCAAATTGTTTGTTTTTAAGAAGGTTTGATTTCTTTCTTGTAATTTTTGTTACTTCTAAACGGTATCAGTACTGCTTCCATCTAGTAGGAGTGGTAAATCTGAGTCTATCATTTTGCAGGCTACATCCCATAATGTGTTTGCTTATAGATCCCTTTCTCTTGTGCCTCACAAATATGTTTTTCAAGGTTTGGTTTCTGTGGATCATCAGCTCTAAAACCTTGGGAAATTGTAGACTATCTGATGACATGAGTAAAATCAGTGGTAGGAAAACATATCAAAGTGGTACGTAGCATTTGCTTTGGTACTGTTTTTCTTTATTTAATTTGTCCCCCGATGGAAAGAATGTGGTTTATTTGCATAGTAGGTAATAGATTTTTTAGAAGACAGTACCTGAGAATATATGAAAGAGGGAAATGATTGATGCAGTATTATTTTTTTAAACTCACAAAATGGTAAGTTTGCTACCTAGTGTGTATCTTAATACTGCTGCACTAGTAATGGTAAAAAAAATAATAAATTAAAAGACTTCAACTTAAGAAGTTTTAATGGTTCATCTTAGTGCCATATTTGCTGTTTTCAGATGCCACTCCATTTTGTTGGAAAGGTGTTCTAGTGACATTCCACAGAAGAATGAATAGATTGTAAATGTAATCAATTGGTCTATTTTCTGGAGTACTGATTACAGACATTGTTATCTCTACTCTTTCAGGTAATATCGTAAGAGTTTTGCCTGATATTCAGTGATACATTAATTGCCAAAATGAGGTACTACTGTTTTTTCATGAAATAAAAGAAGTCAGTTGAACCAAACAAGTGGAACTAGTAGAAGTGGCAGCTCTTTATGTTTTTCTTTTGAGCTGATTTCAACTCTTCTCTGGAGTGGGAAACTCCCGCAGACAGAGAAGATTTTTTCAGAGCATTAGATACAGATTGATTGTAGCTTTGGAAAGTCAGTAATTCCTGTGATGACAAAGTCATTACATGACAATACAGGTTGCTTGTGTGGCTGAATCAGACTTTTCTCCCGAGGAGCATTTAACAACATTTCATTTAAAGCCCCTTTAAGACCTTAGTATACTGCAGAATTTTCCTCTGATTTCACCTATTTAGGCTTTTTCCAGTTTTTGTTCCAAAAAGTTTGACTTGTTAGATTATTCTAAAATACATGCCCGAAACTGAAAGTAGACTTGAGATACAGACTCACCAGTGCTGAATACTTAAGTTCTTACCTTAGATTGAATCCTTCCTCTACTGCCTAAGCTTTGTTATTCCAGGACGTTTGTAAATTTTATTGTGTGAGTATCATAATCTTTGAAGAGTGTACGTACTTGTGTCATTTTTAATTAGAATACAATAAAATCATTCTGTCTAAGCATTATAAGATTTCAGCAACCTGGAGGAGCAGGCCTACACGCACCTCACTACAACCTCCTTTCAGGTAGGTGTAGAGAGCAATAAGGTCTCCCTAAGCCTCTTCTCAGACTAAACAACCCCTGTTCCCTCAGCAGCTCCCCGTAAGACTTCTGTTCCAGACCCCTCACCAGCTTTGGTGCCCTTTGGGCACACTCCAGGGCCTCAGTATCTTTCTTGTAGTGAGGGGTCCAAAACTGAGCACAGTACTTGAGGTGCAGCCTCGCCAGTGCTGTGGTAGAATGGCAGAAGAAGTTCTCTTATACTAGCCCTACGGTAAAGAATTCCTCATGATCTTTTCAGACAGTAGTCTTGGTAATAGTAATGAGGGAGATGAGGGCAAAGAATTCTGTCATTATTTTTTTTTGTTTGTTTCCCTTGGGTTGTGGGGAAACCCAATAGATCTGTGTTTTAACTTTTTCTGTTACTAAGCTTAACTTTTAGAATTCTTTTCAATACGTCTGTCTTTCCATGAAGCCTATACCTTAAAACCTGTTTGTTTGTTGGTTTCTTTAGAATGGTTTGGTTTTGTTGTTGTTTAGAAGAAAAAAAAAATAGAATTTAGTAGAAAGGAGTGCTAGTAACAATCTTCTCAACAAGTCTTGGTCCTAGATAACCTCGTTTTTAAAACATTGACTACTTTGTTCTCTAAATACTGGTGGGAAAAGTTGTCTATCGAGCATAGGTGAGATAATAACAGTATGTTCGCCACCTACAAACTGCTGCTGCTGATTAGGTACTCTGGAGATGACAACCTTCTTGTCAAAGCATATGGTACATAGCTTATATAACTAGTTCTGTAAAAGACACTGCAGACATAAATATTCAATTGGAATAACTTTTTTAAAACAGAATGCAAAATTACTGAAAGTACTATTCTGTGTATGTTAAAAACACTTTTATTCTGTAGACTTATTATTGTTTTTTTACATCTTCCTTTTCAGGGAGAAGTGTGGGGTTGTATAAATTCTTCTTTGCCAGGTAAGAAATACTGGTTTATTACTCAGCTGTGATGCTTTTTCACTAAATGTCTGTTTCAGTGTTCTGACTACCACCTGCACCTGTAGATTTCATGATGATTTACCTTTCATTAGGCTTCCATTACAAACTGTATTTTCACTCTTGGTTTCTTTTAGCCTACACTTGTTTACCTGAGCATCTTCTTAAAGTGCTTAACTTCCGAGTTAGAAAATATTAAATATGTTTTGTGTGATTAAATGATTTTGCATGATTAAATTCTGTGACCCATCCTGGAAATATCAGAGAATTCCTTTCCTTTAAATATTGTCAGTTATTTTTAGTTTGAATATACCTTAACCTGATCTGTAAGTTATTGCAACTTTGATCTAACTGCAGTATCATTGTGGAAAAAAAATCAGTAATAAGAAGAAATGAGTAAGAACTGGAAAAAAACAATTTAGGAAATGCAGATGCTAAGATCAGGAACCACGTTGCCTGGTAAAAGTGGATTTGGGTAGTTAAAGTGTTGATTGCAAGACAAGTTCTGTTAAAAGGAGAGGCCAAAACTAGATGAACTTTGACTTAACTAGTACTGTTGTGTTTATGTGTTATTCTTAAAGGTCTGAGTGAAATTAGCATGCTTTTGCTTGAAAAAGTGGTACTAAGGAAAGAAGAGGATATAGCATTTTTAAATCTGTACAGATTTTTGTCTCTGTTTCAGTGGCGAACCTGTCTTGCAAGCATAGAGGTTTGCTGTCCTAGTATAAGTGAAACTGGTAAAATATTTTATTTCTTAAGGAGCTGTAGTAATTTTCTCTTACTTAAAAACTTACAACTTTTTAGTTGCTGCTGGTGTGGCCTCGCCTTCAGTGCTGTGTGCAGTTTGGGGGCCAGAAGATAAAGAGAACATAAAACTATTAGAGAGCATCCAAAGGAGCATTATGAAGATATCGAAGCATCTAGAGGGCAGGGCATATGAGGAGCAGCTGAAGTCCCTTATTTTGTTCAGCCCACAGAAGAAGAGACTGAGGGAACTCATGACTACCTATGTTTCACGAGGGAAGCAGAGGAGCAGGCACCGATCTCTTCTCTGGTAACAGTGACAGAGCCCAAGGGAATGGTACGGAGGTGCATCAGGGGAGGGTCAGGCTGGGTCAGGGATAAGTTCTTCACTGAGAAGGTGGGTGAACACATTGGAACAGGATCCCAAGGGCAGTGATCATAGTCCTAAGCCTACCAGAATTAAAGAAGCTTGTAGACAGTTTTCTGAGAAACACAGTTTGAATTTTGGTTTGTCTTGTGTGGAAATGTAAATGTTCCAACCCAGGGCATTCTGTGATATCGTAATACCTAAACTTCACTGTAGCTTAATAGCTACATACAAATGAACAGTAGTGACTGTTCTGAGTAAGCAGTATACTATTTAATTTGAAGTTTAGGTTTGTGTAAGCAAGAAAAAAACGTTTTGTTAATGAACCGCTCCCTAATTGTCTTTCTGAGCTTTCTGGACTGATGTGAGACCTCTTCAGTTTCTGTATGGTAGGATTTTATTATCCTCTAATTTATAGGAAGAAGCTCCTTTTTCAGTAGTTATGTAAATCATTCTCTTTTTTTTTTTTTTTTTTTTTATAACATCCTCATAGACAAACTGATAAAGTGTAAAGATGGATGGAAAACTGGCTCAGAGTTTTACTGTCAGCGATACAAGGTCCATCTGGAGACCAGTACCTAAGGGGTCAATACTAGTTCTAGACCTGTTTGACATTTTCATTAATGGTGGTATGGAGTGTACCCTCAGCATTTTTGTAGATGGGGAGGAGTGTTGATAGATCAGATAGTTGTTCTCTACTTTCATGACATCTTTATGTTGGGCAACTTCTTTGAGAAAGTGAAGAAAATAATTCAAATCCTTCTAAAAGCCAATTCTGTCATAAAGGAAAGTGAGCTCAAAGGGCCTTCACAGGAGATTCAGTTCTTAGGAATAAAATGGCCAGATAGATGTTAATGGATGTGATGTGATGGATAAAATAACTGGTATGTCTCCACCAGCTCACAAAAAGAAAACAGAATCTTTCTTAGGTGTTGTGGGCTTCTTCAAGTAACCCAGAAGAAAAACGCTTTAACGTAGGGCCCTGAGGAACAGCAAGCCTTTGAACAAATTAACTGGAGATAGCTCATGCAGTAGGCCTTGGGCCAGCCCAGGCAGGACAAGGTCAAAAAATGTGCTCTATACTGCAGCCAGGGAGCATGAGAATACTTGAAGCCTCTGGCAGACTCAAGGTTGACCCCTAGGGTTTTGGAGTCAAGGGTGCAGAGGATCTGAGGCTTGCTATACTGCAACTGAAAAAGAGGTATTGACAGCATATGAAGTGGTTTGAACAGCTTCAGAAGTGGCTGGTACTGAAGCACAACATTTGGCACCCTGACTGTCTGTCTGGGCTGGATGTTCTCCACACATTATGCAGCTGATGAGTAAATGACTCACACTGATCACATAGCAGGCTCAGAAAATTCCTGTTGTCCCAGAATCTTAAGATTGATTATAGACAGGCTCAAAGGCTAAGAATTTGGAGTAATGTCAGAAGAGTGGATGACAGATGCTGAAGAGGCTGCACTGCACACAAAACTGCTAGACAATAAGAAGTAGGTCCTGTTTACTGATGGGTCCTGTTGCATTGTGGAAAAGCCTTCCTTGGAGGTGGAAGGCTGCTGTATGGTGTCCTACATGATGAGTTGGAGAAGCTTCTGAAGGTGAATTGAACCAATTTGCAGAAGTGAAGGCCATCTGGCATTAGAGGCTGTTGAACAAGAGAAGTGGCCAGCGTTCTACCTCTGCATGGACTCCTGGATGGTGGCGAATTCCTTGTGGAGGTGATTACAGTAATGGAATCAAATAACTGGCAGGACAGAGGCAAACCCATCTGGGCTGTTGCACTGAAGGAAATATATTGCTGCCCTAGTAGAGAACCAAATTGTAAAGGTAGGTCACGTAGGTGATCATGTACCCAAGAGTTGTGCCACTAAAGAAGATCAAAACAACCGGCAGGTGGATTGGTGTGTTTTATTGTCCTTGCCAATGGTGTATTATAAGCCTCAAAACAGTACTAAGAAACTTCAGTATTCTTTAAAAGAAAAATATGTTTTCTGATAGTGAACACTAATTAGTGATTTAATGAAGGATTACTTTTTAAAAACTGTGAATCTGTTGATGTTTGTTTATAAAAACTAGTAGGCCTACAGTATGTGAGTTACTTCTAGGTGTTTCAATAGGATTTTTTTTTTTTTTTTTTAATTGTGCATACATTCTATTATGAAGAAACTGCTAGCGAAACATGCTTCAGGAACTTCAGCTGGGAGGGCAAGGGTGGTGGGTATAATTCTAGATGATAACTATACTCTGATTTTAAGCTTTCTCATTTTCTGTAAGAAGACTGCAGAAGACTTCTTCAGAGACAGCAAAATGCTGACTTGATGTTTCTTGTGCCACATGCGAACTATGAATGTGATGAGTTTCTGTGGATGCGATTTCAGTTTCTATTTTTTACATCCTCCTTTCTGTTCTTTTCTCTTGTACCCTGTGAACTGCTATTATCCGGTTTCTCAGTGCTCACCTCAGGTGATCAATCAGTGGTTCAGGCCGTGATTCAACAGTTCCCATACAGTGCTGAAACCAGGACATGGGAGTATGCAGTTTGTCATGGTTTGATGATGATTATATTTTCTTTTTATCGTTATTCCACATCATAACATCATATGAGGCGCTGGGAGTTAAGGAATTAATGCTTCAAGTCCATGAACTGCTGAATTTCTGGGTACCTGGCTCTCAGAAGAGAACTACATACCCCAGAGGACTTTGTGTTCCCACTTTCCACCCAGAGGGAAAGATAAAACTGTACACAAGTCCTGAGACTTCCTCTTTTGGTGTTCATTTCAGCAGTGGAGATTCCCTAGCTGTTTAGCCTTCTAAGGCCTTCGGTTTTCAGACACTGTCTCTCATTTTATTTGATTTATTAGCTTCAATTCCAATTACATTGTATCATACTATATTATTTCTGCATTCTGTTATCTTATTTAGTAAACTAGTTTTCCTTCTCAGATCACTGCTGCTTTTTTGTTTTTAGGCCCATCTCGCCCATCTCCCTACCCTCTCCCTTTTTCCCCTTTCCCAGGGCATGGTTCCATGGATCCACCACCCCATTTGTCAGCGGAAAGGGCCAAACCAGCTGACAAGCAGTGCAGTGCTAGCTCACGTTATGGCGAGTAGTTGTGTGCATGTTCATACATTGGCTAAGTGCAGTCCTGTGAACAGTGAAAAATACGTAGCCTTGCTTTCCATTTCCATATGTGAATTTGAGAATAGGTTTCAAGATTGAGAAAAAAAAATTATCAGTTTGTTTGCAACTCCATTTTTCAGTCAACATAAATACGTTATCTGTCAATTCCAGATGTAATGTACAGAGTTGCATTCAGCTATTCATCTTAAAAATTTGATCACTTCTCTTTACTAGACTTTAATAAGAACTCTCTGAGCAGAGAATAATATCCCTTGGTTCACAGTCATGCCTTAGTCATGTAATTGCTTTTTGGCACTGTCTGGGGACTGCTAAGTCACAGCCTGATCCACTGATTGAGCACCTGAAGGAAATACCGGGTCAGCCCTGGGAGCACAGGTGAAGGCAATTCAACTGTGTGACGAGAAGGGGTGGAACCAGGCTACATCTCTCTTTAGACCACATTTAAGGGCCGACTGGCACTGAGGAAGGATCTCTTTTTGGAGATCCCTCTTTCTAGAGTTCTTTCCCTGTGAGCCCAGATGCTTGGGAATGAATGAGCGTTCATTTTCCTTCCTTTTGTAACATCTCCTTGTTCGAGCTGGTCTCTTTGCCTTTGCAGGTAGTATGCATGTTTATGAATAATTATTGTCAAGGGTGAAGCAGGAAAAGAGTAAAATTTCATCAAAAGTCTTTAACAAACACCTTGAGAACATGCTTAGAATTGCAGCTGCTTTCATAAAACAGGCTTGCTGGATTGGTTTCATAAAAACAGGTTAAAATATGTCACTAGTTTTATACTTTTGCTGTTTTTTAGAAAAAGTTTTAATAAAGGTATTACAAATTAAAAAGTTACTTGTTTAAATTATATAGTTTGTGAGGGCTGCTCTAAAAGTAATGCATCCTATTTTATTATTTTGGCCAGTTATGTTCTTCAGGGGTGTATGTTGGTGGTAGGGCACTAGGGGTTGAACTTTCCTACCAAGATTCAACTTCATATTGTTACTGTGCAACACATGGCAGCAGAGGGTCAGCCTGACAAAACGATGACTAACATGGAGGTGTATGATGCGTAGGTGTGGAGAAGAATTCCTCTGTGCAGAAAAATAAATGGCATCCATTGATATTCATCAGTGTTTACTGAACTTTTTTGGAGACCAGAGAGCTGGATGTGAGCACAGTGAGGCAGTTTGTGGTGCGTTTCGGCAGTGGCAGCAGTGACAGTGGCTCAGATCCATTGGTGCAGACTTTTATGAATGTGGCATACAGCCTCTTTTTCATCGCTAGAGAAAAATGCACAGCTAATGGTGGTGACTGCTGATAAACAGTGTTCTGTAACTGCCGTAACTGAGGATCTGCTCTTTCAAGCTGAATTACTCTGTTCTGTTCATTTTTGCTGTTTTAGTTTCCGTTAAAATAAATAGGAAGCATTACTTTTAGAACGACCTATGTGTACACGGCTCAAGGCAATTGCTTTTCACTGAATGTAGCCTAGGCAAGCCACCATGTTGGACACCCATAAGATACGTGATCTTCAGTCAATTAGTTGTGCACTGAAGCTGCTTTTTTGTTAAGAGCTTGTACTTCAACTATCTAGATTACAAAACGAATGCTTAAATGTTAAAAGTTGTTATTTTAAAATTGCAGTGCAGTGTTTTATGAATGTGTGCTGTAAATTCTTTTTCTACAAGCTTGTTTGATAGGCTGAAATATCATGAGTAGAGGGCCACTTCACGTGAAAAATGTAATCATGGCAGAAGGTTACCGGCATTCCTAATTTGGCGCATTTGCTTTTAATAGAGTTCCTTTAAGGATGTTTCTAAAAAACATAGTCTGTCTTCCACAAGATGTAGCTATTTGTGGGGTCTTTTTATTTCTGTATCTTGTTTGTTTGTCAGCTATGATTATTCAGTGGTGATAATGCCACTGAAACTGTGCAGGTGAATTTGTCATACTTTTTCTCCAGCATGTAGTTGGTTATTGCAAGTTTTCTGGAAATTTTGTTTTTATATTGCACTTGTTATTTCATTTATTTTATTATTATTATTATTATTTTTTACCTTGAAAGCGCCTCGGAGTGTGAATTCTCCTGAATTACTGTTTTGATGAAAAGGAGTTTGTGTATAATAGCTCCACATAGAAAAGTGCTGAAACAACTAACGGCTATGTTATCATAGATCATTAAGATTGGAAAAGACTGCAGGGATCATCTAGTCCAGTCTAGTTATTTATATGTCTAAAGTGGAATGTCGGGAGTAATTGTTTTGGCAATTAACATCTGTGTTAAGCATATTTGCATGACTTCAATGTAGACATGCAGTTACTTTTGGAATTAAAAAAAAAAAAACATAACTCAGTTTTTGAGCATTGTCTACAAACTGTTGATGTGTACACAACAATAATCTCCTCAGCACTTACAGAATGATTCTCAGACTCTGAAAAATAAAATCCTTACCCCACTTTTGGGAGTGTAGTGTTAGCTAAGTTTGCAGTTGCTCACGGCCCTAACTTCTGCTTTCAGCTAAGCTGAATTGGAAAGTTGAGCTAAGACACTGAGCAGAGGTGAAAGGATAAAGGAGCACAGTCTTCAAAACAGTGATCAAATCTCTGGTCTGCTGTGCATCAGCAAGGCCTGACACATACAGATGATGTATTGCTTCTTCAAGCTGACTGTCTTTTCATCACCTTCGTCTCTCGCTCTTTTCCACCCAGATACACAATCCTGTTACTGTGCTTATGTCAAGTGTTGATGTTTCAATTTGTATTTTTAAAAAATTGATATTTTAATTTGCTGGAAAATGTTAATTTAGCTAAAGATTTTTTTTCTTTATAAATTTACTATCGCAACTTATTGCAGAATTCTCTTTACTGTATAACTTCATGATAAGTGCAGAAAATGAGACTAGCAAATTAAATAGAAAAAGTTAGAAAGGAAGATAGAAAACGTTGAAGACAATTGTGGAATTGAAGTATGTTGTTAAGGTAAAGAAACTACAAACAAAGCTTGAAGAAAAAGTGAGAATGATATTCAGTGTTAAGGAAAATTATAGAAAAGTACAATGCCATTGAAGCCAATAAAGATGTATCAGAACAAGGCAGATTTGCTTTTTTTCTAACTTTTTTTTTTTCTTTTGGTTTCTGCTGGCTTGTACTTCATATTAGATAAGAACAAACTGATATTTCCAGTAAATACATGAAATGGTTTGGATAAAACACCTTTACATTCAGTGTATAGAAGGTACATAATGGACAAATTCTAAATTAATTAAGTCATAGTTTTCTTTTCTTGCTTAAAGTTGGTTTGGAATGACTTCCAATAAATTCCAATTAAAATGTAATCTGTAAGTAGACTTCTTGAACAAGAGCAGGATTATTGTACTTGAAGAGTAACCTACTCATGGTGAAGAAAAGAAAAATTATAGCACAGGTTCTCTTGCTACTCTAATACGTGCTGTAATTTTATTTTTAAAGGAGTTCTGAAGAAATCTGATGGTTGGGTTGGTTTAGGTTGCTGTGAGCTAGCTATTGCTGTAGAATGTCGGCAAGCATGTAAACAGGTAAGGCTTTCTAACTTTTTTTTTTTTCCATTATTAGTGTCAAATGACTCAGTGTTGAATTCACTCGTGTTACTGTTTGCGATTTACATCCTTAATGAATTTTTAATGTGAAAATTAAACTACCGTGCAGACTTTTTGCAATTAGAAAATATGCGAAACTACCTAGGGAGTTCTAGGATGATAAAAGTCACAAACCAAATTCTAAGTAGTAAAACAGGGAATTTTCATTCATAAAGTGAATTTTCAACCAAAAAAATAGTAGAATTTAAATTCTGTTGAGATGAAAACCTAGTAAAATAAATAAAAAAATAAAACTTGTTTTTTTTTTTTTTTTATGGTGGTGATTTTGTGGAATTTTTTGTGTTTTGTTTTTTGGTGTATGTTCTTCTCCATTCTGGAGGTCTAAACTTCTGTCTGCTTGCTGGACTTCATGAGTCTGAAGTTTGAAGACCTGGGTTGTTAGCAGTTCCACGGAGAGTTTGCTCTACTAATGAGTGATGCGTTGCATGTGCATGTTATAAGAAAGTGTGCAGCTACACTGCAGGAAGAGTATTTTAGTTCACAAGATCTGTTTGTTGTCTAACATCCTCAGGACACCTCACCACAATGAATTTGAGTGGCCATCTCGTAGCATTGGGAAGGTGGTGGGAGGCAGTAATTTCATTTTAATCAATCCATTATAATTAGATTAATTAAAAAGTGTTCAGATCTATGAATTGCCTGCCTATTCCTACAATTGCTATGCATATTAAAATCTAGTACTGTGCATGCACTGTGTTAATTTGTTGTTCTTTGGTGATCATATCCAGTCAAAAGATTGTGTGTTACATAAGCCAAGTTTTATTATTTCCTATGTCAAATTGAGACATTTTCTGTTTTCAGGCTTCTTCAAAGAATGATATTTTAAAAGTCTGTAGAAAGGAGTATGAGGTATGTATGTATTTCTGTGCATATATATTTGTTATATAAGTAATGAGGGAAAGTCCTGAAGTCCTGTCTTCTTATAGTAGTATGTCTGGATACTTACTCCCATCCAAAAGTAAATTAGCTCTCTGTAATTACTGTAAAAGTACAGTTGCTTTCAGTAAAAAAGGGGCTTGCCTTTTTTTTTCATTGTTATTATTTTTTAAAGACTTGCATATATCTTTGTTTGAAAAAGATACAGCTTTCAAAATGGAGACTTGGACTCTGTTTTATAGGAGTTCTGATGAAAGTAGGCATTTATTGTGAGCATTCATTGTCAGCAACATTTTGACTTTTAGAATGGCATATGTAGCTTCAAAGTGACTAAAAAAACCTAAGGAAATAAATATAGGAAAGAACAAGCCTTTAAGTAGCCTATCCTCATGTAAATCATTCAAAATACTTTTTTTTTTTTTTTTTTTTGCTAACATCAAGTGAAAGTGTGAATGCCATCACTTACTGTTCTACTTTTAAAAATAATCATTAGAATATATTCTGAAATGTGCAAATGAAGATTTGTATTCTTTTTGTAGAATTTTGTAGAAATATTAGTTTGCTAGGACTTCTTCCCTTTCATTGTTTCTTAATTTAAACAGAGCTCTCCTTCTCCCACCCTTTCATCCCCTTTCATCCTGCCTACTGTCCTGAATTAGACAGTCCTGTGTAAATTCTGCTCATACTGAACAGTATCACATAATTCTGCTTGATTTGGGCAGAAATTTACCAGGCTTCTTGTTTTCCAGAAAACATTAAATTCCTTGTTTGTTTGATTTTCCTTTGTTCTTTATATATAATCAGTCTACATAGTATTTTCCTAGACTCTTCTCCATTGAAGTTACTTTAGTTTTTTGTATTAAAAATTGTTTTTCATTTTAAGTAGTTCTGTCTTTCCTGATGCTATGATGTGCTGTACTGTCAACATCTGTAAGCTTCTCCTCTATTATGCTGGTCTGTTTCCTTCTTTTTTTCCGCATTTCTGCATTGCTGTAGGAGGTTGGCCAGTATGTGTTGAAGGAGAACGGGAGAGGAAAGGTAAGAGTTTAAAGAACACCTACAAAGTAGTGCTAGTCATCTTACTTACTTTTCCTAGTCTCTTTTTCCAGTTTTTGTCTGGAATTTTAGAAAGTGGGATGTTACTGTTATTGCACAGAAGACATTAACTCTTTCTATCTGTGTAATGCTTTAAAAGTGTAGGAGAGGCAGCAAAATGTCAGAAGGAGAAATCTATCTTCTGGTTGATGAAGGAGGACGGAACTTTTTTAATGAGCACTAGGATTAGTAGGCACAGATACTGTGTTAGGGATAGAAATGAAATTATCTGATGTAGTAGATCCTCATTACTTTTTTTTCCATGAAAATAGATTTTCCTATGTATCTAGACTTTATGGATAGTCATGAAAAATAGTACTTGCTATGCTTTAAAGAGATCTATGGCATGCATAAAATTCAAGGCAGGTTTGCCTAAGGAGTGAGATTTGAAAAGCTGCTTGTGGAGGGAACCTACCCTCGATTTCCCCTCCTTTCTGTTTGTATATTTTTAAATAGTTGCTGTGGTGAATGTTCCATGCTCATTTTTTAGTCTTCTGAGTAGCTTCCATGTCTTTGGCTAGTACCTTACTTTGTATTCAATTGAGTTGATTAGGGAAAAACTGAACTGGGAGGTGAGTGGCTAGTTAAAACTCTAGGTGACAAGATCACTAACAGCCTGTGAATCACATAAATGTAATGTTTTATGTATTGTGTTTGCCTTTTTGTTTAAGAAGCCATGATTCACTAAAAATAAGGATCCTATTTGAGAAACAGTTTATTGAGAACTAGTTGTGGAGGTGTTGAATATGATAAAGACATAACATGTAGGTAAGAACTACCTGAGTTAAGAATATAAAAGTTCAATTATCTCTTTTAAAACACTCTTGTAGCTTACTATTCTATAATATACTCGCATAAGGATTTCAGGGAATTTGCACAAAGATCTTACAGTAGTTAACCAAACTGTGCGTAGTACATTGAGAGTAGGAAAGCAACTTCATTAGTTTACCTTTGGATTCCCACCAAGTTAATGAGTGCTCACATAAGTCTTCTAGAGTAAGGCACAGGGTTCGTAGCAGGGAAGACAGGAAAAAAAATATCTCCAAATGGAAATTGTCAGAAAGTTAGAAGTTGCAAAGTGGTGTCTAAAGTTGTGCAATAAATGAATCACTTTAACAGTGATGTGCCGACTTTTCATAAGATTAACTGAAAATGCTTTTACTGAATTGTATTTACTGATAATAAAGTTTGTGATTCTTGTCATTCAGAGATTGTACACTTTTTAGAAATGATTTGTGGCATTATAAGACATTCATTCTTGGTCAGAGCATTGAAGGTTTTTAAGCATGCCTAATGAAGCATGTCCTATTTGCAAGAAGCACTTCATACAGAAATTTCATTTTTTGTAAAAATGCACTGTATCCCTGAAGAGTCTTGAAAGTTACTTGAGTATGCATTATTTGGCTTATTTTGAAAGTTATTGTTGTGGAATTCTTTTTTCCCATCTTCTGCTTCTCAGACACTCATTTTTGTCCTCTTCCTCCTCTCTCTAGCTCTGTGCACCTCTTGTCTTTTATCTTTCACTACTACCAGCTTTCTACTATCCTGTTCATCTTTATCTAAAAAGAAGGTAGGTGATAATCAAAGAAAGAAGGAGGAAGTGGACTGTATGGATGTGCAGAATTTTCTGATTTTTCCTAATTTTAAAATCTTGTGTGAAGATTCGTTTTTTAAAAAGGCTACATGGAATGTGTGCTTGAAAAAGTTGCAAAAAATCATATAATGCTTGAAATAAATTGTGAAGAGTTTGTTGCCGTGATTAAGCTGCTAAGGACATAGAAAAGGTTACAAAATGGTTTTAATTAACCCTAAAAAAACATATCTTTGTGTGACCTCTGGAAGCACAGCATCACTTAAGAATTTGCAGCAGACTTTGCCTCTGTATACTACATGTGGGAGCTAATAATGTGATCTTTATGTGCTTTTTGTTACTGTTCTGCACAGTTCAAAGAAAGTTGATCCAAAAGCCAGTATTCTTGCCAGTATTTAAATTCCAGTAATTATGTTCTACCTTACTCTGCAAGGCTTTTTCTTTTTTCTTTCCTTTTTAATTCTTTGACACAGTTGAGGAAAACCTCGGCCTTAATTGTTAATTTTTGAAAGTTTTTTAAAAATCTAAACAGCTGTGCACCATAATCTGAAATTTCACTACTTTCTGACTTTAAATCCTGATGATTAAATTCTGAGATTAAATGAAGTTGAGGAAAGATTAACAGAACTTGAAATGCTTTTTTTTCACATGGTTGGTATACCCAGGTCAGTAGTTCTAAACTTATTTTTGCGTGGGTTGATAGAATACATATACAGCTATAATTTTGAGAAAGATAAATAATATTTTATTAAAAATCCTCTGTGTTTTCTTGTGTAAATGAACAGTTTCACTGACATTTTTTATTCAAGATACAAGAAGAAACTGTTTAGAAAAAATGCTGTTACAGTGCAAAAGTATGCCTTATAACGCAGAAGATTTCATCCTTTAGCAAACTGTTTGTGTGCATGCATTTTGGGTTTTGAGCCGTTACCTGCAGCTGATGAGCTCCAAAAAGAGCGAAACCAGTTAGGTCCTGCAGTACTGGCTGAAATCTTTCTTAAAGGAGCTTCTGTTCAGGAAGACTGGAAAATCTTCTCTGCTAGATAAGCTTTAATTACCTTTTCTCAATTTCTGTCATGGCAGAAGGTCTTTGAGACTGTTTTCTTAATGCGTACATACTTGTTTTAGCTGTGTCTGTCTGCTACTTTCCATTCCTCCTACTTGTAATCTCATTTGTTTTAGTGACCAGTTTTGGCAGTGTTTGTTACAGATTTTTTTTGAATGGAGTCTGAAAGACGACAGAGCATTCTGCATTTGTCCTTTAAAGTTCAGTATTACCATCTTTGTTCACTTAGTATTTTATTCATGAGTTGAAAGAGGGAGTGTGATTATTGGCTTTTAATCTTCATTTCCACAGGTCTGATGAGTTCGTTTTTTCTTTCAAGGCAAATACCCTTTTCTGCTTGTTTTTTGGGCATGGAAGGGAGCTGTTTGTTGTGCTTCTGTTTTATCTTTTCCTCTGTTTTCTCTCTCACAATTCCCTGTTTCAAGAGATTTTGTTAGCAGATTCAGGAAGAAGCTTGAATGGTCTGATGAGACTTAAATATGACTGCTACTTTACGCTATACATAGGGGTTAGTGTGTTCTGTAATGAAGTCAGGGTTAGTAACTAATGTCAGACTGTGACTCTCTAAAGCTGTAATCAGCTATTTTTAAAAATAGGTGACTGTACGTTATTTTTTCTAAGATTTTCTCATGTCTATATAGCTGTGCTTCCCAGCTGTATTCTGTTTTCTGAGACAGTGAATGATTTTCCAGACATACACAAAGAGCAAAGTCTGCACAGTATACTTAAATACCACAGAATACAGTGATTTTAACATGCTACAGTTTCATGAGGTATGGTAAGTTGCTTTAACAACTCAGTGCAGCTGAAGTTCTTCCTTTTCCTTTCTGGAGCTGCCCTTTTTCCACACACTCCCTCCCTCTGCAAGCTATACAAAGTCTTTTTTGCCTACTTTGTTCTGGAACTGACATCTGACAGGTTCTTCTAAAAGATAATGTAAATTCCTAGTGCAAGAGAAAAATGTTCTTCAGGGTTACTGTGGAAAATGAGGTCATTAAAAGATTATTGGAGTCAGAGCTGATGTGAAGGCTTACTTAAGACTGTACAACGGGAGCGGAGAGATATGAGTTGAAAACAATGTAGAAAAGAGAAGTAAGACTAACCTCTTCTTGACAGTAATATGAATGTTATTACTGTGATTTGGCTCTCTGTAGAACTCCAGTTTTGAATTACAGAGTGAAGACTGATTATGTGGTTAGAGGATCTTGCCTGTCTTAGGGGGAAGAAAAAAAAAAAAAGACGTATAAAATAGTTAGAAGAGGATAGTTTTATCTCAACTTGAGCCCTCTTCTAGAAGAGGAATTTTGTTAGACACCACAATCTTCTCAACACTCTTGTCTTATTTTTTTTCTTTTTCTGACTACAAACTGAGTAAAAAAGGGCCAGTGATTCTGTTATTCCAAACTGCTCTTTAATGACTTGTTTTATAATATTCAACTTTTGAACTTGACAAATTTTACCTCAGTTTCTGCCAACTTTACGTCATCATTCTAAATACTGTTTATGCTAACTGAAAGTATGTTCTGTAATTAGACATATCTATGACAAGCAGACTTCAGCCTTTTCAGCACCCTTAACTTTTAATGGAATCATTCCTCTTTATTTGCCCTTATGAGGCACCGTCTGCAGTGCTGTTTTCAAGCCTAGGACCCCAGCAATATAAAAATGTAGAGATGGTGAGCCAGGTCCAGAGGAATACCACAAAGGTGATCAGAGGGCTGGAATACTTCCCCTATGAAGAAAGGTTGAGTAAGATGGATTTGTTCAGCCTGGAGAAGGCTCCAGAGAGACCTCACTGCAGCCATCCAGTACTTGAAGTGAGCTTATAAACAGCAGGGAGACTGACTTGGACTGGTAGTGACAGGACAAGGGGAAAGGTCTTTAAACAAAAAGAGGGGAAATACAGACGTTAGGTGGAAATTTTCTCACTCAGAGGATAGTGAGGTGTTGGTACAGGCTGCCCAGAGAAGCTGCTGATGCCCCGTCCCTGGAGGAGTTCAAAACCAGGTTGGATGGATGCCCGGGCAGCCTCATCTAGTGGCTGGCAACTCTGTCCACAGCAGGGGAGTAGGAACTAGATGATCTTTAAGGTCCCTTCCAACTCAAACTATTCTGTGATTCTAGGATAGTGCTGCTTTCTACATTGCTGCTGTGTACATGATGTTCCAGTGTTTGATACAGGCTGAGTGTGCGTGAGTCCATCCTCAGAAGCTTCTGAAATCAGTTTTGGATCAGACTGGTGCTGTGTGATAGCAGTTCATTTTTAACAGTTCTATGGTTCACCAGAGGTCCCAAGCTAGAAAGTATAGTGATATGTAAATGACACGCTCCTTTAGGTAATAGTATGAATCTGTTCTTTACAGATTTTTCTGTCTGCATGTTGCTTGTGGTAGCTCTTGAGTCTGTCAGCCTTGTTATATCAGTGAATGGATGACAGAAATTGCTTTGTGTGTAGTTTCTGAACTGAGTCATTTGAAAATCTGCTGTTGGAATGAGTAGTTTTGCTGCAAAATTGTTCATAGTCGTAGAGAACTTCTGCAGTAACAGTGTTCATGTCAATAAGGATGTAACGGTGTTCATGTCAATAATTTGATGCAGGATTCTAGAAGGATTAAAAATTTGGAATTTTTACTTAGCGAGGTTCTGTGGATTATTTTGTGTAGAGCAGGCTTATGAATTCTTACATGTGTTCTTTTATTTGTGATCAACAAAATGATAAACAGTAAAGTTTATAAATAAACATATCGTAAAGTTAGGTTTTTTTATTCTCTTACATTGTGTCAGTGTTGTATCTGCCATGGTTTATTGAGTAAATGAATTTCTGACTGTAAATAGAAGAAGGCCACTCTGCTCGCTACAGTATTGGAGGTATTTTCTTTAAAATCCTACAGTTGATTGTTAACTTATTTCAACAGCCAAAAATAAATTTCCAGTAGATTATTTCATTGTGTT
Organism: Callipepla californica brunnescens; assembly: GCA_023055505.1. Taxonomy (NCBI): domain Eukaryota; kingdom Metazoa; phylum Chordata; class Aves; order Galliformes; family Odontophoridae; genus Callipepla; species Callipepla californica. Next base: position 1,525,390 of record JALIRH010000053.1, read on the forward strand.
GCTGTAGAAAACAGGATTATAGGACTGTGTTTGATATGACATAAAGATTAGCTGATCAGTTGGTGATTTAAATGTGAATAAAATAAAATCATCAATGGCATGATACAAAATGAAACTCCCAAGATGTGAGGCTTTTCAGATTTCAGTTAAAGCGTAAATAATCCATCATTTGCAGCCAACCTTTCCCTGTTAAGCATAACCAAATGTGAACACGCTGCTTGAAAGGAAATCATCAGCATTCAGATGTTGCAATTAACTGGTATTTTTACGAGTTAACCACAGGGAGGACTGGTTACTTTGATATTGACTTTACTTTGTTCTGTAATAACACCCAGACTAGGCTTCAGGAGAGAAAATAAGGATATAATTCCAAATCAAATTGACTCAAATGACCTCTGAGAACAAAGCAAAAAGAGATTTTAAATTGGAAAAACAAAATCCTGCACTCTAAATAATTTCTGAGAGATAAGGAAAAATCAAGATGATTTCTAATAGATTGTTTAAATAGTTTTAAGTGTAGAAAATGTAACATATCAATCTGTTCATAGCGGTACAGATTTTCACTGAAAATATCAGATATTACTGGGAATACTTATTTATCTGCAGTGTGGTAAATATTAATAAATAATGTAAATGAAGAATCTCAAGAAAATTTTGTATGTATACATGCACTTATTTGCTGTTTGTTTGCCTCAGAGAAAGTGACAGTTGCTGCCCTCTTGCCAGTTGGTAATGGAAGACCTCAGCTTGCTGCTTTTTGACCTGCAACCCACTTAGCATCTTTGTGCTTCTGTTTTGCAGTGCAGGGGGGGGCTTCCACAATCAGAAGATGCAGCTGTAGAAAATCTAGCTGAGGAAAGGATCATTAAGTATTCTGAATAAACGTATTTTAAAGTAATGGTAGTGCTATAGGTGTGTATATATATGGTATTGGTGTAGGGTATATTACATATATATATTTTGGTGTATATATATATATGTAATATATATTCAATTTCTCATAACAGATTCACTGTTAGATGGTGATAGAAGTGAAGGAGATCAGGAAATTTATGAAGATGTGGATTATGTTTTGTCATTATGTTAATGGTCTTGGTCACTTTTGATAATCTTACCAACAAGTGTGGAGAGGCTTCAGATTTCTTCTTCAGAATCATGTAGTTTTCCACTTTCATGACTGGCAACTATATTTTAGAATTTCAGACTCAAAACTTCATCTTTCCATTGAGTTCCAGAAAGCTTGTAAGTAGTACTTTCTGAAGAAATGTGGGGAGGACAGCTGTTTTGGGCAGGAGTTCAGCATATTGTCCTGCAGTCAATTGTCCTGTGCATTATAGAATCCACTGAAATCAAACAATCGAGTTCGTGTTTTCCTCTTTCTTCTGTAATTTAACATGTTGTGTATCCCACCCAAGTGTAGAACTTGGCAGCTGTAATTCAATGGAGTTGATAGCACATGTTAGATTTTAAGGTATATGGCTGAAATTCTTCAAATTTTCTGTTTGTGTGTGTATGTTTGCAAAGCTCTTTTTTTTTTTTTTCCACAGCGGTCCTTTAACATTGTCATGCAAAAACATTTTGGTACATCGTATTCTGACATGTTTTTTCTGAGGTAGTCCAGAAAAATCATTCTTTTGCCTAAATATATTCCATTAGTATTGTATACAGTACTTAGGTGACATTTGATCTTTTCATTTCCTTCATTTGGTGTTTTTGTTTAGCATTCTTATTTGTTCCAGTTAAACTGAACTAGATGAACAAAAACATTAGAAATGAGTGGGCACCTAAATGTTTATTTGGAAGTTTTCAGGCTTGTAATGCTATTTTTGTTTTGATTTCAGAATGCTCTCTTTAGTTGTATTAACAGAAATGAAAGTAAGTATGTAATGAATAGTTTCTTTTTTTTAGTTTTACTTTTATAATCTTAACAACTCTTCCTCAGAAATGCAAGAAATTCTGTAGGTGTATGTGTACACAGATATAATGGATTTGGTTCCACAGAAAGGCTAGGCAGATGTCTTAATTTTTTTGCTCAAGTGTTAAGAGGATTGGACTGTTTGCATAATTGCTGTCAATTTTTAATTTATGTATCTGTATATGTTTTTTTCTACTTTGAACAAAATAAAGCAGGCACGGTTGAGTCTTATACAATACAAGTGTTAAGTTGCCCACTTTCTGTCTATAGAAAATGAAATAGCTGGACATGAAAGAACTTGGTGTCTCAGAATTAATTCCCCTAATAGTATTTAGTGGTTGGCAACCCTGCCCCTGGCAAGGGCATTGGAACTAGATTGTCTGGAAGTTCATTTTGAACCCCAGCCATTCTATGATTCTGTTTTTCAAGAACAGTATAATGTTGCATTGTGGCAACAATAATATGTTGTGATAACATGACAAAAACCGATGAATCACAATGATTCAAGTCTCTCTTATTTTGTTCAAATGAGTTTTAAGATACTGGTTTCATGTTTATTTGTTTACCATTTCTATTTGTCTAATAGTTCAGTTATAGGAAAAGATCGGTTATATGACATAAGAACAACATATCTGAGGACATAATTCAGCTGGCTTATTGATGATTTAAACACGAATTCAAGATGTGCTTTGACTAATTACGGATATTCCCATGCATTCTGACAGAGATTATTTTAATAGAGTTTAAGAGAATTTGATATTCTGTGATCGTGGTGGTGGTTGGTTTTTTTTTTTTTTCAAGTAGTATCTTGTGCATCATTATGTGGGGTACAGACAAGTCACATCTTTGTTCCTCTGTGTAGAAAACCTTGGATTTCTCTTTGTATTTCTTTTTTCCCCAGTGGGGTCAATCTGTTGCAGTTATGCAGGTCATCATACAAACTGTCGAGAATACTGTCAAGCAATTTTTCGGACAGACTCTTCTCCTGGTCCTTCACAAATAAAAGCAGTTGAAAATTACTGTGCATCTATCAGCCCTCAGCTAATACACTGTGTGAATAACTATACACAATCCTATCCAATGAGAAATCCTACAGATAGTAAGTATAAATTTCTTTTATGAGCGTTTTTCCTCTAAAAATGTATGTCGGGTACTCTGAAATTCATGCCTCCTATTTATTTCAAACCAATGTTTTTCAACATAGGCACATTAGGTATGCATTTTCACCAACAATGGACAAGACCTTTCATGCCATGCTTGTAAAAACGTGCATCAGTGAAGGTGAACTACTACTAAAATGCACCACCCACCACCTCACTGTGCTCACATCCTCTCTTTGGTCTTCAGAAACTTTTATTCTGTGTCCTGGTTCCTGTTTTTCTTTAGAGTTTATTTTGTTTGCATTTCAAAGAAGCAGTGTTATCTCACATAGAATAGAAAATAGTTCCAGTTGGAAGGGACCAACAAAAATCATCATACTACACAGGGCTGACCCAAAAATAAAGGCAATCGTTAAGAACATTACCCAGATGCCTTCTTAATGTGGGTGTGTGCAGGACCTCAACCACTTATCTAGAAGGACTATTCCAACATCTGATAACTCTGTTTGCAGAGAAGTTTTTCCTGGTGTCAATTCTGCCCTCTCAGAAGTTTAGTCATTCCCATGACACTTGTTACTAGATACTGGGGAGGAAAGTCAAGCACCTCTCTCTCTACTTCCCCTCCACAAGAAGTTGTAGAGGGCGATGAGGTTACCTTTCATCCTCCTTCTCTCCAAGCTTAAGAAGCAAAGCATCCTCAGCCTCTCTTCACAGTACATGCCTTCCAGACATTTTGCCAGTTCTGCTGCCCTCCTCTGGATGCAGTCAAAATTTTTAATATCCTTTTTATACTGTAGAGCCCAGAACTGCACACAGTGTTCAAGTTGAGATTGCATCAATGCTAAACATAGTGCGGTAATCACCTGTTTTGACTAGGTGACTGTTCTGTGTTTAATGCATTCATCTCCTAGTCTGCACCTTTGTCTGGCATTACTCTGTCACAAGCACAGAGGCTGACATTTGTTCTTAAATTTCACAGTATCATTCCAGTCTTTTTCTTCCTCAGTCTCAAATCAAGAGCACCTCCCAGTTTACTATTATCAGCTGATAAACTAAGTGTGTGTTCAACTCCTGCAACCACAGGTGATTTGTAAAATATGTCGAACAGAACTGGCCCCAGGGTTGAGCCCTGAGGAACTTCATTAGTGACTGTCTGCCAGCCCCTCTTATTGCAGCACTTTGAGCCTTGCTGTTGAGTTAACTTATCACCCAGTGTAGCATGAACTTGTTCTTCACACAGTTGGATAATTTGTTCAGAAGAATACTGTGACAGACAGTATCAAAAGCAGTACTGAAATCTAGAAAAACTACATCCACCTCTTTACCTTTGTCCACTAAGCAGGTGATCTTATCATAGAAGGATATCAGAGTTAAGATAGTTTCTAGTCAGTGAGAATTTCCCCAGAATTCCAAAACCTCTGGTAATGTTAAGAGATCCAGCTAGGACATCTTATAGGAACATCTTATAGCATACTCAGTAGTCTGGGTTGAATCTCATGAGGCCCAGGGTACTTAAAATGTCCAGCTGATATAACTGGTTCCTTACAGTTCTGGTGTCCACAAATGGAAAGTTGCTTCTCCCCATTTAGATCATCTAGCTCAAAGGATTGGGCAACCCAGGCTCTTATCATTATTATTATAGACAGAAGTAAAGACAACACTGAATGTCTCTGTTTTTTGTAATCCCTATTTATCTAATGACCAGTTTCATCTGGTAATTGTTCAGTATTTTCCATAGACAACTTTTGCTATTGGCATACGTAATGCTTTTTTTTTTTTTTTTTTTAATCTGAAAAAATCATTGTCCAGCTTCAACTGTAGTTGAGCTTTGGCTCTGTTATCTTCCTGAAAATGCAAACTGCAGCTCTGTAATTCTCCTGTATGTGCTGACCTTGTTTAGGGAGATGATACGCTTTCCGCTTGACTTCCAAGAGGTGTTCCCTGTTCATCTGAGTTAGTCTAGTACCCTGTTTCCTTGGCTTGTCGCACAATGGAATTGCCTGCTCCTGTGTTTTATAAAGGTAGTTCTTGAAAAATAACTATCTCTCATGGGACTACTAAGTCTTTGAAAACAAGTTCCAAGGAGACTGAGCTAACTAAGTCTAAAGTCTGCTCTCTTAAAAGCTAGGGTAACAGTGTTGCTGTTGTCTCATTTCACAAAAAAAAACAACAGTGTCCTCTAAAATTTTTTCTGTTGTATATCTTTGTTGTTGCTGTATGATTGAGAATTAATCAGTGTTATTTCTTAAACAGGTTTGTATTGCTGTGATAGAGCAGAAGACTATGCATGTCAGACTGCTTGTAAAAGAATTCTAATGTCAATGAAAACAGAGCTTGAAATTGTTGATGGACTTATAGAAGGCTGTAAAACAATGCCTCTTCCTCAGGATCCACTTTGGCAATGTTTTCTTGAGAGTTCACGATCTGTTCACCCAGGAGTCACTGTGCACCCTCCACCTTCAACAGGCCTCGATGGAGCAAAACTTCATTGCTGTTCTAAAGCAAACTCTTCCACATGTAGGTCAGTATCTCTCTACCTTCATTTACAACCATGTAAAGGCTTCAGAAATTATTTTATCACAGAATCACAGAATTCTAGGTGTTGGAAAGGACTTCTAGAGATCATCTATCCCAACCCCTCTGCCAGAACGGCTCCCTAGCCCAGGCTGCACATGTTCAGGTGGGTCTTGAGCATCTCCAGAGAAGGAGACTCCACAACCCCTATGAGCAGCCTGTTCCAGTGCTCCATCACCCTCACTGTGAAGAAGTTCCCATGCACATTCATTTGAAATTTCCTATGCCTCAGTTTGTGGCCATTTCCCCTTATCCCATCACCACACACTGCTGAGAAGAGTCCAGCCTCGTCCCTTTGCCTCCCACTCCTTAGATATTTATAGACATGGATCAGACCCCCCTTCTTTTTTCAAGGCTAAACAGACCCAGGTCTCTCAGCCTTTCCCCATAAGGGAGGTGTTCCACTCCCTATATCATCTTTGTGGCCCTCTGCTGAACTCTTTTGAGGAGATCCCTGTCTTTTTTGTACCGGGGAGCCCAGAACTGGACACAGTGCTCCAGGTGAGGCATGACCAGGACAGGCCTTTGCCCAGATCTGACTCTGTACGTTAAATAACAAGTTCTCTGAATTCATGGAAACAAAATAGGTTTGAGAAGTCTCATGAGTGTCATGCTTACTTAGAAACTATTCAATCACAAAAATCAAATTTTAAACACTGGCAGAATTTAGCAGACACACATGTTAATGAAAGCTATACCTTAATTGTGGTAATAATAGTACTGAAGTAAGCTGAAGAGATTTTGTCAAGATGCTGGTGAGAACTAAGGGGACAGTGAGCAGCATTCTTGCAAATAACTGATATTGGGGCCTTTTTAGTTCTGAGTGGTTATCCATCCACTTTAAAAAGATAATTACTGCATTTTAAATTCATCAGTTTGACAAAGTGAAATTGATTTTTGAGCTGCTGCTTTCTTTTATGGTGAAGTTTTCATTAGCAAAGCAGCAGACCTGCTGCTTTATGGTCAGTTTTGTAAAGCCCTAGAATTATGTTATGTAGAATACTAGCATAGAACATTTGGTACAGTAACTTCTAGCTGCTTACTTTAATAATCATTTTTTTTAAATTGTTCCTTTCTTTGTGTTTTTAGTATGCAGTAGACCTTAATAGTACAGTGAAGTTCCATACCTTCATTTGGTGGGGACTGTCATAGTTTATAGTGAATAAAGGGGCCCTGAGTATTGTTAACACTAGAAAAATCTCAAACGTTACATTTGTTTCAAATATCATGGCAAAGGAAGAAATGTATTTTGTTTGCTCATCTTTTCTGTAGCGTGAGTGTGATCTGAAGTTGAAGGATGGGAGTAGAAATTGTTCATTGTTGTGTTAACTTGATTTATTATGGTTCAGGTTTCCTGCACACTCCAGGATTTATGTTGGATGTTACGGTTTTATATTCTGAGTCTTTCAGTCTTAGTGATCTAAAGATTTGCTAACATTCTTAAGCAAACCTGAACAACTTTGAAACCATTGGAAAGTGGTTATTTGTTTAGAGCACATTTGGATTCTCCTACAGATTCACTAACACGTATTTCTAGTGAGTGCTGTTGTGATCAGCAGGATCAGCAGCTGTCTACAGGCTCTGCTATAGCTGAAAAACTGCTATTATTGCCATTTGATTATTTTTTTCTTTTCCCTTCAAGGGAGCTGTGTACTAAGCTTTATAGCACGAGCTGGGGCAATTCACAGAGTTGGCAAGAATTTGATCGCTTTTGTGAGTATAATGCAGTTGAAGTTTCCATGTTGACCTGTTTAGCAGATGTACGAGAACCTTGTCAGCTGGGCTGTAGAAATCTTTCTTACTGCACTAATTTTAACAACAGGTAGGAGAGAGACACGAGATATTTTAAAAAATAATTTCTGTGTTTTGATTAAAAAAAAAAAATGTTTTTCAATCTTGTTTTGATTATATTTAGCTTCCAGGTATTTTAAAATTAGTGATTGTTTAGAATATTAGAATAAAACTTCATGAGCTAGTAAAATGCCATCATATTATAGCATATATAGCAGTATATTTTTCTGTCTTACTATATAGCCAAGTAAACTATAATTACTACAATATAATATATTATAAATAAAGAATGCTTAAATTCATATGCTACTTAATAACATTTTCCTAAGAGTGTTAATATGTCCTCCTTTTTTTTCAAAATTCATTTCTTTTAGAGATTTTTCTGTGGTTTTATTCTATGGGACAGTATGTGTAATTTTAAGTGCTTCCTGAATCAGTCATTGCAAGGTTACTAATTAAATAGTGATTGAGTTTCAGAAGTACATTTAACATTTTATCACTTAGCTGGTATGGATTTCTGGCTTTTCTTTGAAATATATCAGCATGCCCCTTCATAGTCATATAGTCATGCCCCTATATATGAAATAGTAAAACAGAAATATGATAAATGCATCCTGGGCAAAAACAAATGATAAATCAACTTGCATTAGTGATGTGCCACAAAACAGTCCAACAGATTTTCAGTATGTTTAAATATTTGCTCAATAAGTCAAACTTGAATTAAGATAAATTTGAATTATGCTTGTTCTGAGATAGAGGTGAAGATGGTATTTCAGCCTTGAACCTTAAGGAGGTTATTTTTTTTTAAAGATAGAAATTAAGCTAATTTTGGTCATGTTTAACCATGAGAGGATTCAAGTATTTTATGCCACAGAAGGCAAGCCATATAAAAATTGTGTAATTCATATAGTGAAAGGTAAAATGTGTGGTGCTTCCTTTCTCTTGTATACTCGCCATTTCTTAACTTTTTCTTTTAAGACCAACAGAACTTTTCAGAAGCTGCAATACACAATCAGACCAAGGAGCCATGAATGACATGAAGCTTTGGGAAAAAGGGAGCATTAAGATGCCATTTATAAATATTCCGGTTCTTGATATTAATAAATGCCAACCAGAAATGTGGAAGGCAATTGCCTGCTCACTGCAGATTAAGCCTTGCCACAGCAAATCTAGAGGAAGTATTATCTGCAAGTAAGTACCTTGAAAAAATAAAAACAACAGTTGAGAGGTTCTGCTAAGATTTTAATGAGAACTGAAAAATTACTGTAGTATCACATATGGCTTCTGTTAGGAAATCATGGCAAGGCAGACATGGAAGGAACATGAGCTTCGGTAGTTTTCCATTCTTGTAAAGTTTTTGTTTGCAGTGTTCCATCTCTGCAAATTGAAGATGCTTGCTTCCAAATGAGATGGATAGATAAACTTCCATTGAAAGTGATTGTTGGTTGTTGTGATTGTTTTTTTAATTCTACTATCTATAAAACTCTGTTTTACTTTTTCATTTGTGGATCTGTTTTCAACAGATGGCTCAGAAAAATGCACGTTTTAAAGAAAAAACAAAATTTGAAATATGTGACTGTGTAGAAAAGAGACCAGTTAATGTGTACCAGTAGTGAGATGTGATTTCAATCCATAAATTGAACCCAGGGAAATGCTAGATCTTGAAAGATACATGCAAATTAAATCATAGAAAGCAAACAAGATTCACCAAGCCCAAAGTGTGTATCTGCATGTGTTAAGTATATCCATTCTTCTGTTGTGAGGAAGGTGTGAATTACAGGAAGAGAAGGATATTAATACAAGACCTTTTCTTTAAGTGGTGTTCATGAAGTTCTGTTTGTTTGTTTATCTGAAGATCAGATTGTGTGGAAATACTGAAGAAATGTGGAGACCATAATAAATTCCCCGAAGGCCACTCAGCTGAAAGTATTTGTGAGCTCTTATCTCCAACAGATGACTTGGAGAACTGCATCCCTTTGGATACATACCTGAGTAAGTACTTATTTATGTAGACAACAAATTAGAAAGTCGAGATGCTTTGAATGCTTATCACTAGTTTTAATAATGTTATTTCTTTCAAATAAAGTGGTATTGAATATGGAACATTATTTAATTAGCGTATGAGAGAAAATTGAATTGCTCAAACGGCCAGAGCCTGCTTACTTGTATTAGATATGTGGCAAGCACTGTAGTTTTGCCTAGATCTGTCTCTGTGCATGACAAGGGCAGGGCAGGCCCTCAGGCCCACCACCCAAATAAAGGAAAAAAGTGGGGGGGAAGGGGATGGGGGCAGTGGAGGGGAAGGAAAGAGGGAATGGAATAAGAAGAAAAACAATCAGAGGCAACAATCTGAGGAGGAAAGTTAATTTACTAACTATAATAGCACAAATACAAGTTAATTGGGATTGAAGCTAATAAATCAATTAATTGAGAGTATCTAAAACCAGAGGCCTTACTCTAATGCTGAAGGCAGGGAGCACACACTGCAGTGACGAACAGTAAAAGAAAGGGGCAGTCTCATGACTCAAGCATTTTTATCTTTCCCTCTAAGTGGAAAACAGAAATGGAACATTGAAGTCTTCTGAGATAAGTACCCAGAAATATCAACAATCCATGGAACTGGAGCATTAAGTCTTTAATTCCCAGTGTACAACATGATGTTATGATGCAGAATACCAATAACAAAAATGGTAAAACCATGACAAGCTGTATGGGAGGAGATCAGGAAATGCCCTGTGCCAATCACAGCTGGCTCAGCAGCAGGCCAAAGCTGAGCTAGTTGGTGAAGCTGTGACATCCCCATGACAGAGCAGATACACCCTGCAAGGTATGGAGGGCTTACACCACATCAGTAAGAAATGCACTGAAAATCATTGTAGCCCATGGAGAGCCCACACTAGAACAGAGGAAAGTTGTGAGGAGGAATGAGTGGAAGAGAAAAACCCTACTGAACGTAACCTCCAGAACTACCCACTTCTTATTCTTACTGCACCACTTCCTATCATGAAGCGTGAAATGAAGCTGGCAGAGGTGGTTCCCAAGCTCCTTTTCATCATCTACCACTGCTCCTGGTCAACAGGAAAGGTCCCAGATAATTAGAGGCTTGCCAGTGTGAATCCTGTCTACGTGGAGGGTCATAAGGAGAATCTGGGGAACTACAGTCTGTCAGCCTTAGTTCTGTGCCAGGAAAGGTTATATATACATCATCTTAAATGTGATCACATGGTATGGGCAGGACAAACAGTAGATTGGGCCCAGCCATCATGGTTTCATGAAAGGCATATCCTGTTTGATTAGTGTGTTCTTCTTTGATGAGGCGACCTGGCTAGTGGATGGGGAAAAGGCCGTTGATGTGGTCTACCTAGAGCAAACCATTTGACATGGTCTCCCATAGTATTCTGGAGAAGCTGGCAGCCTGTGACTTGGACAGATGCACTCTCTGCTGGGTAAAGAACTGCCTGGATGGCCAGGCCCGGGGAGTGGTGGTAAATGGAGTTAAATCCAACTGGAAACTGGTCACAAGTGGTGTTCCCTATGGGGTCGATGGTGGGGCCCGTCCTTCTTGATGTCTTTATTGATGACCTGAACAAGGGCATTGAGTGCACCATCAGTAAGTTTGCAGATGACACCACCTTGTCTGGAAGTGTCAATCTGCCTGGGGGTAGCAGGGCCATACAGAGGAATCTGGGTGGACTGGATGAAGTTTAACAAGACCAAGTGCTGGGTCCTGCACTGTGGCCACAACAACCTTTGGGAATGCTACAGGCTTGGGGCAGAGTGGCTGGAAGACTGTGCAGAAGAAACAGACCTGAGAATGTTGGTGAACACTGAGCTGAACATGAGTCAGTGGTGTGCCCAGGTGGCTAAGAAGGCCAGTGGCATCCTGGCTTGTATTAGAAATAGTGTTGCCAGCAGGATCAGGGAAGTGATCATCCAATAAGGTTAATTTGTTTTGTTCACGTTGAATTAGCTTTGTCTGCAATGCTATGGTGGCTGAGCAGCTCCTCTGTGTTTACCAGAACCCTTGAGCATTTCAGTACCTTTTCTACCTCTTTTCTGCCTATGGTCCTATTTAGGGAAAAGTGGCTGGATTGACCAAGGCCAATTTACCCATCATGCTTCCCTTTTCAGGAATTCATACATTGAATGCAAGTTTAGAAATACTCATCTGATAATCTGGCGTGTTGAATTTCAGTGGTTTTTACCAACTTGAAAATATGCTAGTTAATCTTACTTTAAGAAAACTGTGTTCTTCAAGAAGTCATCTCACCTGCCAGGAGAGTACTGAGCAACAATACAGACACCAGTGAAATTTGTTATGGAGCAAAAGATAGATCATGCTTGGGAGGACTGATCACAAGTAAATATCACTTAAACTATAGCATGATTTAGAACACACGTTCTTGATGTACAACATTACACTTTTTTTTCCTAATACATATACACAATATATTAATGTAACACTCATGTATTAATGTAATTCTCAGTGTATTAATTTAATGCTCTTTAACTGTGCAATTAAAATAACTAAAACACGAGTTTAGCTGCAAAAGCAATAGAACATAAGCTTGGCAGGCATCTTACTCCTGAATGTGGAACACAATTATTTTTCATTAAATATGTATTTTTACATTCTTTTCCACGTCTGCTCTTCCCTGTTACTAATTTGTAATCCTTATAGCACTGACTTTTTTAGTGTTGTAAGATCTATTAATTTTAGACCTTCCAAAGTAAATTTTGACATCCCAGGAAGTTTGTAAAATTTTGGTTAAAACTATGACTGACAGTATCCCTCAACTTATAATCTGATTTGAGAGAGACAATATATTAAAGCTTTGGATGATTCTTTCAGTTTAGCTGCTTTGGTTGCATTCTCTCTTCCCTTTCTACTAATGGGAGAATCAAAGACTATTACTAGTGAATTTGATTCTGAAAACAGAATCAAACTTTATCAATGATACAGAACTTGGTAAAATATAAAATCTCCTTCAAACCTGTAATTTTTTAATTATCAACCATAAGAATATTCTTGATCGAACTAGCAGTCCTTGCCAGTTTGTCTTTTTGTCATTTAGAGAAGAATTCCCTGGGTTAGTACTTCCATGGTTGAGTACTAAACTTGACCACATTGTCGTGTCATGGTTTTTCAAGTATAATTAAAGTTATATATATATATATATAAAGATTTGACAGTGTTAAAAAGAAGGTGTTACTGAGTATAACAAATGCCATGTTTTCCTGTAGATAAGTTAATCTTATTTAAATCATTATAGATGCTGTATACTTTGTTTTCAGGTCCAAGTTCTTTAGGAAACATTGTAGAGGATGTTACACATCCATGTAATCCAAATCCATGCGCAGCTAATCAATTGTGTGAAGTAAATAGAAAAGGATGTCAGTCTGGAGAATTGTGTCTTCCATATCTGTGTGTGCCAGGTAAAGGTTTTGAACTTCTGTTTGCCTGAATTTTGCTGATCAAAATTTTACTGAAAAATTTATGAAAGCTTTAAAATGCATTGCTGATATCTCAAAAGAGCTATTATCCTAATTGTCTTTTCAAAACCTGTAGCATATGTTGTATATCTTGTTATATTTGTGGTTTTATTCCTGACTAAAATGTAACATTTGCTTAAAATACATTGTTTCTTTTGCTTCAGAAGAAAAAAATATCCATACATGATCTCTAGACATCCTGTCTGCTACTTAAAATTACAAGCATACAGTACTGAAAACTACACTTAGATTCACTGCAGCTCCAAACACAATCGCATGTGTTACCCTGTATTTCCATGTGTTGTTAGCCATATCCACATAGTTTTCCTCACTGGTCAAGAAAGTAGATGTTGTCTCTTGCCTTGAAATTAATGAAAATTCCAAGACTGACATCTTGGAATGACATTCTCAGAGCTCTGAGAAATTGATCAAATGCTGGGGGATCAAGGGTGTGCCACTTGCACTGGCACAGCTATTCTGATATTGTATTAAAGTTCAAGATAGTGCCTTGTATGGAATTGTTCCAAATCCATCATTGGCCAGAACAGCTTCCCAAACTATCTCCAGCAGCTCAAAGGCAAGGTCTAAGTGAATACCCACACTTTTGCGTAAGAGCTGCACTGTTACTGCAGTCTTTTAGTTCACTGGATTAAGAGTTCCAGGGCTTGAGAAGCAAGTGGCCATAATTGATTTGCCTGTCCTTCTTTCTCTCTACTATTTGAGCTTGCAGCAGTGATGTAGTTTCTTTGCACTTCGGTGACTGACAGTACTATGTGCTCAATGAATCAGTAAAACTCCAGGTATCAAAACTCCAAGGTAAAATAACTCCATGTCTCTACAAAATCTACAAAATCTAGGCTTGTTGTTTGGGAAAAAGTGACACTGAGTTTGGGAAACAACAAAGACACAAGTAATGAATATTGTATTGCTGTTTTGGCCTTTCACATAAGGCCAGTGGTGGTACTTCTTACTAAAGATGAAGCTTGGAAATGCAACAGTACACAACTGTACTTCCAAGACTGCATTTTTGCCACTGCTTGGATGAGTGATAATGTAGCTGCATCTTACTAGAAAGGAATTCATGACCATATGGGGGCTACTTTTTTGAATATATGTGTTGTGTAACTTCTGTACTGAGCTTTAACTTGAACTGATTTTGAGAAAGTGCCTCAGGTAGAATGAGCTTGTTATCTAACTTCAGAATAGCAGGCTTGGATGGTGATGATAACAAGGTTCGAATCTACAAAAAGAGGTAGGAGATTGTTCTTTGTCCAAATTCTGCAGCCCCTTCATTGTTCTACCTTCGGCACCTGTAGCGCTTGCTGAAATTCTTCTGCTCCTTTTCAATCAGAAAAGTGACATGAGAGATAACCTGTGGATCTTGAAGCAAAGAGGAAAGCTGGCATTTGGTAGCTGCTTAAAAGCATGGTTTCAGTGAGGGAAAGTGAGAAGCACTAATTTTTAATCTGAATTGCTTGCAGCCCCTTTAGTAGAGGAAGTCACAGAGAATGTGGAGTTTACCACACCACATATCTTCTACTTCTACGGAAAATAGGAGTCTTTTTATCTCAAATGATGTTTCTGCAAGTACTTCAGAACACTGTCTAAAAACAAGTATCTTCCCGTTCTGCTACTTGTTGCTGTAATGAAATGAGTGAAGGGTAGAGAAAAACCGCTGTAGGTGGGGTTTTTTTTGTTTGTTTGTTTGTTTGTTTTAACAAATCAAACAGAAGAGGTTTTGGTAGTGGCACTCAAATTCAAATTTAATATATATTCGGTTAAATTTCTCTTTGTATATAGGCTGCAAACTGGGAGAAGCCTCAGATTTTATTGTCCGTCAAGGTACACTTATCCAGGTTCCATCCTCAGCTGGTGATGTTGGTTGTTACAAGATTTGTACCTGTGGACACACTGGATTATTAGAAAACTGTGTAGAAATGCATTGTATTGACCTCCAAAAATCATGCATCGTTGGAGGACAAAAAAAAAGTAAGTATCAGAATGGCAATTATATCTTTACAGATCACCTTTTCCTTAAGTAATGAAATCTGAATTACCTATGAAGATCAGAAAAACAAGATGCAAAGTTTGTCAGAAAATACAATGGTTAATGTCTGCATCCTTATATGTAACACTTGTTTAATACTTTTGTATGCTGGAGAGTCACATAATTTAAGTCAGTACTGAACAATGTCTGACTAAACCAATGTAAGTTCTTTGTAAAGCTTGTTCTTAGTATGCCATTTTTCAATCTAAACGTCACTGACTTACTTCACATGCCCTGTATTTTATAGTACTTCATAACACAATGTCTTAGGTTTGAAGGGACCTTACAGATTATATATTTCCAACCCTCTTGCTGTCAGCAGGGCTGCCCATGGCCCTACTGTATGGATTACAGCACTATACTTTCTAGCTTGGGACCTCTGGTGTATCATAGGACTGTTAAAAATGAACTGCTATCACACACAGCATCAGTCTGATCCAAAACTGATTTCAGGAGCTTCTGAGGATGGACTCATGCACACTCAGCCTATATCAAACACTGGAACATCACGTACACAGCAGCAAAGGAGAAAGGAGCACTATCCTAGAATCACAGAATAGTTTGAGTTGGAAGGGACCTTCAAGATCATCTAGTTCCTACTCCCCTGCTGTGGACAGAGTTGCCAGCCACTAGGTGAGGCTGCCCGGGCATCCATCCAACCTGGTTTTGAACTCCTCTAGGGACGGGGCATCAGCAGCTTCTCTGGGCAGCCTGTACCAACACCTCACTATCCTCTGAGTGAGAAAATTTCCACCTAACGTCTGTATTTCCCCTCTTTTTGTTTAAAGACCTTTCCCCTTGTCCTGTCACTATCAGTCCAAGTCAGTCTCCCTGCTGTTTATAAGCTCACTTCAAGTACTGGATGGCTGCAGTGAGGTCTCTCTGGAGTCTTCTCCAGGCTGAACAAATCCATCTCCTTCAATCTTTCTTCATAGGAGAGGTGCTCTCGACCTGATGCACAATCTCCGCATCCTTATAGTGCTGGATTCCCAGGCCTGAACACAGCACTCCATCACAAGGGCAGACCAGAGGGGGACAATCACATCCCTTACCCACCATATTTGTGTAGTTCAGGATACTGTTGGCCTGAGCTGCAAGCACCCACTGCTGGCTCATCCAGCTTTTCATTCACCAGGATCCCCAAATCCTTATCCTCAGGGCTGTTCTCAGTGACTTCTCCCAGTCTGTATGCATATCTGGAATTGCCCTGGCCTCATTAGGTTCACATCAGCCTATGACATTCCTTCCTTCTGTCAACTGTACCACTCAGCCTGGTGCAAACTTGCAGACGGTACATCCAATCTCTGTCTTTGTCATTGATAAATATATTTTCAAGAGCATTGGTCCCAAGAGAGTCCCCTGGGGTACATCAGTCATGACCAGCCTCCACCTGGACATATATCTGTTAACCACTATCCTTTGGTTGCAACCATCTAACCAATTCTTCATCCATTCAATCTTTCAAATAGTCCAGCCTGTTACCTAATGATTCCACTCTTTGGTAATGGAATCCAACAGTCTAGGAAAGCTTTCAAGTGGACGGGAATTCAGTTACTTTTTTAATTATATAGAATCATGTAAGAAAACCTTCCATTTAATATAAACTCCAAATCTTGCAAACCTTTTTTTGGAAAATGCTGCAAAAAGATCCTCCTTTCTTGGCTAGTTCTGTGTTTTAAACAGCTTTTTGTGCTTCCTTCTTCCATCTTCGCTTGTTCAGCTGTCATTTGCCTTGGAGTATCTCTTCCAGTATCTCTTCCACCGTTTTACTCGTGCCAGATTATTGTTTTTCAAGGACTGTAATCCTTAAACTGAACCCTCTGAAAAGGGATTAGAGAGAATTGCCTAATTTTCATAGAGCATAGTTACTTTTTTGCTTTTTATCTCTTGATGTAAAGTACACTAAGGATAGAAGTATACACTCAAGATAGCAATTGCAGTTGTAAAAGAAACTGATATTAAGGTAAAAATAATTAAAGATGTATCTGTGCTTATTATTTTCTGGTATATTTGTATTGATCAGATACATTTACTTAATTATTTTTTTTATTAAGGCCATGGAACATCTTTTAATATAGACTGCAATGTCTGCTCATGTTTTGCTGGAAACTTGATATGTTCCACACGGCAGTGCTTAACTGAGCATAGTTCGGAAGATGAACGCCGGAAGTTTACAGGTAATAAACAACAGAAACTGTAAGTTCATTATTCTTAGAGTAAGGATTATCTTCTAAGTTCTTCCGACAGAATTCATGGGAATGAGTCAGTATAAAAATATTCTTTTAACTGTTTATTCTCGAATGTACAACCTACACTTTTGGAAGAAAATACTTTTTCTTTTTTAAATTTTCTTTTTTATTTTTTAAATCAGAACAGGTAGGTTAAACCTAGTCTGTGGAAATAGGCAGAGACAGGATAATGCTGCTGGGGATGACAGACAAGGAGTTTGTAGAAATAGTAGAAAAACTTGAGTGAAATCAGGAAGTAAGCAGGACACAGACTTCCTTTCCTACTACACCTGATTGTGTATGTGCTACGGCATTGCTTAATTAATTGCTAACAGGTATGAGGTTGAAGATTACTGTTCATTGCCACATTTGCAGGATGATTAGGATGTCTTAGTGACCTCTTGTATATCTTTCATCAGAGAAAATAAGCGTGAACCATATTCTTGTCTTACATGTTGCTTTTGCAGGTTTGCCATGTAACTGTGTAGATCAGTTTGTACCAGTATGTGGTCAGAATGGGCGCACATATCCAAGTGCATGTATAGCTCGATGTGTTGGTCTCCAAGATAATCAGTTTGAATTTGGATCGTGTATTTCCAAGGATCCTTGTAACCCTAACCCTTGTAGTAAAAATCAAAGGTAAAAGCAAAGTATTCTTTTGCTACTTAAAAAGCAAATAGACCTTTTTCTTTGGTGAATGTATACTGTGTAGTAATGGTTTACTTTGGAATAGTTTGATAAAAGTAGTCTCTTTTACTTACTGATTTATTCATTTATCATAGCAATGGACTGTAATAACTGCCAGTTCTCTGTTCTCTTTATGTAGTGCTATATTATTTATATTTCTTACACAGATCTCAATTTTAGAAATAAAACAGTACCTATGTATAGTTAAAAAAAAATGGGAGAAAAAAAAATTGCTGGACATTTTACTACTCTGATTCACAATTTCCTCTAATACTTACAAAAAAAAAATTGCCTGAATTGAAAATTTGAATTAATTCCTGCTTATTCAGTTAATAATTTGTACTTTTAATTTCTGAAATTGAAACATGTATGACTCTGGGAGGTTTTCAGTTTCTCTGACATAATTTCATTGTTATCTTGTGAAAACCATGTCTGTACAGTCTCTGGGTTTGTGTTTTTTTTTTCGTGTAAGAGAAAAATCTCTATAGGGAAATGCAACAAAAATTGGTTTATGCTAGTGACAGGACAGTCTGAACTTTCTTCAAGAAATCAAAGTCCATGGCTTTTACTTTTGGTCTCTGTCTTCAGACAGAGTTCCTCATTTTCTCAGTGCTGTGCAATCCTACAGTCCCTTTGAAAATGCGAATTTTCTGCTTGTAAAGAAAGAGGTTGTGTGATATTTTGCTTTTGTGACAAATGATGATAATATTTTTCCCTGCATATTTAAAAGCAGAAAACTGCAGACAAAACAGTATTATTTTGCAGCTATAATTGAAGTTGAGGCATTGAAACTGTGAATTTTAAAGCTGAGCTGTTGGTGTACATTCTTTAACTTTGATATTTTTAATTTAGAAAGTATTGAGTGGCTTTCTTTTCAGATTTACAGAGTAATAATTATGCTTAGAACCTCAAGTTATTTAATTAAAAACTGTATACAATAGATTATTCTGGGTGAGTCTGATGACATAACTGGACGTGTAAAACTTCATTTTAAAGCACTTTTGAAGTGCTTACAATGTATTTAAGACCTTGTGATCCACTTGTATTTTTAAAGCATTTGAATCTCAGACTGAGCCTTTCCTTTTATATATATTGCTTAGACAGCAACTTTGAGAAAGAATAAGAACATACTATACATGATTATTGTAATTTGTAGAGAAAGGAGATGGTTACAGTTTGGACTTTCATCAGTCTATTTTTCAAATCCTGTTGGTTGTCATTTATCTAGTAGAGGGATGTCTTGCAAGGCATACAGCAAATGTTTCAGAGATAAGATAGTGGAAGGCATGCATTTAATATTAAAGGGAAACTATTTCTGGTGTTTACTGCTCTTTACCTATTGGTCAACACTTGAGAGGGATGATAGGCTAAAAAGGAAACTGTTGGTACTGTTTTTTTGTTTATTTTTAGTCATCCCCAGGATTGGATGTGATACAGCATACCAAACCTACAAAGCTAGAATCAAATTGCATACTTGCAATTGATCCAAGCAGTCTTTTTGTTTTCACTGCTCTCTCAACATAGACTATACCTCTGCAGCAGGATCATTTTCCCTTGCAGTTTACCGCTTTGGTGTTTTATCTAGTTTTCCTTAAGTACACCTTTACAAAGTGAGGTTTCAGAGTAAGGAAGAAGGTTTTTCAGTCCTTTTGCAAAAATCCATTGAAAAATATTTGGTAGAAGACTAATATTTATAGAAACTGTAGTTGTGTGCATATACATTGACTAAATGTGTTGTAGATCAGTTTCAGGTTTGTGACAAGTTTGTAATTGGCTTTTCAGGATGTTCTGTCACATGCATTTCCTATAGTTCTGCTTAGCAATAGCACTTTAGAGTTTTTATTGAAAATGTTTCTGCTGAATACTTGGAAACTTTTTATAAACCTGTGATTATAACTTTCTTCAGGTGCATTCCAAAGAAAAAAGTTTGCTTGACTAGTTTTGTGAAGTTTGAATGTAGCCAACATGAATGTGTGCCAAGGCAATTAAATTGTGACCAGACAGAGGATCCTGTTTGTGACACAGACAGTGTGGAATACAGTAATGTTTGTACTTTGTACCAAAAAGGAAAAAATTTAGCATATCGAGGACCATGCCAGGTAAGAAATGGTTTTAGAAACAATTAAGTCTTCCCTTTATGTTCAATCTTACAGTATTCTGCTTTTATCATTTATAAAACGTTTTCATTGAAAATAATCATTTAAAGCTAATTTTAACTAGTATTAAAATGCATAAAAGTGTCACGTGTTTGAGATAGACATCTCAAAAACAAAAACCTTCACTTCTGCTTTCTTAGTGGAAATATTCTGATGCTTGTGTTAAGTCTTCTATATTGTTCACTGCTACTGCAAATGTATTTCAATGCAAGCTTTAAATAAAGCAGTTCCTTGGTTAGTAATACTAGTTAACACCGAGTTGAACTTTTTATAAATGAAAATTAATGCTTCATCATGTCTCCTATGTAGTTAATCTATTTATTTATTTATTTACTTATTTAGAATATTTTAGGAGAATTTCGCTTGCATGTTAATTTTCACTATTTATGCTGATAATGGGAGTTTGAGGCTCAGGGTCACTCCTGTCTTGGCAGCAAAAGTCTTTCTATAGAAAGTCTGTTATAGTAAAGATTGTGCGTAGCATGTTCTTTAGATGGTCTGTATTTGATTGGTCTTCATATTAATCCCTCATAAGGATTAGAATGAGGTTAGTTCTTCAGTCCCACCATTCCCCGCAGTATTGGTAGATAGGCTGTCTATTGCTTTACAGACAAGCTAGGAGATACTTTTTTCAAAGTCACTGGCTTTACCATTTTTAGGCTGGTTGTCTCTAGATTCTTCTCGAACAATGGAGATGAATCTGAAATGAGTCTGTGAAGAGTCGTTGAATCCATCTGCTTTTGCCTATATTCAGAAGCTTAGGTTTGTTGACTTTTGTCTTCTTGAGTATGCTGAACAAATGTATCTGCAAAGGCAAGATGGAAGGAATATTGCAGTTTTCTATTATTTTTACATGTATTTGAATCAGATGATGCTGCATTTGCTTTAGCGAGAGAAAATTGAGACAATAAATATTTTGTTATATATAAAGGTCTCAATAATATATATTTTATGTGGAGGTGTCTAGTAATAGATTTTATTCCTTTGAAATAAGTTTAGATGTTTAGCTTTTCAAATAATGTGTTAGAAATGCTAAATTCTAAGAATATAAAATAAAAACACATTGAAATGAATTAGTGATAGAAGTAAAAACATTTAATAAACTAAATGAAATTACAGTCACTATTTAGGTATTAGCACAGAACTAAAAGTCTTCTTCCCCAAAACGTCTTATTGCACATTTATCAGATGGTAACTTAGATTCTTCTGTTACCTTCAAGGAATTATTTTTTGTATTTATTACCTGTTCTTGGACTCGCAGTTACTCTTTTTTCTAGATTTCTTTCTCTTCTGAATATTTAAATGTATTAGTCACAAATACCCATGTACTTTGATTTACCCAATGTTAAAAATACTCTTAAGTTTTGCCTGTAGCTTAAGAAATTGATCTTTAAAGCATTTCTATGTGTTTCAGCCATTTTGCAAATCGGTAGAACCTGTATGTGGACATAATGGGGAGACCTACAGTAGTGTGTGTGCTGCCTACTCTGACCGTGTGGCTGTTGACTATTATGGACACTGTCAGGCTGTAGGTGTTCTCTCAGACTATGGTTTTCACACAGAGTGTGCCTTTGTTAAATGTCCTCCGCTTTCTGCTGCTGGCTGCAAACCAGTCATTGCACCAGGTATGTTGCAGTTGTTGAAGTTTACTGTACACAGGAGAGAGTCTCCAGGCCATTTGTATTAATATATGTACATTTAGAACTAAACTTATGTTTTAAAAGACTGTATTCTGTTATGTCTTTGAGACATCCAAGGGGAAGAATGGAGATCTTTAGTTAAGGCTAGAACAAGGCAGTGTTGGGACTCATCAAGGTGGAAGGGCATTTGGCTTTTGGAATCACATTCCTTCAGTTTTTAGGAACTTGCAGCTGTGCCCATAGGACCTGTCAGGGAGAAACGGATGAGGTCTGTGGGGTATAGGGTACAATGTCAGTAGGAATTGGATGAGTAATTTTTCAGCACTGACAGCACAGATGCAATGTGGGAATGCTGAACTATCTTCAAAGTCGAGTTCCCAGAATAACAACGATTATATCTTATTAGAAGACAAGAGTAAGATACCAGCTGTATATAAAATACTGTGAAGAAGGAAAACAGTAGGAGTAGTTTTGCTATTTTGTTTTTTCATTCTTTTCACAAGTACTTCCTTAATGAAACAGTGATTAACTAGTCACAACAAAAGGTCGATTTTCAAAAAGTTTCTTGTGCTTTTTCTCATTCAGGACATTAACAAAGGACTGATGTGCTTTACTGTTATGTCTTACATTTTAACATTCATTCCTAGAATGTGAATTACTTAGTCAGGAGCATGAATTAAACATACAGCAATGGGTGGGCAGAAAGTTGAAATATTAGCCCTTTTGTTTCCAAGATAGTGAGGGAAAGTAGTAGAGGAAGTACAAAGTGCTTCCATGTTAGAAGGGATCATTGGGTTTTTCTCCCCTAGCCATATGAAGATTCTGAGTTTCAACATGGCGCAGCTGTATAAAATAACACAGAGTTATACATCTGTCACTGTTTCAGATATGCATTCATACAGCATCTTGTCTTGGAATACACAATATGCCTATACTTTTTAGCTTACAATAATGTTATGCTTAAACAAATTTTTATCTCGTTGATACACTTTGGCAGCAGTAAATATATGTCTACTTTTTCACCGTAAAGATTTTCAACATTAAAAAAAAACTAGAATTGTATATTTCTGCTATCAAACTGAAAGATTTACTTTGCTTTGGTATTTTTCATATTTTCATTCTTAACATTCTGTTTTGAGCTTTACTTGAAGTGAAAAGAGTTGTTTTTTTATTTCAGAGACTTCGTTGCAATTTTTTTGCTTTCTTTTTTTCTATCACACAGGAGCTTGCTGTCCACTGTGTGCTGGAATGCTAAGAATATTATATGACAAAGACAAGCTGGATAATTTTGCAAGGGTAAAGTTCAGTCATTCCTTGTGTTAAAGGGTACATGGAAAAGTCAAGTTATTTTATACTCTTCTGAAAAGTATTATAAAATCAGTTATTTTTCAGAAGATTTATTTTATACCATTAATTATTTCTTAACGTTTGGATACAGAAATTGAATGACAGGGCAAAACAAAACAGAATTAGGATAGACAAGAACAAGCACGTGAAGTTGCAGTTAAAATGACTTCCAATAGTAAAGGCATATTTAGTAAACCATGTCTATCTCATGGTACTAACACAGTTTGTGTATTTATTTATGGCCCTTTTATTAAGATTATTCCACTGGCTCACTGTTTTCTAATGTTGATAACTTAGTTCTCGCATTGTCTTTGGATTGTTTCACACTCTTCATGTTCATCTAGATGGTTATCACTGATTTGTCTTGCTCTTCAGCTAAAATTTCTTTTAAAATGCTTTCTAAATTTAGCATCTCTGTAAGTTAGATGCTTGCATTCTTCATTGCAGTTCTTTGAAAAACTCTAGTTTAAAATGGCTATTATGTTGACTGTCCACCAATGAACACAACATTCTAGGTCCAGCCTCAGCATGTGGTGTGTAAAAGGATTGCACTTCTCTGTTGACCCCTGCTTTCATGCTTGAGTATATGGAACAGAGTTTAACACATAGAATAACAGAATCATAGAATTGCTCAGGTGGGAAAAGACCTTCAGGATCATCAAGTCAAACTGCAACCTAACCATGCTACCCTAACAACCCACCGCTATGTCATGTCCCTGAGTGCCACATCCAGATGGTTTTCAAACACATTCAAGTATGGTGACTCGGCCACCTCCCTGTGGAGCCGATTCCAGTGCTTAACAACCCTTTCTGTAAAGAAGTTTTTTCCTGAAATCCACCCTAAACCTCACCTGGCAAAACTTCAGGCCATTCCCCTTGTCCTGTCACCAGTGAGAAGAGACCAGTCCCACTCTTGCTGCAGTCACCTTTCAGGTATTTGAAGAGAGCAATAAGTTCTCCCCTCAGCCTCCTCTTCCCCATACTAAACAGCCCCAGCTCCTTCAGTCGTTCCCCATACGGCATGTTCTCCCAGCCCTTCACAAGCCTTGTTGCCCTTCTTTTAACCTGCTCCAGCACTTCAGTGTCCTTTCTGTATTGAGATACCCAAAACCATACGCACTACTCAAGGTGAGGCCTCAGCAGGGCCGAGTACAGGGAGAGGATTACTCCCCTAGTCCTGCTCACCACACCATTCCTGATACAAGCCAGGATGCCACTGGCCTTCTCGGCCACCTGGGCACGCTGCTGGCTCATATTCAGCCAACTGTCCTTCAGCACACCAAGGTCCCTTTCCATCAGACCGCTCCTCCTCAAGCCTTTAGCATTGCTGCAGTTGTGATCAAAATGCAGGATCTGACACTTGGTCCTATTGAAACTCCTACAGTTTGCTTTGCCCATCAATACACTCTATCCAGGTCCCTCTGTAGTTGCCCTTCTCCCCTCAGGCAGATCAACACCTTCTGACTTGGTGTCATCTGCAAACTTACTAAGGGTGCACTCAATAAAGATGCTAAATAGGAGTGTCCCAGTAATGAGTCCTGGGGGGCATAACTTCTGACCGGCCGCCAACTGGATTTACCTCCACTGACCACAATTCTTTGGGCTCGGCTATCCAGTGTTTCACCCAGCAGAGTGTGTCTGTCCAGATCATGGGCAGCCGGCTTCTCCGTGAGAATGCTGTGAGGGTCCAGGTCAAAGGCTTTAACTGATTTTAGCTTCACATCACAATAAAATAGAATACATGATTAGTGTGCCTATTGAAGTGAAACAGTCCATGTTTGCGTCTGCATGTGATTTTTATTTAAAAAGTCAAGGATAAAGGCAGCTTCACTCTGCCCAGTGCTGAGTTGGGCAGAGAGAAACCTTATGAGATTCAACAAGGTCAAGTCCTGTATCTGGGGAGAAAAAACAGCCTGCATCAGTGCATGCTAGGGGCTGACCTGCTGGAACGGAGCTCTGCAGAGAAAGTCCTGGGTGTCCTGATGAACAACAGGTTGGCCATAAGCCAAGGTGTTCTTGTGTCCAACAATGACAGTTATATCTTAGAGTGCATTAAGTGCATCTTCCCCCTCTGCTCTGCCCTGTAAGGCCACATCTGGAGTACTGTGTCCAGTTCTGGGCTGGATGATCTTTAGAGGTCCCTTCCAAACCCTGTGATTCTGTGCTTCTCTAATTAGCTATTATAAAAACAGGGAAACAAAATACATTGACCAAGACCTCTGGACATTGCCCAGTTCAGCTTCCTGCTCAAGGCAAAATTAACTCCAGCTGGACCAGTCTGGACAGTAAAGTATTGAACATCTCCGATAATGGAGATTTGACAAGCTGAGCTCCACTAGATTCCAGTTCATTTGTATAGCCTTGGGGATTCCTCTTTTTCTTTACCCTTCGCCACTACCTTTCTGTTTTCTTTGTCAGCAGTCTCACTAACTCCCTCTTCTCTTGCTCACAATATTGCACAGTATAGTCCTCAAGCTTTCAGATCTACGTATATACACAGATTTCTCTGAAAGTAATATCTTCTATTTATCTCCATGGAAACTACAGCAGGTACAAAGAGCACAACACTACTATTTGATAAAGCAAATTCTTAGCTACAAAACGGTATTTTTCAACATAGTCAACACCACCAGCTATGCATTTTTGCCAGCCACGCACAAAAGCCTGCATGCCATCCTTGTAAAAATCTGCATGGGCATTTAGAACGTGGGTTGTTTTTCACGTTGCTGTCACCTCTGCTGAAACACACCACCTATCACCTCATTTTGCATTTCCTGCTGATGAATGTCAGTGGGTGCCATTTTTTCTACGTGGAGAAATTCAGTTCCACACCTTTGCTTCATCTGCACTTCCATGTCAGATGCCATTTTGTTAGACTGCCCCTCCAGTGTCCTCTTCTGAATGGCAAAAAAATGTAATGGAATATTGGCAGGAAGGTTCAACCTCTACTGCCCTACCACCTATGTTGTGGGCCAACATAATAAAACAGGAGGCGTTACTTTTGAGCATCAAAAATGCATTGACAGTCTTAACTCTTCCCTTTGGAAAATTCAATCCAGTGTCACTCAGTAAGCCCACAGAGATGCTCTCTGACTCATCACACCCACCTGGAGAATGGTGCAAAGCGTGAAAGTAACCTGAGCATGGGAAGTTAAAAGCTTAATAAGGGAGAGGCAGTAATGAGAACCAAACTAATGAGAACCATATGAAGTTTTCTACTTGCTGGGAGAGCACATGGGATCTATCTGAGAGAAATGATGATATAATTATTTTGCATAGTATCATCCAGGAAGTGCTTTGTTTTTTTCCAGGTAACTAATAAAAAGCCTATAACTGTACTTGACATACTTGAAAAACTCCGCCTGCATGTTTCCGTGCCACAGTGTGATGTGTTTGGATACTTAAGCATAGAATCTGAAATTGTGATTCTCATCATTCCTGTGGATCAGAAACCCAAACCATTGCAGGTAGGCTGTAGTCTTATTATTTTATTTACCCAATGTGAATTTACTTCATTTTAGCATGTACATTCTTTATTTTTTTTCAATATAGCAGTTTTAAATTTGTTTTCCTGTGTGCTGAATACATGCAGATTTAGAAGTGTAAAGCAACAAATGCAGGTCAAAGGTCTGTTCTTAAGAATGCTTTAGAGCAGAAGCAACACTGTGTATTGGACGTTTCTTATTGCTGGAGCTGTTGCTTCGTGTTTAGTTTGTTAACCTGTACAAGACCAATGAGGATATTGTCTTCCTATTAAAAGGAACAAAACTCCCTGCCATTCCATACTTGTTCCTTGTTTTGTTTTGCACTGCTGACAGCGCGTTGTAATGAAGATCCATTGGGATCTTTCTGTGGTTTCACCCAGCAAGCAGCAAAGCACCACACAGCATTTGCTCACTCCC
This sequence comes from Callipepla californica brunnescens, assembly GCA_023055505.1. Lineage (NCBI taxonomy): Eukaryota > Metazoa > Chordata > Aves > Galliformes > Odontophoridae > Callipepla > Callipepla californica. The sequence goes on from JALIRH010000053.1 coordinate 1,552,270, forward strand.
TGCACCAGTGGGCTGGCAGAAGAGAATAGGGGAAAAAAAAGGCTACACTCATAGGGTGAGATAAAGACTATTATTTTCTAAGACACACACAAAAAAAAAAAGGGGGGGGGGGGGGAAGGGGAAAGAAATAATGATAATAATAATATATATAAAATTACATATGTATATTTACAGTGAAGCACAACAAAATTGCTCACCACCTGCTATCCACTGCCAGCCAGGCACCATGTAGCAGCTGCCCCTCACAGCCAATCCCTCCAGTCTTATAGTTCCACACGATGCCATACAATACGGAATATCGCTTTGGCCAGTTTTGGTCAGCTGTCCGTGTTGTGTCTCTTCCCAGCTCCTTGTGCACCCCAGCATCCTGTACAGTAAGCTGAGAAAACTGAAATCTCCTTGGCTCTGTACAGCATTGCTTAGCAACATCTAAAACATTGGTGCGTTATCAACATCTTTTTTCTCCTAAAGCCAAAAAAGAAAATAACGATACCAGAAACTATGAAGAAAATATCTCAGTTGAAACCAGGACAAATTCTCTGAGTGGTTCATTCTGTCACCTTTCACATCAATGTGCACGAGTTGAGAATTGAGGATTTAGCTTTGAAAAGGAAGGGGCGAAGAGAAAATCTGTCTACAGACTCATCTTTTACAAAACAAACAATTTAGGCAGGTTGCTTTTGGGGGGATTTCTTATTTTGCTGTTTTATATTTGTGTGTGCTTCCTGATTATTTATTTCTACCATCTAATTCTGCATGTTCAGAATTGCTTCTGGGCTGAAGTTATGAGTGAATAAAACCACTGTCATTAACTCTGAAAGCTACAGTATCAAATAGGGCATTTGCTTCTCAGAAGCACTCTGTATTGTGCTACTGGAGCAAACACCTGTTATGTCCAATCCTGCTCCAACTTTTATCTCCTTCTGTAACAGAAATAGCTCAGAACTCTGCTGATACTTAGGAAACAAGGTTTTAATCCTTATCAATCCTATCAGTTCTCACCTGGTCTGCAGCAGATGCTGTCAGATTCCTGGTGAGGACTGCCTGAAATCAGAGTGCCCACATGAAACCAAGTTTTAGCTCATGAGTGGCTAACCTTTTGGCCTGCCTGGTTCAGGCGAAGTGAAGAGGAATCGTCTTGGGCTGCATAAACAGAATTTGCTCTGAAATTAAAAACTTCCATTTATTTCCGTGGAAACTATAACAAGTACAAAGAGCACACTAACTTCATTTGATAGAGCAAATTCTCAGCTACAAAACACTATTTTTCAGTATAGTCACCACCATTAGCTATGTGTTTTCACCAGCATGCTGTAAATATTTAAGTCCACACCATTGAAGGTGACCTACCGTCGCCACTGCTGAAACACACCACCCACCACATCACTGTGCTCACGTTCACTGTATGGGCTCCACAAATACTCAGCATCGGTGAACATCAATGGGCGCAACCTTTTTCACATGAAGGAATTCAGTGACACCTTTGCTTCATTTCCATGTCAGACTCCATTATGTCAGACTGCCCCTCTGCTGCTGTGCCTCAGAACGGCAACACCACGTAACAGAGCTCTGGCAGAAGTTCACCCGCTATTGCTGTTCCACCCTCATCCACCTCTGATGTTATGGGCCAACATAACGAAACAGGAGGCATTACTTTTGGAGCAGCCCTTGTAAAATATACAGTATGGTTAATATATAAGAAGTAACGAAACATTTTACATTTTTTTTCCTTAAAACGTTAAAAAAAAAAAAGAGAGGAAAATTACGGGATATTTGACCTTGGTTTTGTGAAACTGATGCATCAGGCTGGCGACAAAACGGTGTCACAAACATACACGTATTCACTTATTTATTTATTTTCATGATCTTTAAACCTAGTCTTAAGTTCCTGTATTAAATGTCCGCTGCTCGGATCTGTGTGTGTGGCCAACGTTCTTTGCCACCACTTGAGTCAGCAGGCGACACATGGAGCAGCCAGGCTGTGCAGGGGGGTGGCTGTGCCTGGATCAGCTGCTCAGCTCACTGCTGTTATGTTACTGAGTGAGAAGTTCCTCAACGTTCAGAGCTTCGGGCCTCCAGGCACCAAATTTGTGAAATAACAAACTCACAAGAAGCAGCCTTCAAGGCTGCTAAAGATCATCCATACTAAATTTATTCCTGGGATATAGTATAAGGTAAGATGGAAAAAACAATTCTAAAATAAATTTATTATGTCAGTGGGGGAATTAGAAGCGAATGACTTTAAGTCTCAGTTCTCTCAGGTTTTGCTTTTATATACATTTTTTAATCCCTTTCCCATAGAAGAAATCTGCTTTCCCTTAAGGGGCCGGTGGGGGGAAGGGAAAGCCCATTGCGAAATGATGATTATCCACTGCAGATTTCAAGGCACTGTCTTGCTCAGCGTGGAAGTCCTCAGTACTTCTGGTTTTAATTTACTGTGAGCTTTTTGGCATCAGCATTCAAAACGTGTCATCCTTGACCATTTGTGTGGAGCTTCTTCCTTCCTCTCTTGCTGCATCCACAGTAGCTCTACAGTAGCAAAGCCCATCACGTTTTTTCTCTAGTGTATTTTCCCGAGGCTACACTGGATCACTGACAAAAATTTTACGTGCTGACTGGAATCATTGCATTTTTCTTTCTGAATTTTTCTGTCTATTAAGATGTCTGCATTGGCATTTTACCTGATAAGAAGAGAAACAATACCTTTTTTCTTCCTAGATTGAAGCCTGCAATAAAGAAGCAGAAAAGATAGAGTCACTGATCAATTCAGACAGTCCAACATTAGCATCACACGTACCTCTGTCAGCTCTTATTGCATCTCAAGTACAAGTTTCGTTTAGCATTTCTTCCCCTTCTGTTAAAGTGGGTCCCGTTCTGCACTGCCTGCTCGTAAGTTTTTTATTTACCTTGCTAAAATTCACCTATTATATATAGCTACATTGAAAATACACGCGAGTATTACGGTGTTTCACATTGTGAAGAACATTGAGAACTGCTGAGCACTGAACCAGGAAGCAAAAAACGTAGAGGACTCTATATACTAATATTTTTCACTGAAGGATGAAGAGTATTTGAGTCATCTGGAACGTGATTCTTTTATTCGTTACCAGTGAAACGTCTGTTTCAGCACAGTTAGATCATTTCCCACTACCTTGTAACCACAAGCGCACAATGGAAGGTTCTGCCTTGATGGATCTGTATTTGTGAGAAGGTTCTTAGAGGGTTTTTTCAGCAACGAACAATGTTTTAATTAAATTTATTGAAAAATGTTAACTTTATATATTATTCAGATAAATATTAGTGACCTGTTCTAAGCACCATTTTTTGAAGAAACAAATTGCTGCTGCTTCATTACCTTACCAAAAATATGAGTTTATTCTCATGTAAATACACTTTCATATTTTATTATGAAGGAAACTAGTCCTGAGCCTATTTCAGTAGACAGCTTTACTTGGACTAGCAAAGATTTGTGGGACACTGGGCTCAAGGCTTTTAAAATGACAATCAAGCTCTATACTAGAAATGTGTTCTTTTTATAGTTTTGTACATTTCGGAATCTTGTATTAGATGCAAATTTATAAAGAATCTCAATATCGATATTTAAGTGCCATTTAAAATATTGCAGTATTTGCATGTTATCTAATGAAAGTTATACTTTAAATATGTTTAAATGTTTACACAAACAGTATGTTTTATTTCTTATTGTACTCTATGCACTTGATTACTCTGCATGAAGTATTTTATATCAGTATTATAATAACCAACTTTTGAACTTTTTTTTTGCCAAAATGCTGAACTTTGAAAGCACTGAAAACTTTTTGAACACGTATGTTACTGTAGCACGTCTGTAGCAATTATTTTATGCTAAATCTTTTAAATAAAAAGGTATTAAAGTTTTTTTTTTTTTTTTATCTTAATAAAACTGTCATTTTACTGGAAAGTATTTTATAGAGCTCTGCACTGTTCTTTCTTTCTCAAATCACAGACACACAGAACTAACTACAATGATTACATACAAATGAGACTTACCTAGCTTAATTTTTCCAAGGGAAGTGAATTTGGGTTTTACTTCTTTTTCTCTGCCACATTTCTGTGTAGCGTATGCACACTTCTTAAGTACACGTCAGACTGATCAACTATAGAAGAATGTAGATTCTTTTATGGCACCATCATCATAAGGTCATGGTCACCCACAGTTTTTATTTGTTCACGCTGTGAAGCAGTAAATCCATAAAAATGTTAAGGACAGATTCGATACCGTGTTTGTACCTAAAATTTTAAGCTCAAGCTCATCCAAAGCAAATCGTTTGGATGTGTATTCTTGAAAGCCCACGCAGTAAGTTTCTTTGAATCCTCCATCAGTTGCTTTTCTTGCTGTTTTGTTGATGAACAAAGAGCAGTTTTGTATTTCAAATGCTGCTGTTCTCTACTGTACCTTCAGTGTTGTTTCTGAGCACTTAATGGTAGATGAGCACAAATGCAGTTAATCTTGGCAAGTGTTCTCACCAAGTATCTCCAGGAAGACTGATGCACATAATCAAAGCTCTGATAGAAAAAAAATGTCTCACATCTTCATCTGTTTCTTCTGCATATTCCTTAGAAACTTGGACATGAGTATAATGAATGCATTTGAAAGGTTTTTCTTTCCTCTTTTTTTAAAAGCTGAAATAGCTTAGATCATCTCCTCAAAAACTGCAAACAATTTAGAAAATTTATTTAATTTTTTAAATTTATTTTTTTCCAAATCATTAATAAGTGTCTTTGACTTTAATGTTGACTTTCTCAGTGCTTAGCTGAAGCAATTTGATGCCTACTATAAAATAAAGGGAATTATATACACCATGCTGGAAAAAATAAGGAACACCACAGGATATGCTGTGACTATTTTTTGTACAGCTGTGAAAATTTTCTTTGGAATACAGCAAAAAGTTCTCAATTTATGTGACAAATAAAGAATCTGGAAAAAGCAGTATTTCAATTGAGAGATTTTTCGCTGTCACATGTGAATGTCCAGTACTTCCTGGAAAACAATGAAGCTCTGAGTGGTTATGTTAAATACATACAGAAACAATTGATATTTTATATAATCCTGCATTTAAATTCAAAGTCCAATGTATACAGGGTTTAGGTTATTTCTGCTGAACGAATAAAAGTACTTGACTATTTTCTAAGGTTTTCTCAGGATCTCTGGCTCCCTCAAAGGAATGGAGAAACCTTTTACTTACAGATTTTTGGATTCAAAAGAACTAGAAGAGACGGAGGAAACCACACACGATTTTGCTTTCAGGTTGCAAAACTGGAGCCTACTATGGGAGACATTTGATACAGGTCTCAGGTGAGTTTTCCATATTATAATTAATGAATTACCATCACTACCTGAGTGGAAGTCTGTATTTGCGTAAAACACATGAGAATATCAAAAGAACGCAAGGCTGTTTACTGCTTGTCAAACAGGACGCAGTTGGAACATCTACAGAACATACTTTCTTGTCTGTGGAAAACCAGAGTTAACATCAATAACTGGCTCTAGAGAGATGATTCAGTTCTGTTTAGGTGTGCTTACTTTGATTCTTCTTAACAGAGTAGGAGCAAGGCAGTGCCTGCTTATACACCCCAGAGGATTAGCCAAGAAAACAAATGTCAGAGCATACAGAGCAAGGGTTTTCCAGCTTACAGTTACTGCTGAGTTCTGAGCACAGCAGGAGTTGAGATCCCTGAATTTCAGAGGAGGTAACAGTTCAATTCTGTGGAACAGTCACCTGAGGAAGTAGAGGGCATGAAACTGGCACTTAGGCCTCTGAAATGACACCGTGATCCTGCTCTGCTTTTATTCGCTTATTCTAAAATAATAATGGACTACCTTACTTAGCACCATAAACGACAGATTTACATGTAAATCTTGACTGAAATGTATTATTTATACATCCATACTGAGCTTTATGACACATTCCGACACCGTCACTATTCCTGGGAAGCCCTGGGAGTGCTTATGTGAGCAAACATACATATCTGAGTTCTAAGTCTGCGGACTGAATGTTTCATACTTGAAGTCTGGACTACACGATGACTCCCCAAATCAAACGAAACTCAGAAAGTCTAACATTGGGAACAAAAGCTGCCACTGGACTCAAATTCAACTTCCTGCCTATCTTTGGCATAATCATCATTTTTATACAATTAGACAAGTAGCTCCAGCTGTTTCATATCAACTACACATGAAGGTAAACAACTGTATTTCTGGCAGAGGTTGCAGCCGCTATTTACAGCATTCTGCCTTGCACATAAATAGCAAAGCTCAGCTTTTTTCCTACTTCCCTCTGGGATACAAGTTTGCACGAGGGAAAGAAATCCCAATCTCGAAAAGCCTCTTCATGAAAAATGTTTCCAAGTGCTAGCAGATTTTTGTCACGAGGAAGCACAGTGCATCGACTTTTACTCTTTTAGCGCTGCAGGAGTAAAACAACTTTGGGAATTAACACAATGAAGGTAAAGGTTTCAGAAATTAACTGTATTTGAAGCTGACTGATACTGCACCAATGTAGTGGTATCAAAACCTGCATTATTTTAGGTTCAGTGAGTATCTTACGAACATTGTTAGGACTTATCATTGCTTTCAAAATTATTATGTAAATTAACTAATATTTTGCAATTTAGAGAGCCTATTTTTGAATGCGTGCATTAAAACCCTTACAGTATATTTTAACTCTACGCTGATATAATTATAATTTAAACTATGAAAGATAAAATAGAATTCTGCAAGCACAGCACAGGCAACAACTTTTATGACCAACAAAATATTTATCTTCTGTTTTGATTCTCCATTGCTATCTTAGGGAGAAAAAGGAAAAAGAAACAAAAAGATTTTTATTTTAGGACATTATTCTCAAGCTGCTGGCTACTTCTGTGTAGAAATAGATCAGTGTATTTTATGTACAGCTCGATTTAACATGTCACTGCTACAGAATCCTACATGCACTGGCCTCCTGCCACCAGCACACAGTCCCTTCTTGAGAATGCAAGACAAAAAAAAAAAAGAAAAAAAGTAGTCAACCTTAATAAGATCACAGCTGTGATGGGTATATATATCAGCAAACTTGTATATTACTTACCAATTTGTTGCATTAACAGATGATTATTTATCAGAAATCAGTCTTTTCTTAAAAATAGAATGTATTCTCCCAGTTTATTCTCAGATCTGCCTTCCTGGCTTCCACACCACTTGAGCGAGTAAAATGGGCCAAAGGGTGCTGGTGGTTCTGAAACTGACTGACTTAGTAGTTCTACAGGATCTTGCTGTAAACAGCCACCCTTGTGTTCTGGCACATGTTGTATTTGGCAAATTAGTACCAGAACTTCAATTTCTTGAAAAACAAGCAGGTGTCAGTGTTTAACGAACAGTATTACTATACCATGCTATTATTTTAAGGTCTACCTAAAGCATCTAGAGGTCCACTTTGCTTTTGTGTCTAACACAAAAAAGAATGTTATATGAAGTTCCCTGAATATAAAAAAAAAAAAAAAAAGTGAGGGAGCAAAAGAATTATTTGTACACACACCCAAGAGAAAGTTAAATAGTTTTGTTTTGTTTTTTTTTAAATTTGAAACCCAACTCCAATATATAAAATCCTTAATATCATCAATGGATGCCACGTAGTGGAGTGCCTCCGTGGGGTACCAAGCATGGTTGAACTCTGGTATGACTTCCCAGCTCCCAACCCCAACCAACATTCGTATCTCAAAAGAACTATCATGAACTATTTACCACAAGCCTTCTCCAGATGCACACTGACTAATTCCTTCCTGCTGGAGTGCACTGATAGCAGCAGAATGACCTCAAAGATGATGCAGCTCAAATATCAACACTTGAAGACTGAAAATGACAGTGTAAGACTTCAGGACTTCTACAGCTTCCCAAGCGTCCTTCAAAATGGTTTACAAACTGCAATGTGCTCAAATCTCAACTGTGACCATTCGCTTGCTGACTTTTTAATGAGCTATAATTAAGCTACAGAAGTGCACGGCTACTTGTTGTCTTACATATCAGGGTGGGAGGTGTAGGCAACCCCATAAATAGTGATTAAGTTTGTTCAACTGTCAGTGCAGTACTAAATTACTAAGCTTTTCCAAAAGGCAGACTCTCTTTGGGTAACTGCACACTACATTAAAATTCACTGAAGGTGTCAACATGTAAGTATCAAGACTGTACCTGAAACATAACTTTACCTACCTCATAGAGCCTCAAGTAGACAGTCACCACTTCTGTTAGAACATCAGATGCTCTTAGAAAAATCACAAAAATAATTCTATATCTGCTTTAAAAACTACTGCATAGCACAATCACGTGCTTACTAATTAAAAAAAAAAATAGCTTAGGGACATTAGCTTCTCCTTACCAGCACAAGGTACTAATAGCCAGCCTCCTCTTTTTAATTCTGCGAAATATTAGAGGGAAAAACAAAGGGCTACAAAGACGATCAAGGGAGTGGAACACCTCCCTTATGAGGACACGCTGAGAAACCTGGGTCTCTTCAGCCTTGAAAAAAGAAGACTCAGAGGGAATCTGATCCACATCTATAAATATCTAAGGAGCGGGAGGCAAAGGGACGAGGCTGGACTCTTCTCAGCAGTGTGTGGCGACAGGACAAGAGGAAATGGCCACAAACTGATGCATAGGAAGTTCCGCACAAATGTGTGTGGGAACTTCTTCACAGAGAGGGTGACAGAGCACTGGCACAGGCTGCACAGAGAGGTGGTGGAGTCTCCTTCTCCGGAGACGTTCAAGACCTGCCTGGATGCCTACCTGTGCAACCTGGGCTAGGGAGCTGCTTTGGCAGGGAGGTTGGAGTTGATTATCACAAGAGGTCCCTTCCTACCCTACAATTCTGTGATTCTGTGAAAAAGAAAATTATAATTATAGATTATTACAAAACTAGCTATTATTAAATTTTGGAGGCAGTTTTGTAAGCCGAGTGAAACCAGGCATATGCAGAAAGGAAAGACAGAACTACAAGTGTCAGCGTGGTCACCAGTAATTTGTTATACAGTTTGTTCTCACCAACTTTTCTGTAGCAGAGATGCTAGCTCATAGCGAGCAGGATCGTCTATTTTGATTTTATACCATACTTAATGCTTTCTGTAATGAGAAATGATACAGGATCTCGATGTCACCAACTCACCTAATTTGCTTATACTGTTTTTAACACCGAGGACTCAAAGTCGCATCTAACTTGCTGAGGAGGAGGCACTGCTCCTACAAGGTCAATTTAAAATAAAAGTTAAAAAATCACATTTTTCCCCAAACTTCCATGATATTTGAACAGGGCTTCCACAGATCAGTTATGCTCATGGAAATCATATATTCCGTAATATCAGAGCAACGTGACACACTCCAAATCAGCTTTGCTTTTTGAAAAAGGAAAGAAACCAAAAGCTTTGAACAGACAGTAAAATAAGTTTGCTCAACACCAGCAAAAAGAATAAATGCTTCTAGTTAGCAGGATCTAGTTCACAGTTCATAAACATAACCATTTCAATTTAGTAACACCTCAGTAGGACCTCTTCTCAGCCCCCAAATTCCCCTCCACATTAACAGCAGTTACATATTGCAAGTCACCAGACTTAACTGGCCCAGGTAATATGACTGATGGGAGAAAAAATAAACACCTATCAGGTACTTTATTATTACCAGTGCATTCAGAATTTGAAGAGGCAACGGATGTAAAGGCTACAGCAGAGAGAACAAAAAGCAAGTTAAAAAAAATCATGAGGCTTGAAAAACACAATCAAATCGATGAAATACGTCTAGTTTACCTCAGTATTTTAAACAACATTATACATTTTATTGTTTAGAAAACATGACGACATCGCAGAAAAATAAAATAAAATTTGTATTTAACAGCACAAACATTTTACATAATGGTATAAAAAGTCTATTGGGAGCCCGGAGGAGGGGAAAAGGGGAACAAAACTGAAAAAAAAAAAAAAAAATTACTACTCTAGAAAAATTAAAAAGCTAAAACAAATTCCAGAAGTGTAAATCTGAAGGTTTTAGCTGTTCCAAATACACAAGTGTGTACCTTTCATGACAACAGTCACAACTGAAAGCTTTTGTACTACCACAGCCCACCATCAGGCAAGCCTGCAAGTTAAATTTCATAATTCAACATAACAAACTGCAAAATTCATAAGAATGCAGTTATTGACTGCTTTCAGACGTTAGAAAAAGCTTTTCTAAGTATCTAATGGTTCATCTCTTATATTCAAATTGTGCTTAATGTTTTTTAGTTCTGACATACTGAAACCCAGCAGCACAGACGGTTTATGACTACTTATCGCCTTTAAGCATACATTCCTCCTTCTTCCAAAGAAGGATGCAACGTCAATTTTCCAAGCATATAACAGCGTGGACAGTAACTGCATCTCTTTTTTTGAAGGATATGGCCTCACATGGAAGTAGTCTGTCAAAAACCGTTTCTGAGTCTCATACGAACTGTGGCCATATTGCCTAGGATCTACTGCCAGAACACGAAGATCCTCACTAGAAATTTTCTTCATCTCAGTCCTAATGCTAATCTTTTGTCGCTTGAAAGGCACTAGCCCTGAATACAATTCATCTTCTGAATACAGAGCTAGGCCAGTACTCAAGCTTAGTGGCTGCTGCTCCTTATTCTTTTGGTCTTCTGTAACAAAGAGGGAATCAGACTGCTTTCTCTTAATTACGGAATCATGCTTTACACCGTTCACAAACAGGAGCTCTTTCTTCTCAGTACGCTCAAGCTGCATTTTCACACTTGAGTTGCTGTTTTTAGGAGCACTTCTACAACGGAGCAAATGCACAGCAATAGCTGTTAGAGTCATATTTCCAGAGTACACGCCACAACAGTGGATGCACTTGAAAGCTGGAGACTTTAAAATTGTATGTACAGTAGGCATAACATGATGCCTCTCTTTCAAATGCATTTCATAGGTTTCTTGACTAATAAACAAACTGAAACAAAACGGACAGGTTAATACTTTGTTGCAGCCATTGTTCAGTTCTGCCGTCTGAGGTTTCACTTTGATGTAAATGGGGACAAGCGTCCTTGAATTTACTCCAGCAAGCACTGCCAAGTGTACTTCTCTTTCACCGATGTCTTCTTCTGGTAACACTGTACTAAAATCAAAGTGGGGAAATACAAGGTCACCCTGAGCCTCATTACCTAGCTTAAATCCTCTGTTGCTGTAATCTGCATGTAACTGCTTCTTCCCACTGTGTGTAGATTTACTGTGCTCCGCAAGGCTTTTTAAGTCATGGAAAGTAACTGTGCAAAACAAGCAAGCCAAGCCATGCATCAAGAGATGTTTCATAAGCTCCTCCTCACAGAGAAAACATTTACATGAAAAACATCGGACCGTCTTCTCTGTCATCCACCTCAGAAAGGGTGCACAAGCTGCAAGTTTGTCAGGTTCCTGGGCTTCCTCTATTTTTACTTCACCATGTTTGTGGGCCACTTCCATATGCACCTCGTAGACATTCGATGGAAAAAGCTCATTGCAAACAGTGCAAAACTTCCACTGCTTCGCTTTTCCAAGGGTCTGACTTGTCTCAGGATCAGGTGGGGAAGCTTGTAATGATATACTCGGAGTCGTTAAAACCACTGGAGGAGAGGGTGCAGTAGTTGGTGACTGAGATAACTGAGTTACTGTCCCAGACTGCATTACTTGGATAGGCACTTGTGGTGGAGTACCCATAGTCATTCCACCACCAGGAGTTACAGGCAAAGTAACTGAAAATGGGGCAAGTGTGTAGGTAGGTATTCCATTAAATTGCTTCCCAGTTGGAATCAACTGCCTAAGTATAGAACCTGTAGCCAAAAAAGTTGCATTTTGAGAAACTGCAGATCTGACTGCCTGGTTTACTGGGATAACTGCTGGGGCAACAGGCTGATTAAGATGAAGAAACCCCGGTCTCACAGGTGGTCTGACAGGAACAACTCCAGACACAGCAGACTGATTAAGCTGCAGAACCCCTGATGCAACTGTCTGAGCCACAGGAAGGACTGTGGGACCAGCAGGTCTATTCACATTCTCAGCTGAATGGTTAACTGAGAGAACTCCTGGTGCAACTGGCTGACTGACAGGGCTGACAGGCTGAGTGACAGGTAACACTGCAGCTGCAACAGGACTACTTACAGTACCAACAGACTGATTGATAGGAAAGAGTCCAGGACTAACTGGTTGATTAAGAGGAACAACTGCAGGGGTCACAGTTCTGTTCAGGGTCCCAACAGAATGATTGAGAGGAACAGCCCCAGCTGTGACAGGCTGACTAAGAGGAAGCCTGTGAGAAACAACAAGAGGCTGAGACAGTGAGGGCTGAATATTAACATTATTTTGACCAACAGGAAGGTGACTGGAGACAAGAGTAACATGTGATGGGGTAACAACCGAAGTGGAAGTTGTATGTGGAACACTACCAGAGGCACTTGGAACAGTCAGTGATGTGACTGTGTTCTGAACTTTCAGCTGCACCACATTCTGGTTTTGACTATTCTGTGGGTATGCAAGCTGGATACAAGTTGAAGCTGTGATGGAACCTGCTGGGGCAGCAGGAGGACCTAAAGATGGAGCAGCCACAGGTACACTTTGGGGAAGCTTTGGAGCAATCTGCCTTTGTTTCACAAGTCCAGGTTTCTTAATATGCTCTGAAATTACAGAGCGTAGTTTGTTATCCAGGTCTCTGTGTGTTTCAGCTGTCAAGACATGATACATTAAAGAATCTTGGCTGTTTGCAGAAGTATTACACTTTTTACAGTAGTTCTCAATAGAATTCTCTTTACTTTCATCAGGTCTCTGGCCAAAATATGTACTTATTAAGTTTTGAAAATGGTTCATCAGCACATGTTTCTTCATGTTATAATACAACGTGTCCGTAAAGTTACATTTTAGACATGTAAAGTTTATGATGTCACTCCTGAACTGTTTCATGCCATCCAAGATGCTGACTGTATAGTTCTGTATTCTCTTATTGGATGAATGAAACATTCGGATATGTTTTCCCACTACTTTTGGCTCAGATGCAAACACGCATTTTGGGCAAGGTACTACAAGCTCTTGGTCCATTTCATCTTCATGGTAACGGTGCAAATGACTCCTCAATGAAGTAAGCAATTTTGATGAGAACTTGCATAAACTACAGCAGTACGGCTTTGTTCTGTATCTCTGCAAACAAAACAAGAAAATCCACTTAGAAACTTCCAGTTCCTGAAACCTTGTTTTCTGTTTGAAAGGAAGTAAACTCTATCACCTAGAAAAAACAACTTCACTGGATGTATAGCATGTATCCTCACTGTTCCACGAAGATCCGTTTACTGTTGAGAAGCAGACTTAAAGATGACATAAAGGGAGAAACATTTGTGACCATTTTGTTCCTTTGTGAATTATCAAAAAGCATTACGCTAGTTAATTTCTACTCCAACTTGCAAAAAAAAAAAAAACCAACAAAACAATTATGAATCCATTTTAAGATGGAAATCACAGAACAGGCTAAGAAGAATCTGTACTCCACTGAACACAGGAGATAAAGTCTTAACAGTCAGAACAGCAGTCCTATTAATATGAAACTATTTAAGATCTGTTTAGTCAACATGGCCATTTATTAGGAGAGAAAGGAGAAATGAGAATTAAGAATCTTTTTTGTTTCTGTATTTATTTCAATGCCCTACCATTGGCTAAAAGTTACTTCTCCCAGTAAAGCAACTAAACTTTTAAGTACATTATTTGAGAGTCAGATCACTAACGGGAAGATAAAGCAATAAAAATCTTTTATCATAAAACCACAATCACTAATGTCTTCAAGAAACTTCCTCTAGCACACTTATTACAGACCCTTCTCAGAATTACTGTAATAATAAGCACATCTTCCATTTAACATTGGTTTACTTCCTCAACAGCATTACTTTTCATACTTATATAAACATCAATTGCTCTTTCTAGAAAAACCATTCTTAGCTATCCACTTCCTAGGGTGTAAGCCCTAACTTCTACTAATTACACAACCAGACACAGCAACATCCAAGTGAGAAGCCTGCACTCAAAGATTTAGCAGAATGTGCTTGTTTACATAAAAGTAACTTTACATAAAAGTAACTTTACCTTACTGACCACTGCCACTTACAAAATCACATCTAAACTGTGAGCTAAGCTGCTCCACCACTAAAGCATCCAGTCTAGCTCTGTCACCCACACACATTAAAACTGAGAATCTGTGCAGTTTATTTTATATAGCTATAAAGGTATCACCTTATATATAAATATACACTAAGAATCTCAAGTTGATAAAGCAAAACCAAGAAAATATAACCTCAAAATTCAAAAGATAAAGATACTATCTGCCTAAACTGCTGAAGCATACGCTGGGAAAGTATCACCAAGTAATTTTCTGCTCTTACATTCTTTGGGTGTCTGTTCTCAGCTGCTGGTAAGCAGCAATACATCAAGTTAGAGTAAGCATCAATCTTATTTGGGAGTACACTGGATAGGAACAAAACCACTGACCTTAGAGAACCAAAGGATACAGCACTATGTTTTCATCTTCTTATACAAACAAGAACTGCAGCATATCATTAAGAAACTGCCTCAGTACCTGAAGACAAAGTCTAACGTAAAATTACATGTCATGCCTTTTTAAAGGTTTGGATTTGGTTTTCTTTTGTTTGTTTTTTAAGGTTAGTCAAAATTACATGAGACTTGAGCGGAAGAAAAATAAGCTTCATATTTCATGTTCTGCTAAAGTTCAAAAAACACTAAATCCCACCACTTAGCTCAAAATAAAAAAAAAAAACTGCTGCAGCAGGGGAGGAATATGTGAAATTCTGCTTTTTTTCGGAAGTTTCTTTGAAACAGAGCTCTTCCACAGACACCTAAGGAGATCATTTGATCAGCACGTTCTCCACACACACAAGCCTCAGCTGCCTGCTATGCTTGGAAGTGCTACTAAAGCCTTCTCTTCCTTAAAGAGTAGCATCTCAGTTGTAAGAGAGAATAAAAATCCTAGATCACTTAAGAAAACTGACACTTTTAAAAGAGCTCAACCAGTGCAACACTAAACTGTACAAATGGAATAAAAAAGATCTTACTAAAATAATTTAGGAATATGCGGTTGATTCCATTCCAAAGAACATACTCCAGAACAAAATAACACTTTGTTTTATAGTCTCAACATTCTGCACAACCTAAAGCCAAGTAGAAAGACGCAGCAGACTCCAAAAACCCAAGCTCTTCCTGAATTACTGACACCTCTGTAAGAATAGTCATACTGGTAGAAACCACAGACTAATTTATTTAGACAGCTTCTCCAGACTACAGTATTTTATGATGTAGCTCAACTTTACCTCCCTTATTGCAGCAACTTCGACATAGAACACCTTGAAGGATCGACTTTTCTTTCAAATCAAGGCAGCATGAAGATAATAACACAGACCAAAGAAACAAAGTTGTCTGAAGACAGATACAAGTTTCGTAATCAAAAGACACAGCTTGACAAATGGGACCAACATCAAATCATAAACCCGTGCATCCAAGTTCAGGAAAGAAAAACTAGAAGACAACTCAAAGGCCCCATGTGCTGGAGAGATCACCTTCTACCAAATATGCCTGGCAAAGCTGAATGGAATTTGTTCAGCTTGTATGTTGAGGACTTTGTTAATAAAAGCAACTTTGTACTCCGTGGCCTACATTCCAGTTCCGAAATTGGTAAATGTAGACCCAACTCCCATCAAGCCACCACCATACTGTTCTAAATCATTACTATTTATGACAATGAAATGAGGATACCTACTGCTATTTACAAGTCGCTGAAGGCCTTCCTCATAGAAACATTTAAAGACTTCAGCAAGATTCAGAAAAGGCAACCTTTTCTTCTAGGTGTACTCCAGTGTTTTACCTATTTCCATAATTTTCTACATTACCTATAAATTTATGTAATTCTACATATATATTCCAGCAGGTTTCTAAGATATTTTGTTTTGACCACCTCGATCCTGTCTTTTTTTTTTTTTTAAAAAAGATTCTGGATTCACACAAAATTCCAGCTATATATAAAGTAAAACAACACAGTCTCAAGCAGCTAATGAGAATCTAAGCTTAATCTACATTTATCTGCACAGTCATATTTTCATTCTTCTGTTAAAAAAGTATACTGTATATATGTCACAACTTCATATAATATGAGCATACAATCATAGAACATTGGTGTGACAGATGAAATATTGATGTTTGGGACTTAAAGACTCTAAACAGCATGTAAAATTATCCTTTTAACCTGCAATATTATAGGAAAGAACAGAGGCAATGGAAGATTACTTCCCAAACACTATTTGGAAACTGAAAATAAATGCTAGTTATTATATTTTACTTTTAGCAGGACTTCTGCAATCAGTAAGATTCAGCAATTCCACATGCACATCTGCTCAATCTCAAATGCACATACCTTCCTTTTGCCCACAGACTCCCAAGGAGAGACATCACTCCACGAGGTGTTGCAAAAGTATTTTTCACCTGGGTCAAAACTTTTAAGATTCTAAAATAAAAAAAAGCACACAAGAAATAATCTGCTTTAGTAGCAACAATTTGGTCTCAATTCAAAACCAAGGAACAAGAAAACAAGGCAAACAGACATTTATGCAGTATTCATACAGAGTCTTCAAAGCTCAATGTAACATAGCAGGAATTGTGAACACTTTACTGTCACTCAAAATAAAGAAATGAAAGTGTTTATACTTTAGTTCTCTTGCTTCTAGACAAGATCACTGTGAACACAGATCTTTTCTTACTTTACCTTCCTCCTCCTTAATCTGTAGTATTTCAGCATTTATTTCCATTTATTAACTTACCACAATTGCTGACTTTGCAGCAGGCATTTTAGTGTGAAGTGTTTACACTACTACTATACTTTCAACTTGCAAAGACATTCCCAGAAACTTATTTCAAAGAACAGCAGTATATTTCTCATGTTGTAAAAGCAGCATTACTACTCTGTCTCCAACCACCACGTCAGAGTAAGCTTTCCTTATGAAACTCTTCTAACCAATTCTATCAGAACAATTTGAGTACTCCATTTTCATGGCAAGGAAAAAAAAAAAAAAAAAAAGTTTTCTGCTCCTTGCACACAAAAAAACACTGTTTGCATTTCCAAAGACCCTAGGTCAGCTTCAACAGTACAGTAGTGTCTTAGAACACACCACAAATCCAGCCCTAACCTACAGAAAACTAACGTTTCTCACTTCATCTTCCCCTTAAAGTCCATTTAACAGCTACGCAAGAAGTTTAAATACAGTATGGTTTTCAAATGTGCATCAAAACCCACTGGAATAACAGGAGTAGGTAATAAAGACTACTTGAAGGTGAGCTCACCTTCAAGAGAAGCGCAATTCGTAGTCTGAAGTTAAAAAAAATATACCATTTACAAGCGAAATAGAATATACAAGGCAACAAGAAGAGGGGAAAAGAGATTCAGAAGCAGGTAAACAAGGCCACTTGATAGGAGCTGTCTGTGCTAGGCTCCTGCCTACGTTGTGCTCATGTGTGCATCATTATCTACACAACAGACAAGAAGGCATGTCAGTGATACTATCCAAATAAAACAGTTTGCAATAAGCCTTCTAGTTTTTTCAACCTGCACATCTCCCTAGGGAAAATTCTGAAGGGCACAAGGCAACGATGAACAAATCCCTACCATTCTAATCAGGATCTTGCTACTGCGTAAGTCTATCTACTTGCTCTTACACCAAACAGCCCTGGAAGTACATAACTTTGTACAGAGAACAGTTCCCCAGAGTCAGAGAAATTCCACAGTCTTATAGGATACAGTGCTTTTCTTTTAAGTCCTTGATACAGAAAAAGAACTTCACAAACAATTATTTAGTTGAACACACTGGAATGTATTTCTTAAAGATTACAGCATAGCTCAAATACAGTTTACTTTAGTTTGAGTACTCTCCACTACATTGTCTCCGAGGCTCGAATGTCAGACTCCCACAGCCCAAATACATGTGCAAGTAGGCCTAGGCCTCTCTGCTAAATGTCTCGTACACATTCTTATCACTGTAATAGGCCTGACATCCCAGAAGCAACAGGTTACACTCTTTCCAAGTTTATTTCAAAAGAAGGAAAATTGGAAAGGTTACAACAGGGGAATAAAACTAATCTGAGAAGTGTGATTAATCAAGTGTCTCAAGTTGAGATGTTCTTTTTTTTTTTTTTTTTTTTAAGAGAAAAGCATTCTAAACCTGAGAATTATTTTCTCGCCTGTATCAAAAAAAAAAAAAAAACAAAAAAAACAAAAACAAAAAAAACCCCACAACAAAACCCACCATTGTTTTCCATAAAAGATAAAAGAGTTTAAATGAAAGCTTATATACAAGGACACACGGTACGCACTAAAGCTGAAAGATTAACCCCAAGGGAATCCTCTGATATTACAGTATAAGTTACGCTGACATTTCAAACACAGTTTAACACAGATGGCTGATGTTTTCTTCCTAGAAGAGCACAATTAAGGACTTGTAGCTAACAAATAATCCTTCTTTCTGGTCACCAATCTACCAAGAGCTACTAAGTTGCACATGAAAATTCCCACATTTTCCTCAAACTATCATCCATTATCAAGCCTTATTAGGAGGGTTTAAGACCAAATTTTAAGTCCAGACAAAAAAGTCAAGTCTGTATACAATCACTTCATACTATATCCTCAATAGTTCTGTCTTCTCAAAAGCACAAAGTCCAGAAATCCACCTTAGTATTTGAAGGAAAAAATGACCACCTTAAGCTACTTCTCCCTTTTTGTAAGAAAAATTGTCGTAAGAAATAATCAGCTCTAGATTGTCTAGAAAAAACTAAAATTTAAGTTATAAACTTGGTTGAACTGAGAATTACTTATATATTTTTTGGCTTATATTTCAGTTTTTTCCAGAATGTAAAGTTCCACACAACTGCTTCGTGTCAATACCTTTTAAAATTTTATTTAAAAAATAAGAAAAGACATGACAGGGAACTGTATTTCTTGGTTACTATCAAATCCCCAAAATTATTAATACTGCAACCAAATTTATAGCAAAAACAACACACTAACATCAAGATACCTTCAAAGCATCAAGACGGATGAGTTTTTTGAAGGTTTATTTACAAATATTGTTACACAAAAACAGTTAAAAAATAAAAATACCAGACAAAGATACTTTCTGAGCTCCTACATTTGTTCACACACAGCACCGTTTCACTGCAATAACCAAGTACCTTGAGATTTAGAAATGCATGCAGCCCTTACGCACTTCTCCAAACCACTCACTTACCCATGTTCTAAGAACACTCCAAGAGGTAAAACAGCACTGCTACAGTTACCTTAGAACCACCACACAGACTGAATCCCAACTCCTGGCTACAGTAAACGTAACGTCACGAACAAGCCACAGTTAGAAACGTGTACAGTAACCAAGCTGCTGTGTTCATACTTCTTCCCAGTATTAGGACTGCTAATCCAACGTTTAAATTCCTCTGGCTTATTGTCCTGTACTTTCTCCAATAAGTAGTAACAATGGTACTAGACTCACTCTGATAGCCTCAGCATACTTGCATATACTTACAAAGGAAGAACTGAAACACAACACAGTAAGTTTGATATTTATTCCTGGAAACAAGTTTTAAAATCCTGAAGAAAATTTGGATATAACTGCTTGCTGATTTTTTGGAAATTGTGTTTATTTGTATATCTTTCAGAGGTTTCCCCTTGAACCTACTCAAAGCAATTAAGCTCCCATATATCAAGTTGTACCACTTCTTTTTGGTGAAATTATTACTGGCAGAGAACACACAGCACCATCTATAAGATATTTTGTTGAGAAATGAACCTTCTTTCAACATCATGTACTAAAAAACTAAGTTCCACTTCTAGCATATAGGTATTCAGACTCTAGTAATCCTTCAATTAAGATGCAATTTTGTCATCATAAAGAACTAGGTCAGAGGAACAGCATATATACAATAAACACAATGGTATTTTTCAAGGTTTTCTTCAATACACTTTCACATTATTTGAAATACTTTACCTTCAACAACTCCCTGCAGCTGTCGAGTCCAAATTCCACAAGAATGCCTTTCACCTTTTTGCGAGCCTTCCTGATATTATCAAGATTTTGAACAGGAATTTGAAACATTTTGCACTTTTCCTGAAAAAGAAACAATGTCATAATTGAATACAGGCACTAAATATTAAACAGAATTAAAAAAAAAAATCTCAACAATACTTCATAAAAGCAAATGCCTTAAACCAATGATTCGCTGTATCCATCAGAAGATCACTTTCTTCCTCTTAAGGAAGAAATGAAGTTGGGCAAAATCCCTTGGTTTCTTCTCTGCTATCCAAACAAACAAGTCTCTTCCTTCACACCTCTCCATGCCTATATCGTAGCTATAGTGTATTTTGTGTTCTTGCAGGTGAATATGAACATAAGAATTTTATTTTTAGGAAAGAGGATTATCAACACATTTCACCTTGAATGTTACAGTGCGAAAATGTGACAACAAACCACATTACAAAGAGAAGCACCTCATGCTTTAAATACAACTGCTAGTTAAATTCAGATTTCCCTTCTTTTTTCCCCTCTATGAAAATCTGCCACCATAAACTGACCCTGGCATAAAACTGGCTACTAGAGTAATTAGTGTCATGCATCTGTATTCCTAAATTTGCTGAATGGGGACAAGTATTTGAAACATATCTACTTTAATAATTTAGTATCCTCTTCTGAAGTGCATGTAGCTTTACCACCTTGAACTAGTCCAGAATTTGAATTGACACCCTATTCCACTTTTCTCCTGAAAGGTAGGATAGCTGGAGATGAACTTATAGACTGAACATCTCACTGAAAACATACCACAAAAAGACAGGATATCTGCTGGTGGTGACTTATCTGAAGGGATGTTGCACAACAAGTCTACCTGTCCAGAACTGGCACATCCAACCTGTGGGCCACATGTAGCCCAGCAGAGTTCGTAATGCAGTCCACCCCCTGCCCTGCACACTTCATGACAGTAGATCTTTGTGGCCCAGTTCAGCCCTGGGCACACATCCATTACTCAGCAATAACCACGCTGTCAGTATGATATTAATGCTGCCTCAGTTGAAACAAGGACATCTGAGGGCACAGTGCAGTGGATAACTGAAGTTGCACCAAATAATCATATTCATTTTGATACACTGACTAAACACAACACTGAACAGCAAGATATGCTGCCATGCTTTCCATTTTGATAGAGGAATTTGAGAATAGGTTTCAAGATTACTGAAAAAATCATCAGGTTTTTGTGCATTTGCAACATCAGTCAACAATTACCTGCAAGATTTCAAACAGAATGTTTAGAGATGCAATCAGATATTCAACTCAAAGAAAAATCTGACCACGTCTCTTTACTAGACTTTTATAAACCCCAACTTACCAGAGAAAGATATTCCTGGCTTCATAGCCATGCCTTACTTGTATCATTCCTTTCTGAGCATGTGTACATTTGTGAACAAGGGTAAAGTACAGGAAGAGTAAAATTTCATCAAAAAGCTGACAAACACCTTAAGAACTCACTAGGGATTGCAATCACTTCCACCAATTCAAACACTGACACATTAGCTTCACAAAAACAAGGTCCAACATACCACTAGTTTTATGCTTTCGTTGTTCTTTTTAAAATATTTATTTTAATAAAAATATTAAAAAATGAAGTTTTGTTACATTAAGAGCACTATCATATATGTGGCCCAAGATGATTCATCTTCCCTCACTGTGGCCCAGGAAAGCCAAAAGGTTAGACAGCCAGGAACATACCACCACCAAGGGTCTACTGCACAGCTGGGCTGTCTCTCCACCCAGGCAGCTGGGTTATGAGAATTCTATTTGTATAACTCCAGCTCCCAGTACAGACACAAGCAATGTCTACACACTTTGCTTTAGAAGCGATGTGTATTTATCACAGGGAAAAATTACTTCTCAACAAATAAAAAGACACTCACTGTCAAAAGCACCTCTTTACTCTGTAAATAGCTAGTAAAAATAAAAGCCTCCCACAGAAGGCTCATGCCTTAGCAACAGAAAAAAAAAACAACAAACTTTTCAATTTACGCATCATCATTCAAGGAAAAAAATGTGAATTGTGTACAAAATATACAACTTATTAATATCTTTAAATTACAAGTCAAATAATAACTCACATGCTATTCTCTTCCTCTTCTCCCCACAAAGGAACAGTGCGTAGAGAGAAATGGAGAGTGAGCCCCATTGGATGGATGCTGGTCTTGTTTTCTAATCTTTTTTAGTGACAAGAAGCCTGGAAGACATTCTGATACCACCACTGGTGCGAGTGAGGAACCTACAAAGAACAGAATAAATCACATTATCCAGTCTGGCTTTCTACTATCACAATCCAAGTTAAAAAAAAAAAAAAAAAAAGACAACGAGAAGTCCTCTTCTTAAACCGAAGCCAACTGGGATTTGTGTTCCCCGTTAATGCTTTATTGGCAGCTCCACGAAGGCAGATTACATGCACCAATCCCAAGATCCACGGCAGACAACAGCAGAGCTGACAGGACACCAAGCTCAGCTCAGCATGAGGGAGATGTGGTTCCATACATTATGTTCCAATGGAAATAGTTCTTTCACCTCAGTCCTTCAACTGACTACTGAAGAAGCAGCAGACATTTTTTGAAGCAAGCCTATCTGATAAAACAGAAGCATTAGTACATAAAGATAATACATAGTAAGTTACACCCATCTAGCTCAGGTTTTTGTTTGTAACTTTAAAGTCTAGAAGAGATCTAGAAGGTAACAACAACAAAAAAAGAATTTTGAGTATAGATAACTTATTTTCCAGTTTTCAAGTAGCTAATCTTCAATCCATTAAGACAGACGCCTCCGTACCATGCACAAGGTTATTCAGCTGAGCTTTAAGCAGACTGCTTGGCAGGAAGATTTTAAGTTATTCACCTAGTACGCTCTGTATCCATTAGATACAGCAACACATTACAATAAGGGTCATGAAATTCCAGCTCTCCAAGCTTACTCCTTCAAGTCTTCACTTTAAAACTCAGATTACTATATATTACCCATACTTTTAGTACTCCTTGTGTGTTCTAAACATTCTTCAAGCCTTATCTTGCACTCAATTGCTATGCATAACACAGCCAACTTTTTGTTGGTATGCATTCCATTCTTAATCAATAAAGTTCAACGTAAAAGTACTACAGCAAAATCTGAGCTACTCCAGGAAAGGAGCCTTGATCAACCACGTTGCTGAAAACCCCAACTGAGGTTTCTAAAAGCTGACAACGCACCGAGTCCACACAGAGCACATTTCAGAAGAAACCCCAAAAAAGTCAACAGCGTGGTGAAACAATCACTGTAGCAGCTGATGCCCCAATCCAAACTCATTTTATATAAGCAGTTTTAAACAAGGCACTAAGACACTGCTCAGGCATTTTATCCACCAACCTACTCCAACACCCAGTGTTCAAATAAACTCTATAATGATACACCCAACTGGAGGTATTATACAACACTAACAGTTCACTTTGTTTCTATATTATCTGTGCTCACCCACAATAAGATACTACTGCACTCAGCTTTTCAACAGAGATCACTACTGCAGCTCTTCCCTGTCCAGTAGTATCAAGTATTTTAATACTAACAACAAGGTAACAGTGTAGACAGCCTATCTGTCAAAGACAATACTGCTCATTCACCCAGTAATTATGTTTGACTGTAACTCTCACAATAAAAAGAAGTTGAAAAGGCTGCATTTCAACTCCTTAAAATCAGTCACCACAGAAATGGAAGCTCCCACTTGCCTTCTTTTACACGTATTTCTAAGAAGAATACACCTTCACCTTGGCAGAGATGTCAGGAAGTGACCTGGACAAATCACAACCTGATTATTGAGCACCTTGCCTACTCACGTCTTCAAAACCTGCATGGACAGATTTGACAATCTCCAGGCAACCTGTGCCAAGTAACACAAAGACGTTTTTTTTCTTCCCCTCTTACATCAGTCAGTATTGTTTTAGCTTGTGTTCATACAGAAACAAAACAACTCCAATCTAACCAAATAGGGAGCTTGAGGAACAATATATGAAGTACACCTTCCATGTGCACACAGCTAGCTCCAACAAAATCTGAACGAATACTAGATGAGGAGTTTCTAAAAAAACGTCATGGGAACAGACAGCTAGAAAGAAACCCTGCTAGAAAATCCAGGCTGCAAATTGCCCTTTTCAGTCATCAGAAAGCAATACACAGACCTGACCTTAGGATTCTGGCACTCAGGAGTCTAAAGAACTGCTTGTAACACCAAAACTTTGACACACATCCCGTCCGTATTTTCTTCCTCTTTACAATATATGCCTCAGAAACTTGATCAACCCTAGTATTTATACTTCCTTGTCTAATAACTTGCTCAATGAGCAACTCTGGAAGAAAATTTAAATGTTTGTCTTCTTTTTTTTATGAAGATTGTTTTGAGGATGCCTGGGTTGGAAGTATTTCAAAAGGCTCATGTGTCAACTTATATTTCGGTGAGTTTCAGAGTTGACAAACACTAATATAGAATTCTTAAACCTCCATCTGAATAAACTCATTTAAAGTTGATAACTCAGTTTCATTAAGAAAACAATAAAAATAAATGCTCCTGAAAATTAAATGAAAATAAGCAATAGTAACTAGTTCTCAAAATCTAAAGAACAAAAACATAAAGAAGGCAGACAGCAGTTAGTCTATGCACAATGAAAAACTACACAGAGGAATCTGAGGGCAGCCTGGTCATGGCTTTAATTTTATCAATTCTGTTACAGCAAAGTACCATTCCTAGAGGTATACAAGGCCTCAAAGAAGAGCAGATAAATGGGTATGACTAATACCTCACATGGTAGACAGACTGTTCCATTCCCTGGGCTTCTATTTGTACCTCCTTGAAAGGCAAAGGGACCAGTGCAAACAAGATGTTACAAAAAGAAGAAAAAAATGAATGCTCATCTATCCCCAAGGATCTAGGCTCACAGGGAATGAACTCCAAAAGGAGGGACCTCCAACAAGAGATCCCTCCTCAGTGGCTATCAGCCCCTAAATGAGGTTTAAGAGGGTTCGAGCCTGGCTCCACTCCTTCTGGTTGCAAAGGTGAACTGCCTTCACCTGTGCTCTCAGGTCTGAAGGGATCTTTCCTTCAGGTGCTCAAATCAGCGGTTCAGGCTGTGACTCAGTAGACCCCCATACACTCCTGAAATATAACCTCTTCATGGCAATCCAAGACACAAGTACAGGCAAAGAAAAATTCATTGAGAGCAGCCCTGCAAAGAAGGACCTGCAGGTACTGATGGATAAGTTTGACATGAGGCAGCAGCACGCTCTTGCAGGCTAGAAAGCCAATGGTACCCTGTGCTGCATCAACAGGGGTCACCAGCGGGAAGGTGACTGTCTGCTTATGAGGCTTCACTTACAGTACTGCATCCAGGCCAGGGGCCCAGAGTACAGGAGGGAAGTGGAGCAGCTGGAGCAGGTCCACAGGAGGGCCACAAAACTGATGAGAATGCTGGAGGACCTCTCCTGTGAGGAAAGGTTGAGGGGATTAGACTTGTTTAGCTTGGAGAAGAGAAGGTTCCGGGGAGACTTTATTGCGTAGCCTTCCACCACTTAAAGAAAGCTTACAAGTATGTTACTTCTTACATAGTTTGAGAGTGACAGGAGATCGGCTAGTGGGCAGCAACTCTACCCATAGAAGGGTATTTCTAACTAGACTATCTTCAGGGTGCCCTCCAATCCAAGCTACAGAATGATGATAGTTTCCCCAAAACGAGACTGTTTTTACTGTACACATAGAGAAACGGCTGCTGTGGTTTTGCTTTGCTTTTAACAGAGCTTCCATGAAGTTACCTGCTATTATTATGGTTCTTCTTACAGAAGATATAAATTCATAAATAAGAATACTGGATACTTATTACACAATTTCTCTGATATTGCTAAGAATCCCCTCTTCTTGTTCAAAACAGAAGAAGGTTTATTAAAAAGAACACTAAGGCTTTCAGAATATAGAATAGAGATCCCAAAGTTAGCTTTTATAAACGTTCATTATAGTTATGTCGAACTTTAAGGAGTTAAGCGTATCTTTGATTACAGAAGGCATTCAAAGAAATCAATCTATTATCTCAATACAAGATTACAGCTCTCTACCAGCTGATACGTATGTAACATCCTTAGTACAAAACTGAACTGTTGCAGCAGGAGTCAAATACCTATGTCTTACTTCATCTATAAATGGGGGGGGGGGTAAATACATGCCATTAATACTATATTTCCCATTTCACGTGCATACTGTTAACGTGAACATCACAGTTCTGCAGCAAAAAAAAAAAAAAAACAACTACCTCAAACACCCATACTGCCTTGAGTTAACATCCAGAGATTTTGCAACACAACCAACTAGTTCCTAAGACACACGATCACTTTGGTGCAGATGAGAACAAAACGAGCTTCTTCACAACTGCGCAGGAAACGCCAAACACGGAGCGCTGGAACTATGCTGGAAAGCCACAGCGCACCGGGTGCAGGTCCCAGACGCAGGCAAACCCGGAAGCGCCTCCTCCAGCCCCACGCACTGCAGGCACAGCGCGGGGAGATGCTCCTGCCACAACCCGGCGACAGACGTCCACAAGAAGCAGCGCTTTGACATCGCCGCTCTGCCGCTTAACAGACCGCTGCCGGAGTCTTCCCTCAGGACCAGCAGCCGCAGCGGGCGGTACAGCTCCTCAACGGGGCTCCAAGACCTCCTCCTCGCGCCGTTAAACCCCCGCCGCCCGTCATTCGGCGGGAACGGGGATCCACGAACGCGAGTGGACGAGCGGGCAGGGCCTCCACCGCGCCGGGCACCCCGCGCCCACCGCACGGCTCACGGGGCCGTACACGCGCGCCGCCGCCCCGGCGCTGATGCACTTACCCGTCCGGGCTGTAGGGGGCGCCCGCCTCGCCGCCGCCCCGCCGGGTCGCGGGCCCGCGCCGCAGCCCCTCTTTCCCGCAGCCTGCGGGCCCGAGCTCCGCCGCAGCGCAGCGGCCGCAGCCCCGGCCGCGCCGTGCCCAACGCCTCGCGGCTCCTCCTCAGCGACCACCACCACCACCACCACCACCACCACCACCACCTCCTCCTCCTCCTCCTGGCTGCCGCGCTCTGTCCGTGCTCGCCAAGGCGGCCGGCGGCGGCACCGTGGGGGCCGCGTGCAGCTGAGCCACCCCGCACAGCGCCCGGCAGCGGCACGCCGCCCCCCGCCCGCCCCTCAACCAGCGCCAGAAAGAGAAAATGGCGCTCGATTTACCCCAGGAAGTGACGTCGCAGCTTATTTGCATGCCAGGCAGGCAGCCAATGAGAAGAGAGCTCGGCCGAGGCTCCCATTGGCTCCCCGGGAGAAGTGGGCGGGGATGAGGGCGGGGCCTGAGGTTCGAGGGGCGTGCTTGGGGCCCGGGGCTCACCTGGGCCGCCTAAGGTATGCTGCTGGGGGCTGTCACGTGAGCTGGAGTCGTGACGTCATCCAGGAGCCTGGCGGCATGCCCATCACGTGCCCACCCAGAAGCCCTGTTCCTCTTGCATGGGGCAATGGGGGATGCTTCTTTTGCCTTTGGTACAAGTTGGAGGCCCCACTCGCCTCCAGCATCCAGTAGAGCCCTCCCACCAGTCTGCACACCGGAGGAGGCCTTACCTGGCAACCCCACGGTGACTTACACCTACTGCCTTAGCACTTCATCTCCAAACCAGTGGCCATGTAGCGCTGGAGGACCCCCAGGGGAGGCCCTCAGATAGTATGACATAGCGTTGAACCTGTTCTGGGCACACCAGCACTTATTTCCCCATCTCTGCTGCCTTCCTGTCTGTTCTCTTCCCTACACGGTTGTTCTGGCCCCACTAATCCTCTCAATCTCATCTCCAAAGGATTCACCAACTGCCTTCTTCAATCAAAGCTTGGTTAAGCCTTCACCGTGTGAAGTAAATTCTCAGTTCACGGAAGCAAATGAGAATTTTGCTTTAGGCCCCGTTACTCACAAATTTCACCATATGTCTATGTAGATCACGTGCAGGTCAATGTATTGGCAAACTCCCATCAAAGTCTATGAAAGTTACACTGACTGAAATAATCCCAAGAAATAACACTAATAAAGTTTACCTCTAGAAAGACAACTATCCCGTTGTTTTGTATGTTTTTTTTATAGTAGTGACCACAAAAACTGTTTGCTGTCAACACTACTAAGTGTACTGAAACATAATTACTTGTAAAATGTCATGTATGATACACTTCTTTTATTAAAAATCAATATGATCTATTTCATTATTTCCAACACCAGTGTATAGTCAGTAATGATGTAGGTAAATCAAGACAGAAAATCTAATGCAAAAAAATGGCAGCCATCTTTGAAAGATAAATAATTTATAGTAGACACATGACCACAATGTTATAAAAAGTTATTATGCGGTGCCAGGAGTTACAGTATGTCAAAGTTAATCAAAGCACTTTTCTTTAAACAAAGTTATTAGCAACTATCTAATAATTAATAAATAGTGAAATATGGCACTGTCGGAATGAAAGTGACCAGTGTGTCTGGCGTAATAAAAAATATTAAATTTCTGCTGCAACAAAGTATCACCAAATAATTATACAGCATTTCAAACAATCTTAGAATAATTTAGGTTGGAAAAAAAAACTGTGAATTATCAAGTCCAATCATTGCCATAGCACTGCCAAGTCTACCACCAGCCATGCCCCATAGCTCCACATCAACGTCTTCTCAATATCTCTAGGGGTGGTGACTCAACAACTTCCCTGGGCAGTATGCTCCAAAGCTTCACAACCCATTCAGTGAAGAATTTTTTCCTAATATCCCAAATAAATATCCCCTGACACAACTTCAGGCCATTCCCCCATTCCCTTCTGTGCTGTCACTTGTTGCTTGGAAGAAGAGACCAACTTCCACCTTGCTGCAACCTCCTTTGAAGTAATTGTAGCAACAAGGTCTCCTCTAAGCCCTTTTTTCTCAAGGCTAGATAACCCCAGTTCTTTCAGCCACTCCACATGAGATTTGGACTCTACACCCTTCACCCTTCAATGGATGTGTCAAAACAGATTAACTCAAATTGAGAAAAAAGATTGAATTACAAAGCTGTGGAATATCTTTTACCTTCACATCAAAGAATCAAAAAAGGGCTGATCTTAGAAGGGACCTCTGAAGGTCATCTGGTCCACCTTCCTGCTCAAGTGGGGGCACCTAGAGAAAATTGCCATGGTTAATGTACAGGCAATTTCTGCCAGTTTCTAGCAGTGTAGTAAAATTGGAAGTACTTCACAAAGTGCATAAATTAATCTACCTATGTAGGAACTTAAGTTGTAAATCTGTTGTCCGCTTATCTTCAGCAGTCAAATCCTGCAGTGTTCAATAAACTCGGCTCCTATTTGAATTAATTGAAGTTAATGCTTATTTACTTGAGAAAGGAGGTTACATTCTCGTGTTGTAGGACCAGAACTTCACAACGATACCCTACAGTCACAATCTCTGGATTCTCCTGGTTCAAAGTAAACTAGATACTGAGAGCTGTATTTCAGTTAAGAGCACATAAGTCCAATAAAAATAACATTTTTTTTTAACGTGCTCAGAGTTTGGTGATTCTGATAGAGCCTGTTTTCTTAGACCAACCCAAAATTCCACTAAAATCTGTAAAGCCTCTGAATGAATACAGTAGATGTTGAAGCAAGTTTTTATCAAGAATGAAAGAGCAACAGCTCTGGGATAAGGAAGGCAAGAAACAACACACAAAGAAAAGATAAAGCAAAATGAAATACAAACTGAAATTATGCAAAAAGAAACTATATTCAAAAAGTCTGGTTGTTTTTACAGCTTAATGCACACTACCAAGTGAGTGCTGGGGAAATCATGAAAGGAGACAGTTGAAAGCACTGAACGCCACTGTAAAAACAATAAATGGTCCCTTAAAGCTATTCTCTTGTTTACTGTAATAAATCACATCTTCCTATTTATACTCTCTGCTGTGAGCAACAGTCGTAGCTAGAAGGTATGCAACTTCTTAAGGATTCTTTAAAACCCGAACTCTAATTTGGAAACTGAATAATGAATTTTCATTTATGTGCTGAGGAAATTTTGACAAAACAAATAGATCATGTCATATGTTCAGAAGTGTTTAACAAGTTCTTAGAATAAATTGTATTTGTGCTTTAATGTATCTATATAGCCACAATAGTTACCAGATCTGGAAGGCGCGTAATCTTTAAGGAAGAGCAAGACGTCAGGGGCTGCACCCCACCTAAGCTTAGCTTGGTGTACTGGGCATTTCATGGAAGATAGCATAAAACAGAACATAGAATAGCTGCTGTTAAGCAAAACTGCAGAGTAATCTATGTGAGAATAACTAGAGCCAAACTTCATGGCTCATTTTCACCAGATTTAACATGAAGTGGTTTTTTTTAAGTTATCTGGTCAAAATGATATTGTATCTAGTGCTTGATGAAATGTTCTAAAACAACATATTTGAGTAAATTCCATGAAACTAGGCTGATTTTAGTCAGTCAAGATTCAATGCTTGGATAGTTATTTGAAATAAATTACAGCTTCATGTTTCTAGGGAGTGTGCTACGTACATCTTGAAATCATTGAATGTATATTTAAGTATTTTATCCTATGCAATTCACATATAAAGGTATTTTCCCATTGACATGAGAGGGAATAACTTTAAGTCAAAAACAATTGACAATTTTATTAAATATGGGAGCTATCAGTCTTCATGGTCAATCTCAAATAGTTCAAAGTTCCTTCAGTTTAAAACATAGTAATAACATTTGAATATTTCTCCTTCTTTGCTCTCTGCACAGGACAAAATTCTCAGTTACAGTGGTTTGATTTTACAATACCCCAAGCAGATCCTAAACTTGTATGGATTCAGAGGCTTTAATGAAATATTGCTGTTGGGGAAAAAAAAAAAATCCAGAACAGAAGATCATTTACTGTGGAATCATAGTGGTCCATCTAGACAGCTTAGTCAGTGTGCAGCACTGATGACTGGCAAACTTGTTCTTGAAGTAAGGTGTTTCAACTGTGTAAGAGAAAAAATGGTTGTGATGTTGCTCCCTCTCTCAGAGTTGACAAATAAATCCAAAACATAGTATTTTAAAAGGATTAGACTTTCTTCCATGACATTGACATGTTCCTAAACCAAGCAGAAAGATTTACCTTATGTTTTGTGACTAGTGGGCTGTATATGGCTATAAACTATGTCATTTTTTCGTATTTGATCCTGGTAGCATGACCAGTTCAGACTTCAATCCAGTACAAACATGAACCTCATCAGATATAGATTTGAATGTTCTTATCAGCTGACTTAGTTTTGGCTGGGATAGTTGTTTTTCTTCATAGTGTCTGGTATAATACTGTGTTTTGGTTTTAGGAGAAAAAACATTATTGATTACACACCACTGTTTCTAGTTGTTGCTGAGCAGTGCTGTACAGAGCCAAAGGAGGAGGTTGGGAGGGACAAGGAGCTGGGAGGAAACAGAACCAAGACAGCTAACCAAAACTACCCGAAGGGGTGTTTCATACCGGATCACATCATTTGAAAAAACTATAAAACTGAAGGGAGTTGGGAAGGGGAGGGGCCCCTGCTTGGGGTACATCAACTGGTGGATGGTCAGCAATTGTTTTGGGTATCACTTGCTTTGTAATATAAATGTAAATGTATATATATATATATTATATATATAAATATTTATATAAATTTTTTATATAAATTATTTATATAAATATAAAATTATATAATATATAATTATAATTATATAAATATATATATATTTTTATATATATATATAAAATGATGTCATTATCACTACTGTTATTTCTCTCTTTCTTTTCTTAGTAAAAACTTTTTATCTCAATCTACGAATTCCAATTTTTTTTAATTTCTCTCCCCCATTCCACTGGGAGGAGGAGGAGCAAGCGAAAGGCTGAGCCTGTATGATGTTTAGCTGTATCAGGTTTAAGAAACTAACTTTTAACTATTTTGTTTACTTCCTAAAATCAGGCCATTGCCATTTGTCTTATCACTACACTTCCCTGATACACATTCCCTCTCCAGTTTTCTTGTAGGCCCTTTTCAGGTTCTGGCAGGCCATAATGATGTCTTTCCAGACTTCCCCAGACCGAACAAGCCCAGCTCCTTCAGCCTGTGTTCATAGGAGAGGAGCTCCAGCCCTCTGATCATTTCCATGGCCTCCTCTAGACCTGCTCCCAAAGGACTGTGTCCCCCTTGTGCTGGGTGTCCCAGATCTGAATGCAGTACTCCAGGTGCAGCCTTGTGAGGGTGGAGCAGAATGGGACAGGTACCTTCCTCACCCTTCTGATGACATTTGCTTTGATGTAGTCAAGGTGACAGTTGGCCTTCCAGGCTGCAAGTACACACTACTGGCTCTTGCTCATTTTTTCTTCCACCAACATGCCCAAGTCCTCCTCAGAGCTGATGTCAATCCACCCATCACCCAGCCTGTATTCGTGTTTGGGACTACCCTTGCCCAGGTGCAGGAACTTGCTGTATTTGAAAATCCTAGACCTGTTCATTCTAAAAAAAAAAAAAAAAAAAATGAAATAGAGAATGAAGGGGTTGGGCTTTTTTGGCTTTGTAGACACTTTTGCTACTTGCCTATCTCTCTTTCTAACATCTTTTTCTTAGAAAAGATCTTAATGGATCCTGGTGGCAGTCAGATATCTACACAGGTAAGGGTGCAGAAAAGTAAGCATCTTTTCCTGTGTAAGAAATGTATCAGCTCATACTCACTTAGGAATCCCTGCTAGTCAAGTGGAGTGATAGCCATCAGTGCACAAAAGAGCAGTTCATGTTGTCTACCTGGATTTATGTAAGGTCTTTAATATGGTCCCACAGTAATCCTTCTCTCTAAATTGGTGAGATACAGATTTGAATTGTGGACTATTCAGTGGATAAAGAATTGGTTGGATGGTTGCAGCCAGAGGGTTTTGATCAATGGTTTTATGTCCAGTTGGAGGCTGGTGGTGTGTAATGTGCACCAGGGTCTGTTTTGGGTCCGATACTCTTAAACATCTTTATCAACAACCTAGACAGTGGGATCAAGTGCACCTTTAAATTTGCAGATGACGCCAAGCTGAATGGGGCAGCTGATATGACAGAAGGAAGGGATGTCTTCCCAAGGGACCTGAACAAGCTTGAAAAGTGATCCCACGTGAACTTCATGAGATTCAACATGTGTAAGTGCAAGGTGTTGCACTTGGGTTGGGGCAATCCCGGGTATGTGTAAAGACTGGAGAACCTTGAGAGCATCATTGTGGAAAAACATGAGCCAGCAGTGTGCTATCTGCAGCCTGAAAGGCCAACTGCAGCCTTGGCTGCATCAAAAGAGGGGCAGCCAGCACAGTGAAGGAGGTGACTGTCCCATGTGTGATCCTATGTGGAGCACTGCATCCAGGTCTGAGGTTCTCAGCTCAAGAAACATGCAAGCTGTTGGAACAGGTTCAGAGAAGACCGAGATGACCAGAGGGTGGAGCA
The DNA here is from genome assembly GCA_023055505.1 of Callipepla californica brunnescens. Taxonomy (NCBI): domain Eukaryota; kingdom Metazoa; phylum Chordata; class Aves; order Galliformes; family Odontophoridae; genus Callipepla; species Callipepla californica. The sequence continues at coordinate 1,585,894 of JALIRH010000053.1, forward strand.
ACTCTCCTATGAAGTCAGGATGAGGGAGCTGTGTTGCTCAGCCTAGAGAAGAGAAAGCCCTGTGGAGACCTCATTGAAACCGTCCAGTACTTGAAGGGAGCTTACAAAAAGGAAGGAGACAAGAGTGAATGGTTTTAAACTAAAATAGGGGAGATTTAGGTTAGATATTAGGAAGAAATTATTTACTCACAGGGTGGTGAGACAGTAAAATCCCAGAGAAGCTGTGGATGCCCAATCCCTGGAGGTGTTCAAGGCCAGGTTGGATGGGGCCCTGGGAACCTTAACTCATTTGCAGCAATTCTACGCATGGCAGGGGTTTTGGAATCAGATGATCTTTAAGGTCCCTTTCAAAACAAGCCATTCTATAATTCGATAATAAGTCTATGATTCTATTCTATGGTTCATTACTTTTAGTTTTTGACCTTACTCGGGAATTTTCAAGTAGTTTTCAGTGAAATTAGATAAACAGAGGCAGAACAGAAAAGGCCTATAAGATAACGCTGCCTTGTGCTGTTGTTTTCCTTCCTGATCCCCAGGTTTTAGTGTTTCTGATGTCTGACTTTGTGCAATCTCTTGTGTTATTGTTAGCTGTAACCAAGTCTTGTTTGATAGGGCCCAAATAACATTTTCTTCCCTTTCCTTCCCCTCCCTCAGACCACTGCTTCCACTTACCTGTCACGTATCCTGTCAGAAAAACTGAAAAGTTCTCCCACTAACTGCTGCTGCAGGAATTGGTGAGAAATGTTCTCCAGGTGAAGCATTGTGGGATACTCGACTTAGCTATGCCTCCTTTGCAGACTAGACTTAGATACAGCAAACATACTGTGAAATTTTATGAGAACAGTTCTGAAAAAACGTGGAAGGACTGGGGAAAGAGTGAGAAAGGAGCTACCACTTATTCATTTGATTGTTTAATTTTTATGGAGACACAGGTCTGTCAAGTAAAATTAAATCAATCTGCTAGAATTTTCTCATTGTTTCTAATCTCTCTTATACTAGCAGACAGTGCGTATTTAGAGAACTATGCAGTCACGCTGCATAAGACAAATTTTTTTAGGATTGTCTTATTTAAACCATAGGGTTTAAATGTTTACAGCCTTACTTATCATGTATTTCCTCAGCTGTGATGTAGTAACGCGCTCTTAAATACAGTCAGTAAACTGTACAACAGCTAACTGTGCTAATTACAGAAATTCGAGAATAAAGAATGTAGAGATTATGAAGATGTTGAAGGCATAATGTCCAGGCGGCTAACGTCCGTGTTACGGTCCTTCACACTTTTCCAAGTTATAAAATAGCTGAAGTAGAGAATCCTGAGTACTTTAATGGAAAGAAATGCTTTGATGTGTGTGTTTACGTTATGGAGAAGTATAATGGTATTCTGTCTACAAAACAGTCTTCCATTCCAAAGAATTGAACACAGCATAATTTCCCAAGATCACTAGATAATTATGGTTTGACTATGGTGGTTGGTCAAATGAATGTGAGAATTGCAGCAGAATAAGCATACTAATTGTCTTCTTAATTTATCTCTTCAAATTCATTACATTTAGTACTGTCTTTCCATCGTTGACTTTTTTTTACGGAAAGGGTCAGTTCCGTGAGCCTCAGATAACACTACTAATGCACTGCATCTTGGCCTAAGTTCAGTAGTTATAAAGCAAAGAAGTAGCTATGTGAGATGGACTGAATTAGCATGCCTGGGTGTTTGGGAAGATTATGACAAGTAACACAGAGTCATAGAATCATTAAGGTTGGAAAAGACTTCTAAAATAACCTAGTCCAACCATCAACCTACCACCAATATTGTCTATTAAACCATGTTCCTTAGTACCTCATGAGGTTCTCCTGGGCCCTGATGTTAATCAATCCACCTTCTTGAATGAAATGCGCTTTCTATGACAGCAGTAGTGGAAAGAAGAGGTCAACAGCCCTCACTTGCTTAACAGGGGAGTGAAGGTATTAGGGCTGAGAGTGAGCATGGGTTTGGTTGTTGATTACACCAAATCTAATCTATGGACTGCAAACCTTTATTATAGAGATCCAAACTAAAGACCCAACAGATCCACCTTGTTCTCTTTGCTCATTCGAAAGTCTGATACACAGGTTGTTTGTTTTACTTTACTAGGAAGAGTCAAGACATTCCCTCATTTTATACAGCAGAAACTAAAAGGCACAAGTAATCTGTGGATTCACTTAACAAGTACCAAATTAAGTACCAATATAAAAACTAATTCATTAGCAAGTACCAAAAGCTGGAACTGTAGGATTGGGTCCAGAGGAGGCCACCAAGATGATCAGAGGGCTGAAGCATGCCTCCTATGAAAAAAAAGCTGACAGAGCTGGGCTAGTTCAGCCTGGAGAAGGCTCTAGCCTTTGACTGCTTAAAATGAGCTCATAATCAGGGGGGAAAGTGAGTTTTTACATGGTCAGATAGTGACAGGACAAAAGGGAGAATTAGATTTGATGTTTACACAGAGGCACTAGAACAGGCTGCCCAGAGAAGTTGAGAATGCCCCACTTCTGGAGGTGTTCAAGGCCACACTGGTTGGTTCCCTGGACAGCCTGATGAACTGGGTGGGCAACTCTGCCCACGACAGGGGATCTTTAAGGTTCCTTCCAACCCAAGGCATTCTGTTATTCTATGATTCTACAAATTAAGGGTCTCCTATCTTTCATTAAAAATGTTAAGAATTTTGTTACCAAGTTGCAACGAATTCATGATTCACTTTGATCCACTGCAATACTGCACCTGAAGGGTTTCTGATATGATAAATACCACCACCACTCACTGGAAAACAAACCATAGCATCTCCTTCAAAGCATGTCTTTCCTGTGGAATTCAGAGAGAAGTCCAGGAAACCAAGAACCGCATGCTAAAATTAGTGGGAATATTAATTCACTTCAAGTCAGTTAAGTACTAATGTGAGCTACAGCTTCACAATATATCTTGAGAGATACATACATTCAAGACCTCAACCTTCATTCAATACAAGCTCTAAGTATCTTATAAGAGTATCTTACAGGTATTCATGACCCATGATCTTACAGGCAATCAATTGCCAGAATATGCTTCAAGGGGATTACTAACACCCTACAAGTAGATTTTGATGTTCTTTCCTGAACTGAACTTCTTTATTCATCCTGAAAATACAAGATTTTATTTTAAAACAGTTTGGAGCTTATGTTTACTGTCTTTTAAATCTTCCTGAAAAATGAAAGTAATGTGTAGTGCAGCTTTCCCTTGCACTGTCTTTTGTTACTCCAATTAGTTAAATTGAATTAAACATTTATTTCCGGTAGAATTCTTTTTAACTACCCTGTTAGAACTAACTTATCTTGAAGCTTCAACCACTCTGTCTTTATACACTTGTGCTACTATTCTGCAATTGCTTTTAGCCAGAAAGTTTTATTTTCACTTTTTATATGTTTTCTTTTCCATTTCCAAGTCCTGGAAGTTACTGGGGCACTCTTACTTGCTGCTTTTTTTTGCCACCTTTCAGATTTCAGTACACTTTTTCAAGCCATGGACAATGCTTTGTCCAGTATTTCACAACAGATGAGTTCTCCATTATTTTCTGGTTAAAATTCTCCTTGCTCAACTGTACACTTCTGAGTACTAACATAAATTCATATTCTTTCAGGATTGTATCTCTATTAGCCATAAACCCAGTGGGTTTCACCTTCTTGTGGAACAAGTCTGTTCATGAGATTAGGTCCCCTAAAGAGCATCCTATTCTGGTCTTCATTTGCTAAAGGCTGTTCTTTGAACACTACCATCATTATTTCATTTTTTAATTCCTTCCTGACCCTAGAATAACAGATAGCATCACTTAGTGATTATTTTTATCCAGACTACTTTTTTTTTTTTTAATATTTTAGCATAGAAACAATAATATTATTGGAAATCACCAAATTGTAGGGGTTGGAAGGGACCTCTAGAGATTATCGACTCCAACCCCCTGCTAAAGCAGGCTCCCTAGCCCAGGCTGCACAGGCAGGTCTTGAACATCTCCAGAGAAGGAGACTCCACCACCTCTCTGTGCAGCCTGTGCCAGTGCTTTGTCACCCTCACTGTGAAGAAGTTCCCACAGACGTTTGTGTGGAACTTTCTATGCTTCAGTTTGTGGCCATATCAGATCCCCTCTGAGTCTTCTTTTTTGAAGGCTGAAGAGACCCAGGTCTCTCAGCCTTTCCTCATAAGAGAGGTGTTCCACACCCTTTATCATCTTTGTGGCCCTCCACTGAACTCTCTCCAGGAGATCCCTATTTTTTTTTTTTTATTATACTGGGGAGACCCAAACTGGACACAATACTCCAGATGAGGTCTCACCAGGGCAGTGTAGAGGGGGAAGACCAACTCCCTTGACCTGCTGGCCACAATGCACCCCATGATGCCACTGGCCTTCTTGGCCACCAGGGCACACTGCTGCCTCACAGCCAAACTGTCATCTACTCTCTCCTCAGAGCTTCTCTCCAGCAGGTCACACCCCAAGCTGTACTGGTGCATGCAGTAATTCCTCCCCAGGTGCAAGACTCTACACTTGCTCTTCTTAAACCTCATCTGATTTCTCTCTGCCCAATTCTCCAGCCTGTTCAGGTCTCACTGACTGGCAGCACAGCCTTCTGGTGTGTCAGCCATTCCTCCCAGCCTTGTATCATCAGCAAACTTGCTGAGAGTGGACTCTACTACCTCATCAAGGTCACTGATGAAGATGTTAAACAGGATCAGACTCAGCACCAACCCCTGAGGAACACCACTATGTATAGGCCTCCAACTGGACTCTGCGCCACTGATCACAACCCTCTGAGCTCTGCCAGTCAGGCAGTTCTCAACCCACCTCACTGTCCAGTCATCTATTCCACACTTTTTCCTCAACTTTGTTATAAGGATGCTTTGGGAGACAGTGTCAAATGTCTTGCTGAAAACAAGGCATCCACTGCTCTACCGCACCCACCCAGCCAGTAATGACATCAGAGAAGGCCTCCAGGTTGGCTAAGCACGGTCACCCCATGGTGAATCCATGCTGACTACTCCTGATAATTCTCTTCTCTTCCTATTGCCTGAAGACAGCATCCAGAACAAACTGTTCCATCACCTTTCAAGGGATGGAGGTGAGGCTGACTGGCCTGTAGTTCCCTGGATCCTCCTTCTTGTCCTTTTTGAAGACCTTATTGAAGATATTTTATTTTGAAGAATTAAAAGAACTACAAGAAGATTTAGCTCACACTGCTGCACTGTATATGTTTTGTTATTAGAAACCTGCTCTCTGTATGAAATTCCTACAACTATAGGTGCTTTAATGCTGCTTAACAGTTTGTTGCAAACAGTATTCTCATTTTTCTAATATAGCATGCTCTATTTCAGCACATGTGGCAGACCTGTAAGTTTGAAAGAGGAAAGAGGTAAACAGGAGGTATAAAACTAATCTTTCAGTAGCTGTGACAGTCTTTTTTGTGCCAATGGCATTCTCAGTTTTAAAGGAAGCAGCTTTTTCCACCTCATTTCAGTTTAATGGTAGGGTGACTTTGAGTTTTGACATCATTTGCCTCTAAATCATTTACCTCTTGTAAATCATCCTCCAGCTCATAGTCTGACATTGATTCAGTGTCATCATCACAGTAATTAGCTTCATATTTGTCCAGTAAGTATTTCTGTGGTGTAATGTCATCATCAGGGGCATTCTTTGTTTTTTTCTTTTTCATTTTCTTTTGAATCTTAGACAGCTGCTGCCCCTGGATTTGCGTCCAGGGAACACTTTCTGTAGTTCCTGACAGTTTCAGTCTTTTGTAGTCCATTATCTGCTTATTCAGCTGTTCATGATCAATACCAAAAAGATTAGACCGGATAGGTGAACCTGACGATTGAGTTGCTGAAGAGAACGATTCACTGTGAAAAGGAAAAAAAAAAGAATAAGTTGTCATATTTCCTGCCCTGTGTATTATTTAAGGAGCAATACTAATTAGGACAACATGAATCATCAATACATAAACTGGAAGAAGAGATATCACTGGACCATGTGTCTGGGGACTGGCTATATATAAGCTTGCTAGCATTTCAACAGGCTTTAAGTGGAGGAAGTAAATAAAGCAACGACATTCCAGATGGAACTGTTGGTTTCTATAAGAAAGGAACAGAATGACCACTGGACCAACGAAGTTAGACAATTCCTAGGTCTTCCAAGAAGTGAAAAGTAGCAGCCTGTGCTAGGAAATATTAATTAAATTAGACTGAAGTATTTCCACAAGACAAAAATAGAGCAAGCTGCTAGATGCCCTATGGGAAAGTCTATCACAACATTGACTTTTCCCCCAAGAAAGTTCTGATTTGCAACTGGTGCACATTCCTGTGAGACAAAGAGGCATTAAAAGTTATTCCCACTGACAGACTACACAAGTGGAGGCTCTTGGTTTTGAGAACGTCCAGCCCATGTGATCTAATAGACTGTTCAACATTATACCTCAAGAGCTATTAAATTATGCTAAAGTAAGTAACATTTAGTTAATTCAGGGAGATGTATCAATAAACTGTACTCGTGTACAAGCTTAATAATCCAAACTTCTACCAGTATAAAAGTGGCAAAATGGAGGGGAAGTGATATATTTGTATTGGTAAACGTAAGGCTTTTATACTCATGATAAGACTATCAGCAAAAAACAAATATTACTGCTACAAAAAACTGTTTAATTTTTTTTTAACTATTGCAAACATACTGAGTCTTGAATTCCAAGTTCCAAAAATATTTCTGTCACAAAGGGTACTAATACCAGAGTAAGTACTGGTTTCACAAGTCCTGTTAATACACTTCTCTAATTATAGACATGAATCACAGCTGATTTTTAAGACCATGTTGTTATCATCTTATGGGCTAGTTGCCTCTAAAAGCACATACACTACAGTGTTAATACAATTCAGTCATTTTCCAGAGCTTAATAGAGGTCCACTTTTATATAAAAATAGGTTTTTCATTTCCACATTTGCTAACCTGCAGGAAGATACCTGTGCACAAGAATCAAAGACAAAACAGCCTATAAAAAAACCAAAAAAAAACTGCACTTAAATATGAAAGTAAATCAGAGAATACATAAGAAATATTTTCTCTCCACTTTAACAGATGGCTGTAACATTTGCAAAGAAAGTTTAAACCGCAAATTAAAATGATATTCTCTACATTTAACTGCTTGGATAATTATGTTTTGTTTTTTTTTTGTCCTAGGTTATTGTGTAGGTTTTTTTATGCTAATAAAAGGGCTCCTAATTGGTAGACACTTCCATAAGTCTCTTCTTTCTACTTTTTATAACTCGCTGCTCTGAGACAACAATATACAAATCTAACTAAAATATACGCTGCGTCATGTAAAATAATCTCCAACTTAAGTTGGCCAGCAAAGATGAAAACAGACATTTGTGTTACTTTGATCCAAAATGCACACCTGGAATCATTTTGATATATTTCTTCTTCTTGAGGTCCAAAATCAGCAACAGCCAATAATTCCTCAATCTGTAAATTCATAAAAACAATAGATATTATCAGCCTTACAATATATTTAGTTCATATATTAACAATGAACAGACAAATATCAAACAGTATATATATTTTTCTACATTCCAAAACTGCCTTTTAATACTGTGAAATATACGTTGGAGTGTAATGCTTCACTGTTTGTGAGATGAGTTTAAGTCACATCTGATCTTGCAACTATTTTAGTTTACAGAAGTGCCATGAACTGCTATTCCTCTTGCCTAGAAAGTTTGTTCCAAATACTGTAACTGAGACATGGATTGCTATTCTCACAATTCTTTTTCCTTTTTTATTTTTGCCTTATACGTTCTGAACAGTTGGTTACAGATCGTGTGACAGAAAAATTGTTTTAATTTGGTCTTACTTTACCTTTCAAAATCCTTTTTCAGAACATTCTTCCATTGTAAGGAACCTTAAAGACCATCTAGTTCCAAACCTCCAAATCCCCTGAAGCAGGAAGAGCTGCTACCCACCACATCAGAATGCAAAAGTACGAAAAGTATTTAATTTCCAAGTATAAAAAGATGATCCAGCTAAGTGCTTCCCAGTGGCATTCACTGAGAGAAACTATGTAGGGAGAGTATTTGCACGTCTTGAGTGGTTAACTGTCTTGGTGTCTGTGCATTGAACTTAGATAAGATGATCCTAGGGTTTTTCATCTTCAAAAAAGTGGCTGTTTAAAGAAGTTTGAGAAACAGTGATTAATAGAGCAGGTTTCATCACAACCAAGGTAGGACCTGCAGGGGTACAGACCTGCAGCTCCAGCTAGACATACTAATAACACAGCAATTGTAATGACAAAGTTCTTCCAGAATCACAAGTAGACTATATAGGAATTCTTGTGTTGGTTAGAAGAAGCGTAAGAACAAACATAAAGAACTTTCAGAAGTGTTTAGTTCATTTTTATTCTTGTGCTAATGTAGGGGAAAAAAATCTACACTGTGTACACTGCCAAGAAAGTGTCAGAACTTTTCACGAGAGGAAGTTCTAGCCATCTACTGAATTTCTAGATGTACACCCAGGTGCCACCTTTCCGTTTTAGAAATTTCACTTTGTAGTCTTAATAACAGCAAATTCCCAGATAACATCATTATTGTAAAGATATTTCTGCATCATGATAGAAAACGCGGAATACTAAAGATAACTTAAACAGCTGGGGGGAAGTTTGCAAAGTGCAAAGATGTGCAGTTCCAGAGAAAAACTGTAATAATTCACAATTGTGAAAAATGTTAAGCTTTAGAATAAATAAACAAATAAAATCCCTGATGAGATTCACTAGCATTTTAAAAACACGTAACATTTAAAGTGGGGAACACAGCTCCCCAGATCTCATTTCATACATAATTATGTATGCTAGACAACCAGCTGCCATATACTCCGTAAGAGCATAATGCCATTTTTTAGGGTTTATTTATTCGCCTAATTATTTCTCACGAGCATCTCTGAATATCTTACTTCAGAAATGTTAACAGCAGCCTCAAAAAAAGTTACCCGGGCAATAGCTACAAAGGTTCTTTTACACTGTATATAAGCATTAATCTTACTACAGATTATTTTCTAAAATGTTCTTGAAGATGAAAAGCGTACAGGCACAGCTGATTTTTAATGGAGAAATTAATGTTTATCTAATGAATAACGAGATCTCAGTATTTATATACATTTGCATATCACAGTATCTGTAAATTAAGTCAAGAATTAACATTACCTCTTTTACAGCTGCAGCTTCTTTGTCTTTTACAAATACTACTGGGGGTACATTTCCTAGAATTTGCTGACTCATGAGAAGATACCTGGCAAAAACACAATATCAAGCAGTGTGAATAAAAGTACAGCACCCTGAGGAAAGATTAAATGTATTAATTCCATGAACACTTCAAATGTAAGGATTTTGTTTGACAAATGTCCATTGTATTTAGTGCTAAGGTACTAACTTACATCAGTGAAGAATCCCAACTGTGAATAACACACAAATACTATTAGCTGCAGATCTCAATAGGTAGAAACAGTATTAGGTTTGTCTCCTATATGCACAGACTAGTCTAAGTCTTTCCCTTTTTGATTTGATATACAGCATGGCAAGACAACTAGGCCTATGTGGTATCTGCAGGACTGGGCTTCCCTCATCATCTTTCCATCCAGAAACGTTCCCTCTGAAAGCACTGAAGGAGAGCATTGTGTGTTGGAGCAGGAAGTACAAAACCTAGGGAAACGGGAAAAGGAAACAGACCTACAAGTACGTTTCGATGACCCCTTCCTCGTGGGGAGAAATTCTGACCCTCCAACAGACAAGTTGGGCTGCAGAGGGTTAGCCAAGTCTCCACGGTACCCTGAAAACTCACTGGACCCTCTGCCAAAAAGTGATTGGCAGCACATAATCCAGTTGGAGGCCTATACTTAGCAGAGTTCCTCAAGGGTCGGTGCTGGATCTGATTCTGTTCAGCATCTTCACCACCTTGACAAAGGAATAGTCCACTCTCAGCAAGTTTTTTGATGATACAAAGCTGGGAGGAATGGCTGACACACCAGAAGGCTCTGTTGCCATTCAACAAGTCCTGGACATGCTGGAGAGTTGGGCAGAGAGAAACCAGATGAGGTTTAACAAGAGTGTAGAGTCTTGCACCTAGGGAGGAAGTACTGCATGCACCAGTACAGCTTGGGGGATGACCTGCTGGAGAGAAGCTCTGAGGAGAGGGACCTAGGTGCCCTCGTGGATGACAGGCTAGCCATGAGCCAGCAGTGTGCCCTGGTGGTGGCCAAGAAGGCCACTGGGATCCTGGGGGGCATTAAAAACAGCATGGCCAGCAGGTCGAGGGAGGTGATCATCACCCTCTACTCTGCCCTGGTGAGGCCTCACCTGGAATACTGTGTCCTGTTTGGGGCTCCTTGGTATAAAAAAAACATGGATCTCCTGGAGGGAGTCCAGTGGAAGGCCGCGAAGATGATAAAGGGCTTGGAGCACCTCTCTTATGAGGAAAGGCTGAGAGACCTGGGTCTCTTCAGCCTTCAAAAAAGAAGACTCAGAGGGGATCTGATCTACATCTATAAATATCTAAGGAGTAGTATGCCAAGGGATGAGGCTGGACTCTTCTCAGCAGTGTGTGGTGATAGGACGAGGGGAAACAGCCACAAACTGAGGCACAGAAAGTTCTGCACAAATGTCTGTGGGAACTTCTTCACGGTGAGGGTGACAGAGCACTGGCACAGACTGCACAGAGAGGTGGTGGAGTCTCCTTCTCTGGAGATGTTCAAGACCTGCCTGGACGCCTACCTGTGCAGCCTGGGCTAGGGAGCTGCTTTGGCAGGGGGGTTGGACTAGATGATCTCTAGAGGTCCCTCCAACCTCTGCAATTCTGTCATTTTGTGAAAAATGAGTAATCATATTACAATATATGGTAGCATTCTGAAATATATTTTTTGTTATCATCGTGAAGAATTTGCATAAGATCAGTCACCTAGTCAAGATGCCCAAAGTGTCTCTAGTGATCTGATTTGCCCAATGAACACCTAATGAGATACTTATAATTGCCAATCCTCTTGTGCAGCAACATATTCTGGCCTACTGTCATATACAGTATGTCCATTCCACCATCACTGGGTACAATGAAGTGATGCTTTAACCAAACTCCTCTTTTCCTCTGCTCCATCCAGTCCAAATCTCTGAAAGCACAGAAACCATGCAGGCTAGCTGTGCTTCAGTGGGAGAATTCGCAGCTGGTCTGACACAGCTACCATCCCTGTGAGGCTCATCACAGGAGCTGCTCTGTCTCCAAAAATCTAAAACACTAAAACATCCAAATAGGTCAGGTTTAGACTGATAGAAATATTTAAGGAATGCTACTAATACATGGCTGAGAATTTATGAAGGAGTCTAACTGTTCATCAAATAGCAGTACCGTATACGTGGAGCACTCTTCTTCAGTACACTTTCAACATAATTATCATTGTTCGTAGTAGAAGCAGGATTCCAGTACACACGACATGCTGAAAAGTTTGATGCCAGGGACACCTGCAACAAAAACAGATGTCTCCTTAGAATTTCATATCCGTATATACACACATTTCACATGCAACCAAGTTTCTGATCCAAAAATAAACATTCAGTGATCAAACTAAGTATCTCAAGTTTTAAGAGAACCTTCTCCTTGCTCTTTAAAACAAAAAATATATGGTGCCTTTACAGAACTACGGTTCAGCATTAATATTTATGTTCAGTACCCAAAGGAGCTTTTTTATTTCTGCAGGTTACTATCTAGTCTCCCCTCCAATTGAAATTACACTAAGGAGAAGTCCATCAGCACCTGTGCGTTACTGACAGTGCTACATTTAGTCAGTATGAGGGTACTAGCATCACAACTAGCCCAGAACAGCAGTTAATGCCACGCTGTTTTGGATTACGTTGAATATATTGAAAACGTATGTTTCTGCTAAAGAAGGTTTTGTGATACAGCCTGGTTTGTTGTCATCAAGACTGTGGTTCTGATGCTGACGGAAAAAATGAATGCCCTCTGTATCACGTGATGGAAACCTCTAGCTCACTAACAGTCTTCATAGCTGTTACGCATGCAATTTAAAAGGCTTGGCATGCAGAGGCAAAAGTCCTACAATTCTCCTGAAAAATAAACTTTTGAATATTTAATTTAACAGTGAAAGATCTGTATAACTGCCACTCGTCACATCTAGTTACCAAATGTTCTCACTACGACAGTATGCTCAGCAAACTTCTAATAACCAAAGTATGTACATTTCACTTTTGATATTGGGAAAAACTAATTCTGATGGATAGCAAAAAGCCTTCCAAAGGGTTTATTTGGGGAACAGAAGTAACAATACCAGATCAGAATTGGCTTAAGAGTCAATCACGTTCCAGTCATATCTTAGTGCAGCACGAACAATAAACACCGTGCTGTTTCACTAAAACTTGCACTGTATGTGGAAAAGGCTGTTTCTTTCCCTCCCTTTTAAGTATAATATGTTGTTTTGTTTACAGCAATGTCTCCTGAAAGCACTGTGGCTTGTCTACAGCGGACAGTATTTCTGAGTGCCATCAGGGTTAGGCAAGCAATCCCCAAAGCCCTACAGACTGAAATGCTGCACGTAGGACATTACTCATACTGACACAAGAAACATTACTTCACTCATGTAACTTTAATCACTCGTCTGAAGACATTCATTTCAAACTTACAAATTATCACAGATCCAGCTATGATTAGGTACAAATTTCAATTCTTTCTGAAACCTGGTTTGACAATGCCATTTTCTTAATGCTTGTATTTTTTTTTAACCTAAGCTCACATTGCATCTAATTCTTCTGTCTACATAATGAAGCTGATAAGGGGCACGGTGAGGTATTAGCTCTTGCACAGTTACATATAGAAGAAGAGTCTAGGAAAGACAAACTTATTATGGCAGAATCAGGCTTCCCCTTCTAAACGAGCGATACAAACAGTACATGTCCAACTAACAGAAAAGAAAAAAATCACACCAGCAGCACCATTATTTAGGTGGCCTAAGTGGCATTACTGTTACACTGGCAAAAGTCTACTAAGTCAGCTGCAACAGCAGCAAAGTTCTCCCAGCACGTGAGGTAAACTGAGGCTCATCTTGCTCTGCCATGCCACACCAGCAGCAACACTGCAGAACTCATGCGCAAATCAAAACATACCAGCATCTCCTCTGACAGACCTTTTGCCAGCCTCAAACTGTAGTCACAACAGACCAAGAAAAGCTGAAGCTTTTTTACTTGCCTTGCAGATTTCCAGCTTGAGATCATAAATCTCTTTATTAATTTCACAGCTACTCATCATCTCTGTCACAGCTTTATGAATAAGACTATTTAAGACTCTGCACCGTATAGTATCTTCTTTTCCAGTTTTTGTCTGGTCAGCTTTCTTTACAGTAGCTAACTTGGTTGGTCCATCTATCTTTAAAAAAACAAAAACCAAAAAAAAAAAGCCCACAGTTAGTACAAACTAATGCTAGGAAATTACACGAATTTGTGTGCTCTACTAAGTATAGTTTCAGAACATTATAATTGCAGCTGCCAAGCTTTTTATTTCTTATGTACCAGGTGTATCAATAAAGAATATTTCCACTCATAGTTTCAATCTTCATCTACTACAGAAAAAAAACCCTGTTATTTTGTAGCAAGTTACACAAATCAGCCAGTAGCGAGTGAAAAACACTGCTTGCTTCAAAAGGAAACATGGAAATTTGTTTTCTGTACAGGTCTCACATACTTGTTTTGCAATGTAGTTTACACAGAGAACTACAAGCACCACTATAAGCGTAAAAAAAATAAAAGAAATTACAGCATATAAAGTAAATAAAGACAAGGAAGTCAGACTATCATGCCGTGACTGCTAACACAATCTCCAGACTGCTGATCTGAATGTCTCCTTTTGATAAGAATTCAAAGCAGTTCCGATCACTGGTTCTTGTAGCTTGAACACTATTTTCAGTGTAGGAAAATTGGTCAGGAGAAGATCTCTTGGATCACAGTATCTAGTTCCTCGCAATCACACCAATCACACTATGGATACTTTTTCAAAAGGATCCACAGAAAATCTGTTCCACATACTCCCACTCTTCATACAGGAGCAGAACAGAACACTGTACTAAAAGTAACTTTTTCCTGTCGGCCATTGCTTCATGGTTGCTTCTGCTGCCATAAAGCACACTATTTACACAGTAAATAGTTACCTTCCTGCTGAAGTGCCTATTGCAGCATTTTCCCCTTCTTTGTGCTGAGCACAGATAACACACATTCTAGCCTTGCTGAGAACCTTGCTGGGATATGATCTGGATTAAAACTAGAGTAAGTATACAGAAGTTTTAACCTGGACCAGCTCTTTGATATAGGCTCAGGAGTGTGCAAGAAAGCTCTGGTGTTGGTGTTAATGGCACAAAGGAGGAAATGGTCGACAGATGAGAGAAACAGCTTCTCTTTTACAGCACTACTGGCATATCATATCATAACTGGAGTATTGGTGTTCACTCATTAAATGCTGCTCTTTCTCCGCTGGAAAACACTTTTTCCAAAATTATGCATTACAGTGGAAGCATAAGCCTGTTCCTCCCTGCAGAGATGAATACAGCACTTATATTATACATATATTATATATATATGTATATAATGTATTTACTTACCATTTTATATCCCAGTGTAGGGCTGTCATACCAAAACTTCTTCCTGTTGGAAAAAAAGAAAGGCATACAGCATTAGCTACGTTACCACACAGCAGCTCGGAAATAATAAGGTTCCACAGGGCATCGGAATGCCACCGCCCACAGCCACATGGCAGCCCACAGCAGCAGAGCACGTCCCAGTGCTGCTGGGCCCGCAGCCACGGGCTCCAGCATCCCGCACAGCGCTGGCACATCGCCGTGACCCGCAGCCAGCAATACCCCCCACCCGCAGGAGCGTACCGCAGAGGCGGCACGGGGAGGGGTGGAGGAAGAGAATCAAAACGCGACCGTTTCCGCACGGCCCAAAATCGCACGCCGAAGCGCCTTTACCGCAGCCCGCCCGACTCCGCACTGCCTCACCGCGCAAGCCGTCATGGCACGCACTTCTTTTTGCGGAGCATCTTCTTCAGCAGGTTCCTGGAAGCGCACAGGGCGGCGGAGCGGCTCAGCGCACGGCGGGCACCCCACATGCTCCCGGACGGCCCCGGCCCGGCCTGACCAGAGCGGGCGGAGCGGAGCGGAGCGGCGGCTCACGCTGCGCCCCCTCGCGGCACGGCGGACCGGGAAGCGACGCCGGCGGAAGGGCGCGGTGAGGCGCCCGCCGCAGGAAGGGGCTCGCTCAGGGCGCTCCTCAGCGCGGGCCGTCAGCAGCGCCAGAACGCAGCTCGTGGCCGGGGAGTCACTTCAGTGTCCTCCAGGCCTGTGCCGATGTGTGATTTCACGAGGGTACTAGCAATTTAAACCGCTCGGGTTTAAGGCTCTGGGCTGTGAAATCTTCCACTCAAGTTAATGGCAAAATATGGCAGTTTTTTCCACACAGAACCAGTCTCTGTATTTTATTGAGAACTATTTAAACCGCAAATTAAAAAAAAAAAAAATCTAATTGAAGCAGAGACGCAGACGTGTATTTGTGGATTCAGGGTTATCAAATTACTGTTTCCTCACTCTGGGGTAACTGCTGATGATGCTAACAGGCCGCTTCACAGCACTACTTCGTTAGGGATGGGAAGACCTGCAAGACCTGCTTGTATGCTTTCGGTCATGTTTTCCTTCATCAGGTGGCGTGTCTTTACAGTGGCACTTCCGATGTGAGGAGTTAAAATAACATTCTTCAGTTGTAACAAAGGGTGATCCCTGCAGAAGGAAAAAGAAATACTGAGGAGTCACTCACAGAGCACGCTTCTTCAGCGCCTGAAGGGAACTAGGGAAACATCTAATAACTGAAAGCAAAAAAAATAATTGTATGACCCGAGCATACTCAGGAGTTCAAACTGAAGCCTGGCTTGCAGCTTTTTATGCAGAAAATTCTTCAAATGAGACAGCGTGGATTTTGCTTTGCTGATGCAGAGGGGTAGCAGAAATTCAGTAAGACTAGCAACAAAATTACATAGCTTCTTTGCATGCTCACAAACTTTTTCTTACTTCGAAGCACACACGCTCAACTTCTATTTAACTAAAAAATATATGTCCAACCTTGGCAAAGGTTCAGGATATGTCACATCCAGAGCAGCTGCCTTAATAACTTTGTTTTGAAGGGCCTCCACCAAAGCAGCCTGATCTACAACCAGACCTGGGTTACAGGAAAAAAAAAAAATAAACATAAACCAACCTCTTATTTTCACATCGCCACAGAATTCTTTATCATCTTTTATGGCATGGTGATTAGGCAAATTGTAGGGCTATTAACAATCAGAAAGCAGAAGTAGCAGCAGAACCAAGAAGCAGCAGCTTGGGTATATATATGACAGTCAGGAATTTCAAAAGACAGTATGTAATAGCATAAAACCAAGAGCAGTACCAGCCTTCAGAGTGGACGTATGTTATTGAGAACACTACATTAAATAGCAGACAAAATAAAAACTAAAGTAAGACACTGTATGAATACAGACAGACCTCTAACACTACAAACTCAGTAACATTTTAGAGACATAGTGGCTCATCATGGAAATGCTCAAATGTTTGAGATATGACCATGGGCTCATTAATCTTTTAATCGGAGATTTAACTGAACACTTCAGAGTAAAAGACTCTTTATTAGAGTTGAATTTCCCAGAAATATTTACACAAAATAAATAAAAATGAGATTAATAACTGCCAGTGAACCATAATGTATTTTTATTAATCCTCCACCTTACCTCTGCTGATATTAATGAGAATGGCTGTGGGTTTCATCAGCTGCAGCTCCCTCTTCCCAATCAGCTTATGTGTTTGAGGTGTCAGGTTCACAGCCAACATCACAAAATCTGCCTGCTGGAGCAAATCATCTATATTCTTGCAGTAGGTAGCTCCAACAGCATGTTCTTCTTCCTTGTTTCTGGGGGCGGGAAGGGGAAAAAGAACTCCGTAGCAACCAACAGGTTGCAGAAATTAGAGTTAGAATAAAGACTTTTTTTTCTTTGCTCTTTAGTGAGAAGCAGAAAGTTAATTATCTGACTGAAACTAAATGAATATAAATGTTAAGCACTGTTTCTCACAATCACAAATCAGCTGTGCTATGCAAAAACGTGCAGCACTATGCCCACGGCTAGAAAGTAAGAAATCCATATAAACGCACTTGATAAATAATTATGTGCATCTGTATCACAGCTTCAGGATGTAACAGAGATTCCTTTCCAACCCACATGCAAGACTGATGTTTGATGTAAATTCCCTTCCTTGTGAAAAGTAACTCATCCAAAAATTGCTGAGGAAACAAATGAGGCAGGGCAGAGGATAAGACCTCAGAAATAGATGCCAACAGGAACTTGCCTGCTCTGTGAATCAGTACTATCTCACTGGAAGCATACAGTGTAAAATCTGCCAGCATGTTAATCTGTATCAGGACAATTTGGGGTGTGCACTGCCCAGCTCACATTGGCTTCCCACAGTGGAGGACACACAGTGCATGGGATGGGTCCCTGGGAGGCAGGTACACAGAATAATACATGTGCTTCACGCTGAAGACAATCAGAAGGGCTGCAAAGAGTGAGTTTCATTAGGGCCAGACAGTTTTAAAAGGAGGAGGTGTTTCTATCTGCATTCCTGCTGTGTCTAAGTCACAGCAGTTACGTCACCCTGGACTATTTCTCTATTCCTCAATCTATTGGGATGTCACCAGCACTATAGGGAGTTTCATAGGGAGATCAGATAGATTTATTCTGTTCCTTTTCTGACTTTCTTTTCATACAAATCACAAAACTGATGAACATCCTGAACCCAGTGAACATATTCTGCCACTTAAAGACACAGCCATAAGAGAGTTACAATGGCAAAGCAGACTTTTGTTGGAGCTGTATCCAGTTTTACCTTTGTTTCCTGTTATGGTATAAAATTTTCATCTCAAAGGCTTTGGCTCTCTCAGCCACTTTGTAGCCAATGGTGCCCATTCCAATGATGCCTAGTGTAGCTCCAGAAACTTCAGCACCCAGCCAATTGGCAGGGAAATATTCAGTTTCAGGGGAGATTGCCATCTGATGGCCTTGGATGAAAAAAAGAAGAAGAAAAAAAAAAAAGTCATGTAAAGAATTAAGTAATTCCTGGCATCTGGTTACTTTCTGTCATAGAACAACACAGAATCAGAGGAATAGCACCAATGTTATTATATTTCTGAACAAGATCTGAAGAGTGATGCACTAGCAACGCAATTTCTTACACTGATTGCTTTCTTAGGATATAAGCATACACAAGACCCTCTTTGGAAGACAAGGCAAGGGCAAAGAAGCAACCTCACTTTGAGGTATACCACCAGAGCTGTTCGTTGTCTTTTTCTATCTACAGTACAAATAAATTAAAATGCAACCTTGCAACACAGCTTCCTACTTGTGGTGATCCATCAGCAAGGCTAATGTAAGTGACAGTGCTACAGATATCACCTGCACCCCAGATTCTGAATAGCCCATCTGAAGTAATACAGATTAGGTTGTAGTGTCATCAAGACTTTCAGTAAGGCCAGGGAATGTTTCCCTGCCATCTTGCAGATATACCACAACTGGCAGAGAACAGAAACAGGAAAGGATGGACAGATTTCTTAACAGTTTGTACAGAATGACTCAGATTTACATCATATAGGCAAAGACAGGCATTAGGCCTCCTTGCAGACATCTCCTTTTATTAGAACTTGAAAAACAAGACCTGCAGCAGAAAGTAGAATGAGCAAGTGGCTACAAGCTGAAAGGAGAAGAACTCTCATGAATTTAAGGCTATCTGGAAAAAAGAAATGTACTTACCTTACTGATATACCTTACCTATCTGTTGGGAAACCGAATGCACTACATACAAGTTATTACCAGTGTAACAGATCTATCTTTTTCCGCATCCCTGTTTTTCTTTCTCTATTTCTGCTTTTAAGACTACCTTTGCAATCATCACAAATTTTCCAATTGTGTATTTTGAAGAGTAAGCGTCTCTATAAATCATCTGAAAGCAATTCAGTTATTACCTTCCACAAGCCTCCTGGAAGATGCCAGCATCAAAGCCATCCCCAGGTCTGCAGTGTCAGTGGAAACTATAAATGGAGTGTTAGACACTTTCACACCATAGCTAGAGAGGAGATTCAGATCCAAGTGATCTATTCCTGCTCCAGAGCTCGCTACTATCTTCAGGTTAGGCAGGCTCTGCAGCAGCTCTTCATCAATAACTGGCTTGTGATACCACATATAAATAGCTCTGATCTTGTCGCCAATAAATTTCTTGTTTTCACGATATTCTTTCATGGTGATGAGACAAAAACGTTCTTTTAGAAATTCAGCATGGTCTTCATATACTCCATGCTTCCCTCCAATACAGTCAATTAGCACACAAGGCAGTTCCTGATCCTCCATGGCCTACAAAAGCAATGAGAAACCAAAATGACATATCCTAAAGTGACCCACTGCATTTTATTTTTTTTAATAGGAATTTATTGGCTCGATTACACGTTCTTTTCTCACTCAAGGATAGATTTCATCGAAGATATTTGCTCTCATGAGTAGAACACACGTGTTCTCCCCCCATTATTCAGAACATTGTTTCTAGCATACCAGCTTTGCTAACACTCAAACAAAAGAACAACTAGACATCACTCCTGTTTAGTGGTTAGCCTATTAGAGGCCAAAGTCTTCATAATTCCAGAATGTGGCTGCATTAGTCTAAGACTGTCTTTTAGTCCCCACGTTCTGTCTTTGGTCACCATCTATGCAACCACATGCATCAACAAGCATGAAATAGATTCTCTCAGGAAAGGTCTTGTTCAACAGAATAGCTATAATTTCAGCTATGGACTTGGGATTTATAAAATTGCTTTCTCAACATAAGGTTACCCTTTTTGTTCCTGTCTCCTTCCCTATCGTGATATTGCTGCACTCAGGTGACTCTGGAAACAAACAAGTCTATGCATTGCCTCTGAGTATGACAAGAGGTAGCACGTTGCCTCCCAGCTGCTTCACAAGCACAATCCTAGCATCAGAGGTACAGAAAAATTAAGCGTGAGATGCCTCCAATACCAGCTGGCAAGACTGCTTTGCTGGCTAAGAACAAGCAACAATACCCACTCCAGGACTGCTGGAAAGCGTGTTCCACTCTCTTGCCCTTTAAACAAGCGCACACTGTCTCCCCCACCCCTCCTCCCTCCTCTCCCCTCTCCCGCCATATCCCCAGCCACTGAACCACGGTTTTGCAGACGTAGGGTAGACAGAGACGTGCAAAAAGTCCTGTCGGAAGGCATTTGTGGAAGGGACTGGAGATAGGAGCGCGCCTGAGAAACAGCCGGTCCTGCGGACCTCCGCCCAGCCCTCCAGAGCGCCCTGAGCAGGCAGCCCGGCTCGCACTGCAGGCACTGGAACTGGCGAAGCCAGGACCCCCATACCCCCTGCTCACCTCCGCGCTGCTCGCCAGCATTACCAGGAGGCGGGCCGGCACTCCGGACTGCGGGAGGAGGAGGAGGAAGTGAAGGAGGAGGAGGAGGACAAGAGGACAGGGGGGAGGAGATGTCCCCGGGAAGCTGCCTGCGGCCAGTGTCTTCAGCTCGTGCGAGTTGTACCTTGTCCACCTGGCTTTGTAGGAGAAGGAATAACATGGCTTAATAAATCATCTTATCTACACGAATATTTTAAAGTGTGATCTGATTCTGTACCATTAAGACCTTATAATAATCAAGATTTTGCCTTAATGCCATGCTCATTTGTTTTGTTTTGTTTTGTTTGTTTTTGTTTTTCTGGTTTGGTTTGTTTTATTTTCCCACACTTCCTATTCAAAAGCCTGATATCTCTGGTGCTGCATCCACTTGAGTTAACATGGGCTTGAAAAACTGTCTCTGATCAGCAGACACTAGTGGCAGATCTCATTGCATACATGAAGAATATCCCCAGCAACCCTCTGAGATCTAAGCAACTCTGTCAGGCTAAAAGTGGTCATTCACTGCCACTTTTATCCCAGTTACAGGCAGTCCTAAGTATATCCCAGATGCAAACTATGTTAAAATTTGCCTGACAAGGATTCTTGCACACAGAATTCAGTTTATGTAGGCTACTGAGTGCTGTTTCAGTACTCTGGTCACTAAGCACATGCTGAGGTGATTCCTCTTGCTTTGTAGGTGGTGAACAAAACACTCAAGGAAGGATCTTACCTGTGTGGTAGGAGCAATTCAGGAGCCAGAAAACCCTGCCTGAAACTATGGATCTCTTTTCATTCCAGGCTGAGAAATAACCAGCACTTGTGAACTGCTGTACCTGTCCTGAGCACTGCAATACTTGGCAATTGTACAATTGCATATAATTCTATCTCCTCAAGTTCTACCAAACATGTTTTGATATGCAGAACATTCAGGCAATCAATTTCAGCATGAGATCTTCTCTAAAACAACTAAGAAAAGATAAAGTGCAATAAAATGTCGTATTACAAAATTATATGTAACCGTAACTTTTTATCCTGTTGATGACAGTTCTGAGTATCTTTTATTGACATGGATTTTATATTCACAGGGTTAGACTTCAGAACAAAAAATCGTGAACTAGCTAGATGGAGTTAAAGTGTATTAACTAGATTTCTAGTGTAAGTCCAATTTATTTGAAATTTCTTTAAAGGAAAACAATAAACACTTAATGCTTACACATTTTGTGTTTCACATCAACCTCTTGTAAGTTTGCTGATAAGACATAATGAGTGATCTTTTAACTTACTGCTTATGTAACAGTGCCTGAGATCAAAGGGTCATTGCATAGCAGAAGAGAAGAAAGATTCTAGCAACTGATTTTCTACCAAATTTCAGTACTGAAGGTCAAAAAATCCAACAAATAAAATCCTTTCAAAGGTCAATATAATAGCTATCCCACTTTCGTATCAAATCAATGAATCTGGGTTAACAGAATGGAGATACATTAGACAAAGATAAGCAATCAAGTATTCTAAGCAATACTATTATTCTTTAAGTAGGAATCAATGACACATATATCAAAGGTCAAGAAGATGAGCTTGGTTATGTGGCTAGATGTGGAGAGAACCAGACAGCTTCAAAGTTGTTTTGTGTAACTTCAGCAAATTTTCGAATTTGTTTCAGCAGCTGATATTAAATATAGCAAAATGTGTGGCAGAAGGGGTTAGGAAGCCACTTACATTCTGAATGACCAAAGAGCTGTTTGAATTGCCAGAATGTCATGAAGAGCATTGTATGGGCAGCAGTCAAACAGCAGTTTGAGATGCTGTATTAGAAGAACTATTGCTATTTGCTGTTACGTTGTTGAAAGAGATGTATTATACTGGCATTGTTACAAAGTTCTCAGAAATTCATAATTTCTATGGTTACACAGAGAGAAGTATTGCACAACTTAATTCCTAGGTTCATTAATTACATGTTGCCATTGGTTTCTATGTAATAATGCAGGGCAAGCTGATGTCTGCAGTGTTTATGAGGTGCTTGCGTAATAATTGTTTCTTAAGGTAAGGCTTTTGAAATATTGCTACGAGACTTTTACTTATCCTAGCTGGGATGTTTAACCCTGTTTAATTATGAAATTGGATAAGGATATATGTTCCTTATATGTTTAAAGTAGTGCTATGTGTGCCCAGGATTCATAGGCGAAAAAAAAAATTGATAACACCACACCAACCAACCAACCAAACAAACAAATAAGTAAAACCAGTACCAGGAGGTCTATATTCCAATGAGTTAGCTTTTCAGGCAAGGCCAACCCAAGCAATGTATTTGTTTTTACTGACTGGAAGTCATCATGAAGAGCTACCACTAACCTGGGTAGTGGCGAGGGGCTCATCTGAAGTGCATCTACACCAGTGCACACAGCATGGACGACAAACAAGAAGAGCTGGAAGCCATTGTGCAGCAGGCACAATGACCTAGTTGCCATTGCAGAAACATGGCGGGATTGCTCCCATGACTGGAGTGCTGCAATGGGCGGCTAAAAGCTCTTCAGAAAGGATAGGAAGGAAGGAGGGGTGGTGCAGTGGCTCTCTGTTTGAGAGTGCTTTGATGTTACTGAGCCTGTAACTGGGGATGATAAGGTTCAGTTCCTATGGGTAAAGACCAGTGAAAGTGCTGACAAGGCAGACATCCTGGTGGAGGTCTGTTACAGACCGCCTAACCAGGATGAAGAGACAGATGAGGTATTCTACGAGCAGCTGGCAGAAGCTGTATGGTCACCAGCCTTTGTCATCATGGGGGACTTCAACTTCTCTGACATGTGCTGGGAAAGCACATAAGAAGCAGTCTTAGCAGGTTTCTAGAGTGTATAGATTCCTTCTGTAGCTGGTGAGAGAGCCTATGAGACCACTAGACCTGCTGTTCACAAACAGAGAAGGTCTGGTGGGAGATGTGGAGGTTGGGGGCTGTCTTGGACTGAGTGACCATGAAATGGAAGAGTTCTTGATTCTTTGTGGAGCCTGGAGGGGAGGACATTAAAACTGCTACTCTGAATTGTGCAGAAGACTAGTAGGGGAGGTCCTCTGGGATTCATTCTTGGAGAGTAAAGGGGACCAGGGCAGCTGGGTACTATTCAAGAAGGAAGTCTTAAAGGTGCAGGAGCAGGCTGTCCCCCTGAGCTGCAAAATGAACCAGTGGGGAACAAGACCAGCATGGATGAACAGGGAGCTTTTCTTGAGGCTCCAGGAGGAAAAGAGAACCTATCTCCTGTGGAAGAAGGGAAGGACAACTCAGAAAGAGTACAAAGTTGCTAAGATGTACAGAGAGAAAATAAGAAAGACAAAAGCCCAGCTTGAACTCATCCTAGCCACTGGGGTAAAAGGGAACAAGAAACACTTTTACAAAATTTATCAACAGTAAGAGGAGGACCAAGGAGAATCTCTGTTCTTTACTGGATGAAGCTGGAAGCATGACCACTGAGGATAAGGAGAAGGCTGAGGTTCTCAATGCCTCTGTCTTTAAAATTAAAGTTATGCTCAGGATACTCCACTCTCTGACTGGGAATTCTCAGTTGGGAAGCAGAATAAACCCCTGATGATTCAGTAGGAAACCCTCAGAGACCTACTCCAGCTGGACTGCCACAAGTCCATGGGACTGGATGATATTTGCCCAAGTGTGCTGAGGGAATTAGCAGAAGGGATAGCCGAGCTGCTTTCCATCATCTCTCAGTCATGAGTGATGTTCCCCAAAGTCCGTACTGGGGCCTGTCCTCTTCAGTATCATTATTGATGGCCTTTACTGATGAGGGCAATGAGTGCACCCTCCGTAAGTTTGCAGATGACACCATGTTGGCTGGAAGTGTCGATCTGCCTGGAGGTAGTGAGGCCCTGCAGAGGGATCTGGACAGGCTGGATAGCTGGGCTGAGGCCAATGGGATCAGCTTCAACAAAACCAAGTGTCGGGTCCTGCACTTCAGCCACAACAACCCCAGGCAATGCTAAAGGCCAAGGGCTGAGTGGCTGGAAGACTGTGCAGAGGAAAGGGACCTGAGGATGATGGTTGACGCTCAGCTAAACATGAGTCAGCGATGTGCTCAGGTAGCCAAAAAGGCCAATGGCATCCTGGCTTGTATCAGAAGTAGTGTTGCCAGCAGGAGCAGGGAAGGAATTGTCCCCCTGTACTCAGCACTGGTGAGGCCGCACCTTGAGTACTGTGCTCAGTTTTGGGCCCTTCCCTGCAAGAAAGACATCAAAGCCCTGGAGCATGTCCAGAGAAGGGCAGCGAACCTGGGGAAAGGTCTGGAGCAAAGGCCCTATGAGGAATGGCTGAGGGAGCTGGGATTGTTCAGTCTGGAGAGGAGGAGGAGGACAAGGGGAGACCTTATTATTCTCTAGAACTACCTGAAGGGAGATTGCATTGAGCTGGGGTTCACACTCTTCACTCTTCTAATTAGTGTTTAGACATTGTGATGAGGGACATTAGTTTTGAGAGAACTGTTGATGATAGGTGAACTGGGTGATGGGTTGGACTCATTGCAGAAATCAGGGAGAGATCAGCACATTCATACCAAAATATTTCTGTGGCATCTTCATTGTCCCCTATCTGTTATAATTCAAGTACCCGCAGGAGAAGGTCTTAAGTTTTTCACGCTTTCCAGTTCCTAAAATTATTATGTTCCAGGGCAGCTTTTAGAAACCCACAGTTAAGCAAGTGCAGAGCAGAGCGCATACAAGGTGTGAAGTTCAAGGAGTACTCCCTGCCTTCAGAGGGTCCAGTAAAGAAAGCAAGAAGTTATACGTGCGCATGTCTGTCTGCACATGCCACCAAGGTATGTATTTTCAGCTTGGTTCAACTTCGTAACAGAGCCTCAAATACATAAAAATGGCACCAATTTCCACTAAGCTGAGGAGTTTTTCTCAATCCCTGAACTACAATAAGCACAGGAAACACAAGTCTTGAAAGATGCCTGTCCTGTTACACATCACTGACAGAAACATCTGAGCAAGTCCTCAGCTTTTCATTTTTGTTTTGTCCCTGACTGCCTAGACAAAGTCATATTTTGAAGGCATATGACTTAAATTTCTAAATCAATCAGATGTTTTTAATAATTTCCCTCTGAGTCCATCAGTGACTTCGTGCCATTTTTTCCCACAGGTAGCAACACAAGGGATGCTGCTAGGATCAAGTACATCAGAGACAAAGCCCCTTGACACTGCTGTACAATATTTGTACAAGATGCTCCTAGAATCTGCAGAAAACCTTTGCTGCACCAGTTGCCAAATGTTTTGGTAACAGCACACCATCACCTTGCCAACAGGTAAGAGCTCCCTTTTAACTCAAAACCCATTCAAGGTAGTATGCTTTTGTAAATTCATTTTAGGCGCATGCTGTAGCTCAGGGGTGACCTCTGGTCTGATAACTACAAGCAGGGAAAGAACAGAGAACTGAGGGGCTCTGCACACAGCTACCTGTCCAGCTCTTCTCCTTCTTTTCAGTCAGCCCTACAAAGCCCACTTTGTCTTATCTGTTGTCTTAATGCCCAGAACAGTCCCTTTGCTGGAGATGGCCCCAAACACCCATGTCTGTTCAGCAAGACTTGGCATTAAAAATTGCCTTGCGTTAAACACACAGCTCACAGGTATTCTTACTTTTATTTTTTTAACGTGGGAGGCTAAAGAGATTGAGACAGGAACAGACACAGCGACTGAATTACTTTCTGCTTTCTACAGGACCGGTGCTGCAGACAGATCCATGATGACTTCTGTTCAGGTCTGACTTCTGATTCAGGAATGCTTTACAGCCGGAAGAACATCATTTCAGGTCTCAAGCAACAACCTTCTGATAATAACAGTGGGAAAGAAGAATGAGCAGAGCAAATCCACTATACCCAAGCAGAACTACTGCAAGACACGGCTGGTCTGATGCATCCACCGTAGACCTTCCAAAGCAACATCTGACAAGACCCATCCCAGCAAGAGCTTATGATCCAAGCCTCATAGCTGGGATGCAATCATGACTTCTCTGCTTGAAGGTTCCTTCCTCATCTCTTGAAACACATACAAGCAAACTGGGAACTTCCATGCTCCGTCAAAGCACTGATTGCTGAACAAGAGCAGAGCAATTTAAGTTTTGAGGTAGGGTGTGATGCACCTAAGGAGAGCTCTTAAATATCCTAAGAGTATTTGAGGAAGATGTCAGAATACAGACCGGGATTACGACCACCAACTGTGAATAATAAATAAGTCAGGGAAAGCAACAACAAAATCAGAAGTGATTTGTGAGTAGGAGGAGCAGATGAACCACTGAAAGCTCCTAATCCCTTTTTCCCAAGACAGCCTTGCACTGCAAAGAAAACAAAACAGCAAAGAGCCTGCACAGAATGGAAGCAACCACCATTGAGTCACAGTATTACTAAACAGTAAAAGTAGCTTGTAAATAATAGGAAATGTGACAAAGAAAGCATTTTGTGAGGGCTGCTCCAAAATTACTGCCTCCTGTTTTAGTGTGCTGGCCCACCACATCAGAGGTACGTGTTGGTGCTACGGCAGGAGGACATGAACATTCCCACCAGCATTCCATTCCTCTTTTTTGCCACGTGGCACCTGGCAGCGAAGGTGCAGTATGACCAAACAGCATCTCACATGGCAGTGCATATGAAAAAAAGGAAAAGGTGTGCCACTGAACACCTCCACAGAGAGCAAAATTGCACCCACTGACATCCATCAACACCTGCTGAACATCTACAGGGAAGAAACAGGGCAAGTGAGCACAGCAAGGCAACAGGTAGTGCATTTCAGGTGGGTCACCTCTGCTGGAACAGATTTGGCTGAGCAAAGCATGCAGGCTCTCATTCTCTGCTGGTGAGAATGCACAGCTAATGGTGTTGAAAAACAGTGCTTTGTAGCTGAGAATTTGCTCCATTAAACAGTGTTACTGCGCACTGTTCTCTCTACCTGTTATGGCTTCCATGAAGATAAGGAGGCATTCCTTATGGAGGGACCTACAGAATACTGAAGACGTGTATGACCTCTGATAGAGGTCCCTGGACCTCCCTGACACCTCAAAACAAGCATCACAGCAGCAGGTGACTTTGAAAAGTGTATGGACACAGGTAATTTACTAGACACGGGCAAGCACGCAAGAGAAAGAGAAGATCTCAAAAGAACCAAATTGAAGGCAGATATTTAGTGACTAACTTTCATCCGCCCCTCTGCCAGACTGGAGTCTGCGATACACAAGGCTGTTAATTTTGCTGTGACCCAAATGTAGCACTCAAAAACATTAACACTTGTTTCTGGCATTCTTTTAAGCCCACAGAATGCCTACGCTACGATGGGTTGCGTGTAGCAGCCTTGGCTAAACAGAACCCAGAGACTGACTGCAAGATATGCTTCCACTGAGCTGTTTTTGGACTTGGTGCACAAGAGCTACTTCATGCTCGATATGACACACCTTCAGAAAGACCTGTCTTTAATCTGGGCTGACCCCTTTCCTTCAGAGAAGTGTTCTCTATAAGAGGAGAGGCAAAGCTAATCAAGTGGAATAGTTTACCTCTGTTAACTTCAAAAAAACAGATTCTCCAGTCTCCAAAAAACATTAAGTTTAAGAGCCTATGCCTTTTTCAAAAGTCTACCCACTGCTATGAAATCACACAAGTATAGTACTGAGTGCACAGGACTTATCAACATTATTACTGACATTTGGGGAAGACACAGCTCTCACTTGTGGTGTTCTGGTGGGGTTATAAAGTCAGAGAATCCTCTGCAATTTTGGAAATATCTTCTTCTCCTTTCCACGCCATTCTGCAAGCTCAGCCTTCTATTCGGGAAGGAGCTTCACAGAGAATCCAAGTTCTTTCACTTGAGGAGTAACTACCCAAACATTACAGAGAGAAACAATTGGAAGAAAAATAACCCCAGCATTTTTTCAAAACGCAGCACAAGTCTGTATCCAAGAAAAAAGGAAGCAACACAATCTAGTGGGAAGGGAAAGGAGAGGGGGAAAAGAAAGGAGAGAGGGAAAAGCTCTTTCTTGGCAGAGCACATGCTACCTCCTCCATGCTCCAGGGCCAGATGAGAAAGACAGGAAAGGAGAACCCACACCACCCTCAAAACTCTTGAAACTCAGCAGTTCTTTATTGATTGCACGTCCCCAGGCTGCCGCTGGGCTCTTAGGACACTTTGTCCCCTCTCCACCACTGCTGGGCCACCACCACTGGGTGGCTCCACTTGCAGGCAGCCAGGCAGCTGCTGGGAAGAGGACTCCAATGGGACGATCCTGCCACTCATCACTACAGACGGATTTCAGGCACAGGATGAAGAATGGGCCGGAGTCTCCAAGGGGCCCTATGCCCAATGGGCACGACTTCTCACTGCTAAAAACAATGGCACAACTCAGCCATCCCCAGAAAAGGGCCCCTCAGCACCCCATCCTTCCTTCTCCTTCAAAACCGGGGCAACTCTCCGGCCATAGGCCCCACATTCAAATGCTGCACTGTTTCCTTTGCTATAGAACACTGCTCAATGCCATACCCGACTGGCTGTGATGTCATCGGCCAGAGTTCCAAGCCGTGCAACGGCATTACCAGTTGTGCAGCTGAGGAGGCAGCAGGCACCTCGAGCACCTCCTCAGCAGCAATGCCTCCTTCTCGAAAGAGAAAATATCCTTCTCGTAAGAGAACATATGACGAGATGGTAAGCGGAATATACAAAGGGCACCTAAAGGAAGACCCTGTGGAGCCGAAGGAGGTGGATCCACCTCCGGAGAAGCCCATGGAGGTGGATCCTCCAGCTGCCAAGAGATCCACGATGCAGCATCGGGGATGCTTATATGAAATGGTGAGCAAGATGTTGAAAAGAGGTGCCAAACTGGGTAAAAGTGGTCGTGCTCCGGGGGTGGGAGGGGGAACGGAGGAAATAGATGGGTCTACAAAAAACAACGTCACGATTTGAGAAGGAACGGCAGCTTTACTAAATCTAATAAGAATGAACAATTGAGAGAGAGAGAGAGACAAAGTTTCCCAACCAGAAACTGGGAGCTCACGTCAGGGAGGAACTGCAGGGGAAGCACACGTGCTGAATTTCCACGGCAGCGCGCCGAGAGAGAGGGGGCCTGGTGTCCGGTGCGGAGCTCCAACCCTCTGCTGCTCAGCAACGGCATTCACTCCTTAACTGCCGGCACCATGTTCCGATGCGGAATGCCGGCACCAAAAGCACAGCACCGCAACACACGCATCCCCTCTCCAGTCACTTAAAACAGTTACCCATATCCTCACCCCAATTCTTCTCAATAGTCCCAGATCTCTACTTTCATTAGCACAGCCACCGCAAATGGCATTCTTCTACATTACAAATGGGTTCTGCTCTGGATTACGATAACCTCCTCACTGAACAAAAAATACTGCAGCCTCATTATGTATTCAGGATACCAATTCCTATACATACCACTCTGCCTGTCTTGAAAAGGAGCTGATGGACCGTTTGTGTCCCATCTGCAGCATGCGTTAGGTTGCGATAAGGATTTTTCTGTTTGCTGGATCCAACCTCCAGAGCTTCCACAAAGGACACCAGGGCAGAAACGGGGATCTAAGAAAAGAAGCACAGAATTAAAAAACAACCTCAAAATGGCTTTCCCATCCCTAATTACATTACGTAGGGGCGTGCCATGCTTTTTTGGCTCCAAGAGCATAACCGGACACACAACGTAAAACCACAGTCAGGGGATTTATTTCTAGGGAGCACACTACCTAGGTGCTGTCGTTTCCCTCCAGCATGTGGGGCAATGCAATTTTAATCATCTTCAACCATTTCTCATCAGGCGGGTAAAGTATCTGAGGAAGACCTGGAGGCGGAGAAAGTAGGAGTCCTGCCACAGTAAGTGTCAACAGACAAAGGGAGACTGGAATACTTGGGCGGGGAGAGTGGGGAACATCTCAGAGCAAGGTCCAAGATACTGAGGACATCTTTTACTCCAAATTCAGTAGCATTTCTATTTTGAAATCTGCAGCAAGCCAAGCTTTCATCTTTTGTTTGCATGCTGGAGATTGCTAAGAAGCTCAGGAGAATGACACTGTCATTCCCGCAGGGTTTCAAGGGTGAGACTGTTTGGAAACCCTCCTGCTTCATGCTGCCCTATGACACTAAAATGCTCGACCTGCACAACAGTTGGTCCTGGTTGCTGCAGATTCTATCCCCCTTTTAGGGGAAATGACAGGGACCGCCAAGTCTTCACCTACACCTTCCAACACAGATCAAATCGGTGCCTTCTGAATAAAGCAAAGCAGAACAAGAAAGTCCAGATGGAAGAGGCACACTGATACACCAATTGAACCAGCAAAGGCTGAGGGCAAAAAGAATCCTGCTTTGCCTTCCTCACTGAAACGTTGGGATGGGCACCAGTGTACCGGCCTGTGCTCATATTTTCACCACCTGCTGTGCAGTGAAACAGTATCACAAATATTTCTAGCTATCTTGCTCAACCCAAAGACATCTGATTATCTTAATTATCTTTTAACTATCTTCAACATCCTTTAAAAAAAAAAAACAGGTGAGTGAGTTGACTGGGGTTTTTAAAAATTTTCAAAGCAAGATAAAGTCACAGTAATGCTACACTGAGTGCCAACAACGGGATAAAAATGACCTTTATGAGCTACAAGTCAATGTCTAACTGCAGTTGGGAGAGACACAGGTAGCTGTAACTGATACACTAATGCTGCAGGGTGCTCAGTTGAGAGATGTAAGCAGTTCAGTTCCCAGCTCATAAAGCTGAACTATAATGTACAAACTTCCTTGCAGGAGGTTGAATTCCATCTCAGCTCCTCTGGGTGGCAGTGGGAGCTGACAGTGATCAGATCTATCAACAGAGAAGGCACCATCATCTCTGAAGAGGATGCTCCCTGAACACCACAAACCGCTCTCCTACTCCTACACCCTTTTTGGACTCTTTGTGTACATTTAAACTTGTATTTATTAGATAACTTTTTAATCTATTAATGTACATACGTTTCATATACAATAATTTATATGTAGCTTTATATTATCTGTTTTCTACGAAGTCTTATATTTATTATCTGTTTTACATGTTGACTTGTATTTATTAGATAGTGTACGTTTAAAATTCTATTTATTAGAAAATGTATTTTTAAACTTCTATTTATTAGCTTACTTATTAATATATTACTTTACTTCTAGTTCCCATTAAATTGAAAATATTGTTTTGATAATCTGAAAGAGAAATCACTGTATGGCAATCTTATTTTCAGAAATAAAAGGTTTGTGTCTCTTTATGCCTATTTTATTGTAGCAGTGTTGTGCTCTTGCACCTCATAAAACGAATGACAGAACTGCAAAAGATTTCTTGCACCACAATGTGGCAGTGGCCAAGTAGATGCTATGTTTTACTGTAGAGTAATTGAGACTTCACTGAGGGAGAAATCCTTCTTCCTGCGTGGCCAACCAAAGTTTTGCTCATGACAGTAATGACAGTCCCATTTCACTTGAAAGAACTAGGGGGAAAATTTCCCCTTAAGGAAGCAAGAGGGCGTCGCACTTTGCTTGGAGCCCGGCAGCACCACAACACCTTGAAAATTTGAGGATTCTATGGTCCTATAAAAAAAGTAGCGCCGACGTGATGCCTGTGTTGGAGAGAAATCAAAAGGTAAGCAGAACTTCACAGACGCCTTGTGGTGGAGGAGAAAAATGCTCTCAGTAATGAGAGCAGGAGCACTCCTTGCATACTCTGGAGAAGCTGCAGCATTTCATTGTTTCACTAAAAGCCGTTTAATTTTCTCAGGATGGTTGCACAGCTTTGGGTTTCTCAGGGAAGGCATCCTGTTGGTCACCACAGCAAAAGAAAGGGCGCACCACTCAAAAACAAACTACTTTTCACTTAGTGGCATCTCAATCATTGCCACTCTCACTCTGAGGGGAATCTTGGTTATGGGAATCCACATCAGCTGAAGAGATATGAGTGTACATTTCTCCATCACTCTGCATGACTTACAGAGCCCACCAAGCAGTCAGGCAGCTCTAAGTTTGGGTTTTCTTTTGTCTCTACTTGGCTGTACTGAACTAAAACACACAAGAAAGGCACCAGTCCCTGTTAAGATGATGAGGCGGGGACATTAAAGACAAAGTCTCATTTCAGATGCAGTCCAGTTATTCTAAACAACCAACTCCTGTTTAAGCCACGTCCATTCCCTACCACAAGACCATCCAGGCACAGACTTGTTCTCAACATAGTTTTGAAAGCAATACACCCTAGAGTAACCAAGATGCTGCTATTTCACCCCGAGCAAACTAGTCCGTGTTTTTGTTGATAATCCCGGTGCCCCACTTACTCCAGCTTCGTTGGTTCTGCTTGTCACCCCTAATATATCTATTTTTTTTCAGACTGCTTGTGACCTCTCATTTTTCAATTCTGAACTCTCACAACTGGAAGATTATTATTCCAAAGCTGACTGTGGTCTTGAAGATATGAACCCAAACAGCGCAAGAAAATCCCTTCTCTCAGAGCAACGGATACCTTTGCTTTTCCATTTCTCTGCACCCGCACTCTCATTCTTCCTTCTGCAAAGCTGAGATTAATTTCAACACATTACTAAGTCAAAGGCTTCATCGTTGAACACTAGAACACAGCTGGAATCTTCAAGGATAAGGCCATTTTTAAGTTCTGGTATTTCTTCTAATCAAAGAATATTCCTGCAGGCCAGTAAGTTCTGAATGGAGATGAGCCAGACTAAGCATCAGAAAGAAGGAAAGGGCAAGTTCAAAGAGTCTCTTCCCCAAGTGAAACACTGTTACTCCGCTCCTTTGTACAGACACCCCAGCCTTCTCTTCTCCCACCATCACCTCATGGCTGGGCTTACCTTTAGCACTCCAATTACAGATGGTGGGTAGCTCAAACCGACCGTATTGGATGTCCGCCTGTACGTTCCACCAAGATAAAACAGATAAGGCAACATATAAATAATCTTAAACAATACTGCAGCAACAAAGAAACACACTATAACAGGGGATACTGGATAGCCCAGCAATCTCTAACTACCATTTCTTCCTTCTTCTTAGCGTGCACACATGCTCTCTATCCCACTTCTCTTGTAGCTCTTTACCCGAGGCCATATGCTTCCCAGCATATCAGACCTTGGTCCCCAGGCTGAAGATTAGCAAGAATCTGTTCATGCCAGATCTTTGTCAGAGGGAAAGGCTGCACACAAATACACAAGATGTCCCCCATTTCCCACCACAGCAAACCACACGGCCCTTGCAGTTTCTGTAGTTCTTGCTTGCCCAGCATGAGAGCTCGTTCTGAATGCACGGAAATGTTTTGGAGTCTGCAAGTCATCAGATCCAGTTCGGTACAACTGTTACTTTTCTCTACTCTTTTTATTTTAACATCTGTACTACATCTTTTGGGTGTTCTTTGTGTGTGGATGAGAGAGAACGAGGAAATAATCCACATCCGTTATCTGTACAAAACAATGCACCAAACTGTATTTGTTTTCAGGCCGCACGTTTTCATAGGCTTAGTGAACTCCCAAAAGCTGACTGCTCAAACACCTTTCCCCAGCTCACCCTTTTTTGC
Source organism: Callipepla californica brunnescens (assembly GCA_023055505.1). NCBI lineage: Eukaryota > Metazoa > Chordata > Aves > Galliformes > Odontophoridae > Callipepla > Callipepla californica. The sequence goes on from JALIRH010000053.1 coordinate 1,620,010, forward strand.
ACTTCAGAAACACAGGAGTAAAAAGAGACGGAGGAAAGCTTTCTTCTCCCACCTGACGTGACCACGCGTGAAGTCCTTCCCTTCCCTTTCACCTTGCCACCTTCCGCTCTCAAACATGAAAAATGTCAGGCCCCTTTGCAGAACTCTCCCACTGCCTAAATCACACTATTTCTTACCCCCTCCTCCTCCCAAGACCCAGCAGTTTTCAAAGACAGTTCAGGCAAAGGCCCTTTGCCTTAGCTCAGGAGAGCAACAACTCTCCCCTGGTGCCATTTTCCATCCCAACATTTCCTTTTTCATCTCACAATTACTCAAATCCACTACATCACAGCCTCTGACAGCCAGCTTTCTGCCACTCATTTATTTCCTTCCCAAGCAACTCCTGCACTGAGAGTGAGGGTTAACTCACAAACTGCCTGGGAGGAATCTTTCCCAAGGAGAAATGACAGCTGATGCTGTCCTGTTAGCTTTACCATTATTGCTGCCACTCTTAGCACTCATGCAGCAATTTTTGGAAATCCCCTCTTGATCTCCAAATGTTTCACAGCAGTCTTGGTCCATACACGTGCTGCCTGATTTAGGCCATGAGTAGCATGACACAAGATCTTCTTCATTGAAAATAAATAAATAGACATCAGAGGTCCAAGGGCAAGGTAAGACCTGATCTGAACTTAGGAAATTTTAATGAGTCCCGACCTAGGGCTATGCAGATGTGTGTATCCTTGCTCCGAACCATTTCACCTGTGCTGTCACATCTGTATCATGCTAAAAACAGATCCATGCCGGCTGGTTCACGTTGCACTCTCCTAGCAGCTATCTGCCAATCAGATCTTCGTAGAAACATCATTAGAATCGTACGAGAAATTCTCTTCACTCAGTACTGCAGGTGCAATCGGCAGTGCGTGAGCAGCTGCTAGAACAAAGTCTTTAAATGTTCCCTTACCTTTCCACAAATATCCCAGCTTGTACTGCGTGGACAATACTCCTGAACCGCGGTTTCTCCTCAGTCCTTTTCAGCATCATCCCCATTTGCCGTGTGACCGTCCCGGACCTCTGAGGGCACGGAGTCAGACTGGATGTCACTGAGCTCATCTTCTGTGTCCAGTAAACGCCTAGAGGTGGGAGCAAAACAAAGGGTAAAAAAAATACTGCCTTAGAGAGCACAGCAACATCATTAACCAAAAAGAAATGCACGTCTTTATTCTAATAAAAGCACCATGAAACCTCTTTCTGCAAGTCTTCAACAGATTGTTCTCTTGTAGAGTAAAATGCTGGACTGTGAAACTCTCTACTAGGATGACAACAAAGAAGTATCAGCCTTCTAAAGAACAACTACATTATCATCCACTCACCCCTCACCTTCAGCCCATCAGAGATCACTGACTGTCACATCACATCTGACTTCTCAGTTACTATCACACAGTGCTTTCCTATCCTGACCACCTGAGGTGACTCAGGACTGGGGCAGCAGCACACAACAGAAAGTGCAATTCCTCTACAATTCCTTATCTGTCTATTTCAATCACAAATTTGAGTAAAAAAACTTGGACTTTCAAAGACTTGATAAAAGCAAATCCATCTAACTCTCCACAGCAGAAATAGAGGGGTACGAATTTTGGCTTTTCCACAGAAACTTTCAGAAACAGTGGAAAACAATTCTTGTGAAAATCTTCCTCCAAGAGAACATATGCTAAATTGTTGATTGTTTTTTTCTCCCCCTTGCCACGTGAAACTCACAGAAGTTTTTATACCGAGAACTGAAGATCTGCTCTAAAAGAAATACAATATTTTTTTTTGAATATTAAATCAGGACTACAACAACTATTCCCACTGATGTATACATCTCAATTTTGTGTCACTGCTGCTACATGTAAGATATATATTAATATTTGTAATTCACTCACCTAGTTTCATCACTCAAGGACTACCGCAGCACATTCCAAGTTTTGCTTCAAGTCTACAACAGAAGCTTCCCCCCTCTCTAGCTGCTTTACCAAAGGTCGCAACCTGCAAGAGGAAAATAAAAAACAATTAGAACAAAGACAGTCAGTCAAAAACTGGATTCAGCATGACACCTGACAGACAAGATCAGAACAGGTAAGCTTTGGCAAGTCCACAGAACACTTAAAAAACAATCAGTCACCATGACATTAAACAAACATCACATTATACCCAGGCTCAAACAAGGCAGTGAGATGTGACAGCTCCCTGTCACACTGAAGTATGTAATTGGGTTGAAATTGTCCTAAATTCAATCACAAAGTTAAGGCCAGGCTGTCCCAATGAAGAGTGCCTCTGAAGTAATTCTGGAACTCAACCAAATTCAGGAAACCATTTAACCTTAAATGAAAACATTGCCACAAACTTTTTACACATTTCATTTTCACTTCATGTTTCATTTAGGAAAAATTTCTGCTCAGAAAGAGTGGTCCAGCACTGGCACGGGCTGCCCAGGGAAGTGGTTGAGTCACAGTCACAGTATCTTCACTGCCCAAAAGAAAACCCAGCCCTGAGCAGTGCTCAGCATTTGAACCTCAGCATTTCAATTTCAGAGCTTATCCAAAAGCCATGCCATTCCACAGTCCTGCTCGCACTCATGTAATGTTTCCCTGAAATATTTGCCATCGTGTTTATGACTCAAGGAAATGGAAAACAAACAAAAAAAAAAGATGAACCTGACTTAGTCCGTGAAAGATACACAGCTCAGAGACCCCAAAACACCCTAAATCCAAACCGAAAAACAGGAAAAAGTGAAGCTGCTCTCAGAGTATTCTTGAAACGTATAATTTCTGAGTAACCGCTCCAAGCATTCCCCTCTGTGTTTTATTTATAGCGGTATCTGCGTACCAATAATTACCCTTAGCTAGAAGGCACGTTTTTATGGTGTTGACTTTTTATTTCCTTTTTTTTTTAATAACATTACATATCACTCCAGAGAATATTAACACCAGAGAAGTCTGGATACCAGTCAGCTCCAATTCACATGCAAAGTGCACAGACTGTCTGAACACCTGGGGCAGGTTCCCTCAACCAGAGTGGAGCCTTGCAAAGCTGCATGGCTCATCTCCACGTCTGTTTTCAAAGCTTTAAGGCTGTGATTGGCTGCACATTTTCAACACCGCACCTCAATCTTTTCTTCTTCTACACATTTATATGACTTGTATCAAAACTTCTCCCATCCTCACAAAGAAAGACACAGCTAGCTACAATGAGCTCCTGGCTTCCTTCTGCACTAGTCTGACAAAAGGTGCATCCTTCCTTCCTTCCTGCCTTCCTTCCTTCCTTCCTTCCTTCCTTCCTTCCTTCCTTCCTTCCTTCCTTCCTTCCTCAGATGAAAAAACCCATTACTAATGACGTTATGATCAACCTCGTAGAATGCGGATGCTGCTTCTGCCCTGTTCGTCACAGAGGTTCACCGGCTAAAACTAGAACATGAGATTGATTGAGGCCAAATAAAATAACCAGGAGGCTGCAGGAATGAACAAGACAGTAATCAGAATTATTACTTAGTAGACCCAACTGCATAAATTCCAGCTTCAGTTTACCAACAGAAAAAGCCCAGGGGCTGCTAATACAAGCTGCAAAGTCAAAGTCTGCTGAACTGAGAGACAAAAGAAAGCTATGGTACACATTCCTTTCCCTTTTCTGGCAAACTACCATAATTAACAGCAGGAACCTCATGAATGAGATTGAGAAACAGATGATCACTGTACGGTGAACCACGTTTGTATTCAAACACTGCTGCACAGAAATAGGTGTGCAGCTGCTATCTCACTCCAAAGCACGAACTCAAGACATCTGATATTCTACGGGTACACCACCCCTAGGGATCCTGTGCAGACCAGGTAAGCAGTGATCACACTGAAAGTCTGTCAGATGCTCTGGGATGGTATCCACCTAAGGTGTAACGAAACCATAGAGCAAATACACGTGATAGTTAATGTTGCCCAGAAGGAACAAAAGCAGACTGCATGTGGTACACCTCATAATGCAGCAGCCGCAGTCAGCTGCATTGACAAAAGTCTCCACGATGTGCATCAAAGACCTTCTGATACTTCACTTTCTTTCGATGCGCTATGAATAGAACGTGATTGTATTTAGTAAGATGCTCCTCCTGCCAGGAGTGCAGCAGCACTGAAAAACACAAAACAGAGTACCCACAGTACTAGCACAGCCAGGAAACTCAGCCTACCAGCTACGGGCTAAGCCAACCAACGGCTGTAAGAAACATTTCAGTTCATCAGCTGCAGTCCAGCAGGGAGCAGCACCAAGCGTGCTTAGCTGCTGTGTGAATTCTGCATCAAACCTTCATGAAGCCACATCCTAGGACGTTACTGTTGTGATCATATTATTATTGCCACTGCTGGCCCTGCTGCAATGCTGATTTTGACAGCACACCACAGCAGGGAATTTATTTTGAAAAGAATTTTAAATCATGCTGCATTGAACTGTACAGAACCTGAAAGCACTGGTAACATCAAGAACATGGAGAAATAGGGGAAACGTTCCATGGTGATACTGACAGAAAGCCTGCTGTGCTGAGTGCTCTGAGTAACCAAGACAGGAGAGCATTCTCCAGTGCCAGATGGGTTCAGCTGCACGTGGACACTACTGAGCCCTGAGAGCACACCATCTGCTGCCTCAAAGGTAGGCTGGGGAAAGCAGTGTGAGAGCTCCTTTTGGAAACGCACAGATTCTGGGGAGAATCATGGATTTTTAAATGGAACTCGGGAGTAGTGATTCAGGAAGATTGAGATGGAAGCTGTAGGGCAGACTGATATTTGGGGAGTTTTAGATAATGCAAAATTACTTCCTGTACCACATGAAGTGCGTGAAGTGTAGCTGAAGAGACAAAGCAGAAAGGAGTGAACCACAAGATACCATATATTCTGTATGGAGAACAGAAGAGAGGACAGACTGTTATCCTCTGTTGTTCCCTGAAGATAATGGAAAATAGTTTCAAACTACAAGAGGTGAGATTTAGACGGGTATATGCAAAAAGCTTTTTATGAGAATAGTGAAACGCTGCAACATGTTGCCCAGAGAGGTGGAGGATGCCTCGTCTGTGGTGACATTCAAGGTCAGGCTGGATGGGGCTCTGAGCAGCTGGAACTACTGTAGATGTCTCTGTTCATGTTTCAATGTCAACCAATATCTAATTCAGTCAAAGGCGTCAGCTTGATCAAGAACAGAAAGAGATTTCGGGCAGAAGGAAAAACAAAGACTGCAACTAAACAGTAAAAGCAGCTTGTAAATAATACGAGATGTGACAAAAAAAATGAAAAAAGAAAACCCACACAACTTTTTGTTTTGTTTTTTGATGTTCAGTGACTTTTTCTGCTTCTGCCCCTCTGCCAGACTGCAGTCTGTCATACACAAGGCTGTTAATTTTGCTGTGACCCAAATGTAGCACTCAAAAACATTAACACTTATTTTTGGCATTCTTTTAAGCCCACAGAATGCCTACGCTACGATGGGTTGCGTGGAGCAGCCTTGGCTAAACAGAACCCAGAGACTGACTGCAAGATATGCTTCCACTGAGCTGTTCTTGGACTTGGTGCACAAGAGCTACTTCATGCTTGATATGACACACCTTCAGAAAGACCCATCTTTAATCTGGGCTGACCCCTTTCCTTCAGAGAAGTGTTCTCTATAAGAGGAGAGGCAAAGCTAATCAAGTGGAACAGTTTTCCTCCTTTAACTTCAGCAAAATACATTCTCCAGTCTCCAAAAAACATTTAGTTAAGAGCCTATGCCTTTTTCAAAAGTCTACCCACTGCTATGAAATCACACAAGTATAGTACTGAGTGCACAGGACTTATCAACATTATTACTGACATTTGGGGAAGACACAGCTCTCACTTGTGGTGTTCTGGTGGGGTTATAAAGTCAGAGATCCCCCTGCTATTGAGGAAATATCTTCTTCTCCTTTCCACGCCATTCTGCAAGCTCAGCCTTCTATTCGGGAAGGAGCTTCACAGAGAATCCAAGTTCTTTCACTTGAGGAGTAACTACCCAAACATTACAGAGAGAAACAATTGGAAGAAAAATAACCCCAGCATTTTTTCAAAATGCAGCACAAGTCTGTATCCAAGAAAAAAGGAAGCAACACAATCTAGTGGGAAGGGAAAGGAGAGGGGGAAAAGAAAGGAGAGAGGGAAGAGCTCTTTCTTGGCAGAGCACATGCTACCTCCTCCATGCTCCAGGGCCAGATGAGAAAGACAGGAAAGGAGAACCCACACCACCCTCAAAACTCTTGAAACTCAGCAGTTCTTTATTGATTGCACGTCCCCAGGCTGCCGCTGGGCTCTTAGGACACTTTGTCCCCTCTCCACCACTGCTGGGCCACCACCACTGGGTGGCTCCACTTGCAGGCAGCCAGGCAGCTGCTGGGAAGAGGACTCCAATGGGACGATCCTGCCACTCATCACTACAGACGGATTTCAGGCACAGGATGAAGAATGGGCCGGAGTCTCCAAGGGGCCCTATGCCCAATGGGCACGACTTCTCACTGCTAAAAACAATGGCACAACTCAGCCATCCCCAGAAAAGGGCCCCTCAGCACCCCATCCTTCCTTCTCCTTCAAAACCGGGGCAACTCTCCGGCCATAGGCCCCACATTCAAATGCTGCACTGTTTCCTTTGCTATAGAACACTGCTCAATGCCATACCCGACTGGCTGTGATGTCATCGGCCAGAGTTCCAAGCCGTGCAACGGCATTACCAGTTGTGCAGCTGAGGAGGCAGCAGGCACCTCGAGCACCTCCTCAGCAGCAATGCCTCCTTCTCGAAAGAGAAAATATCCTTCTCGTAAGAGAACATATGACGAGATGGTAAGCGGAATATACAAAGGGCACCTAAAGGAAGACCCTGTGGAGCCGAAGGAGGTGGATCCACCTCCGGAGAAGCCCATGGAGGTGGATCCTCCAGCTGCCAAGAGATCCACGATGCAGCATCGGGGATGCTTATATGAAATGGTGAGCAAGATGTTGAAAAGAGGTGCCAAACTGGGTAAAAGTGGTCGTGCTCCGGGGGTGGGAGGGGGAACGGAGGAAATAGATGGGTCTACAAAAAACAACGGCACGATTTGAGAAGGAACGGCAGCTTTACTAAATCTAATAAGAATGAACAATTGAGAGAGAGAGAGAGACAAAGTTTCCCAACCAGAAACTGGGAGCTCACGTCAGGGAGGAACTGCAGGGGAAGCACACGTGCTGAATTTCCACGGCAGCGCGCCGAGAGAGAGGGGGCCTGGTGTCCGGTGCGGAGCTCCAACCCTCTGCTGCTCAGCAACGGCATTCACTCCTTAACTGCCGGCACCATGTTCCGATGCGGAATGCCGGCACCAAAAGCACAGCACCGCAACACACGCATCCCCTCTCCAGTCACTTAAAACAGTTACCCATATCCTCACCCCAATTCTTCTCAATAGTCCCAGATCTCTACTTTCATTAGCACAGCCACCGCAAATGGCATTCTTCTACATTACAAATGGGTTCTGCTCTGGATTACGATAACCTCCTCACTGAACAAAAAATACTGCAGCCTCATTATGTATTCAGGATACCAATTCCTATACATACCACTCTGCCTGTCTTGAAAAGGAGCTGATGGACCGTTGGTGTCCCATCTGCAGCATGCGTTAGGTTGCGATAAGGATTTTTCTGTTTGCTGGATCCAACCTCCAGAGCTTCCACAAAGGACACCAGGGCAGAAACGGGGATCTAAGAAAAGAAGCACAGAATTAAAAAACAACCTCAAAATGGATTTCCCATCGCTAATTACATTACGTAGGGGCGTGCCATGCTTTTTTGGCTCCAAGAGCATAACCGGACACACAACGTAAAACCACAGTCAGGGGATTTATTTCTAGGGAGCACACTACCTAGGTGCTGTCGTTTCCCTCCAGCATGTGGGGCAATGCAATTTTAATCATCTTCAACCATTTCTCATCAGGCGGGTAAAGTATCTGAGGAAGACCTGGAGGCGGAGAAAGTAGGAGTCCTGCCACAGTAAGTGTCAACAGACAAAGGGAGACTGGAATACTTGGGCGGGGAGAGTGGGGAACATCTCAGAGCAAGGTCCAAGATACTGAGGACATCTTTTACTCCAAATTCAGTAGCATTTCTATTTTGAAATCTGCAGCAAGCCAAGCTTTCATCTTTTGTTTGCATGCTGGAGATTGCTAAGAAGCTCAGGAGAATGACACTGTCATTCCCGCAGGGTTTCAAGGGTGAGACTGTTTGGAAACCCTCCTGCTTCATGCTGCCCTATGACACTAAAATGCTCGACCTGCACAACAGTTGGTCCTGGTTGCTGCAGATTCTATCCCCCTTTTAGGGGAAATGACAGGGACCGCCAAGTCTTCACCTACACCTTCCAACACAGATCAAATCGGTGCCTTCTGAATAAAGCAAAGCAGAACAAGAAAGTCCAGATGGAAGAGGCACACTGATACACCAATTGAACCAGCAAAGGCTGAGGGCAAAAAGAATCCTGCTTTGCCTTCCTCACTGAAACGTTGGGATGGGCACCAGTGTACCGGCCTGTGCTCATATTTTCACCACCTGCTGTGCAGTGAAACAGTATCACAAATATTTCTAGCTATCTTGCTCAACCCAAAGACATCTGATTATCTTAATTATCTTTTAACTATCTTCAACATCCTTAAAAAAAAAAAAAAGGTGAGTGAGTTGACTGGGGTTTTTAAAAATTTTCAAAGCAAGATAAAGTCACAGTAATGCTACACTGAGTGCCAACAACGGGATAAAAATGACCTTTATGAGCTACAAGTCAATGTCTAACTGCAGTTGGGAGAGACACAGGTAGCTGTAACTGATACACTAATGCTGCAGGGTGCTCAGTTGAGAGATGTAAGCAGTTCAGTTCCCAGCTCATAAAGCTGAACTATAATGTAGAAACTTCCTTGCAGGAGGTTGAATTCCATCTCAGCTCCTCTGGGTGGCAGTGGGAGCTGACAGTGATCAGATCTATCAACAGAGAAGGCACCATCATCTCTGAAGAGGATGCTCCCTGAACACCACGAACCGCTCTCCTACTCCTACACCCTTTTTGGACTCTTTGTGTACATTTAAACTTGTATTTATTAGATAACTTTTTAATCTATTAATGTACATACGTTTCATATACAATAATTTATATGTAGCTTTATATTATCTGTTTTCTACGAAGTCTTATATTTATTATCTGTTTTATATGTTGACTTGTATTTATTAGATAGTGTACGTTTAAAATTCTATTTAGTAGAAAATGTATTTTTAAACTTCTATTTATTAGCTTACTTATTAATATATTACTTTACTTCTAGTTCCCATTAAATTGAAAATGTTGTTTTGATAATCTGAAAGAGAAATCACTGTATGGCAATCTTATTTTCAGAAATAAAAGGTTTGTGTCTCTTTATGCCTATTTTATTGTAGCAGTGTTGTGCTCTTGCACCTCATAAAACCAATGACAAAACTGCAAAAGATTTCTTGCACCACAATGTGGCAGTGGCCAAGTAGATGCTATGTTTTACTGTAGAGTAATTGAGACTTCACTGAGGGAGAAATCCTTCTTCCTGCGTGGCCAACCAAAGTTTTGCTCATGACAGTAATGACAGTCCCATTTCACTTGAAAGAACTAGGGGGAAAATTTCCCCTTAAGGAAGCAAGAGGGCGTCGCACTTTGCTTGGAGCCCGGCAGCACCACAACACCTTGAAAATTAGAGGATTCTATGGTCCTATAAAAAAATTAGCGCCGACGTGATGCCTGTGTTGGAGAGAAATCAAAAGGTAAGCAGAACTTCACAGACGCCTTGTGGTGGAGGAGAAAAATGCTCTCAGTAATGAGAGCAGGAGCACTCCTTGCATACTCTGGAGAAGCTGCAGCATTTCATTGTTTCACTAAAAGCCGTTTAATTTTCTCAGGATGGTTGCACAGCTTTGGGTTTCTCAGGGAAGGCATCCTGTTGGTCACCACAGCAAAAGAAAGGGCGCACCACTCAAAAACAAACTACTTTTCACTTAGTGGCATCTCAATCATTGCCACTCTCACTCTGAGGGGAATCTTGGTTATGGGAATCCACATCAGCTGAAGAGATATGAGTGTACATTTCTCCATCACTCTGCATGACTTACAGAGCCCACCAAGCAGTCAGGCAGCTCTAAGTTTGGGTTTTCTTTTGTCTCTACTTGGCTGTACTGAACTAAAACACACAAGAAAGGCACCAGTCCCTGTTAAGATGATGAGGCGGGGACATTAAAGACAAAGTCTCATTTCAGATGCAGTCCAGTTATTCTAAACAACCAACTCCTGTTTAATCCACGTCCATTCCCTACCACAAGACCATCCAGGCACAGACTTGTTCTCAACATAGTTTTGAAAGCAATACACCCTAGAGTAACCAAGATGCTGCTATTTCACCCTGAGCAAACTAGTCCGTGTTTTTGTTGATAATCCCGGTGCCCCACTTACTCCAGCTTCGTTGGTTCTGCTTGTCACCCCTAATATATCTATTTTTTTTCAGACTGCTTGTGACCTCTCATTTTTCATTTCTGAACTCACAACTGGAAGATTATTATTCCAAAGCTGACTGTGGTCTTGAAGATATGAACCCAAACAGCGCAAGAAAATCCCTTCTCTCAGAGCAACGGATACCTTTGCTTTTCCATTTCTCTGCACCCGCACTCTCATTCTTCCTTCTGCAAAGCTGAGATTAATTTCAACACATTACTAAGTCAAAGGCTTCATCGTTGAACACTAGAACAGAGCTGGAATCTTCAAGGATAAGGCCATTTTTAAGTTCTGGTATTTCTTTTACTCAAAGAATATTCCTGCAGGCCAGTAAGTTCTGAATGGAGATGAGCCAGACTAAACATCAGAAAGAAGGAAAGGGCAAGTTCAAAGAGTCTCTTCCCCAAGTGAAACACTGTTACTCCACTCCTTTGTACGGACACCCCAGCCTTCTCTTCTCCCACCATCACCTCATGGCTGGGCTTACCTTTAGCACTCCAATTACAGATGGTGGGTAGCTCAAACCGACCGTATTGGATGTCCGCCTGTACGTTCTACCAAGATAAAACAGATAAGGCAACATATAAATAATCTTAAACAATACTGCAGCAACAAAGAAACACACTATAACAGGGGATACTGGATAGCCCAGCAATCTCTAACTACTCTTTCTTCCTACTTCTTAGCATGCACACATGCTCTCTACACCACTTTTCTTGTAGCTCTTTACCCGAGGCCATATGCTTCCCAGCATATCAGACCTTGGTCCCAAGGCTGAAGATTAGCAAGAATCTGTTCATGCCAGATCTTTGTCAGAGGGAAAGGCTGCACACAAATACACAAGATGTCCCCCATTTCCCACCACAGTAAACCACACGGCCCTTGCAGTTTCTGTAGTTCTTGCTTGCCCAGCATGAGAGCTCGTTCTGAATGCACGGAAATGTTTTGGAGTCTGCAAGTCATCAGATCCAGTTCGGTACAACTGTTACTTTTCTCTACTTTTTTTATTTTAACATCTGTACTACATCTTTTGGGTTTTCTTTGTGTGTGGATGAGAGAGAACAAGGAAATAATCCACATCCGTTATCTGTACAAAACAATGCACCAAACTGTATTTGTTTTCAGGCCGCACGTTTTCATAGGCTTAGTGAACTCCCAAAAGCTGACTGCTCAAACACCTTTCCGCAGCTCACCCTTTTTTGCACTTCAGAAACACAGGAGTAAAAAGAGACGGAGGAAAGCTTTCTTCTCCCACCTGACGTGACCACGCGTGAAGTCCTTCCCTTCCCTTTCACCTTGCCACCTTCCGCTCTCAAACATGAAAAATGTCAGGCCCCTTTGCAGAACTCTCCCACTGCCTAAATCACACTATTTCTTACCCCCTCCTCCTCCCAAGACCCAGCAGTTTTCAAAGACAGTTCAGGCAAAGGCCCTTTGCCTTAGCTCAGGAGAGCAACAACTCTCCCCTGGTGCCATTTTCCATCCCAACATTTCCTTTTTCATCTCACAATTACTCAAATCCACTACATCACAGCCTCTGACAGCCAGCTTTCTGCCACTCATTTATTTCCTTCCCAAGCAACTCCTGCACTGAGAGTGAGGGTTAACTCACAAACTGCCTGGGAGGAATCTTTCCCAAGGAGAAATGACAGCTGATGCTGTCCTGTTAGCTTTACCATTATTGCTGCCACTCTTAGCACTCATGCAGCAATTTTTGGAAATCCCCTCTTGATCTCCAAATGTTTCACAGCAGTCTTGGTCCATACACGAGCTGCCTGATTCAGGCCATGAGTACCATGACACAAGATCTTCTTCATTGAAAATAAATAAATAGACATCAGAGGTCCAAGGGCAAGGTAAGACCTGATCTGAACTTAGGAAATTTTAATGAGTCCCGACCTAGGGCTATGCAGATGTGTGTATCCTTGCTCCGAACCATTTCACCTGTGCTGTCACATCTGTATCATGCTAAAAACAGATCCAAAGTCTTTGAATGTTCCCTTACCTTTCCACAAATATCCCAGCTTGTACTGCGTGGACAATACTCCTGAACCGCGGTTTCTCCTCGGTCCTTTTCAGCATCATCCCCATTTGCCGTGTGACCGTAGAAGCCAACCAGTCCCGGACCTCTGAGGGCACGGAGTCAGACTGGATGTCACTGAGCTCATCTTCTGTGTCCAGTAAATGCCGAGAGGAGGGAGGGAAAACAAAGGGTAAAAAGGAAAAAAAAACTGCCTTGGAGAGCACTGCAACAACCAAAAACAAATGCACATCTTCATTCTAATAACAGCATCATGAAAACTCTTTCAGCAAGTCTTCAATAGATTGTTCTCTTCTGCAGTTAAATGCTGGATTGTGAAACTCTCCACTAGGATGACAACAAAGAAGTATTAGTCTTCCAAAGAACAACTACATAATCATCCGCTCACACCTCACCTTCAGCCCATCAGACAGCACTGACAGTCACATCACATCTGACTTCTCAGTTACTATCACACAGTCCTTTCCTATCCTGACCACCTGAGGTGACTCAGAACTGGGGTAGCCGCACAAAACAGAAAGTGCAATTCCTCTACAATTCCTTATCTGTTTCTATCACAGACTCCAGTAAAACAACTTGGACTTTCAAAGGCTTGATAGAAGCAAATCCATCTAACTCTATTCAACAGAAATAAAAAGGTACGAATTTGGACTTTTCCACAGAAACTTCAATCAGAAACAGTGGAAAACAATTCCTGTGAAAATCTTTCTCCTAAGAGAATGTACGCTAAATGTTTGATTGTTTTTGATCCCCCCCTCCCACATGAAACTCAAAACATATTTTAAGACGGAGAACTGAAGATCAAAGAAATGCAATATTTTTTCTGTGAATACTAAATCAGGACTACAACAACTATGCCAGCTGATGCGTACCTTACAATTTTGTGTGCTACCTGTGAGATAAATATTCATCTTTGTAATTCACTCACCTAGTTTCATCAGTGTATACTGACTCAAGGACTGACGCAGCGTATTCCACGTTTTTCTTCAAGTCTACAACCAAAGCCTCCCCCCTCTCTAGCTGCTTTACCAAAGATCGCAACCTGCAAGAGGAAAATAAAAAGCAATTAGAACAAAGAGGATCAGTTAAAAACTGGATCCAGCACCACAGCTGGCAGACGAGATCGGCACAGGTAAGCTTTCGGAAGTCCACAGAACGCTTGAAAAACAATCAGTCACCATGACATTAAACAAACATCAGGTTATACCCAGGCTCAAACAAGGCAGTGAGATGTGACAGCTCCCTGTCATACCGGAGTATGTTAAAATAGAAATCTCTTGGAATTCAGCTAAGGTGGTAAGGGACGTGATTTCAATCATGACAAAAAAGAAAAATAAAACAAAAGTCAAATAACTTGTGGAGCACAATTCTGTTGATAAATTCAGACCCTGATGAAGGCTGTTTTACATGCTAAGCTGCACTGCACCAACAGCAGCTCCCCACCCCTTAAACACTGAATCTGCTGAGGGAAAAACAACCATAAAAAAACACTGATTATTTGTCTAGTCCAGACACAGAAACACCAATCCTAGTGGCAATGGTTATCTTTGACAAAAAGCTGTGTAGTTAGACATAGGAAGAAACTTGAACAGGAGTGGTCAGAGGAAGCTCTGAGTGACCCCGTTCCTTTTTACAGCTCCCTGAAGGGACACTGTATCTTCACTGGGCAAAGGAAAAGCCCAGCCCCTGTGCAGTGTTAAGCCTTTCAACCTCCTCTGAGCCCACAGACAGCTCAGCCAGGTGTGGTGTTAACTTCTGAAAAATAAGCTAGGCCACTTCCAGAAGACGGCTTCCCACACTGCCTTTCCAAGGGACATATCTGCTAGCATTCACCGTAAAAACCTCAGCCAGGACCTGCGGATAAGCCCACTGACATCAACAGAGCAATATATTAGTGCAAAGCAAGCAAGATGGCTCTTCGGTGTACGTGAGAGGCTGTCCAAAACCTATGCCATTCCACAGAATGGCAAATCTGGAAATACTTAAAGAATGTTAAGACAATCTGTTGAGGGACATTTGTTTTGAGGGAACTGTTGATGATAGGTGAACTGGGTGATAGGTTGGACTCGTTGCAGAAATCAGGGAGAGTTCAGTACATTCATACCAAAATATTTCTCTGTCATCTTCATTGTCCCCCATCTGTTAGCATTCGAGTACCCGCAGGAGAAGGTCTTAAGTTTTTCACGCTTTCCAGTTCCTAAAATTCCTATGTTCCAGGGCAGCTTTTAGAAACCCACAGTTAAGCAAGTGCAGAGCAGAGCGCATACAAGGTGTGAAGTTCAAGGAGTACGCCCTGCCTTCAGATGGGTCCAGTAAAGAAAGCAAGAAGTTATACGTGCGCATGTCTGTCTGCACATGCCACCAAGCTATGTATTTTCAGCTTGCTTCAACTTCGTAACAGAGCCTCAAACACATAAAAACGGCACCAATTTCCACTAAGCAGAGGAGTTTTTCACAATCCCTGAACTACAATGAGCACAGGAAAAACAAGTCTTGAAAGATGCCTGTCCTGTTACACATCACTGACAGAAACATCTGAGCAAGTCCTCAGCTTTTCTTTTTTTTTTTGTCCCTGACTGCCTAGACAAAGTCGTATTTTCAAGGCTTATGACTTGGATTCCTAATTCAATCAGATGATTTTAATAATTTCCCTCTGAGTCCATCAGTGACTTCGTGCCACTTTTTCCCACAGGTAGCAACACAAGGGATGCTGTTAGGATCAAGTACATCAGAGACAAAGCCCCTTGACACTGCTGTACAATATTTGTACAAGATGCTCCTAGAATCTGCAGAAAACCTTTGCTGCACCAGTTGCCAAATGTTTTGGTAACATCACACCATCACCTTGCCAACAGGTAAGAGCTCCCTTTTAACTCAAAACCCATTCAAGGTAGTATGGTTTTGTAAATTCATTTTAGGCGCATGCTGTAGCTCAGGGGTGACCTCTGGTCTGATAACTACAAGCAGGGAAAGAACAGAGAACTGAGGGGCTCTGCACACAGCTACCTGTCCAGCTCTTCTCCTTCTTTTCAGTCAGCCCTACAAAGCCCACTTTGTCTTATCTGTTGTCTTAATGCCCAGAACAGTCCCTTTGCTGGAGATGGCCCCAAACACCCATGTCTGTTCAGCAAGACTTGGCATTAAAAATTGCCTTGCGTTAAACACACAGCTCACAGGTATTCTTACTTTTATTTTTTTAACGTGGGAGGCTAAAGAGATTGAGACAGGAACAGACACAGCAACTGAATTACTTTCTGCTTTCTACAGGACCGGTGCTGCAGACAGATCCATGATGACTTCTGTTCAGGTCTGACTTCTGATTCAGGAATGCTTTACAGCCGGAAGAACATCATTTCAGGTCTCAAGCAACAACCTTCTGATAATAACAGTGGGAAAGAAGAATGAGCAGAGCAAAACCACTATACCCAAGCAGAACTACTGCAAGACACGGCTGGTCTGATGCATCCACCGTAGACCTTCCAAAGCAACATCTGACAAGACCCATCCCAGCAAGAGCTTATGATCCAAGCCTCATAGCTGGGATGCAATCATGACTTCTCTGCTTGAAGGTTCCTTCCTCATCTCTTGAAACACATACAAGCAAACTGGGAACTTCCATGCTCCGTCAAAGCACTGATTGCTGAACAAGAGCAGAGCAATTTAAGTTTTGAGGTAGGGTGTGATGCACCTAAGGAGAGCTCTTAAATATCCTAAGAGTATTTGAGGAAGATGTCAGAATACAGACCGGGATTACGACCACCAACTGTGAATAATAAATAAGTCAGG
This sequence comes from Callipepla californica brunnescens, assembly GCA_023055505.1. Classification (NCBI taxonomy): domain Eukaryota; kingdom Metazoa; phylum Chordata; class Aves; order Galliformes; family Odontophoridae; genus Callipepla; species Callipepla californica. The sequence goes on from JALIRH010000053.1 coordinate 1,636,352, forward strand.
GAAAGCAACAACAAAATCAGAAGTGATTTGTGAGTAGGAGGAGCAGATGAACCACTGAAATCTCCTAATCCCTTTTTCCCAAGACAGCCTTGCACTGCAAAGAAAACAAAACAGCAAAGAGCCTGCACAGAATGGAAGCAACCACCATTGAGTCACAGTATTACTAAACAGTAAAAGTAGCTTGTAAATAATAGGAAATGTGACAAAGAAAGCATTTTGTGAGGGCTGCTCCAAAATTACTGCCTCCTGTTTTAGTGTGCTGGCCCACCACATCAGAGGTACGTGTTGGTGCTACGGCAGGAGGACATGAACATTCCCACCAGCATTCCATTCCTCTTTTTTGCCACGTGGCACCTGGCAGCGAAGGTGCAGTCTGACCAAACAGCATCTCACATGGCAGTGCATATGAAAAAAAGGAAAAGGTGTGCCACTGAACACCTCCACGGAGAGCAAAATTGCACCCACTGACATCCATCAACACCTGCTGAACATCTACAGGGAAGAAACAGGGCAAGTGAGCACAGCAAGGCAACAGGTAGTGCATTTCAGGTGGGTCACCTCTGCTGGAACAGATTTGGCTGAGCAAAGCATGCAGGCTCTCATTCTCTGCTGGTGAGAATGCACAGCTAATGGTGTTGAAAAACAGTGCTTTGTAGCTGAGAATTTGCTCCATTAAACAGTGTTACTGCGCACTGTTCTCTCTACCTGTTATGGCTTCCATGAAGATAAGGAGGCATTCCTTATGGAGGGACCTACAGAATACTGAAGACGTGTATGACCTCTGATAGAGGTCCCTGGACCTCCCTGACACCTCAAAACAAGCATCACAGCAGCAGGTGACTTTGAAAAGTGTATGGACACAGGTAATTTACTAGACACGGGCAAGCACGCAAGAGAAAGAGAAGATCTCAAAAGAACCAAATTGAAGGCAGATATTTAGTGACTAACTTTCATCCGCCCCTCTGCCAGACTGGAGTCTGCGATACACAAGGCTGTTAATTTTGCTGTGACCCAAATGTAGCACTCAAAAACATTAACACTTGTTTCTGGCATTCTTTTAAGCCCACAGAATGCCTACGCTACGATGGGTTGCGTGGAGCAGCCTTGGCTAAACAGAACCCAGAGACTGACTGCAAGATATGCTTCCACTGAGCTGTTTTTGGACTTGGTGCACAAGAGCTACTTCATGCTCGATATGACACACCTTCAGAAAGACCTGTCTTTAATCTGGGCTGACCCCTTTCCTTCAGAGAAGTGTTCTCTATAAGAGGAGAGGCAAAGCTAATCAAGTGGAATAGTTTACCTCTGTTAACTTCAAAAAAACAGATTCTCCAGTCTCCAAAAAACATTAAGTTTAAGAGCCTATGCCTTTTTCAAAAGTCTACCCACTGCTATGAAATCACACAAGTATAGTACTGAGTGCACAGGACTTATCAACATTATTACTGACATTTGGGGAAGACACAGCTCTCACTTGTGGTGTTCTGGTGGGGTTATAAAGTCAGAGAATCCTCTGCAATTCTGGAAATATCTTCTTCTCCTTTCCACGCCATTCTGCAAGCTCAGCCTTCTATTCGGGAAGGAGCTTCACAGAGAATCCAAGTTCTTTCACTTCAGGAGTAACTACCCAAACATTCCAGAGAGAAACAATTGGAAGAAAAATAACCCCAGCATTTTTTCAAAATGCAGCACAAGTCTGTATCCAAGAAAAAAGGAAGCAACACAATCTAGTGGGAAGGGAAAGGAGAGGGGGAAAAGAAAGGAGAGAGGGAAAAGAAAGGAGAGAGGGAAAAGCTCTTTCTTGGCAGAGCACATGCTACCTCCTCCATGCTCCAGGGCCAGATGAGAAAGACAGGAAAGGAGAACCCACACCACCCTCAAAACTCTTGAAACTCAGCAGTTCTTTATTGATTGCACGTCCCCAGGCTGCCGCTGGGCTCTTAGGACACTTTGTCCCCTCTCCACCACTGCTGGGCCACCACCACTGGGTGGCTCCACTTGCAGGCAGCCAGGCAGCTGCTGGGAAGAGGACTCCAATGGGACGATCCTGCCACTCATCACTACAGACGGATTTCAGGCACAGGATGAAGAATGGGCCGGAGTCTCCAAGGGGCCCTATGCCCAATGGGCACGACTTCTCACTGCTAAAAACAATGGCACAACTCAGCCATCCCCAGAAAAGGGCCCCTCAGCACCCCATCCTTCCTTCTCCTTCAAAACCGGGGCAACTCTCCGGCCATAGGCCCCACATTCAAATGCTGCACTGTTTCCTTTGCTATAGAACACTGCTCAATGCCATACCCGACTGGCTGTGATGTCATCGGCCAGAGTTCCAAGCCGTGCAACGGCATTACCAGTTGTGCAGCTGAGGAGGCAGCAGGCACCTCGAGCACCTCCTCAGCAGCAATGCCTCCTTCTCGAAAGAGAAAATATCCTTCTCGTAAGAGAACATATGACGAGATGGAGAGCGGAATATACAAAGGGCACCTAAAGGAAGACCCTGTGGAGCCGAAGGAGGTGGATCCACCTCCGGAGAAGCCCATGGAGGTGGATCCTCCAGCTGCCAAGAGATCCACGATGCAGCATCGGGGATGCTTATATGAAATGGTGAGCAAGATGTTGAAAAGAGGTGCCAAACTGGGTAAAAGTGGTCGTGCTCCGGGGGTGGGAGGGGGAACGGAGGAAATAGATGGGTCTACAAAAAACAACGGCACGATTTGAGAAGGAACGGCAGCTTTACTAAATCTAATAAGAATGAACAATTGAGAGAGAGAGAGAGACAAAGTTTCCCAACCAGAAACTGGGAGCTCACGTCAGGGAGGAACTGCAGGGGAAGCACACGTGCTGAATTTCCACGGCAGCGCGCCGAGAGAGAGGGGGCCTGGTGTCCGGTGCGGAGCTCCAACCCTCTGCTGCTCAGCAACGGCATTCACTCCTTAACTGCCGGCACCATGTTCCGATGCGGAATGCCGGCACCAAAAGCACAGCACCGCAACACACGCATCCCCTCTCCAGTCACTTAAAACAGTTACCCATATCCTCACCCCAATTCTTCTCAATAGTCCCAGATCTCTACTTTCATTAGCACAGCCACCGCAAATGGCATTCTTCTACATTACAAATGGGTTCTGCTCTGGATTACGATAACCTCCTCACTGAACAAAAAATACTGCAGCCTCATTATGTATTCAGGATACCAATTCCTATACATACCACTCTGCCTGTCTTGAAAAGGAGCTGATGGACCGTTGGTGTCCCATCTGCAGCATGCGTTAGGTTGCGATAAGGATTTTTCTGTTTGCTGGATCCAACCTCCAGAGCTTCCACAAAGGACACCAGGGCAGAAACGGGGATCTAAGAAAAGAAGCACAGAATTAAAAAACAACCTCAAAATGGATTTCCCATCGCTAATTACATTACGTAGGGGCGTGCCATGCTTTTTTGGCTCCAAGAGCATAACCGGACACACAACGTAAAACCACAGTCAGGGGATTTATTTCTAGGGAGCACACTACCTAGGTGCTGTCGTTTCCCTCCAGCATGTGGGGCAATGCAATTTTAATCATCTTCAACCATTTCTCATCAGGCGGGTAAAGTATCTGAGGAAGACCTGGAGGCGGAGAAAGTAGGAGTCCTGCCACAGTAAGTGTCAACAGACAAAGGGAGACTGGAATACTTGGGCGGGGAGAGTGGGGAACATCTCAGAGCAAGGTCCAAGATACTGAGGACATCTTTTACTCCAAATTCAGTAGCATTTCTATTTTGAAATCTGCAGCAAGCCAAGCTTTCATCTTTTGTTTGCATGCTGGAGATTGCTAAGAAGCTCAGGAGAATGACACTGTCATTCCCGCAGGGTTTCAAGGGTGAGACTGTTTGGAAACCCTCCTGCTTCATGCTGCCCTATGACACTAAAATGCTCGACCTGCACAACAGTTGGTCCTGGTTGCTGCAGATTCTATCCCCCTTTTAGGGGAAATGACAGGGACCGCCAAGTCTTCACCTACACCTTCCAACACAGATCAAATCGGTGCCTTCTGAATAAAGCAAAGCAGAACAAGAAAGTCCAGATGGAAGAGGCACACTGATACACCAATTGAACCAGCAAAGGCTGAGGGCAAAAAGAATCCTGCTTTGCCTTCCTCACTGAAACGTTGGGATGGGCACCAGTGTACCGGCCTGTGCTCATATTTTCACCACCTGCTGTGCAGTGAAACAGTATCACAAATATTTCTAGCTATCTTGCTCAACCCAAAGACATCTGATTATCTTAATTATCTTTTAACTATCTTCAACATCCTTAAAAAAAAAACAGGTGAGTGAGTTGACTGGGGTTTTTAAAAATTTTCAAAGCAAGATAAAGTCACAGTAATGCTACACTGAGTGCCAACAACGGGATAAAAATGACCTTTATGAGCTACAAGTCAATGTCTAACTGCAGTTGGGAGAGACACAGGTAGCTGTAACTGATACACTAATGCTGCAGGGTGCTCAGTTGAGAGATGTAAGCAGTTCAGTTCCCAGCTCATAAAGCTGAACTATAATGTACAAACTTCCTTGCAGGAGGTTGAATTCCATCTCAGCTCCTCTGGGTGGCAGTGGGAGCTGACAGTGATCAGATCTATCAACAGAGAAGGCACCATCATCTCTGAAGAGGATGCTCCCTGAACACCACGAACCACTCTCCTACTCCTACACCCTTTTTGGACTCTTTGTGTACATTTAAACTTGTATTTATTAGATAACTTTTTAATCTATTAATGTACATACGTTTCATATACAATAATTTATATGTAGCTTTATATTATCTGTTTTCTACGAAGTCTTATATTTATTATCTGTTTTACATGTTGACTTGTATTTATTAGATAGTGTACGTTTAAAATTCTATTTAGTAGAAAATGTATTTTTAAACTTCTATTTATTAGCTTACTTATTAATATATTACTTTACTTCTAGTTCCCATTAAATTGAAAATATTGTTTTGATAATCTGAAAGAGAAATCACTGTATGGCAATCTTATTTTCAGAAATAAAAGGTTTGTGTCTCTTTATGCCTATTTTATTGTAGCAGTGTTGTGCTCTTGCACCTCATAAAACCAATGACAAAACTGCAAAAGATTTCTTGCACCACAATGTGGCAGTGGCCAAGTAGATGCTATGTTTTACTGTAGAGTAATTGAGACTTCACTGAGGGAGAAATCCTTCTTCCTGCGTGGCCAACCAAAGTTTTGCTCATGACAGTAATGACAGTCCCATTTCACTTGAAAGAACTAGGGGGAAAATTTCCCCTTAAGGAAGCAAGAGGGCGTCGCACTTTGCTTGGAGCCCGGCAGCACCACAACACCTTGAAAATTAGAGGATTCTATGGTCCTATAAAAAAATTAGCGCCGACGTGATGCCTGTGTTGGAGAGAAATCAAAAGGTAAGCAGAACTTCACAGACGCCTTGTGGTGGAGGAGAAAAATGCTCTCAGTAATGAGAGCAGGAGCTCTATTTGCATACTCTGGAGAAGCTGAAACATTTCATTTTTCACTAAAAGCCAATTAATTTTCTCAGGATGATTCCACAGCTTTGGGTTTCTCAGGGAAGGCATCCTGTTGGTCACCACAGCAAAAGAAAGGGCGCACCACTCAAAAACAAACTACTTTTCACTTAGTGGCATCTCAATCATTGCCACTCTCACTCTGAGGGGAATCTTGGTTATGGGAATCCACATCAGCTGAAGAGATATGAGTGTACATTTCTCCATCACTCTGCATGACTTACAGAGCCCACCAAGCAGTCAGGCAGCTCTAAGTTTGGGTTTTCTTTTGTCTCTACTTGGCTGCACTGAACTAAAACACACAAGAAAGGCACCAGTCCCTGTTAAGATGATGAGGCGGGGACATTAAAGACAAAGTCTCATTTCAGATGCAGTCCAGTTATTCTAAACAACCAACTCCTGTTTAATCCACGTCCATTCCCTACCACAAGACCATCCAGGCACAGACTTGTTCTCAACATAGTTTTGAAAGCAATACACCCTAGAGTAACCAAGATGCTGCTATTTCACCCCGAGCAAACTAGTCCGTGTTTTTGTTGATAATCCTGGTGCCCCACTTACTCCAGCTTCGTTGGTTCTGCTTGTCACCCCTAATATATCTATTTTTTTTCAGACTGCTTGTGACCTCTCATTTTTCAATTCTGAACTCTCACAACTGGAAGATTATTATTCCAAAGCTGACTGTGGTCTTGAAGATATGAACCCAAACAGTGCAAGAAAATCCCTTCTCTCAGAGCAACGGATACCTTTGCTTTTCCATTTCTCTGCACCCACATTTTCATTCTCCTTTCTGCAAAGCTGAGATTAATTTCAACACATTACTAAGTCAAAGGCTTCATCGTTGAACACTAGAACAGAGCTGGAATCTTCAAGGATAAGGCCATTTTTAAGTTCTGGTATTTCTTCTAATCAAAGAATATTCCTGCAGGCCAGTAAGTTCTGAATGGAGATGAGCCAGACTAAGCATCAGAAAGAAGGAAAGGGCAAGTTCAAAGAGTCTCTTCCCCAAGTGAAACATCACACTGTTACTCCACTCCTTTGTACAGACACCCCAGCCTTCTCTTCTCCCACCATCACCTCGTGGCTGGGCTTACCTTTAGCACTCCAATTACAGATGGTGGGTAGCTCAAACCGACCGTATTGGATGTCCGCTTGGACATTCTACCAAGATAAAACAGATAAGGCAACATATAAATAAAATTAAAAAATACTGCAGCAACAAAGAAACACACTGACACAGGGGATACTGGATAGCCCAGCAATCTCTAACTACCATTTCTTCCTTTTTCTTAGCGTGCACACATGCTCTCTATCCCACTTTTCTTGTAGCTCTTTACCCGAGGCCATATGCTTCCCAGCATATCAGACCTTGGTCCCCAGGCTGAAGATTAGCAAGACACTGTTCATGCCAGATCTTCATCATTGGGAAAGGCTCCACACAAATACACAAGATGTCCCCCATTTCCCACCACAGCAAACCACACGGCCCTTGCAGTTTCTGTAGTTCTTGCTTGCCCAGCATGAGAGCTCGTTCTGAATGCACTGAAATGTTTTGGAGTCTGCAAGTCATCAGATCCAGTTCGGTACAACTGTTACTTTTCTCTACTCTTTTTATTTTAACATCTGTACTACATCTTTTGGGTGTTCTTTGTGTGTGGATGAGAGAGAACGAGGAAATAATCCACATCCGTTATCTGTACAAAACAATGCACCGAACTGTATTTGTTTTCAGGCCGCACGTCTTCATAGGCTTAGTGAACTCCCAAAAGCTGACTGCTCAAACACCTTTCCGCAGCTCACCCTTTTTTGCACTTCAGAAACACAGGAGTAAAAAGAGACGGAGGAAAGCTTTCTTCTCCCACCTGACGTGACCACGCGTGAAGTCCTTCCCTTCCCTTTCACCTTGCCACCTTCCGCTCTCAAACATGAAAAATGTCAGGCCCCTTTGCAGAACTCTCCCACTGCCTAAATCACACTATTTCTTACCTCCTCCTTCTCCCAAGAACCAGCAGTTTTCAAAGACAGTTCAGGCAAAGGCCCTTTGCCTTAGCTCAGGAGAGCAACAACTCTCCCCTGGTGCCATTTTCCATCCCAACATTTCCTTTTTCATCTCACAATTACTCAAATCCACTACATCACAGCCTCTGACAGCCAGCTTTCTGCCACTCATTTATTTCCTTCCCAAGCAACTCCTGCACTGAGAGTGAGGGTTAACTCACAAACTGCCTGGGAGGAATCTTTCCCAAGGAGAAATGACAGCTGATGCTGTCCTGTTAGCTTTACCATTATTGCTGCCACTCTTAGCACTCATGCAGCAATTTTTGGAAATCCCCTCTTGATCTCCAAATGTTTCACAGCAGTCTTGGTCCATACACGAGCTGCCTGATTCAGGCCATGAGTACCATGACACAAGATCTTCTTCATTGAAAATAAATAAATAGACATCAGAGGTCCAAGGGCAAGGTAAGACCTGATCTGAACTTAGGAAATTTTAATGAGTCCCAACCTAGGGCTATGCAGATGTGTGTATTCTTGCTCCGAACCATTTAACCTGTGCTGTCACATCTGTATCATGCTAAAAACAGATCCATGCCTGCTGATTCACGTTGCACTCTCCTAGCAGCTATCTGCCAATCAGATCTTCATAGAAACATCATTAGAATCGTACGAGAAATTCTCTTCACTCAGTACTGCAGGTGCAATCGGCAGTGCATGAGCAGCTGCTAGAACAAAGTCTTTGAATGTTCCCTTACCTTTCCACAAATATCCCAGCTTGTACTGCGTGGACAATACTCCTGAACCGCGGTTTCTCCTCGCTCCTTTTCAGCATCATCCCCATTTGCCGTGTGACCGTAGAAGCCAACCAGTCCCGGACCTCTGAGGGCACGGAGTCAGACTGGATGTCACTGAGCTCATCTTCTGTGTCCAGTAAATGCCGAGAGGAGGGAGGGAAAACAAAGGGTAAAAAGGAAAAAAAAACTGCCTTGGAGAGCACTGCAACAACCAAAAACAAATGCACATCTTCATTCTAATAACAGCATCATGAAAACTCTTTCAGCAAGTCTTCAATAGATTGTTCTCTTCTGCAGTTAAATGCTGGATTGTGAAACTCTCCACTAGGATGACAACAAAGAAGTATCAGTCTTCCAAAGAACAACTACATAATCATCCGCTCACACCTCACCTTCAGCCCATCAGACAGCGCTGACAGTCACATCACATCTGACTTCTCAGTTACTATCACACAGTCCTTTCCTATCCTGACCACCTGAGGTGACTCAGAACTGGGGTAGCCGCACACAACAGAAAGTGCAATTCCTCTACAATTCCTTATCTGTTTCTATCACAGACTCCAGTAAAACAACTTGGACTTTCAAAGGCTTGATAGAAGCAAATCCATCTAACTCTATTCAACAGAAATAAAAAGGTACGAATTTGGACTTTTCCACAGAAACTTCAATCAGAAACAGTGGAAAACAATTCCTGTGAAAATCTTTCTCCTAAGAGAATGTACGCTAAATGTTTGATTGTTTTTGATCCCCCCCTCCCACATGAAACTCGAAACATATTTTAAGACGGAGAACTGAAGATCAAAGAAATGCAATATTTTTTCTGTGAATACTAAATCAGGACTACAACAACTATGCCAGCTGATGCGTACCTTACAATTTTGTGTGCTAACTGTGAGATAAAAATTCATCTTTGTAATTCACTCACCTAGTTTCATCAGTGTATACTGACTCAAGGACTGACGCAGCAGATTCCACGTTTTTCTTCAAGTCTACAACCAAAGCCTCCCCTCTCTCTAGCTGCTTTACCAAAGATCGCAACCTGCAAGAGGAAAATAAAAAGCAATTAGAACAAAGAGGATCAGTTAAAAACTGGATCCAGCACCACACCTGGCAGACGAGATCGGCACAGGTAAGCTTTCGGAAGTCCACAGAACGCTTGAAAAACAATCAGTCACCATGACATTAAACAAACATCACGTTATACCCAGGCTCAAACAAGGCAGTGAGATGTGACAGCTCCCTGTCATACCGGAGTATGTTAAAATAGAAATCTCTTGGAATTCAGCTAAGGTGGTAAGGGACGTGATTTCAATCATGACAAAAAAGAAAAATAAAACAAAAGTCAAATAACTTGTGGAGCACAATTCTGTTGATAAATTCAGACCCTGATGAAGGCTGTTTTACATGCTAAGCTGCACTGCACCAACAGCAGCTCCCCACCCCTTAAACACTGAATCTGCTGAGGGAAAAACAACCATAAAAAAACACTGATTATTTGTCTAGTCCAGACACAGAAACACCAATCCTAGTGGCAATGGTTATCTTTGACAAAAAGCTGTGTAGTTAGACATAGGAAGAAACTTGAACAGGAGTGGTCAGAGCAAGCTCTGAGTGACCCCGTTCCTTTTTACAGCTCCCTGAAGGGACACTGTATCTTCACTGGGCAAAGGAAAAGCCCAGCCCCTGTGCAGTGTTAAGCCTTTCAACCTCCTCTGAGCCCACAGACAGCTCAGCCAGGTGTGGTGTTAACTTCTGAAAAATAAGCTAGGCCACTTCCAGAAGACGGCTTCCCACACTGCCTTTCCAAGGGACATATCTGCTAGCATTCACCGTAAAAACCTCAGCCAGCACCTGCGGATAAGCCCACTGACATCAACAGAGCAATATATTAGTGCAAAGCAAGCAAGATGGCTCTTCGGTGTACGTGAGAGGCTGTCCAAAACCTATGCCATTCCACAGAATGGCAAATCTGGAAATACTTAAAGAATGTTAAGACAATCTGTTGAGGGACATTTGTTTCGAGAGAACTGTTGATGATAGGTGAACTGGGTGATAGGTTGGACTCGTTGCAGAAATCAGGGAGAGTTCAGCACATTCATACCAAAATATTTCTGTGTCATCTTCATTGTCCCCCATCTGTTAGCATTCGAGTACCCGCAGGAGAAGGTCTTAAGTTTTTCACGCTTTCCAGTTCCTAAAATTCCTATGTTCCAGGGCAGCTTTTAGAAACCCACAGTTAAGCAAGTGCAGAGCAGAGCGCATACAAGGTGTGAAGTTCAAGGAGTACGCCCTGCCTTCAGATGGGTCCAGTAAAGAAAGCAAGAAGTTATACGTGCGCATGTCTGTCTGCACATGCCACCAAGCTATGTATTTTCAGCTTGCTTCAACTTCGTAACAGAGCCTCAAACACATAAAAACGGCACCAATTTCCACTAAGCAGAGGAGTTTTTCACAATCCCTGAACTACAATGAGCACAGGAAAAACAAGTCTTGAAAGATGCCTGTCCTGTTACACATCACTGACAGAAACATCTGAGCAAGTCCTCAGCTTTTCTTTTTTTTTTGTCCCTGACTGCCTAGACAAAGTCGTATTTTCAAGGCTTATGACTTGGATTCCTAATTCAATCAGATGCTTTTAATAATTTCCCTCTGAGTCCATCAGTGACTTCGTGCCATTTTTTCCCACAGGTAGCAACACAAGGGATGCTGCTAGGATCAAATACATCAGAGACAAAGCCCCTTGACACTGCTGTACAATATTTGTACAAGATGCTCCTAGAATCTGCAGAAAACCTTTGCTGCACCAGTTGCCAAATGTTTTGGTAACAGCACACCATCACCTTGCCAACAGGTAAGAGCTCCCTTTTAACTCAAAACCCATTCAAGGTAGTACGCTTTTGTAAATTCATTTTAGGCGCGTGCTGTAGCTCAGGGGTGACCTCTGGTCTGATAACTACAAGCAGGGAAAGAACAGAGAACTGAGGGGCTCTGCACACAGCTACCTGTCCAGCTCTTCTCCTTCTTTTCAGTCAGCCCTACAAAGCCCAGTTTGTCTTATCTGTTGTCTTAATGCCCAGAACAGTCCCTTTGCTGGAGATGGCCCCAAACACCCATGTCTGTTCAGCAAGACTTGGCATTAAAAATTGCCTTGCGTTAAACACACAGCTCACAGGTATTCTTACTTTTATTTTTTTAACGTGGGAGGCTAAAGAGATTGAGACAGGAACAGACACAGCGACTGAATTACTTTCTGCTTTCTACAGGACCGGTGCTGCAGACAGATCCATGATGACTTCTGTTCAGGTCTGACTTCTGATTCAGGAATGCTTTACAGCCGGAAGAACATCATTTCAGGTCTCAAGCAACAACCTTCTGATAATAACAGTGGGAAAGAAGAATGAGCAGAGCAAATCCACTATACCCAAGCAGAACTACTGCAAGACACGGCTGGTCTGATGCATCCACCGTAGACCTTCCAAAGCAACATCTGACAAGACCCATCCCAGCAAGAGCTTATGATCCAAGCCTCATAGCTGGGATGCAATCATGACTTCTCTGCTTGAAGGTTCCTTCCTCATCTCTTGAAACACATACAAGCAAACTGGGAACTTCCATGCTCCGTCAAAGCACTGATTGCTGAACAAGAGCAGAGCAATTTAAGTTTTGAGGTAGGGTGTGATGCACCTAAGGAGAGCTCTTAAATATCCTAAGAGTATTTGAGGAAGATGTCAGAATACAGACCGGGATTACGACCACCAACTGTGAATAATAAATAAGTCAGGGAAAGCAACAACAAAATCAGAAGTGATTTGTGAGTAGGAGGAGCAGATGAACCACTGAAAGCTCCTAATCCCTTTTTCCCAAGACAGCCTTGCACTGCAAAGAAAACAAAACAGCAAAGAGCCTGCACAGAATGGAAGCAACCACCATTGAGTCACAGTATTACTAAACAGTAAAAGTAGCTTGTAAATAATAGGAAATGTGACAAAGAAAGCATTTTGTGAGGGCTGCTCCAAAATTACTGCCTCCTGTTTTAGTGTGCTGGCCCACCACATCAGAGGTACGTGTTGGTGCTACGGCAGGAGGACATGAACATTCCCACCAGCATTCCATTCCTCTTTTTTGCCACGTGGCACCTGGCAGCGAAGGTGCAGTCTGACCAAACAGCATCTCACATGGCAGTGCATATGAAAAAAAGGAAAAGGTGTGCCACTGAACACCTCCACAGAGAGCAAAATTGCACCCACTGACATCCATCAACACCTGCTGAACATCTACAGGGAAGAAACAGGGCAAGTGAGCACAGCAAGGCAACAGGTAGTGCATTTCAGGTGGGTCACCTCTGCTGGAACAGATTTGGCTGAGCAAAGCATGCAGGCTCTCATTCTCTGCTGGTGAGAATGCACAGCTAATGGTGTTGAAAAACAGTGCTTTGTAGCTGAGAATTTGCTCCATTAAACAGTGTTACTGCGCACTGTTCTCTCTACCTGTTATGGCTTCCATGAAGATAAGGAGGCATTCCTTATGGAGGGACCTACAGAATACTGAAGACGTGTATGACCTCTGATAGAGGTCCCTGGACCTCCCTGACACCTCAAAACAAGCATCACAGCAGCAGGTGACTTTGAAAAGTGTATGGACACAGGTAATTTACTAGACACGGGCAAGCACGCAAGAGAAAGAGAAGATCTCAAAAGAACCAAATTGAAGGCAGATATTTAGTGACTAACTTTCATCCGCCCCTCTGCCAGACTGGAGTCTGCGATACACAAGGCTGTTAATTTTGCTGTGACCCAAATGTAGCACTCAAAAACATTAACACTTGTTTCTGGCATTCTTTTAAGCCCACAGAATGCCTACGCTACGATGGGTTGCGTGTAGCAGCCTTGGCTAAACAGAACCCAGAGACTGACTGCAAGATATGCTTCCACTGAGCTGTTTTTGGACTTGGTGCACAAGAGCTACTTCATGCTTGATATGACACACCTTCAGAAAGACCTGTCTTTAATCTGGGCTGACCCCTTTCCTTCAGAGAAGTGTTCTCTATAAGAGGAGAGGCAAAGCTAATCAAGTGGAATAGTTTACCTCTGTTAACTTCAAAAAAACAGATTCTCCAGTCTCCAAAAAACATTAAGTTTAAGAGCCTATGCCTTTTTCAAAAGTCTACCCACTGCTATGAAATCACACAAGTATAGTACTGAGTGCACAGGACTTATCAACATTATTACTGACATTTGGGGAAGACACAGCTCTCACTTGTGGTGTTCTGGTGGGGTTATAAAGTCAGAGAATCCTCTGCAATTTTGGAAATATCTTCTTCTCCTTTCCATGCCATTCTGCAAGCTCAGCCTTCTATTCGGGAAGGAGCTTCACAGAGAATCCAAGTTCTTTCACTTGAGGAGTAACTACCCAAACATTACAGAGAGAAACAATTGGAAGAAAAATAACCCCAGCATTTTCTCAAAACGCAGCACAAGTCTGTATCCAAGAAAAAAGGAAGCAACACAATCTAGTGGGAAGGGAAAGGAGAGGGGGAAAAGAAAGGAGAGAGGGAAAAGCTCTTTCTTGGCAGAGCACATGCTACCTCCTCCATGCTCCAGGGCCAGATGAGAAAGACAGGAAAGGAGAACCCACACCACCCTCAAAACTCTTGAAACTCAGCAGTTCTTTATTGATTGCACGTCCCCAGGCTGCCGCTGGGCTCTTAGGACACTTTGTCCCCTCTCCACCACTGCTGGGCCACCACCACTGGGTGGCTCCACTTGCAGGCAGCCAGGCAGCTGCTGGGAAGAGGACTCCAATGGGACGATCCTGCCACTCATCACTACAGACGGATTTCAGGCACAGGATGAAGAATGGGCCGGAGTCTCCAAGGGGCCCTATGCCCAATGGGCACGACTTCTCACTGCTAAAAACAATGGCACAACTCAGCCATCCCCAGAAAAGGGCCCCTCAGCACCCCATCCTTCCTTCTCCTTCAAAACCGGGGCAACTCTCCGGCCATAGGCCCCACATTCAAATGCTGCACTGTTTCCTTTGCTATAGAACACTGCTCAATGCCATACCCGACTGGCTGTGATGTCATCGGCCAGAGTTCCAAGCCGTGCAACGGCATTACCAGTTGTGCAGCTGAGGAGGCAGCAGGCACCTCGAGCACCTCCTCAGCAGCAATGCCTCCTTCTCGAAAGAGAAAATATCCTTCTCGTAAGAGAACATATGACGAGATGGTAAGCGGAATATACAAAGGGCACCTAAAGGAAGACCCTGTGGAGCCGAAGGAGGTGGATCCACCTCCGGAGAAGCCCATGGAGGTGGATCCTCCAGCTGCCAAGAGATCCACGATGCAGCATCGGGGATGCTTATATGAAATGGTGAGCAAGATGTTGAAAAGAGGTGCCAAACTGGGTAAAAGTGGTCGTGCTCCGGGGGTGGGAGGGGGAACGGAGGAAATAGATGGGTCTACAAAAAACAACGGCACGATTTGAGAAGGAACGGCAGCTTTACTAAATCTAATAAGAATGAACAATTGAGAGAGAGAGAGAGACAAAGTTTCCCAACCAGAAACTGGGAGCTCACGTCAGGGAGGAACTGCAGGGGAAGCACACGTGCTGAATTTCCACGGCAGCGCGCCGAGAGAGAGGGGGCCTGGTGTCCGGTGCGGAGCTCCAACCCTCTGCTGCTCAGCAACGGCATTCACTCCTTAACTGCCGGCACCATGTTCCGATGCGGAATGCCGGCACCAAAAGCACAGCACCGCAACACACGCATCCCCTCTCCAGTCACTTAAAACAGTTACCCATATCCTCACCCCAATTCTTCTCAATAGTCCCAGATCTCTACTTTCATTAGCACAGCCACCGCAAATGGCATTCTTCTACATTACAAATGGGTTCTGCTCTGGATTACGATAACCTCCTCACTGAACAAAAAATACTGCAGCCTCATTATGTATTCAGGACACCAATTCCTATACATACCACTCTGCCTGTCTTGAAAAGGAGCTGATGGACCGTTTGTGTCCCATCTGCAGCATGCGTTAGGTTGCGATAAGGATTTTTCTGTTTGCTGGATCCAACCTCCAGAGCTTCCACAAAGGACACCAGGGCAGAAACGGGGATCTAAGAAAAGAAGCACAGAATTAAAAAACAACCTCAAAATGGATTTCCCATCCCTAATTACATTACGTAGGGGCGTGCCATGCTTTTTTGGCTCCAAGAGCATAACCGGACACACAACGTAAAACCACAGTCAGGGGATTTATCTCTAGGGAGCACACTACCTAGGTGCTGTCGTTTCCCTCCAGCATGTGGGGCAATGCAATTTTAATCATCTTCAACCATTTCTCATCAGGCGGGTAAAGTATCTGAGGAAGACCTGGAGGCGGAGAAAGTAGAAGTCCTGCCACAGTAAGTGTCAACAGACAAAGGGAGACTGGAATACTTGGGCGGGGAGAGTGGGGAACATCTCAGAGCAAGGTCCAAGATACTGAGGACATCTTTTACTCCAAATTCAGTAGCATTTCTATTTTGAAATCTGCAGCAAGCCAAGCTTTCATCTTTTGTTTGCATGCTGGAGATTGCTAAGAAGCTCAGGAGAATGACACTGTCATTCCCGCAGGGTTTCAAGGGTGAGACTGTTTGCAAACCCTCCTGCTTCATGCTGCCCTATGACACTAAAATGCTCGACCTGCACAACAGTTGGTCCTGGTTGCTGCAGATTCTATCCCCCTTTTAGGGGAAATGACAGGGACCGCCAAGTCTTCACCTACACCTTCCAACACAGATCAAATCGGTGCCTTCTGAATAAAGCAAAGCAGAACAAGAAAGTCCAGATGGAAGAGGCACACTGATACACCAATTGAACCAGCAAAGGCTGAGGGCAAAAAGAATCCTGCTTTGCCTTCCTCACTGAAACGTTGGGATGGGCACCAGTGTACCGGCCTGTGCTCATATTTTCACCACCTGCTGTGCAGTGAAACAGTATCACAAATATTTCTAGCTATCTTGCTCAACCCAAAGACATCTGATTATCTTAATTATCTTTTAACTATCTTCAACATCCTTAAAAAAAAAAAAAGGTGAGTGAGTTGACTGGGGTTTTTAAAAATTTTCAAAGCAAGATAAAGTCACAGTAATGCTACACTGAGTGCCAACAACGGGATAAAAATGACCTTTATGAGCTACAAGTAAATGTCTAACTGCAGTTGGGAGAGACACAGGTAGCTGTAACTGATACACTAATGCTGCAGGGTGCTCAGTTGAGAGATGTAAGCAGTTCAGTTCCCAGCTCATAAAGCTGAACTATAATGTACAAACTTCCTTGCAGGAGGTTGAATTCCATCTCAGCTCCTCTGGGTGGCAGTGGGAGCTGACAGTGATCAGATCTATCAACAGAGAAGGCACCATCATCTCTGAAGAGGATGCTCCCTGAACACCACGAACCGCTCTCCTACTCCTACACCCTTTTTGGACTCTTTGTGTACATTTAAACTTGTATTTATTAGATAACTTTTTAATCTATTAATGTACATACGTTTCATATACAATAATTTATATGTAGCTTTATATTATCTGTTTTCTACGAAGTCTTATATTTATTATCTGTTTTACATGTTGACTTGTATTTATTAGATAGTGTACGTTTAAAATTCTATTTAGTAGAAAATGTATTTTTAAACTTCTATTTATTAGCTTACTTATTAATATATTACTTTACTTCTAGTTCCCATTAAATTGAAAATATTGTTTTGATAATCTGAAAGAGAAATCACTGTATGGCAATCTTATTTTCAGAAATAAAAGGTTTGTGTCTCTTTATGCCTATTTTATTGTAGCAGTGTTGTGCTCTTGCACCTCATAAAACCAATGACAAAACTGCAAAAGATTTCTTGCACCACAATGTGGCAGTGGCCAAGTAGATGCTATGTTTTACTGTAGAGTAATTGAGACTTCACTGAGGGAGAAATCCTTCTTCCTGCGTGGCCAACCAAAGTTTTGCTCATGACAGTAATGACAGTCCCATTTCACTTGAAAGAACTAGGGGGAAAATTTCCCCTTAAGGAAGCAAGAGGGCGTCGCACTTTGCTTGGAGCCCGGCAGCACCACAACACCTTGAAAATTAGAGGATTCTATGGTCCTATAAAAAAAGTAGCGCCGACGTGATGCCTGTGTTGGAGAGAAATCAAAAGGTAAGCAGAACTTCACAGACGCCTTGTGGTGGAGGAGAAAAATGCTCTCAGTAATGAGAGCAGGAGCACTCCTTGCATACTCTGGAGAAGCTGCAGCATTTCATTGTTTCACTAAAAGCCGTTTAATTTTCTCAGGATGGTTGCACAGCTTTGGGTTTCTCAGGGAAGGCATCCTGTTGGTCACCACAGCAAAAGAAAGAGCGCACCACTCAAAAACAAACTACTTTTCACTTAGTGGCATCTCAATCATTGCCACTCTCACTCTGAGGGGAATCTTGGTTATGGGAATCCACATCAGCTGAAGAGATATGAGTGTACATTTCTCCATCACTCTGCATGACTTACAGAGCCCACCAAGCAGTCAGGCAGCTCTAAGTTTGGGTTTTCTTTTGTCTCTACTTGGCTGTACTGAACTAAAACACACAAGAAAGGCACCAGTCCCTGTTAAGATGATGAGGCGGGGACATTAAAGACAAAGTCTCATTTCAGATGCAGTCCAGTTATTCTAAACAACCAACTCCTGTTTAATCCACGTCCATTCCCTACCACAAGACCATCCAGGCACAGACTTGTTCTCAACATAGTTTTGAAAGCAATACACCCTAGAGTAACCAAGATGCTGCTATTTCACCCTGAGCAAACTAGTCCGTGTTTTTGTTGATAATCCCGGTGCCCCACTTACTCCAGCTTCGTTGGTTCTGCTTGTCACCCCTAATATATCTATTTTTTTTCAGACTGCTTGTGACCTCTCATTTTTCATTTCTGAACTCACAACTGGAAGATTATTATTCCAAAGCTGACTGTGGTCTTGAAGATATGAACCCAAACAGTGCAAGAAAATCCCTTCTCTCAGAGCAACGGATACCTTTGCTTTTCCATTTCTCTGCACCCACATTTTCATTCTCCCTTCTGCAAAGCTGAGATTAATTTCAACACATTACTAAGTCAAAGGCTTCATTGTTGAACACTAGAACAGAGCTGGAATCTTCAAGGATAAGGCCATTTTTAAGTTCTGGTATTTCTTCTAATCAAAGAATATTCCTGCAGGCCAGTAAGTTCTGAATGGAGATGAGCCAGACTAAGCATCAGAAAGAAGGAAAGGGCAAGTTCAAAGAGTCTCTTCCCCAAGTGAAACATCACACTGTTACTCCACTCCTTTGTACAGACACCCCAGCCTTCTCTTCTCCCACCATCACCTCATGCCTGGGCTTACCTTTAGCACTCCAATTACAGATGGTGGGTAGCTCAAACCGACCATATTGGATGTCCGCCTGTACGTTCTACCAAGATAAAACAGATAAGGCAACATATAAATAAACTTAAAAAATACTGCAGCAACAAAGAAACACACTGACACAGGGGATACTGGATAGCCCAGCAATCTCTAACTACCATTTCTTCCTTCTTCTTAGCGTGCACACATGCTCTCTATCCCACTTCTCTTGTAGCTCTTTACCCGAGGCCATATGCTTCCCAGCATATCAGACCTTGGTCCCCAGGCTGAAGATTAGCAAGAATCTGTTCATGCCAGATCTTTGTCAGAGGGAAAGGCTGCACACAAATACACAAGATGTCCCCCATTTCCCACCACAGCAAACCACACGGCCCTTGCAGTTTCTGTAGTTCTTGCTTGCCCAGCATGAGAGCTCGTTCTGAATGCACTGAAATGTTTTGGAGTCTGCAAGTCATCAGATCCAGTTCGGTACAACTGTTACTTTTCTCTACTCTTTTTATTTTAACATCTGTACTACATCTTTTGGGTGATCTTTGTGTGTGGATGAGAGAGAACAAGGAAATAATCCACATCCGTTATCTGTACAAAACAATGCACCGAACTGTATTTGTTTTCAGGCCGCACGTTTTCATAGGCTTAGTGAACTCCCAAAAGCTGACTGCTCAAACACCTTTCCCCAGCTCACCCTTTTTTGCACTTCAGAAACACAGGAGTAAAAAGAGACGGAGGAAAGCTTTCTTCTCCCACCTGACGTGACCACGCGTGAAGTCCTTCCCTTCCCTTTCACCTTGCCACCTTCCGCTCTCAAACATGAAAAATGTCAGGCCCCTTTGCAGAACTCTCCCACTGCCTAAATCACACTATTTCTTACCTCCTCCTCCTCCCAAGAACCAGCAGTTTTCAAAGACAGTTCAGGCAAAGGCCTTTGCCTTAGCTCAGGAGAGCAACAACTCTCCCCTGGTGCCATTTTCCATCCCAACATTTCCTTTTTCATCTCACAATTACTCAAATCCACTACATCACAGCCTCTGACAGCCAGCTTTCTGCCACTCATTTATTTCCTTCCCAAGCAACTCCTGCACTGAGAGTGAGGGTTAACTCACAAACTGCCTGGGAGGAATCTTTCCCAAGCAGAAATGACAGCTGATGCTGTCCTGTTAGCTTTACCATTATTGCTGCCACTCTTAGCACTCATGCAGCAATTTTTGGAAATCCCCTCTTGATCTCCAAATGTTTCACAGCAGTCTTGGTCCATACACGAGCTGCCTGATTCAGGCCATGAGTAGCATGACACAAGATCTTCTTCATTGAAAATAAATAAATAGACATCAGAGGTCCAAGGGCAAGGTAAGACCTGATCTGAACTTAGGAAATTTTAATGAGTCCCGACCTAGGGCTATGCAGATGTGTGTATCCTTGCTCCGAACCATTTCACCTGTGCTGTCACATCTGTATCATGCTAAAAACAGATCCATGCCTGCTGGTGCAGGCTGCACTCTCCTAGCAGCTATCTGCCAATCAGATCTTCATAGAAACATCATTAGAATCGTACGAGAAATTCTCTTCACTCAGTACTGCAGGTGCAATCGGCAGTGCATGAGCAGCTGCTAGAACAAAGTCTTTGAATGTTCCCTTACCTTTCCACAAATATCCCAGCTTGTACTGTGTGGACAATACTCCTGAACCGCGGTTTCTCCTCGGTCCTTTTCAGCATCATCCCCATTTGCCGTGTGACCGTAGAAGCCAACCAGTCCCGGACCTCTGAGGGCACGGAGTCAGACTGGATGTCACTGAGCTCATCTTCTGTGTCCAGTAAATGCCGAGAGGAGGGAGGGAAAACAAAGGGTAAAAAGGAAAAAAAAACTGCCTTGGAGAGCACTGCAACAACCAAAAACAAATGCACATCTTCATTCTAATAACAGCATCATGAAAACTCTTTCAGCAAGTCTTCAATAGATTGTTCTCTTCTGCAGTTAAATGCTGGATTGTGAAACTCTCCACTAGGATGACAACAAAGAAGTATCAGTCTTCCAAAGAACAACTACATAATCATCCGCTCACACCTCACCTTCAGCCCATCAGACAGCGCTGACAGTCACATCACATCTGACTTCTCAGTTACTATCACACAGTCCTTTCCTATCCTGACCACCTGAGGTGACTCAGAACTAGGGTAGCTGCAAACAACAGAAAGTGCAATTCCTCTACAATTCCTTATCTGTTTCTATCACAGACTCCAGTAAAACAACTTGGACTTTCAAAGGCTTGATAGAAGCAAATCCATCTAACTCTATTCAACAGAAATAAAAAGGTACGAATTTGGACTTTTCCACAGAAACTTCAATCAGAAACAGTGGAGAACAATTCCTGTGAAAATCTTTCTCCTAAGAGAATGTACGCTAAATGTTTGATTGTTTTTGATCCCCCCCCCCCACATGAAACTCAAAACATATTTTAAGACGGAGAACTGAAGATCAAAGAAATGCAATATTTTTTCTGTGAATACTAAATCAGGACTACAACAACTATGCCAGCTGATGCATACCTTACAACTTTCTGCGCTTCATGTGAGATAAATATTCATCTTTATAATTCACTCACCTAGTTTCATCAGTGTATACTGACTCAAGGACTGACGCAGCGTATTCCATGTTTTTCTTCAAGTCTACAACCAAAGCCTCCCCTCTCTCTAGCTGCTTTACCAAAGATCGCAACCTGCAAGAGGAAAATAAAAAGCAATTAGAACAAAGAGGATCAGTTAAAAACTGGATCCAGCACCACACCTGGCAGACGAGGTAAGAGACGTGATTTCAATCCAGACAAGAAAGAAAAAGAAAACAAAAGTCAAGTAACTTGTGGAGCACTATTCTGTTGATAAATTCAGACAGTGATGGAGGCTGTTTTACATGCTAAGCTGCACTGCACCAACAGCAGCTCCCCACCCCTTAAACACTGAATCTGCAGAGAAAAAACAACCATAAAAAAACACTCATGATTTGTCTAGTCCAGACACAGAAACGCCAATCCTAGTGGCAATGGTTATCTTTGACAAAAAGCTGTGTACTTAGACATAGGAAGAAACTTGAACAGGAGTGGTCAGAGCAAGCTCTGAGTGACCCCGTTGCTTTTCACAACTCCCTGAAGGGACACTGTAGCGAGGTGGGGTCAGCCTCTCCTCCCAGTTAACTAGTGCTAAGGCAAGAGGCGATGGCCTTGAGTGGTGCCAGGCGAGGTTCAGGTTGGATATTAGGAAACATTTCTGCTCAGAAAGATTCCTCCAGCACTGGCACGGGCTGCTTAGGGAAGTGGCTGAGTCACAGTCACAGTATCTTCAGTGGGCAAAGGAAAAGCCCAGCCCCTGTGCAGTGTTAAGCCTTTCAACCTCAACCACAGACAGCTCAGCCAGGTGTGGTGTAAACTTCTGAAAAATAAGCTAGGCCACTTCCAGAAGACGGCTTCCCACACTGCCTTTCCAAGGGACATATCTGCTAGCATTCACCGTAAAAACCTCAGCCAGCACCTGCGGATAAGCCCACTGACATCAACAGAGCAATATATTAGTGCAAAGCAAGCAAGATGGCTCTTCGGTGTACGTGAGAGGCTGTCCAAAACCTATGCCATTCCACAGAATGGCAAATCTGGAAATACTTAAAGAATGTTAAGACAATCTGTTGAGGGACATTTGTTTCGAGAGAACTGTTGATGATAGGTGAACTGGGTGACAGG
This sequence comes from Callipepla californica brunnescens, assembly GCA_023055505.1. Taxonomy (NCBI): domain Eukaryota; kingdom Metazoa; phylum Chordata; class Aves; order Galliformes; family Odontophoridae; genus Callipepla; species Callipepla californica. The sequence continues at coordinate 1,658,833 of JALIRH010000053.1, forward strand.
TTGGACTCGTTGCAGAAATCAGGGAGAGTTCAGCACATTCATACCAAAATATTTCTGTGTCATCTTCATTGTCCCCCATCTGTTAGCATTCGAGTACCCGCAGGAGAAGGTCTTAAGTTTTTCACGCTTTCCAGTTCCTAAAATTCCTATGTTCCAGGGCAGCTTTTAGAAACCCACAGTTAAGCAAGTGCAGAGCAGAGCGCATACAAGGTGTGAAGTTCAAGGAGTACGCCCTGCCTTCAGATGGGTCCAGTAAAGAAAGCAAGAAGTTATACGTGCGCATGTCTGTCTGCACATGCCACCAAGCTATGTATTTTCAGCTTGCTTCAACTTCGTAACAGAGCCTCAAACACATAAAAACGGCACCAATTTCCACTAAGCAGAGGAGTTTTTCACAATCCCTGAACTACAATGAGCACAGGAAACACAAGTCTTGAAAGATGCCTGTCCTGTTACACATCACTGACAGAAACATCTGAGCAAGTCCTCAGCTTTTCTTTTTTTTTTTTGTCCCTGACTGCCTAGACAAAGTCGTATTTTCAAGGCTTATGACTTGGATTCCTAATTCAATCAGATGCTTTTAATAATTTCCCTCTGAGTCGACCAGTGACTTCGTGCCATTTTTTCCCACAGGTAGCAACACAAGGGATGCTGTTAGGATCAAGTACATCAGAGACAAAGCCCCTTGACACTGCTGTACAATATTTGTACAAGATGCTCCTAGAATCTGCAGAAAACCTTTGCTGCACCAGTTGCCAAATGTTTTGGTAACAGCACACCATCACCTTGCCAACAGGTAAGAGCTCCCTTTTAACTCAAAACCCATTCAAGGTAGTATGCTTTTGTAAATTCATTTTAGGCGCATGCTGTAGCTCAGGGGTGACCTCTGGTCTGATAACTACAAGCAGGGAAAGAACAGAGAACTGAGGGGCTCTGCACACAGCTACCTGTCCAGCTCTTCTCCTTCTTTTCAGTCAGCCCTACAAAGCCCACTTTGTCTTATCTGTTGTCTTAATGCCCAGAACAGTCCCTTTGCTGGAGATGGCCCCAAACACCCATGTCTGTTCAGCAAGACTTGACATTAAAAATTGCCTTGCGTTAAACACACAGCTCACAGGTATTCTTACTTTTATTTTTTTAACGTGGGAGGCTAAAGAGATTGAGACAGGAACAGACACAGCGACTGAATTACTTTCTGCTTTCTACAGGACCGGTGCTGCAGACAGATCCATGATGACTTCTGTTCAGGTCTGACTTCTGATTCAGGAATGCTTTACAGCCGGAAGAACATCATTTCAGGTCTCAAGCAACAACCTTCTGATAATAACAGTGGGAAAGAAGAATGAGCAGAGCAAATCCACTATACCCAAGCAGAACTACTGCAAGACACGGCTGGTCTGATGCATCCACCGTAGACCTTCCAAAGCAACATCTGACAAGACCCATCCCAGCAAGAGCTTATGATCCAAGCCTCATAGCTGGGATGCAATCATGACTTCTCTGCTTGAAGGTTCCTTCCTCATCTCTTGAAACACATACAAGCAAACTGGGAACTTCCATGCTCCGTCAAAGCACTGATTGCTGAACAAGAGCAGAGCAATTTAAGTTTTGAGGTAGGGTGTGATGCACCTAAGGAGAGCTCTTAAATATCCTAAGAGTATTTGAGGAAGATGTCAGAATACAGACCGGGATTACGACCACCAACTGTGAATAATAAATAAGTCAGGGAAAGCAACAACAAAATCAGAAGTGATTTGTGAGTAGGAGGAGCAGATGAACCACTGAAAGCTCCTAATCCCTTTTTCCCAAGACAGCCTTGCACTGCAAAGAAAACAAAACAGCAAAGAGCCTGCACAGAATGGAAGCAACCACCATTGAGTCACAGTATTACTAAACAGTAAAAGTAGCTTGTAAATAATAGGAAATGTGACAAAGAAAGCATTTTGTGAGGGCTGCTCCAAAATTACTGCCTCCTGTTTTAGTGTGCTGGCCCACCACATCAGAGGTACGTGTTGGTGCTACGGCAGGAGGACATGAACATTCCCACCAGCATTCCATTCCTCTTTTTTGCCATGTGGCACCTGGCAGCGAAGGTGCAGTCTGACCAAACAGCATCTCACATGGCAGTGCATATGAAAAAAAGGAAAAGGTGTGCCACTGAACACCTCCACGGAGAGCAAAATTGCACCCACTGACATCCATCAACACCTGCTGAACATCTACAGGGAAGAAACAGGGCAAGTGAGCACAGCAAGGCAACAGGTAGTGCATTTCAGGTGGGTCACCTCTGCTGGAACAGATTTGGCTGAGCAAAGCATGCAGGCTCTCATTCTCTGCTGGTGAGAATGCACAGCTAATGGTGTTGAAAAACAGTGCTTTGTAGCTGAGAATTTGCTCCATTAAACAGTGTTACTGCGCACTGTTCTCTCTACCTGTTATGGCTTCCATGAAGATAAGGAGGCATTCCTTATGGAGGGACCTACAGAATACTGAAGACGTGTATGACCTCTGATAGAGGTCCCTGGACCTCCCTGACACCTCAAAACAAGCATCACAGCAGCAGGTGACTTTGAAAAGTGTATGGACACAGGTAATTTACTAGACACGGGCAAGCACGCAAGAGAAAGAGAAGATCTCAAAAGAACCAAATTGAAGGCAGATATTTAGTGACTAACTTTCATCCGCCCCTCTGCCAGACTGGAGTCTGCGATACACAAGGCTGTTAATTTTGCTGTGACCCAAATGTAGCACTCAAAAACATTAACACTTGTTTCTGGCATTCTTTTAAGCCCACAGAATGCCTACGCTACGATAGGTTGCGTGGAGCAGCCTTGGCTAAACAGAACCCAGAGACTGACTGCAAGATATGCTTCCACTGAGCTGTTTTTGGACTTGGTGCACAAGAGCTACTTCATGCTTGATATGACACACCTTCAGAAAGACCCGTCTTTAATCTGGGCTGACCCCTTTCCTTCAGAGAAGTGTTCTCTATAAGAGGAGAGGCAAAGCTAATCAAGTGGAATAGTTTACCTCTGTTAACTTCAAAAAAACAGATTCTCCAGTCTCCAAAAAACATTAAGTTTAAGAGCCTATGCCTTTTTCAAAAGTCTACCCACTGCTATGAAATCACACAAGTATAGTACTGAGTGCACAGGACTTATCAACATTATTACTGACATTTGGGGAAGACACAGCTCTCACTTGTGGTGTTCTGGTGGGGTTATAAAGTCAGAGAATCCTCTGCAATTTTGGAAATATCTTCTTCTCCTTTCCACGCCATTCTGCAAGCTCAGCCTTCTATTCGGGAAGGAGCTTCACAGAGAATCCAAGTTCTTTCACTTGAGGAGTAACTACCCAAACATTCCAGAGAGAAACAATTGGAAGAAAAATAACCCCAGCATTTTCTCAAAACGCAGCACAAGTCTGTATCCAAGAAAAAAGGAAGCAACACAATCTAGTGGGAAGGGAAAGGAGAGGGGGAAAAGAAAGGAGAGAGGGAAAAGCTCTTTCTTGGCAGAGCACATGCTACCTCCTCCATGCTCCAGGGCCAGATGAGAAAGACAGGAAAGGAGAACCCACACCACCCTCAAAACTCTTGAAACTCAGCAGTTCTTTATTGATTGCACGTCCCCAGGCTGCCGCTGGGCTCTTAGGACACTTTGTCCCCTCTCCACCACTGCTGGGCCACCACCACTGGGTGGCTCCACTTGCAGGCAGCCAGGCAGCTGCTGGGAAGAGGACTCCAATGGGACGATCCTGCCACTCATCACTACAGACGGATTTCAGGCACAGGATGAAGAATGGGCCGGAGTCTCCAAGGGGCCCTATGCCCAATGGGCACGACTTCTCACTGCTAAAAACAATGGCACAACTCAGCCATCCCCAGAAAAGGGCCCCTCAGCACCCCATCCTTCCTTCTCCTTCAAAACCGGGGCAACTCTCCGGCCATAGGCCCCACATTCAAATGCTGCACTGTTTCCTTTGCTATACAACACTGCTCAATGCCATACCCGACTGGCTGTGATGTCATCGGCCAGAGTTCCAAGCCGTGCAACGGCATTACCAGTTGTGCAGCTGAGGAGGCAGCAGGCACCTCGAGCACCTCCTCAGCAGCAATGCCTCCTTCTCGAAAGAGAAAATATCCTTCTCGTAAGAGAACATATGACGAGATGGTAAGCGGAATATACAAAGGGCACCTAAAGGAAGACCCTGTGGAGCCGAAGGAGGTGGATCCACCTCCGGAGAAGCCCATGGAGGTGGATCCTCCAGCTGCCAAGAGATCCACGATGCAGCATCGGGGATGCTTATATGAAATGGTGAGCAAGATGTTGAAAAGAGGTGCCAAACTGGGTAAAAGTGGTCGTGCTCCGGGGGTGGGAGGGGGAACGGAGGAAATAGATGGGTCTACAAAAAACAACGGCACGATTTGAGAAGGAACGGCAGCTTTACTAAATCTAATAAGAATGAACAATTGAGAGAGAGAGAGAGACAAAGTTTCCCAACCAGAAACTGGGAGCTCACGTCAGGGAGGAACTGCAGGGGAAGCACACGTGCTGAATTTCCACGGCAGCGCGCCGAGAGAGAGGGGGCCTGGTGTCCGGTGCGGAGCTCCAACCCTCTGCTGCTCAGCAACGGCATTCACTCCTTAACTGCCGGCACCATGTTCCGATGCGGAATGCCGGCACCAAAAGCACAGCACCGCAACACACGCATCCCCTCTCCAGTCACTTAAAACAGTTACCCATATCCTCACCCCAATTCTTCTCAATAGTCCCAGATCTCTACTTTCATTAGCACAGCCACCGCAAATGGCATTCTTCTACATTACAAATGGGTTCTGCTCTGGATTACGATAACCTCCTCACTGAACAAAAAATACTGCAGCCTCATTATGTATTCAGGATACCAATTCCTATACATACCACTCTGCCTGTCTTGAAAAGGAGCTGATGGACCGTTTGTGTCCCATCTGCAGCATGCGTTAGGTTGCGATAAGGATCTTTCTGTTTGCTGGATCCAACCTCCAGAGCTTCCACAAAGGACACCAGGGCAGAAACGGGGATCTAAGAAAAGAAGCACAGAATTAAAAAACAACCTCAAAATGGCTTTCCCATCGCTAATTACATTACGTAGGGGCGTGCCATGCTTTTTTGGCTCCAAGAGCATAACCGGACACACAACGTAAAACCACAGTCAGGGGATTTATTTCTAGGGAGCACACTACCTAGGTGCTGTCGTTTCCCTCCAGCATGTGGGGCAATGCAATTTTAATCATCTTCAACCATTTCTCATCAGGCGGGTAGAGTATCTGAGGAAGACCTGGAGGCGGAGAAAGTAGGAGTCCTGCCACAGTAAGTGTCAACAGACAAAGGGAGACTGGAATACTTGGGCGGGGAGAGTGGGGAACATCTCAGAGCAAGGTCCAAGATACTGAGGACATCTTTTACTCCAAATTCAGTAGCATTTCTATTTTGAAATCTGCAGCAAGCCAAGCTTTCATCTTTTGTTTGCATGCTGGAGATTGCTAAGAAGCTCAGGAGAATGACACTGTCATTCCCGCAGGGTTTCAAGGGTGAGACTGTTTGGAAACCCTCCTGCTTCATGCTGCCCTATGACACTAAAATGCTCGACCTGCACAACAGTTGGTCCTGGTTGCTGCAGATTCTATCCCCCTTTTAGGGGAAATGACAGGGACCGCCAAGTCTTCACCTACACCTTCCAACACAGATCAAATCGGTGCCTTCTGAATAAAACAAAGCAGAACAAGAAAGTCCAGATGGAAGAGGCACACTGATACACCAATTGAACCAGCAAAGGCTGAGGGCAAAAAGAATCCTGCTTTGCCTTCCTCACTGAAACGTTGGGATGGGCACCAGTGTACCGGCCTGTGCTCATATTTTCACCACCTGCTGTGCAGTGAAACAGTATCACAAATATTTCTAGCTATCTTGCTCAACCCAAAGACATCTGATTATCTTAATTATCTTTTAACTATCTTCAACATCCTTAAAAAAAAAAACAGGTGAGTGAGTTGACTGGGGTTTTTAAAAATTTTCAAAGCAAGATAAAGTCACAGTAATGCTACACTGAGTGCCAACAACGGGATAAAAATGACCTTTATGAGCTACAAGTAAATGTCTAACTGCAGTTGGGAGAGACACAGGTAGCTGTAACTGATACACTAATGCTGCAGGGTGCTCAGTTGAGAGATGTAAGCAGTTCAGTTCCCAGCTCATAAAGCTGAACTATAATGTACAAACTTCCTTGCAGGAGGTTGAATTCCATCTCAGCTCCTCTGGGTGGCAGTGGGAGCTGACAGTGATCAGATCTATCAACAGAGAAGGCACCATCATCTCTGAAGACGATGCTCCCTGAACACCACGAACCGCTCTCCTACTCCTACACCCTTTTTGGACTCTTTGTGTACATTTAAACTTGTATTTATTAGATAACTTTTTAATCTATTAATGTACATACGTTTCATATACAATAATTTATATGTAGCTTTATATTATCTGTTTTCTACGAAGTCTTATATTTATTATCTGTTTTACATGTTGACTTGTATTTATTAGATAGTGTACGTTTAAAATTCTATTTAGTAGAAAATGTATTTTTAAACTTCTATTTATTAGCTTACTTATTAATATATTACTTTACTTCTAGTTCCCATTAAATTGAAAATATTGTTTTGATAATCTGAAAGAGAAATCACTGTATGGCAATCTTATTTTCAGAAATAAAAGGTTTGTGTCTCTTTATGCCTATTTTATTGTAGCAGTGTTGTGCTCTTGCACCTCATAAAACGAATGACAGAACTGCAAAAGATTTCTTGCACCACAATGTGGCAGTGGCCAAGTAGATGCTATGTTTTACTGTAGAGTAATTGAGACTTCACTGAGGGAGAAATCCTTCTTCCTGCGTGGCCAACCAAAGTTTTGCTCATGACAGTAATGACAGTCCCATTTCACTTGAAAGAACTAGGGGGAAAATTTCCCCTTAAGGAAGCAAGAGGGCGTCGCACTTTGCTTGGAGCCCGGCAGCACCACAACACCTTGAAAATTTGAGGATTCTATGGTCCTATAAAAAAAGTAGCGCCGACGTGATGCCTGTGTTGGAGAGAAATCAAAAGGTAAGCAGAACTTCACAGACGCCTTGTGGTGGAGGAGAAAAATGCTCTCAGTAATGAGAGCAGGAGCACTCCTTGCATACTCTGGAGAAGCTGCAGCATTTCATTGTTTCACTAAAAGCCGTTTAATTTTCTCAGGATGGTTGCACAGCTTTGGGTTTCTCAGGGAAGGCATCCTGTTGGTCACCACAGCAAAAGAAAGGGCGCACCACTCAAAAACAAACTACTTTTCACTTAGTGGCATCTCAATCATTGCCACTCTCACTCTGAGGGGAATCTTGGTTATGGGAATCCACATCAGCTGAAGAGATATGAGTGTACATTTCTCCATCACTCTGCATGACTTACAGAGCCCACCAAGCAGTCAGGCAGCTCTAAGTTTGGGTTTTCTTTTGTCTCTACTTGGCTGTACTGAACTAAAACACACAAGAAAGGCACCAGTCCCTGTTAAGATGATGAGGCGGGGACATTAAAGACAAAGTCTCATTTCAGATGCAGTCCAGTTATTCTAAACAACCAACTCCTGTTTAAGCCACGTCCATTCCCTACCACAAGACCATCCAGGCACAGACTTGTTCTCAACATAGTTTTGAAAGCAATACACCCTAGAGTAACCAAGATGCTGCTATTTCACCCCGAGCAAACTAGTCCGTGTTTTTGTTGATAATCCCGGTGCCCCACTTACTCCAGCTTCGTTGGTTCTGCTTGTCACCCCTAATATATCTATTTTTTTTCAGACTGCTTGTGACCTCTCATTTTTCAATTCTGAACTCTCACAACTGGAAGATTATTATTCCAAAGCTGACTGTGGTCTTGAAGATATGAACCCAAACAGCGCAAGAAAATCCCTTCTCTCAGAGCAACGGATACCTTTGCTTTTCCATTTCTCTGCACCCGCACTCTCATTCTTCCTTCTGCAAAGCTGAGATTAATTTCAACACATTACTAAGTCAAAGGCTTCATCGTTGAACACTAGAACACAGCTGGAATCTTCAAGGATAAGGCCATTTTTAAGTTCTGGTATTTCTTCTAATCAAAGAATATTCCTGCAGGCCAGTAAGTTCTGAATGGAGATGAGCCAGACTAAGCATCAGAAAGAAGGAAAGGGCAAGTTCAAAGAGTCTCTTCCCCAAGTGAAACACTGTTACTCCGCTCCTTTGTACAGACACCCCAGCCTTCTCTTCTCCCACCATCACCTCATGGCTGGGCTTACCTTTAGCACTCCAATTACAGATGGTGGGTAGCTCAAACCGACCGTATTGGATGTCCGCCTGTACGTTCCACCAAGATAAAACAGATAAGGCAACATATAAATAATCTTAAACAATACTGCAGCAACAAAGAAACACACTATAACAGGGGATACTGGATAGCCCAGCAATCTCTAACTACCATTTCTTCCTTCTTCTTAGCGTGCACACATGCTCTCTATCCCACTTCTCTTGTAGCTCTTTACCCGAGGCCATATGCTTCCCAGCATATCAGACCTTGGTCCCCAGGCTGAAGATTAGCAAGACACTGTTCATGCCAGATCTTCATCATTGGGAAAGGCTGCACACAAATACACAAGATGTCCCCCATTTCCCACCACAGCAAACCACACGGCCCTTGCAGTTTCTGTAGTTCTTGCTTGCCCAGCATGAGAGCTCGTTCTGAATGCACTGAAATGTTTTGGAGTCTGCAAGTCATCAGATCCAGTTCGGTACAACTGTTACTTTTCTCTACTCTTTTTATTTTAACATCTGTACTACATCTTTTGGGTGTTCTTTGTGTGTGGATGAGAGAGAACGAGGAAATAATCCACATCCGTTATCTGTACAAAACAATGCACCGAACTGTATTTGTTTTCAGGCCGCACGTTTTCATAGGCTTAGTGAACTCCCAAAAGCTGACTGCTCAAACACCTTTCCGCAGCTCACCCTTTTTTGCACTTCAGAAACACAGGAGTAAAAAGAGACGGAGGAAAGCTTTCTTCTCCCACCTGACGTGACCACGCGTGAAGTCCTTCCCTTCCCTTTCACCTTGCCACCTTCCGCTCTCAAACATGAAAAATGTCAGGCCCCTTTGCAGAACTCTCCCACTGCCTAAATCACACTATTTCTTACCCCCTCCTCCTCCCAAGACCCAGCAGTTTTCAAAGACAGTTCAGGCAAAGGCCCTTTGCCTTAGCTCAGGAGAGCAACAACTCTCCCCTGGTGCCATTTTCCATCCCAACATTTCCTTTTTCATCTCACAATTACTCAAATCCACTACATCACAGCCTCTGACAGCCAGCTTTCTGCCACTCATTTATTTCCTTCCCAAGCAACTCCTGCACTGAGAGTGAGGGTTAACTCACAAACTGCCTGGGAGGAATCTTTCCCAAGGAGAAATGACAGCTGATGCTGTCCTGTTAGCTTTACCATTATTGCTGCCACTCTTAGCACTCATGCAGCAATTTTTGGAAATCCCCTCTTGATCTCCAAATGTTTCACAGCAGTCTTGGTCCATACACGTGCTGCCTGATTCAGGCCATGAGTAGCATGACACAAGATCTTCTTCATTGGAAATAAATAAATAGACATCAGAGGTCCAAGGGCAAGGTAAGACCTGATCTGAACTTAGGAAATTTTAATGAGTCCCGACCTAGGGCTATGCAGATGTGTGTATCCTTGCTCCGAACCATTTCACCTGTGCTGTCACATCTGTATCATGCTAAAAACAGACCCATGCCTGCTGGTGCAGGCTGCACTCTCCTAGCAGCTATCTGCCAATCAGATCTTCATAGAAACATCATTAGAATCGTACGAGAAATTCTCTTCACTCAGTACTGCAGGTGCAATCGGCAGTGCATGAGCAGCTGCTAGAACAAAGTCTTTAAATGTTCCTTTACCTTTCCACAAATATCCCAGCTTGTACTGCGTGGACAATACTCCTGAACCGTGGTTTCTCCTCGGTCCTTTTCAGCATCATCCCCATTTGCCGTGTGACCGTAGAAGCCAACCAGTCCCGGACCTCTGAGGGCACGGAGTCAGACTGGATGTCACTGAGCTCATCTTCTGCATCCAGTAAACGCCGAGAGGAGGGAGGGAAAACAAAGGGTAAAAAGGAAAAAAAAAACTGCCTTGGAGAGCACTGCAACAACCAAAAACAAATGCACATCTTCATTCTAATAACAGCATCATGAAAACTCTTTCAGCAAGTCTTCAATAGATTGTTCTCTTCTGCAGTTAAATGCTGGATTGTGAAACTCTCCACTAGGATGACAACAAAGAAGTATCAGTCTTCCAAAGAACAACTACATAATCATCCGCTCACACCTCACCTTCAGCCCATCAGACAGCGCTGACAGTCACATCACATCTGACTTCTCAGTTACTATCACACAGTCCTTTCCTATCCTGACCACCTGAGGTGACTCAGAACTAGGGTAGCTGCAAACAACAGAAAGTGCAATTCCTCTACAATTCCTTATCTGTTTCTATCACAGACTCCAGTAAAACAACTTGGACTTTCAAAGGCTTGATAGAAGCAAATCCATCTAACTCTATTCAACAGAAATAAAAAGGTATGAATTTGGACTTTTCCACAGAAACTTCAATCAGAAACAGTGGAAAACAATTCCTGTGAATATCTTTCTCCTAAAAGAATGTACGCTAAATGTTTGTTTTTGATCCCCCCCCTCCCACATGAAACTCAAAACATATTTTAAGACGGAGAACTGAAGATCAAAGAAATGCAATATTTTTTCTGTGAATACTAAATCAGGACTACAACAACTATGCCAGCTGATGCGTACCTTACAATTTTGTGTGCTACCTGTGAGATAAATATTCATCTTTGTAATTCACTCACCTAGTTTCATCAGTGTATACTGACTCAAGGACTGACGCAGCGTATTCCACGTTTTTCTTCAAGTCTACAACCAAAGCCTCCCCCCTCTCTAGCTGCTTTACCAAAGATCGCAACCTGCAAGAGGAAAATAAAAAGCAATTAGAACAAAGAGGATCAGTTAAAAACTGGATCCAGCACCACAGCTGGCAGACAAGATCGGCACAGGTAAGCTTTCAGAAGTCCACAGAACGCTTGAAAAACAATCAGTCACCATGACATTAAACAAACATCAGGTTATACCCAGGCTCAAACAAGGCAGTGAGATGTGACAGCTCCCTGTCATACCGGAGTATGTTAAAATAGAAATCTCTTGGAATTCAGCTAAGGTGGTAAGGGACGTGATTTCAATCATGACAAAAAAGAAAAATAAAACAAAAGTCAAATAACTTGTGGAGCACAATTCTGTTGATAAATTCAGACCCTGATGAAGGCTGTTTTACATGCTAAGCTGCACTGCACCAACAGCAGCTCCCCACCCCTTAAACACTGAATCTGCTGAGGGAAAAACAACCATAAAAAAACACTGATTATTTGTCTAGTCCAGACACAGAAACACCAATCCTAGTGGCAATGGTTATCTTTGACAAAAAGCTGTGTAGTTAGACATAGGAAGAAACTTGAACAGGAGTGGTCAGAGCAAGCTCTGAGTGACCCCGTTCCTTTTTACAGCTCCCTGAAGGGACACTGTATCTTCAGTGGGCAAAGGAAAAGCCCAGCCCCTGTGCAGTGTTAAGCCTTTCAACCTCCTCTGAGCCCACAGACAGCTCAGCCAGGTGTGGTGTTAACTTCTGAAAAATAAGCTAGGCCACTTCCAGAAGACGGCTTCCCACACTGCCTTTCCAAGGGACATATCTGCTAGCATTCACCGTAAAAACCTCAGCCAGCACCTGCGGATAAGCCCACTGACATCAACAGAGCAATATATTAGTGCAAAGCAAGCAAGATGGCTCTTCGGTGTACGTGAGAGGCTGTCCAAAACCTATGCCATTCCACAGAATGGCAAATCTGGAAATACTTAAAGAATGTTAAGACAATCTGTTGAGGGACATTTGTTTCGAGAGAACTGTTGATGATAGGTGAACTGGGTGATAGGTTGGACTCGTTGCAGAAATCAGGGAGAGTTCAGCACATTCATACCAAAATATTTCTGTGTCATCTTCATTGTCCCCCATCTGTTAGCATTCGAGTACCCGCAGGAGAAGGTCTTAAGTTTTTCACGCTTTCCAGTTCCTAAAATTCCTATGTTCCAGGGCAGCTTTTAGAAACCCACAGTTAAGCAAGTGCAGAGCAGAGCGCATACAAGGTGTGAAGTTCAAGGAGTACGCCCTGCCTTCAGATGGGTCCAGTAAAGAAAGCAAGAAGTTATACGTGCGCATGTCTGTCTGCACATGCCACCAAGCTATGTATTTTCAGCTTGCTTCAACTTCGTAACAGAGCCTCAAACACATAAAAACGGCACCAATTTCCACTAAGCAGAGGAGTTTTTCACAATCCCTGAACTACAATGAGCACAGGAAACACAAGTCTTGAAAGATGCCTGTCCTGTTACACATCACTGACAGAAACATCTGAGCAAGTCCTCAGCTTTTCTTTTTTTTTTTGTCCCTGACTGCCTAGACAAAGTCGTATTTTCAAGGCTTATGACTTGGATTCCTAATTCAATCAGATGCTTTTAATAATTTCCCTCTGAGTCCATCAGTGACTTCGTGCCACTTTTTCCCACAGGTAGCAACACAAGGGATGCTGTTAGGATCAAGTACATCAGAGACAAAGCCCCTTGACACTGCTGTACAATATTTGTACAAGATGCTCCTAGAATCTGCAGAAAACCTTTGCTGCACCAGTTGCCAAATGTTTTGGTAACAGCACACCATCACCTTGCCAACAGGTAAGAGCTCCCTTTTAACTCAAAACCCATTCAAGGTAGTACGCTTTTGTAAATTCATTTTAGGCGCGTGCTGTAGCTCAGGGGTGACCTCTGGTCTGATAACTACAAGCAGGGAAAGAACAGAGAACTGAGGGGCTCTGCACACAGCTACCTGTCCAGCTCTTCTCCTTCTTTTCAGTCAGCCCTACAAAGCCCAGTTTGTCTTATCTGTTGTCTTAATGCCCAGAACAGTCCCTTTGCTGGAGATGGCCCCAAACACCCATGTCTGTTCAGCAAGACTTGGCATTAAAAATTGCCTTGCGTTAAACACACAGCTCACAGGTATTCTTACTTTTATTTTTTTAACGTGGGAGGCTAAAGAGATTGAGACAGGAACAGACACAGCGACTGAATTACTTTCTGCTTTCTACAGGACCGGTGCTGCAGACAGATCCATGATGACTTCTGTTCAGGTCTGACTTCTGATTCAGGAATGCTTTACAGCCGGAAGAACATCATTTCAGGTCTCAAGCAACAACCTTCTGATAATAACAGTGGGAAAGAAGAATGAGCAGAGCAAATCCACTATACCCAAGCAGAACTACTGCAAGACACGGCTGGTCTGATGCATCCACCGTAGACCTTCCAAAGCAACATCTGACAAGACCCATCCCAGCAAGAGCTTATGATCCAAGCCTCATAGCTGGGATGCAATCATGACTTCTCTGCTTGAAGGTTCCTTCCTCATCTCTTGAAACACATACAAGCAAACTGGGAACTTCCATGCTCCGTCAAAGCACTGATTGCTGAACAAGAGCAGAGCAATTTAAGTTTTGAGGTAGGGTGTGATGCACCTAAGGAGAGCTCTTAAATATCCTAAGAGTATTTGAGGAAGATGTCAGAATACAGACCGGGATTACGACCACCAACTGTGAATAATAAATAAGTCAGGGAAAGCAACAACAAAATCAGAAGTGATTTGTGAGTAGGAGGAGCAGATGAACCACTGAAAGCTCCTAATCCCTTTTTCCCAAGACAGCCTTGCACTGCAAAGAAAACAAAACAGCAAAGAGCCTGCACAGAATGGAAGCAACCACCATTGAGTCACAGTATTACTAAACAGTAAAAGTAGCTTGTAAATAATAGGAAATGTGACAAAGAAAGCATTTTGTGAGGGCTGCTCCAAAATTACTGCCTCCTGTTTTAGTGTGCTGGCCCACCACATCAGAGGTACGTGTTGGTGCTACGGCAGGAGGACATGAACATTCCCACCAGCATTCCATTCCTCTTTTTTGCCACGTGGCACCTGGCAGCGAAGGTGCAGTCTGACCAAACAGCATCTCACATGGCAGTGCATATGAAAAAAAGGAAAAGGTGTGCCACTGAACACCTCCACGGAGAGCAAAATTGCACCCACTGACATCCATCAACACCTGCTGAACATCTACAGGGAAGAAACGGGGCAAGTGAGCACAGCAAGGCAACAGGTAGTGCATTTCAGGTGGGTCACCTCTGCTGGAACAGATTTGGCTGAGCAAAGCATGCAGGCTCTCATTCTCTGCTGGTGAGAATGCACAGCTAATGGTGTTGAAAAACAGTGCTTTGTAGCTGAGAATTTGCTCCATTAAACAGTGTTACTGCGCACTGTTCTCTCTACCTGTTATGGCTTCCATGAAGATAAGGAGGCATTCCTTATGGAGGGACCTACAGAATACTGAAGACGTGTATGACCTCTGATAGAGGTCCCTGGACCTCCCTGACACCTCAAAACAAGCATCACAGCAGCAGGTGACTTTGAAAAGTGTATGGACACAGGTAATTTACTAGACACGGGCAAGCACGCAAGAGAAAGAGAAGATCTCAAAAGAACCAAATTGAAGGCAGATATTTAGTGACTAACTTTCATCCGCCCCTCTGCCAGACTGGAGTCTGCGATACACAAGGCTGTTAATTTTGCTGTGACCCAAATGTAGCACTCAAAAACATTAACACTTGTTTCTGGCATTCTTTTAAGCCCACAGAATGCCTACGCTACAATGGGTTGCGTGTAGCAGCCTTGGCTAAACAGAACCCAGAGACTGACTGCAAGATATGCTTCCACTGAGCTGTTCTTGGACTTGGTGCACAAGAGCTACTTCATGCTTGATATGACACACCTTCAGAAAGACCCGTCTTTAATCTGGGCTGACCCCTTTCCTTCAGAGAAGTGTTCTCTATAAGAGGAGAGGCAAAGCTAATCAAGTGGAATAGTTTACCTCTGTTAACTTCAAAAAAACAGATTCTCCAGTCTCCAAAAAACATTAAGTTTAAGAGCCTATGCCTTTTTCAAAAAGGCATGCTATGAAATCACACAAGTATAGTACTGAGTGCACAGGACTTATCAACATTATTACTGACATTTGGGGAAGACACAGCTCTCACTTGTGGTGTTCTGGTGGGGTTATAAAGTCAGAGAATCCTCTGCAATTTTGGAAATATCTTCTTCTCCTTTCCACGCCATTCTGCAAGCTCAGCCTTCTATTCGGGAAGGAGCTTCACAGAGAATCCAAGTTCTTTCACTTGAGGAGTAACTACCCAAACATTACAGAGAGAAACAATTGGAAGAAAAATAACCCCAGCATTTTTTCAAAACGCAGCACAAGTCTGTATCCAAGAAAAAAGGAAGCAACACAATCTAGTGGGAAGGGAAAGGAGAGGGGGAAAAGAAAGGAGAGAGGGAAAAGCTCTTTCTTGGCAGAGCACATGCTACCTCCTCCATGCTACAGGGCCAGATGAGAAAGACAGGAAAGGAGAACCCACACCACCCTCAAAACTCTTGAAACTCAGCAGTTCTTTATTGATTGCACGTCCCCAGGCTGCCGCTGGGCTCTTAGGACACTTTGTCCCCTCTCCACCACTGCTGGGCCACCACTACTGGGTGGCTCCACTTGCAGGCAGCCAGGCAGCTGCTGGGAAGAGGACTCCAATGGGACGATCCTGCCACTCATCACTACAGACGGATTTCAGGCACAGGATGAAGAATGGGCCGGAGTCTCCAAGGGGCCCTATGCCCAATGGGCACGACTTCTCACTGCTAAAAACAATGGCACAACTCAGCCATCCCCAGAAAAGGGCCCCTCAGCACCCCATCCTTCCTTCTCCTTCAAAACCGGGGCAACTCTCCGGCCATAGGCCCCACATTCAAATGCTGCACTGTTTCCTTTGCTATAGAACACTGCTCAATGCCATACCCGACTGGCTGTGATGTCATCGGCCAGAGTTCCAAGCCGTGCAACGGCATTACCAGTTGTGCAGCTGAGGAGGCAGCAGGCACCTCGAGCACCTCCTCAGCAGCAATGCCTCCTTCTCGAAAGAGAAAATATCCTTCTCGTAAGAGAACATATGACGAGATGGTAAGCGGAATATACAAAGGGCACCTAAAGGAAGACCCTGTGGAGCCGAAGGAGGTGGATCCACCTCCGGAGAAGCCCATGGAGGTGGATCCTCCAGCTGCCAAGAGATCCACGATGCAGCATCGGGGATGCTTATATGAAATGGTGAGCAAGATGTTGAAAAGAGGTGCCAAACTGGGTAAAAGTGGTCGTGCTCCGGGGGTGGGAGGGGGAACGGAGGAAATAGATGGGTCTACAAAAAACAACGGCACGATTTGAGAAGGAACGGCAGCTTTACTAAATCTAATAAGAATGAACAATTGAGAGAGAGAGAGAGACAAAGTTTCCCAACCAGAAACTGGGAGCTCACGTCAGGGAGGAACTGCAGGGGAAGCACACGTGCTGAATTTCCACGGCAGCGCGCCGAGAGAGAGGGGGCCTGGTGTCCGGTGCGGAGCTCCAACCCTCTGCTGCTCAGCAACGGCATTCACTCCTTAACTGCCGGCACCATGTTCCGATGCGGAATGCCGGCACCAAAAGCACAGCACCGCAACACACGCATCCCCTCTCCAGTCACTTAAAACAGTTACCCATATCCTCACCCCAATTCTTCTCAATAGTCCCAGATCTCTACTTTCATTAGCACAGCCACCGCAAATGGCATTCTTCTACATTACAAATGGGTTCTGCTCTGGATTACGATAACCTCCTCACTGAACAAAAAATACTGCAGCCTCATTATGTATTCAGGATACCAATTCCTATACATACCACTCTGCCTGTCTTGAAAAGGAGCTGATGGACCGTTTGTGTCCCATCTGCAGCATGCGTTAGGTTGCGATAAGGATCTTTCTGTTTGCTGGATCCAACCTCCAGAGCTTCCACAAAGGACACCAGGGCAGAAACGGGGATCTAAGAAAAGAAGCACAGAATTAAAAAACAACCTCAAAATGGATTTCCCATCGCTAATTACATTACGTAGGGGCGTGCCATGCTTTTTTGGCTCCAAGAGCATAACCGGACACACAACGTAAAACCACAGTCAGGGGATTTATTTCTAGGGAGCACACTACCTAGGTGCTGTCGTTTCCCTCCAGCATGTGGGGCAATGCAATTTTAATCATCTTCAACCATTTCTCATCAGGCGGGTAAAGTATCTGAGGAAGACCTGGAGGCGGAGAAAGTAGGAGTCCTGCCACAGTAAGTGTCAACAGACAAAGGGAGACTGGAATACTTGGGCGGGGAGAGTGGGGAACATCTCAGAGCAAGGTCCAAGATACTGAGGACATCTTTTACTCCAAATTCAGTAGCATTTCTATTTTGAAATCTGCAGCAAGCCAAGCTTTCATCTTTTGTTTGCATGCTGGAGATTGCTAAGAAGCTCAGGAGAATGACACTGTCATTCCCGCAGGGTTTCAAGGGTGAGACTGTTTGGAAACCCTCCTGCTTCATGCTGCCCTATGACACTAAAATGCTCGACCTGCACAACAGTTGGTCCTGGTTGCTGCAGATTCTATCCCCCTTTTAGGGGAAATGACAGGGACCGCCAAGTCTTCACCTACACCTTCCAACACAGATCAAATCGGTGCCTTCTGAATAAAGCAAAGCAGAACAAGAAAGTCCAGATGGAAGAGGCACACTGATACACCAATTGAACCAGCAAAGGCTGAGGGCAAAAAGAATCCTGCTTTGCCTTCCTCACTGAAACGTTGGGATGGGCACCAGTGTACCGGCCTGTGCTCATATTTTCACCACCTGCTGTGCAGTGAAACAGTATCACAAATATTTCTAGCTATCTTGCTCAACCCAAAGACATCTGATTATCTTAATTATCTTTTAATTATCTTCAACATCCTTTAAAAAAAAAAAAAAGGTGAGTGAGTTGACTGGGGTTTTTAAAAATTTTCAAAGCAAGATAAAGTCACAGTAATGCTACACTGAGTGCCAACAACGGGATAAAAATGACCTTTATGAGCTACAAGTCAATGTCTAACTGCAGTTGGGAGAGACACAGGTAGCTGTAACTGATACACTAATGCTGCAGGGTGCTCAGTTGAGAGATGTAAGCAGTTCAGTTCCCAGCTCATAAAGCTGAACTATAATGTAGAAACTTCCTTGCAGGAGGTTGAATTCCATCTCAGCTCCTCTGGGTGGCAGTGGGAGCTGACAGTGATCAGATCTATCAACAGAGAAGGCACCATCATCTCTGAAGAGGATGCTCCCTGAACACCACGAACCGCTCTCCTACTCCTACACCCTTTTTGGACTCTTTGTGTACATTTAAACTTGTATTTATTAGATAACTTTTTAATCTATTAATGTACATACGTTTCATATACAATAATTTATATGTAGCTTTATATTATCTGTTTTCTACGAAGTCTTATATTTATTACCTGTTTTATATGTTGACTTGTATTTATTAGATAGTGTACGTTTAAACTTGTATTTATTAGAAAATGTATTTTTAAACTTCTATTTATTAGCTTACTTATTAATATATTACTTTACTTCTAGTTCCCATTAAATTGAAAATATTGTTTTGATAATCTGAAAGAGAAATCACTGTATGGCAATCTTATTTTCAGAAATAAAAGGTTTGTGTCTCTTTATGCCTATTTTATTGTAGCAGTGTTGTGCTCTTGCAGCTCATAAAACCAATGACAAAACTGCAAAAGATTTCTTGCACCACAATGTGGCAGTGGCCAAGTAGATGCTATGTTTTACTGTAGAGTAATTGAGACTTCACTGAGGGAGAAATCCTTCTTCCTGCGTGGCCAACCAAACTTTTGCTCATGACAGTAATGACAGTCCCATTTCACTTGAAAGAACTAGGGGGAAAATTTCCCCTTAAGGAAGCAAGAGGGCGTCGCACTTTGCTTGGAGCCCGGCAGCACCACAACACCTTGAAAATTAGAGGATTCTATGGTCCTATAAAAAAAGTAGCGCCGACGTGATGCCTGTGTTGGAGAGAAATCAAAAGGTAAGCAGAACTTCACAGACGCCTTGTGGTGGAGGAGAAAAATGCTCTCAGTAATGAGAGCAGGAGCACTCCTTGCATACTCTGGAGAAGCTGCAGCATTTCATTGTTTCACTAAAAGCCAATTAATTTTCTCAGGATGATTCCACAGCTTTGGGTTTCTCAGGGAAGGCATCCTGTTGGTCACCACAGCAAAAGAAAGGGCGCACCACTCAAAAACAAACTACTTTTCACTTAGTGGCATCTCAATCATTGCCACTCTCACTCTGAGGGGAATCTTGGTTATGGGAATCCACATCAGCTGAAGAGATATGAGTGTACATTTCTCCATCACTCTGCATGACTTACAGAGCCCACCAAGCAGTCAGGCAGCTCGAAGTTTGGGTTTTCTTTTGTCTCTACTTGGCTGTACTGAACTAAAACACACAAGAAAGGCACCAGTCCCTGTTAAGATGATGAGGCGGGGACATTAAAGACAAAGTCTCATTTCAGATGCAGTCCAGTTATTCTAAACAACCAACTCCTGTTTAATCCACGTCCATTCCCTACCACAAGACCATCCAGGCACAGACTTGTTCTCAACATAGTTTTGAAAGCAATACACCCTAGAGTAACCAAGATGCTGCTATTTCACCCTGAGCAAACTAGTCCGTGTTTTTGTTGATAATCCTGGTGCCCCACTTACTCCAGCTTCGTTGGTTCTGTTGGTGACCCCTAATATATCTATTTTTTTTCAGACTGCTTGTGACCTCTCATTTTTCATTTCTGAACTCTCACAACTGGAAGATTATTATTCCAAAGCTGACTGTGGTCTTGAAGATATGAACCCAAACAGTGCAAGAAAATCCCTTCTCTCAGAGCAACGGATACCTTTGCTTTTCCATTTCTCTGCACCCACATTTTCATTCTTCCTTCTGCAAAGCTGAGATTAATTTCTACACATTACTAAGTCAAAGGCTTCATTGTTGAACACTAGAACAGAGCTGGTCTTTTACTCAAAGAATATTCCTGCAGGCCAGTAAGTTCTGAATGGAGATGAGCCAGACTAAACATCAGAAAGAAGGAAAGGGCAAGTTCAAAGAGCCTCTTCCCCAAGTGAAACATCACACTGTTACTCCACTCCTTTGTACAGACACCCCAGCCTTCTCTTCTCCCACCATCACCTCATGGCTGGGCTTACCTTTAGCACTCCAATTACAGATGGTGGGTAGCTCAAACCGACCGTATTGGATGTCCGCCTGTACGTTCTACCAAGATAAAACAGATAAGGCAACATATAAATAATCTTAAACAATAATGCAGCAACAAAGAAACACACTATAACAGGGGATACTGGATAGCCCAGCAATCTCTAACTACCATTTCTTCCTTCTTCTTAGCTTGCACACATGCTCTCTACCCCACTTCTCTTGTAGCTCTTTACCCGAGGCCATATGCTTCCCAGCATATCAGACCTTGGTCCCCAGGCTGAAGATTAGCAAGACACTGTTCATGCCAGATCTTCATCACTGGGAAAGGCTCCACACAAATACACAAGATGTCCCCCATTTCCCACCACAGCAAACCACATGGCCCTTGCAGTTTTTGTAGTTCTTGCTTGCCCAGCATGAGAGCTCGTTCTGAATGCACTGAAATGTTTTGGAGTCTGCAAGTCATCAGATCCAGTTCGGTACAACTGTTACTTTTCTCTACTCTTTTTATTTTAACATCTGTACTACATCTTTTGGGTGTTCTTTGTGTGTGGATGAGAGAGAACAAGGAAATAATCCACATCCGTTATCTGTACAAAACAATGCACCGAACTGTATTTGTTTTCAGGCCGCACGTTTTCATAGGCTTAGTGAACTCCCAAAAGCTGACTGCTCAAACACCTTTCCGCAGCTCACCCTTTTGTGCACTTCAGAAACACAGGAGTAAAAAGAGACGGAGGAAAGCTTTCTTCTCCCACCTGACGTGACCACGCGTGAAGTCCTTCCCTTCCCTTTCACCTTGCCACCTTCCGCTCTCAAACATCAAAAATGTCAGGCCCCTTTGCAGAACTCTCCCACTGCCTAAATCACACTATTTCTTACCCCCTCCTCCTCCCAAGACCCAGCAGTTTTCAAAGACAGTTCAGGCAAAGGCCCTTTGCCTTAGCTCAGGAGAGCAACAACTCTCCCCTGGTGCCATTTTCCATCCCAACATTTCCTTTTTCATCTCACAATTACTCAAATCCACTACATCACAGCCTCTGACAGCCAGCTTTCTGCCACTCATTTATTTCCTTCCCAAGCAACTCCTGCACTGAGAGTGAGGGTTAACTCACAAACTGCCTGGGAGGAATCTTTCCCAAGGAGAAATGACAGCTGATGCTGTCCTGTTAGCTTTACCATTATTGCTGCCACTCTTAGCACTCATGCAGCAATTTTTGGAAATCCCCTCTTGATCTCCAAATGTTTCACAGCAGTCTTGGTCCATACACGAGCTGCCTGATTCAGGCCATGAGTACCATGACACAAGATCTTCTTCATTGAAAATAAATAAATAGACATCAGAGGTCCAAGGGCAAGGTAAGACCTGATCTGAGCTTAGGAAATTTTAATGAGTCCCGACCTAGGGCTATGCAGATGTGTGTATCCTTGCTCCGAACCATTTAACCTGTGCTGTCACATCTGTATCATGCTAAAAACAGATCCATGCCGGCTGGTTCACGTTGCACTCTCCTAGCAGCTATCTACCAATCTGATCTTCGTAGAAACATCATTAGAATCGTATGAGAAATTCTCTTCACTCAGTACTGCAGGTGCAATCGGCAGTGCATGAGCAGCTGCTAGAACAAAGTCTTTGAATGTTCCTTTACCTTTCCACAAATATCCCAGCTTGTACTGCGTGGACAATACTCCTGAACCGCGGTTTCTCCTCGCTCCTTTTCAGCATCATCCCCATTTGCCGTGTGACCGTAGAAGCCAACCAGTCCCGGACCTCTGAGGGCACGGAGTCAGACTGGATGTCACTGAGCTCATCTTCTGTGTCCAGTAAACGCCTAGAGGTGGGAGCAAAACAAAGGGTAAAAAAAATACTGCCTTAGAGAGCACAGCAACATCATTAACCAAAAAGAAATGCACGTCTTTATTCTAATAAAAGCACCATGAAACCTCTTTCTGCAAGTCTTCAACAGATTGTTCTCTTGTAGAGTAAAATGCTGGACTGTGAAACTCTCTACTAGGATGACAACAAAGAAGTATCAGCCTTCTAAAGAACAACTACATTATCATCCACTCACCCCTCACCTTCAGCCCATCAGAGATCACTGACTGTCACATCACATCTGACTTCTCAGTTACTATCACACAGTGCTTTCCTATCCTGACCACCTGAGGTGACTCAGGACTGGGGCAGCAGCACACAACAGAAAGTGCAATTCCTCTACAATTCCTTATCTGTCTATTTCAATCACAAATTTGAGTAAAAAAACTTGGACTTTCAAAGACTTGATAAAAGCAAATCCATCTAACTCTCCACAGCAGAAATAGAGGGGTACGAATTTTGGCTTTTCCACAGAAACTTTCAGAAACAGTGGAAAACAATTCTTGTGAAAATCTTCCTCCAAGAGAACATATGCTAAATTGTTGATTGTTTTTTTCTCCCCCTTGCCACGTGAAACTCACAGAAGTTTTTATACCGAGAACTGAAGATCTGCTCTAAAAGAAATACAATATTTTTTTTTGAATATTAAATCAGGACTACAACAACTATTCCCACTGATGTATACATCTCAATTTTGTGTCACTGCTGCTACATGTAAGATATATATTAATATTTGTAATTCACTCACCTAGTTTCATCACTCAAGGACTACCGCAGCACATTCCAAGTTTTGCTTCAAGTCTACAACAGAAGCTTCCCCCCTCTCTAGCTGCTTTACCAAAGGTCGCAACCTGCAAGAGGAAAATAAAAAACAATTAGAACAAAGACAGTCAGTCAAAAACTGGATTCAGCATGACACCTGACAGACAAGATCAGAACAGGTAAGCTTTGGCAAGTCCACAGAACACTTAAAAAACAATCAGTCACCATGACATTAAACAAACATCACATTATACCCAGGCTCAAACAAGGCAGTGAGATGTGACAGCTCCCTGTCACACTGAAGTATGTAATTGGGTTGAAATTGTCCTAAATTCAATCACAAAGTTAAGGCCAGGCTGTCCCAATGAAGAGTGCCTCTGAAGTAATTCTGGAACTCAACCAAATTCAGGAAACCATTTAACCTTAAATGAAAACATTGCCACAAACTTTTTACACATTTCATTTTCACTTCATGTTTCATTTAGGAAAAATTTCTGCTCAGAAAGAGTGGTCCAGCACTGGCACGGGCTGCCCAGGGAAGTGGTTGAGTCACAGTCACAGTATCTTCACTGCCCAAAAGAAAACCCAGCCCTGAGCAGTGCTCAGCATTTGAACCTCAGCATTTCAATTTCAGAGCTTATCCAAAAGCCATGCCATTCCACAGTCCTGCTCGCACTCATGTAATGTTTCCCTGAAATATTTGCCATCGTGTTTATGACTCAAGGAAATGGAAAACAAACAAAAAAAAAAGATGAACCTGACTTAGTCCGTGAAAGATACACAGCTCAGAGACCCCAAAACACCCTAAATCCAAACCGAAAAACAGGAAAAAGTGAAGCTGCTCTCAGAGTATTCTTGAAACGTATAATTTCTGAGTAACCGCTCCAAGCATTCCCCTCTGTGTTTTATTTATAGCGGTATCTGCGTACCAATAATTACCCTTAGCTAGAAGGCACGTTTTTATGGTGTTGACTTTTTATTTCCTTTTTTTTTTAATAACATTACATATCACTCCAGAGAATATTAACACCAGAGAAGTCTGGATACCAGTCAGCTCCAATTCACATGCAAAGTGCACAGACTGTCTGAACACCTGGGGCAGGTTCCCTCAACCAGAGTGGAGCCTTGCAAAGCTGCATGGCTCATCTCCACGTCTGTTTTCAAAGCTTTAAGGCTGTGATTGGCTGCACATTTTCAACACCGCACCTCAATCTTTTCTTCTTCTACACATTTATATGACTTGTATCAAAACTTCTCCCATCCTCACAAAGAAAGACACAGCTAGCTACAATGAGCTCCTGGCTTCCTTCTGCACTAGTCTGACAAAAGGTGCATCCTTCCTTCCTTCCTGCCTTCCTTCCTTCCTGCCTTCCTTCCTTCCTTCCTTCCTTCCTCAGATGAAAAAACCCATTACTAATGACGTTATGATCAACCTCGTAGAATGCGGATGCTGCTTCTGCCCTGTTCGTCACAGAGGTTCACCGGCTAAAACTAGAACATGAGATTGATTGAGGCCAAATAAAATAACCAGGAGGCTGCAGGAATGAACAAGACAGTAATCAGAATTATTACTTAGTAGACCCAACTGCATAAATTCCAGCTTCAGTTTACCAACAGAAAAAGCCCAGGGGCTGCTAATACAAGCTGCAAAGTCAAAGTCTGCTGAACTGAGAGACAAAAGAAAGCTATGGTACACATTCCTTTCCCTTTTCTGGCAAACTACCATAATTAACAGCAGGAACCTCATGAATGAGATTGAGAAACAGATGATCACTGTACGGTGAACCACGTTTGTATTCAAACACTGCTGCACAGAAATAGGTGTGCAGCTGCTATCTCACTCCAAAGCACGAACTCAAGACATTTGATATTCTACGGGTACACCACCCCTAGGGATCCTGTGCAGACCAGGTAAGCAGTGATCACACTGAAAGTCTGTCAGATGCTCTGGGATGGTATCCACCTAAGGTGTAACGAAACCATAGAGCAAATACACGTGATAGTTAATGTTGCCCAGAAGGAACAAAAGCAGACTGCATGTGGTACACCTCATAATGCAGCAGCCGCAGTCAGCTGCATTGACAAAAGTCTCCACGATGTGCATCAAAGACCCTCTGATACTTCACTTTCTTTCGATGCGCTATGAATAGAACGTGATTGTATTTAGTAAGATGCTCCTCCTGCCAGGAGTGCAGCAGCACTGAAAAACACAAAACAGAGTACCCACAGTACTAGCACAGCCAGGAAACTCAGCCTACCAGCTACGGGCTAAGCCAACCAACGGCTGTAAGAAACATTTCAGTTCATCAGCTGCAGTCCAGCAGGGAGCAGCACCAAGCGTGCTTAGCTGCTGTGTGAATTCTGCATCAAACCTTCATGAAGCCACATCCTAGGACGTTACTGTTGTGATCATATTATTATTGCCACTGCTGGCCCTGCTGCAATGCTGATTTTGACAGCACACCACAGCAGGGAATTTATTTTGAAAAGAATTTTAAATCATGCTGCATTGAACTGTACAGAACCTGAAAGCACTGGTAACATCAAGAACATGGAGAAATAGGGGAAACGTTCCATGGTGATACTGACAGAAAGCCTGCTGTGCTGAGTGCTCTGAGTAACCAAGACAGGAGAGCATTCTCCAGTGCCAGATGGGTTCAGCTGCACGTGGACACTACTGAGCCCTGAGAGCACACCATCTGCTGCCTCAAAGGTAGGCTGGGGAAAGCAGTGTGAGAGCTCCTTTTGGAAACGCACAGATTCTGGGGAGAATCATGGATTTTTAAATGGAACTCGGGAGTAGTGATTCAGGAAGATTGAGATGGAAGCTGTAGGGCAGACTGATATTTGGGGAGTTTTAGATAATGCAAAATTACTTCCTGTACCACATGAAGTGCGTGAAGTGTAGCCGAAGAGACAAAGCAGAAAGGAGTGAACCACAAGATACCATATATTCTGTATGGAGAACAGAAGAGAGGACAGACTGTTATCCTCTGTTGTTCCCTGAAGATAATGGAAAATAGTTTCAAACTACAAGAGGTGAGATTTAGACGGGTATATGCAAAAAGCTTTTTATGAGAATAGTGAAACGCTGCAACATGTTGCCCAGAGAGGTGGAGGATGCCTCGTCTGTGGTGACATTCAAGGTCAGGCTGGATGGGGCTCTGAGCAGCTGGAACTACTGTAGATGTCTCTGTTCATGTTTCAATGTCAACCAATATCTAATTCAGTCAAAGGCGTCAGCTTGATCAAGAACAGAAAGAGATTTCGGGCAGAAGGAAAAACAAAGACTGGAACTAAACAGTAAAAGCAGCTTGTAAATAATACGAGATGTGACAAAAAAAAATGAAAAAAGAAAACCCACACAACTTTTTGTTTTGTTTTTTGATGTTCAGTGACTTTTTCTGCTTCTGCCCCTCTGCCAGACTGCAGTCTGTGATACACAAGGCTGTTAATTTTGCTGTGACCCAAATGTAGCACTCAAAAACATTAACACTTGTTTCTGGCATTCTTTTAAGCCCACAGAATGCCTACGCTACGATGGGTTGCGTGGAGCAGCCTTGGCTAAACAGAACCCAGAGACTGACTGCAAGATATGCTTCCACTGAGCTGTTCTTGGACTTGGTGCACAAGAGCTACTTCATGCTTGATATGACACACCTTCAGAAAGACCCATCTTTAATCTGGGCTGACCCCTTTCCTTCAGAGAAGTGTTCTCTATAAGAGGAGAGGCAAAGCTAATCAAGTGGAACAGTTTACCTCTGTTAACTTCAAAAAAACAGATTCTCCAGTCTCCAAAAGACATTAAGTTTAAGAGCCTATGCCTTTTTCAAAAGTCTACCCACTGCTATGAAATCACACAAGTATAGTACTGAGTGCACAGGACTTATCAACATTATTACTGACATTTGGGGAAGACACAGCTCTCACTTGTGGTGTTCTGGTGGGGTTATAAAGTCAGAGAATCCTCTGCAATTTTGGAAATATCTTCTTCTCCTTTCCACGCCATTCTGCAAGCTCAGCCTTCTATTCGGGAAGGAGCTTCACAGAGAATCCAAGTTCTTTCACTTGAGGAGTAACTACCCAAACATTACAGAGAGAAACAATTGGAAGAAAAATAACCCCAGCATTTTTTCAAAATGCAGCACAAGTCTGTATCCAAGAAAAAAGGAAGCAACACAATCTAGTGGGAAGGGAAAGGAGAGGGGGAAAAGAAAGGAGAGAGGGAAAAGAAAGGAGAGAGGGAAAAGCTCTTTCTTGGCAGAGCACATGCTACCTCCTCCATGCTCCAGGGCCAGATGAGAAAGACAGGAAAGGAGAACCCACACCACCCTCAAAACTCTTGAAACTCAGCAGTTCTTTATTGATTGCACGTCCCCAGGCTG
Source organism: Callipepla californica brunnescens (assembly GCA_023055505.1). NCBI lineage: Eukaryota > Metazoa > Chordata > Aves > Galliformes > Odontophoridae > Callipepla > Callipepla californica. Next base: position 1,686,266 of record JALIRH010000053.1, read on the forward strand.
CCGCTGGGCTCTTAGGACACTTTGTCCCCTCTCCACCACTGCTGGGCCACCACCACTGGGTGGCTCCACTTGCAGGCAGCCAGGCAGCTGCTGGGAAGAGGACTCCAATGGGACGATCCTGCCACTCATCACTACAGACGGATTTCAGGCACAGGATGAAGAATGGGCCGGAGTCTCCAAGGGGCCCTATGCCCAATGGGCACGACTTCTCACTGCTAAAAACAATGGCACAACTCAGCCATCCCCAGAAAAGGGCCCCTCAGCACCCCATCCTTCCTTCTCCTTCAAAACCGGGGCAACTCTCCGGCCATAGGCCCCACATTCAAATGCTGCACTGTTTCCTTTGCTATAGAACACTGCTCAATGCCATACCCGACTGGCTGTGATGTCATCGGCCAGAGTTCCAAGCCGTGCAACGGCATTACCAGTTGTGCAGCTGAGGAGGCAGCAGGCACCTCGAGCACCTCCTCAGCAGCAATGCCTCCTTCTCGAAAGAGAAAATATCCTTCTCGTAAGAGAACATATGACGAGATGGTAAGCGGAATATACAAAGGGCACCTAAAGGAAGACCCTGTGGAGCCGAAGGAGGTGGATCCACCTCCGGAGAAGCCCATGGAGGTGGATCCTCCAGCTGCCAAGAGATCCACGATGCAGCATCGGGGATGCTTATATGAAATGGTGAGCAAGATGTTGAAAAGAGGTGCCAAACTGGGTAAAAGTGGTCGTGCTCCGGGGGTGGGAGGGGGAACGGAGGAAATAGATGGGTCTACAAAAAACAACGGCACGATTTGAGAAGGAACGGCAGCTTTACTAAATCTAATAAGAATGAACAATTGAGAGAGAGAGAGAGACAAAGTTTCCCAACCAGAAACTGGGAGCTCACGTCAGGGAGGAACTGCAGGGGAAGCACACGTGCTGAATTTCCACGGCAGCGCGCCGAGAGAGAGGGGGCCTGGTGTCCGGTGCGGAGCTCCAACCCTCTGCTGCTCAGCAACGGCATTCACTCCTTAACTGCCGGCACCATGTTCCGATGCGGAATGCCGGCACCAAAAGCACAGCACCGCAACACACGCATCCCCTCTCCAGTCACTTAAAACAGTTACCCATATCCTCACCCCAATTCTTCTCAATAGTCCCAGATCTCTACTTTCATTAGCACAGCCACCGCAAATGGCATTCTTCTACATTACAAATGGGTTCTGCTCTGGATTACGATAACCTCCTCACTGAACAAAAAATACTGCAGCCTCATTATGTATTCAGGATACCAATTCCTATACATACCACTCTGCCTGTCTTGAAAAGGAGCTGATGGACCGTTTGTGTCCCATCTGCAGCATGCGTTAGGTTGCGATAAGGATTTTTCTGTTTGCTGGATCCAACCTCCAGAGCTTCCACAAAGGACACCAGGGCAGAAACGGGGATCTAAGAAAAGAAGCACAGAATTAAAAAACAACCTCAAAATGGATTTCCCATCGCTAATTACATTACGTAGGGGCGTGCCATGCTTTTTTGGCTCCAAGAGCATAACCGGACACACAACGTAAAACCACAGTCAGGGGATTTATTTCTAGGGAGCACACTACCTAGGTGCTGTCGTTTCCCTCCAGCATGTGGGGCAATGCAATTTTAATCATCTTCAACCATTTCTCATCAGGCGGGTAAAGTATCTGAGGAAGACCTGGAGGCGGAGAAAGTAGGAGTCCTGCCACAGTAAGTGTCAACAGACAAAGGGAGACTGGAATACTTGGGCGGGGAGAGTGGGGAACATCTCAGAGCAAGGTCCAAGATACTGAGGACATCTTTTACTCCAAATTCAGTAGCATTTCTATTTTGAAATCTGCAGCAAGCCAAGCTTTCATCTTTTGTTTGCATGCTGGAGATTGCTAAGAAGCTCAGGAGAATGACACTGTCATTCCCGCAGGGTTTCAAGGGTGAGACTGTTTGGAAACCCTCCTGCTTCATGCTGCCCTATGACACTAAAATGCTCGACCTGCACAACAGTTGGTCCTGGTTGCTGCAGATTCTATCCCCCTTTTAGGGGAAATGACAGGGACCGCCAAGTCTTCACCTACACCTTCCAACACAGATCAAATCGGTGCCTTCTGAATAAAGCAAAGCAGAACAAGAAAGTCCAGATGGAAGAGGCACACTGATACACCAATTGAACCAGCAAAGGCTGAGGGCAAAAAGAATCCTGCTTTGCCTTCCTCACTGAAACGTTGGGATGGGCACCAGTGTACCGGCCTGTGCTCATATTTTCACCACCTGCTGTGCAGTGAAACAGTATCACAAACATTTCTAGCTATCTTGCTCAACCCAAACACATCTGATTATCTTAATTATCTTTTAACTATCTTCAACATCCTTAAAAAAAAAAAAAGGTGAGTGAGTTGACTGGGGTTTTTAAAAATTTTCAAAGCAAGATAAAGTCACAGTAATGCTACACTGAGTGCCAACAACGGGATAAAAATGACCTTTATGAGCTACAAGTAAATGTCTAACTGCAGTTGGGAGAGACACAGGTAGCTGTAACTGATACACTAATGCTGCAGGGTGCTCAGTTGAGAGATGTAAGCAGTTCAGTTCCCAGCTCATAAAGCTGAACTATAATGTACAAACTTCCTTGCAGGAGGTTGAATTCCATCTCAGCTCCTCTGGGTGGCAGTGGGAGCTGACAGTGATCAGATCTATCAACAGAGAAGGCACCATCATCTCTGAAGAGGATGCTCCCTGAACACCACGAACCGCTCTCCTACTCCTACACCCTTTTTGGACTCTTTGTGTACATTTAAACTTGTATTTATTAGATAACTTTTTAATCTATTAATGTACATACGTTTCATATACAATAATTTATATGTAGCTTTATATTATCTGTTTTCTATGAAGTCTTATATTTATTATCTGTTTTATATGTTGACTTGTATTTATTAGATAGTGTACGTTTAAAATTCTATTTAGTAGAAAATGTATTTTTAAACTTCTATTTATTAGCTTACTTATTAATATATTACTTTACTTCTAGTTCCCATTAAATTGAAAATATTGTTTTGATAATCTGAAAGAGAAATCACTGTATGGCAATCTTATTTTCAGAAATAAAAGGTTTGTGTCTCTTTATGCCTATTTTATTGTAGCAGTGTTGTGCTCTTGCAGCTCATAAAACCAATGACAAAACTGCAAAAGATTTCTTGCACCACAATGTGGCAGTGGCCAAGTAGATGCTATGTTTTACTGTAGAGTAATTGAGACTTCACTGAGGGAGAAATCCTTCTTCCTGCGTGGCCAACCAAACTTTTGCTCATGACAGTAATGACAGTCCCATTTCACTTGAAAGAACTAGGGGGAAAATTTCCCCTTAAGGAAGCAAGAGGGCGTCGCACTTTGCTTGGAGCCCGGCAGCACCACAACACCTTGAAAATTAGAGGATTCTATGGTCCTATAAAAAAATTAGCGCCGACGTGATGCCTGTGTTGGAGAGAAATCAAAAGGTAAGCAGAACTTCACAGACGCCTTGTGGTGGAGGAGAAAAATGCTCTCAGTAATGAGAGCAGGAGCTCTAATTGCATACTCTGGAGAAGCTGAAACATTTCATTGTTTCACTAAAAGCCAATTAATTTTCTCAGGATGATTCCACAGCTTTGGGTTTCTCAGGGAAGGCATCCTGTTGGTCACCACAGCAAAAGAAAGGGCGCACCACTCAAAAACAAACTACTTTTCACTTAGTGGCATCTCAATCATTGCCACTCTCACTCTGAGGGGAATCTTGGTTATGGGAATCCACATCAGCTGAAGAGATATGAGTGTACATTTCTCCATCACTCTGCATGACTTACAGAGCCCACCAAGCAGTCAGGCAGCTCTAAGTTTGGGTTTTCTTTTGTCTCTACTTGGCTGCACTGAACTAAAACACACAAGAAAGGCACCAGTCCCTGTTAAGATGATGAGGCGGGGACATTAAAGACAAAGTCTCATTTCAGATGCAGTCCAGTTATTCTAAACAACCAACTCCTGTTTAATCCACGTCCATTCCCTACCACAAGACCATCCAGGCACAGACTTGTTCTCAACATAGTTTTGAAAGCAATACACCCTAGAGTAACCAAGATGCTGCTATTTCACCCTGAGCAAACAAGTCCGTGTTTTTGTTGATAATCCCGGTGCCCCACTTACTCCAGCTTCGTTGGTTCTGTTGGTGACCCCTAATATATCTATTTTTTTTCAGACTGCTTGTGACCTCTCATTTTTCATTTCTGAACTCTCACAACTGGAAGATTATTATTCCAAAGCTGACTGTGGTCTTGAAGATATGAACCCAAACAGCGCAAGAAAATCCCTTCTCTCAGAGCAACGGATACCTTTGCTTTTCCATTTCTCTGCACCCGCACTCTCATTCTCCCTTCTGCAAAGCTGAGATTAATTTCAACACATTACTAAGTCAAAGGCTTCATCGTTGAACACTAGAACAGAGCTGGAATCTTCAAGGATAAGGCCATTTTTAAGTTCTGGTATTTCTTTTACTCAAAGAATATTCCTGCAGGCCAGTAAGTTCTGAATGGAGATGAGCCAGACTAAGCATCAGAAAGAAGGAAAGGGCAAGTTCAAAGAGTCTCTTCCCCAAGTGAAACACTGTTACTCCGCTCCTTTGTACAGACACCCCAGCCTTCTCTTCTCCCACCATCACCTCATGGCTGGGCTTACCTTTAGCACTCCAATTACAGATGGTGGGTAGCTCAAACCGACCGTATTGGATGTCCGCCTGTACGTTCTACCAAGATAAAACAGATAAGGCAACATATAAATAATCTTAAACAATAATGCAGCAACAAAGAAACACACTATAACAGGGGATACTGGATAGCCCAGCAATCTCTAACTACTCTTTCTTCCTACTTCTTAGCATGCACACATGCTCTCTACACCACTTCTCTTGTAGCTCTTTACCCGAGGCCATATGCTTCCCAGCATATCAGACCTTGGTCCCCAGGCTGAAGATTAGCAAGAATCTGTTCATGCCAGATCTTCATCACTGGGAAAGGCTGCACACAAATACACAAGATGTCCCCCATTTCCCACCACAGCAAACCACACGGCCCTTGCAGTTTCTGTAGTTCTTGCTTGCCCAGCATGAGAGCTCGTTCTGAATGCACTGAAATGTTTTGGAGTCTGCAAGTCATCAGATCCAGTTCGGTACAACTGTTACTTTTCTCTACTCTTTTTATTTTAACATCTGTACTACATCTTTTGGGTGTTCTTTGTGTGTGGATGAGAGAGAACAAGGAAATAATCCACATCCGTTATCTGTACAAAACAATGCACCGAACTGTATTTGTTTTCAGGCCGCACGTTTTCATAGGCTTAGTGAACTCCCAAAAGCTGACTGCTCAAACACCTTTCCCCAGCTCACCCTTTTTTGCACTTCAGAAACACAGGAGTAAAAAGAGACGGAGGAAAGCTTTCTTCTCCCACCTGACGTGACCACGCGTGAAGTCCTTCCCTTCCCTTTCACCTTGCCACCTTCCGCTCTCAAACATCAAAAATGTCAGGCCCCTTTGCAGAACTCTCCCACTGCCTAAATCACACTATTTCTTACCCCCTCCTCCTCCCAAGACCCAGCAGTTTTCAAAGACAGTTCAGGCAAAGGCCCTTTGCCTTAGCTCAGGAGAGCAACAACTCTCCCCTGGTGCCATTTTCCATCCCAACATTTCCTTTTTCATCTCACAATTACTCAAATCCACTACATCACAGCCTCTGACAGCCAGCTTTCTGCCACTCATTTATTTCCTTCCCAAGCAACTCCTGCACTGAGAGTGAGGGTTAACTCACAAACTGCCTGGGAGGAATCTTTCCCAAGGAGAAATGACAGCTGATGCTGTCCTGTTAGCTTTACCATTATTGCTGCCACTCTTAGCACTCATGCAGCAATTTTTGGAAATCCCCTCTTGATCTCCAAATGTTTCACAGCAGTCTTGGTCCATACACGAGCTGCCTGATTCAGGCCATGAGTACCATGACACAAGATCTTCTTCATTGAAAATAAATAAATAGACATCAGAGGTCCAAGGGCAAGGTAAGACCTGATCTAAACTTAGGAAATTTTAATGAGTCCCGACCTAGGGCTATGCAGATGTGTGTATCCTTGCTCCGAACCATTTAACCTGTGCTGTCACATCTGTATCATGCTAAAAACAGATCCATGCCTGCTGATTCACGTTGCACTCTCCTAGCAGCTATCTGCCAATCAGATCTTCGTAGAAACATCATTAGAATCGTACGAGAAATTCTCTTCACTCAGTACTGCAGGTGCAATCGGCAGTGCATGAGCAGCTGCTAGAACAAAGTCTTTGAATGTTCCCTTACCTTTCCACAAATATCCCAGCTTGTACTGCGTGGACAATACTCCTGAACCGTGGTTTCTCCTCGGTCCTTTTCAGCATCATCCCCATTTGCCGTGTGACCGTAGAAGCCAACCAGTCCCGGACCTCTGAGGGCACGGAGTCAGACTGGATGTCACTGAGCTCATCTTCTGTGTCCAGTAAACGCCGAGAGGAGGGAGGGAAAACAAAGGGTAAAAAGGAAAAAAAAACTGCCTTGGAGAGCACTGCAACAACCAAAAACAAATGCACATCTTCATTCTAATAACAGCATCATGAAAACTCTTTCAGCAAGTCTTCAATAGATTGTTCTCTTCTGCAGTTAAATGCTGGATTGTGAAACTCTCCACTAGGATGACAACAAAGAAGTATCAGTCTTCCAAAGAACAACTACATAATCATCCGCTCACACCTCACCTTCAGCCCATCAGACAGCGCTGACAGTCACATCACATCTGACTTCTCAGTTACTATCACACAGTCCTTTCCTATCCTGACCACCTGAGGTGACTCAGAACTAGGGTAGCTGCACACAACAGAAAGTGCAATTCCTCTACAATTCCTTATCTGTTTCTATCACAGACTCCAGTAAAACAACTTGGACTTTCAAAGGCTTGATAGAAGCAAATCCATCTAACTCTATTCAACAGAAATAAAAAGGTACGAATTTGGACTTTTCCACAGAAACTTCAATCAGAAACAGTGGAAAACAATTCCTGTGAAAATCTTTCTCCTAAGAGAATGTACGCTAAATGTTTGATTGTTTTTGATCCCCCCCCTCCCACATGAAACTCAAAACATATTTTAAGACGGAGAACTGAAGATCAAAGAAATACAATATTTTTTCTGTGAATACTAAATCAGGACTACAACAACTATGCCAGCTGATGCGTACCTTACAACTTTCTGCGCTTCATGTGAGATAAATATTCATCTTTGTAATTCACTCACCTAGTTTCATCAGTGTATACTGACTCAATGAATGACGCAGCAGATTCCACGTTTTTCTTCAAGTCTACAACCAAAGCCTCCCCTCTCTCTAGCTGCTTTACCAAAGATCGCAACCTGCAAGAGGAAAATAAAAAGCAATTAGAACAAAGAGGATCAGTTAAAAACTGGATCCAGCACCACACCTGGCAGACGAGGTAAGAGACGTGATTTCAATCCAGACAAGAAAGAAAAAGAAAACAAAAGTCAAGTAACTTGTGGAGCACTATTCTGTTGATAAATTCAGACAGTGATGGAGGCTGTTTTACATGCTAAGCTGCACTGCACCAACAGCAGCTCCCCACCCCTTAAACACTGAATCTGCAGAGAAAAAACAACCATAAAAAAACACTCATGATTTGTCTAGTCCAGACACAGAAACGCCAATCCTAGTGGCAATGGTTATCTTTGACAAAAAGCTGTGTACTTAGACATAGGAAGAAACTTGAACAGGAGTGGTCAGAGCAAGCTCTGAGTGACCCCGTTGCTTTTCACAACTCCCTGAAGGGACACTGTAGCGAGGTGGGGTCAGCCTCTCCTCCCAGTTAACTAGTGCTAAGGCAAGAGGCGATGGCCTTGAGTGGTGCCAGGCGAGGTTCAGGTTGGCTATTAGGAAACATTTCTGCTCAGAAAGATTCCTCCAGCACTGGCACGGGCTGCTTAGGGAAGTGGCTGAGTCACAGTCACAGTATCTTCAGTGGGCAAAGGAAAAGCCCAGCCCCTGTGCAGTGTTAAGCCTTTCAACCTCAACCACAGACAGCTCAGCCAGGTGTGGTGTAAACTTCTGAAAAATAAGCTAGGCCACTTCCAGAAGACGGCTTCCCACACTGCCTTTCCAAGGGACATATCTGCTAGCATTCACCATAAAAACCTCAGCCAGGACCTGCGGATAAGCCCACTGACATCAACAGAGCAATATATTAGTGCAAAGCAAGCAAGATGGCTCTTCGGTGTACGTGAGAGGCTGTCCAAAACCTATGCCATTCCACAGAATGGCAAATCTGGAAATACTTAAAGAATGTTAAGACAATCTGTTGAGGGACATTTGTTTTGAGGGAACTGTTGATGATAGGTGAACTGGGTGATAGGTTGGACTCGTTGCAGAGATCAGGGAGAGTTCAGCACATTCATACCAAAATATTTCTGTGTCATCTTCATTGTCCCCCATCTGTTAGCATTCAAGTACCCGCAGGAGAAGGTCTTAAGTTTTTCACGCTTTCCAGTTCCTAAAATTCCTATGTTCCAGGGCAGCTTTTAGAAACCCACAGTTAAGCAAGTGCAGAGCAGAGCGCATACAAGGTGTGAAGTTCAAGGAGTACGCCCTGCCTTCAGATGGGTCCAGTAAAGAAAGCAAGAAGTTATACGTGCGCATGTCTGTCTGCACATGCCACCAAGCTATGTATTTTCAGCTTGCTTCAACTTCGTAACAGAGCCTCAAACACATAAAAACGGCACCAATTTCCACTAAGCAGAGGAGTTTTTCACAATCCCTGAACTACAATGAGCACAGGAAACACAAGTCTTGAAAGATGCCTGTCCTGTTACACATCACTGACAGAAACATCTGAGCAAGTCCTCAGCTTTTCTTTTTTTTTTTGTCCCTGACTGCCTAGACAAAGTCGTATTTTCAAGGCTTATGACTTGGATTCCTAATTCAATCAGATGCTTTTAATAATTTCCCTCTGAGTCCATCAGTGACTTCGTGCCACTTTTTCCCACAGGTAGCAACACAAGGGATGCTGTTAGGATCAAGTACATCAGAGACAAAGCCCCTTGACACTGCTGTACAATATTTGTACAAGATGCTCCTAGAATCTGCAGAAAACCTTTGCTGCACCAGTTGCCAAATGTTTTGGTAACAGCACACCATCACCTTGCCGACAGGTAAGAGCTCCCTTTTAACTCAAAACCCATTCAAGGTAGTATGGTGTTGTAAATTCATTTTAGGCGCGTGCTGTAGCTCAGGGGTGACCTCTGGTCTGATAACTACAAGCAGGGAAAGAACAGAGAACTGAGGGGCTCTGCACACAGCTACCTGTCCAGCTCTTCTCCTTCTTTTCAGTCAGCCCTACAAAGCCCACTTTGTCTTATCTGTTGTCTTAATGCCCAGAACAGTCCCTTTGCTGGAGATGGCCCCAAACACCCATGTCTGTTCAGCAAGACTTGACATTAAAAATTGCCTTGCGTTAAACACACAGCTCACAGGTATTCTTACTTTTATTTTTTTAACGTGGGAGGCTAAAGAGATTGAGACAGGAACAGACACAGCGACTGAATTACTTTCTGCTTTCTACAGGACCGGTGCTGCAGACAGATCCATGATGACTTCTGTTCAGGTCTGACTTCTGATTCAGGAATGCTTTACAGCCGGAAGAACATCATTTCAGGTCTCAAGCAACAACCTTCTGATAATAACAGTGGGAAAGAAGAATGAGCAGAGCAAATCCACTATACCCAAGCAGAACTACTGCAAGACACGGCTGGTCTGATGCATCCACCGTAGACCTTCCAAAGCAACATCTGACAAGACCCATCCCAGCAAGAGCTTATGATCCAAGCCTCATAGCTGGGATGCAATCATGACTTCTCTGCTTGAAGGTTCCTTCCTCATCTCTTGAAACACATACAAGCAAACTGGGAACTTCCATGCTCCGTCAAAGCACTGATTGCTGAACAAGAGCAGAGCAATTTAAGTTTTGAGGTAGGGTGTGATGCACCTAAGGAGAGCTCTTAAATATCCTAAGAGTATTTGAGGAAGATGTCAGAATACAGACCGGGATTACGACCACCAACTGTGAATAATAAATAAGTCAGGGAAAGCAACAACAAAATCAGAAGTGATTTGTGAGTAGGAGGAGCAGATGAACCACTGAAAGCTCCTAATCCCTTTTTCCCAAGACAGCCTTGCACTGCAAAGAAAACAAAACAGCAAAGAGCCTGCACAGAATGGAAGCAACCACCATTGAGTCACAGTATTACTAAACAGTAAAAGTAGCTTGTAAATAATAGGAAATGTGACAAAGAAAGCATTTTGTGAGGGCTGCTCCAAAATTACTGCCTCCTGTTTTAGTGTGCTGGCCCACCACATCAGAGGTACGTGTTGGTGCTACGGCAGGAGGACATGAACATTCCCACCAGCATTCCATTCCTCTTTTTTGCCACGTGGCACCTGGCAGCGAAGGTGCAGTATGACCAAACAGCATCTCACATGGCAGTGCATATGAAAAAAAGGAAAAGGTGTGCCACTGAACACCTCCACGGAGAGCAAAATTGCACCCACTGACATCCATCAACACCTGCTGAACATCTACAGGGAAGAAACAGGGCAAGTGAGCACAGCAAGGCAACAGGTAGTGCATTTCAGGTGGGTCACCTCTGCTGGAACAGATTTGGCTGAGCAAAGCATGCAGGCTCTCATTCTCTGCTGGTGAGAATGCACAGCTAATGGTGTTGAAAAACAGTGCTTTGTAGCTGAGAATTTGCTCCATTAAACAGTGTTACTGCGCACTGTCCTCTCTACCTGTTATGGCTTCCATGAAGATAAGGAGGCATTCCTTATGGAGGGACCTACAGAATACTGAAGACGTGTATGACCTCTGATAGAGGTCCCTGGACCTCCCTGACACCTCAAAACAAGCATCACAGCAGCAGGTGACTTTGAAAAGTGTATGGACACAGGTAATTTACTAGACACGGGCAAGCACGCAAGAGAAAGAGAAGATCTCAAAAGAACCAAATTGAAGGCAGATATTTAGTGACTAACTTTCATCCGCCCCTCTGCCAGACTGGAGTCTGCGATACACAAGGCTGTTAATTTTGCTGTGACCCAAATGTAGCACTCAAAAACATTAACACTTGTTTCTGGCATTCTTTTAAGCCCACAGAATGCCTACGCTACGATGGGTTGCGTGGAGCAGCCTTGGCTAAACAGAACACAGAGACTGACTGCAAGATATGCTTCCACTGAGCTGTTTTTGGACTTGGTGCACAAGAGCTACTTCATGCTCGATATGACACACCTTCAGAAAGACCTGTCTTTAATCTGGGCTGACCCCTTTCCTTCAGAGAAGTGTTCTCTATAGGAGGAGAGGCAAAGCTAATCAAGTCGAATAGTTTACCTCTGTTAACTTCAAAAAAACAGATTCTCCAGTCTCCAAAAAACATTAAGTTTAAGAGCCTATGCCTTTTTCAAAAGTCTACCCACTGCAATGAAATCACACAAGTATAGTACTGAGTGCACAGGACTTATCAACATTATTACTGACATTTGGGGAAGACACAGCTCTCACTTGTGGTGTTCTGGTGGGGTTATAAAGTCAGAGAATCCTCTGCAATTTTGGAAATATCTTCTTCTCCTTTCCACGCCATTCTGCAAGCTCAGCCTTCTATTCGGGAAGGAGCTTCACAGAGAATCCAAGTTCTTTCACTTGAGGAGTAACTACCCAAACATTACAGAGAGAAACAATTGGAAGAAAAATAACCCCAGCATTTTTTCAAAACGCAGCACAAGTCTGTATCCAAGAAAAAAGGAAGCAACACAATCTAGTGGGAAGGGAAAGGAGAGGGGGAAAAGAAAGGAGAGAGGGAAGAGCTCTTTCTTGGCAGAGCACATGCTACCTCCTCCATGCTCCAGGGCCAGATGAGAAAGACAGGAAAGGAGAACCCACACCACCCTCAAAACTCTTGAAACTCAGCAGTTCTTTATTGATTGCACGTCCCCAGGCTGCCGCTGGGCTCTTAGGACACTTTGTCCCCTCTCCACCACTGCTGGGCCACCACCACTGGGTGGCTCCACTTGCAGGCAGCCAGGCAGCTGCTGGGAAGAGGACTCCAATGGGACGATCCTGCCACTCATCACTACAGACGGATTTCAGGCACAGGATGAAGAATGGGCCGGAGTCTCCAAGGGGCCCTATGCCCAATGGGCACGACTTCTCACTGCTAAAAACAATGGCACAACTCAGCCATCCCCAGAAAAGGGCCCCTCAGCACCCCATCCTTCCTTCTCCTTCAAAACCGGGGCAACTCTCCGGCCATAGGCCCCACATTCAAATGCTGCACTGTTTCCTTTGCTATAGAACACTGCTCAATGCCATACCCGACTGGCTGTGATGTCATCGGCCAGAGTTCCAAGCCGTGCAACGGCATTACCAGTTGTGCAGCTGAGGAGGCAGCAGGCACCTCGAGCACCTCCTCAGCAGCAATGCCTCCTTCTCGAAAGAGAAAATATCCTTCTCGTAAGAGAACATATGACGAGATGGTAAGCGGAATATACAAAGGGCACCTAAAGAAAGACCCTGTGGAGCCGAAGGAGGTGGATCCACCTCCGGAGAAGCCCATGGAGGTGGATCCTCCAGCTGCCAAGAGATCCACGATGCAGCATCGGGGATGCTTATATGAAATGGTGAGCAAGATGTTGAAAAGAGGTGCCAAACTGGGTAAAAGTGGTCGTGCTCCGGGGGTGGGAGGGGGAACGGAGGAAATAGATGGGTCTACAAAAAACAACGGCACGATTTGAGAAGGAACGGCAGCTTTACTAAATCTAATAAGAATGAACAATTGAGACAGAGAGAGAGACAAAGTTTCCCAACCAGAAACTGGGAGCTCACGTCAGGGAGGAACTGCAGGGGAAGCACACGTGCTGAATTTCCACGGCAGCGCGCCGAGAGAGAGGGGGCCTGGTGTCCGGTGCGGAGCTCCAACCCTCTGCTGCTCAGCAACGGCATTCACTCCTTAACTGCCGGCACCATGTTCCGATGCGGAATGCCGGCACCAAAAGCACAGCACCGCAACACACGCATCCCCTCTCCAGTCACTTAAAACAGTTACCCATATCCTCACCCCAATTCTTCTCAATAGTCCCAGATCTCTACTTTCATTAGCACAGCCACCGCAAATGGCATTCTTCTACATTACAAATGGGTTCTGCTCTGGATTACGATAACCTCCTCACTGAACAAAAAATACTGCAGCCTCATTATGTATTCAGGATACCAATTCCTATACATACCACTCTGCCTGTCTTGAAAAGGAGCTGATGGACCGTTTGTGTCCCATCTGCAGCATGCGTTAGGTTGCGATAAGGATTTTTCTGTTTGCTGGATCCAACCTCCAGAGCTTCCACAAAGGACACCAGGGCAGAAACGGGGATCTAAGAAAAGAAGCACAGAATTAAAAAACAACCTCAAAATGGATTTCCCATCGCTAATTACATTACGTAGGGGCGTGCCATGCTTTTTTGGCTCCAAGAGCATAACCGGACACACAACGTAAAACCACAGTCAGGGGATTTATTTCTAGGGAGCACACTACCTAGGTGCTGTCGTTTCCCTCCAGCATGTGGGGCAATGCAATTTTAATCATCTTCAACCATTTCTCATCAGGCGGGTAAAGTATCTGAGGAAGACCTGGAGGCGGAGAAAGTAGGAGTCCTGCCACAGTAAGTGTCAACAGACAAAGGGAGACTGGAATACTTGGGCGGGGAGAGTGGGGAACATCTCAGAGCAAGGTCCAAGATACTGAGGACATCTTTTACTCCAAATTCAGTAGCATTTCTATTTTGAAATCTGCAGCAAGCCAAGCTTTCATCTTTTGTTTGCATGCTGGAGATTGCTAAGAAGCTCAGGAGAATGACACTGTCATTCCCGCAGGGTTTCAAGGGTGAGACTGTTTGCAAACCCTCCTGCTTCATGCTGCCCTATGACACTAAAATGCTCGACCTGCACAACAGTTGGTCCTGGTTGCTGCAGATTCTATCCCCCTTTTAGGGGAAATGACAGGGACCGCCAAGTCTTCACCTACACCTTCCAACACAGATCAAATCGGTGCCTTCTGAATAAAGCAAAGCAGAACAAGAAAGTCCAGATGGAAGAGGCACACTGATACACCAATTGAACCAGCAAAGGCTGAGGGCAAAAAGAATCCTGCTTTGCCTTCCTCACTGAAACGTTGGGATGGGCACCAGTGTACCGGCCTGTGCTCATATTTTCACCACCTGCTGTGCAGTGAAACAGTATCACAAATATTTCTAGCTATCTTGCTCAACCCAAAGACATCTGATTATCTTAATTATCTTTTAACTATCTTCAACATCCTTTAAAAAAAAAAAAAAGGTGAGTGAGTTGACTGGGGTTTTTAAAAATTTTCAAAGCAAGATAAAGTCACAGTAATGCTACACTGAGTGCCAACAACGGGATAAAAATGACCTTTATGAGCTACAAGTCAATGTCTAACTGCCCTTGGGAGAGACACAGGTAGCTGTAACTGATACACTAATGCTGCAGGGTGCTCAGTTGAGAGATGTAAGCAGTTCAGTTCCCAGCTCATAAAGCTGAACTATAATGTACAAACTTCCTTGCAGGAGGTTGAATTCCATCTCAGCTCCTCTGGGTGGCAGTGGGAGCTGACAGTGATCAGATCTATCAACAGAGAAGGCACCATCATCTCTGAAGAGGATGCTCCCTGAACACCACGAACCGCTCTCCTACTCCTACACCCTTTTTGGACTCTTTGTGTACATTTAAACTTGTATTTATTAGATAACTTTTTAATCTATTAATGTACATACGTTTCATATACAATAATTTATATGTAGCTTTATATTATCTGTTTTCTACGAAGTCTTATATTTATTATCTGTTTTACATGTTGACTTGTATTTATTAGATAGTGTACGTTTAAACTTGTATTTATTAGAAAATGTATTTTTAAACTTCTATTTATTAGCTTACTTATTAATATATTACTTTACTTCTAGTTCCCATTAAATTGAAAATATTGTTTTGATAATCTGAAAGAGAAATCACTGTATGGCAATCTTATTTTCAGAAATAAAAGGTTTGTGTCTCTTTATGCCTATTTTATTGTAGCAGTGTTGTGCTCTTGCACCTCATAAAACGAATGACAGAACTGCAAAAGATTTCTTGCACCACAATGTGGCAGTGGCCAAGTAGATGCTATGTTTTACTGTAGAGTAATTGAGACTTCACTGAGGGAGAAATCCTTCTTCCTGCGTGGCCAACCAAAGTTTTGCTCATGACAGTAATGACAGTCCCATTTCACTTGAAAGAACTAGGGGGAAAATTTCCCCTTAAGGAAGCAAGAGGGCGTCGCACTTTGCTTGGAGCCCGGCAGCACCACAACACCTTGAAAATTAGAGGATTCTATGGTCCTATAAAAAAAGTAGCGCCGACGTGATGCCTGTGTTGGAGAGAAATCAAAAGGTAAGCAGAACTTCACAGACGCCTTGTGGTGGAGGAGAAAAATGCTCTCAGTAATGAGAGCAGGAGCACTCCTTGCATACTCTGGAGAAGCTGCAGCATTTCATTGTTTCACTAAAAGCCAATTAATTTTCTCAGGATGGTTGCACAGCTTTGGGTTTCTCAGGGAAGGCATCCTGTTGGTCACCACAGCAAAAGAAAGGGCACACCACTCAAAAACAAACTACTTTTCACTTAGTGGCATCTCAATCATTGCCACTCTCACTCTGAGGGGAATCTTGGTTATGGGAATCCACATCAGCTGAAGAGATATGAGTGTACATTTCTCCATCACTCTGCATGACTTACAGAGCCCACCAAGCAGTCAGGCAGCTCGAAGTTTGGGTTTTCTTTTGTCTCTACTTGGCTGTACTGAACTAAAACACACAAGAAAGGCACCAGTCCCTGTTAAGATGATGAGGCGGGGACATTAAAGACAAAGTCTCATTTCAGATGCAGTCCAGTTATTCTAAACAACCAACTCCTGTTTAATCCACGTCCATTCCCTACCACAAGACCATCCAGGCACAGACTTGTTCTCAACATAGTTTTGAAAGCAATACACCCTAGAGTAACCAAGATGCTGCTATTTCACCCTGAGCAAACTAGTCCGTGTTTTTGTTGATAATCCCGGTGCCCCACTTACTCCAGCTTCGTTGGTTCTGCTTGTCACCCCTAATATATCTATTTTTTTTCAGACTGCTTGTGACCTCTCATTTTTCAATTCTGAACTCTCACAACTGGAAGATTATTATTCCAAAGCTGACTGTGGTCTTGAAGATATGAACCCAAACAGCGCAAGAAAATCCCTTCTCTCAGAGCAACGGATACCTTTGCTTTTCCATTTCTCTGCACCCGCACTCTCATTCTTCCTTCTGCAAAGCTGAGATTAATTTCAACACATTACTAAGTCAAAGGCTTCATCGTTGAACACTAGAACAGAGCTGGAATCTTCAAGGATAAGGTCATTTTTAAGTTCTGGTGTTTCTTCTAATCAAAGAATATTCCTGCAGGCCAGTAAGTTCTGAATGGAGATGAGCCAGACTAAGCATCAGAAAGAAGGAAAGGGCAAGTTCAAAGAGTCTCTTCCCCAAGTGAAACATCACACTGTTACTCCACTCCTTTGTACAGACACCCCAGCCTTCTCTTCTCCCACCATCACCTCATGCCTGGGCTTACCTTTAGCACTCCAATTACAGATGGTGGGTAGCTCAAACCGACCGTATTGGATGTCCGCTTGGACATTCTACCAAGATAAAACAGATAAGGCAACTTATAAATAAAATTAAACAATACTGCAGCAACAAAGAAACACACTGACACAGGGGATACTGGATAGCCCAGCAATCTCTAACTACTCTTTCTTCCTACTTCTTAGCATGCACACATGCTCTCTATCCCACTTTTCTTGTAGCTCTTTACCCGAGGCCATATGCTTCCCAGCATATCAGACCTTGGTCCCCAGGCTGAAGATTAGCAAGAATCTGTTCATGCCAGATCTTTGTCAGAGGGAAAGGCTCCACACAAATACACAAGATGTCCCCCATTTCCCACCACAGCAAACCACACGGCCCTTGCAGTTTCTGTAGTTCTTGCTTGCCCAGCATGAGAGCTCGTTCTGAATGCACGGAAATGTTTTGGAGTCTGCAAGTCATCAGATCCAGTTCGGTACAACTGTTACTTTTCTCTACTCTTTTTATTTTAACATCTGTACTACATCTTTTGGGTGTTCTTTGTGTGTGGATGAGAGAGAACAAGGAAATAATCCACATCCGTTATCTGTACAAAACAATGCACCGAACTGTATTTGTTTTCAGGCCGCACGTTTTCATAGGCTTAGTGAACTCCCAAAAGCTGACTGCTCAAACACCTTTCCCCAGCTCACCCTTTTGTGCACTTCAGAAACACAGGAGTAAAAAGAGACGGAGGAAAGCTTTCTTCTCCCACCTGACGTGACCACGCGTGAAGTCCTTCCCTTCCCTTTCACCTTGCCACCTTCCGCTCTCAAACATGAAAAATGTCAGGCCCCTTTGCAGAACTCTCCCACTGCCTAAATCACACTATTTCTTACCTCCTCCTCCTCCCAAGAACCAGCAGTTTTCAAAGACAGTTCAGGCAAAGGCCCTTTGCCTTAGCTCAGGAGAGCAACAACTCTCCCCTGGTGCCATTTTCCATCCCAACATTTCCTTTTTCATCTCACAATTACTCAAATCCACTACATCACAGCCTCTGACAGCCAGCTTTCTGCCACTCATTTATTTCCTTCCCGAGCAACTCCTGCACTGAGAGTGAGGGTTAACTCACAAACTGCCTGGGAGGAATCTTTCCCAAGCAGAAATGACAGCTGATGCTGTCCTGTTAGCTTTACCATTATTGCTGCCACTCTTAGCACTCATGCAGCAATTTTTGGAAATCCCCTCTTGATCTCCAAATGTTTCACAGCAGTCTTGGTCCATACACGAGCTGCCTGATTCAGGCCATGAGTAGCATGACACAAGATCTTCTTCATTGAAAATAAATAAATAGACATCAGAGGTCCAAGGGCAAGGTAAGACCTGATCTGAACTTAGGAAATTTTAATGAGTCCCGACCTAGGGCTATGCAGATGTGTGTATTCTTGCTCCGAACCATTTAACCTGTGCTGTCACATCTGTATCATGCTAAAAACAGATCCATGCCTGCTGGTTCACGTTGCACTCTCCTAGCAGCTATCTGCCAATCAGATCTTCGTAGAAACATCATTAGAATCGTACGAGAAATTCTCTTCACTCAGTACTGCAGGTGCAATCGGCAGTGCATGAGCAGCTGCTAGAACAAAGTCTTTAAATGTTCCCTTACCTTTCCACAAATATCCCAGCTTGTACTGCGTGGACAATACTCCTGAACCGCGGTTTCTCCTCGGTCCTTTTCAGCATCATCCCCATTTGCTGTGTGACCGTAGAAGCCAACCAGTCCCGGACCTCTGAGGGCTCGGAGTCAGACTGGATGTCACTGAGCTCATCTTCTGTGTCCAGTAAACGCCTAGAGGTGGGAGCAAAACAAAGGGTAAAAAAAAACTGCCTTGGAGAGCACAGCAACATCATTAACCAAAAAGAAATGCACATCTTCATTCTAATAACAGCATCATGAAAACTCTTTCAGCAAGTCTTCAATAGATTGTTCTCTTCTGCAGTTAAATGCTGGACTGTGAAACTCTCTACTAGGATGACAACAAAGAAGTATCAGCCTTCTAAAGAACAACTACATTATCATCCACTCACCCCTCACCTTCAGCCCATCAGAGATCACTGACTGTCACATCACATCTGACTTCTCAGTTAGTATCACACAGTGCTTTCCTATCCTGACCACCTGAGGTGACTCAGGACTGGGGCAGCAGCACACAACAGAAAGTGCAATTCCTCTACAATTCCTTATCTGTCTATTTCAATCACAAATTTGAGTAAAAAAACTTGGACTTTCAAAGACTTGATAAAAGCAAATCCATCTAACTCTCCACAGCAGAAATAGAGGGGTACGAATTTTGGCTTTTCCACAGAAACTTTCAGAAACAGTGGAAAACAATTCTTGTGAAAATCTTCCTCCAAGAGAACATATGCTAAATTGTTGATTGTTTTTTTCTCCCCCTTGCCACGTGAAACTCACAGAAGTTTTTATACCGAGAACTGAAGATCTGCTCTAAAAGAAATACAATATTTTTTTTTGAATATTAAATCAGGACTACAACAACTATTCCCACTGATGTATACATCTCAATTTTGTGTCACTGCTGCTACATTTAAGATATATATTAATATTTGTAATTCACTCACCTAGTTTCATCACTCAAGGACTACCGCAGCACATTCCAAGTTTTGCTTCAAGTCTACAACAGAAGCTTCCCCCCTCTCTAGCTGCTTTACCAAAGGTCGCAACCTGCAAGAGGAAAATAAAAAACAATTAGAACAAAGACAGTCAGTCAAAAACTGGATTCAGCATGACACCTGACAGACAAGATCAGAACAGGTAAGCTTTGGCAAGTCCACAGAACACTTAAAAAACAATCAGTCACCATGACATTAAACAAACATCACATTATACCCAGGCTCAAACAAGGCAGTGAGATGTGACAGCTCCCTGTCACACTGAAGTATGTAATTGGGTTGAAATTGTCCTAAATTCAATCACAAAGTTAAGGCCAAGCTGTCCCAATGAAGAGTGCCTCTGAAGTAATTCTGGAACTCAACCAAATTCAGGAAACCATTTAACCTTAAATGAAAACATTGCCACAAACTTTTTACACATTTCATTTTCACTTCATGTTTCATTTAGGAAAAATTTCTGCTCAGAAAGAGTGGTCCAGCACTGGCACGGGCTGCCCAGGGAAGTGGTTGAGTCACAGTCACAGTATCTTCACTGCCCAAAAGAAAACCCAGCCCTGAGCAGTGCTCAGCATTTGAACCTCAGCATTTCAATTTCAGAGCTTATCCAAAAGCCATGCCATTCCACAGTCCTGCTCGCACTCATGTAATGTTTCCCTGAAATATTTGCCATCGTGTTTATGACTCAAGGAAATGGAAAACAAACAAAAAAAAAAGATGAACCTGACTTAGTCCGTGAAAGATACACAGCTCAGAGACCCCAAAACACCCTAAATCCAAACCGAAAAACAGGAAAAAGTGAAGCTGCTCTCAGAGTATTCTTGAAACGTATAATTTCTGAGTAACCGCTCCAAGCATTCCCCTCTGTGTTTTATTTATAGCGGTATCTGCGTACCAATAATTACCCTTAGCTAGAAGGCACGTTTTTATGGTGTTGACTTTTTATTTCCTTTTTTTTTTAATAACATTACATATCACTCCAGAGAATATTAACACCAGAGAAGTCTGGATACCAGTCAGCTCCAATTCACATGCAAAGTGCACAGACTGTCTGAACACCTGGGGCAGGTTCCCTCAACCAGAGTGGAGCCTTGCAAAGCTGCATGGCTCATCTCCATGTCTGTTTTCAAAGCTTTAAGGCTGTGATTGGCTGCACATTTTCAACACCGCACCTCAATCTTTTCTTCTTCTACACATTTATATGACTTGTATCAAAACTTCTCCCATCCTCACAAAGAAAGACACAGCTAGCTACAATGAGCTCCTGGCTTCCTTCTGCACTAGTCTGACAAAAGGTGCATCCTTCCTGCCTTCCTGCCTTCCTTCCTTCCTTCCTTCCTTCCTTCCTTCCTTCCTTCCTTCCTTCCTTCCTTCCTTCCTTCCTTCCTTCCTTCCTCAGATGAAAAAACCCATTACTAATGACGTTATGATCAACCTCGTAGAATGCGGATGCTGCTTCTGCCCTGTTCGTCACAGAGGTTCACCGGCTAAAACTAGAACATGAGATTGATTGAGGCCAAATAAAATAACCAGGAGGCTGCAGGAATGAACAAGACAGTAATCAGAATTATTACTTAGTAGACCCAACTGCATAAATTCCAGCTTCAGTTTACCAACAGAAAAAGCCCAGGGGCTGCTAATACAAGCTGCAAAGTCAAAGTCTGCTGAACTGAGAGACAAAAGAAAGCTATGGTACACATTCCTTTCCCTTTTCTGGCAAACTACCATAATTAACAGCAGGAACCTCATGAATGAGATTGAGAAACAGATGATCACTGTACGGTGAACCACGTTTGTATTCAAACACTGCTGCACAGAAATAGGTGTGCAGCTGCTATCTCACTCCAAAGCACGAACTCAAGACATCTGATATTCTACGGGTACACCACCCCTAGGGATCCTGTGCAGACCAGGTAAGCAGTGATCACACTGAAAGTCTGTCAGATGCTCTGGGATGGTATCCACCTAAGGTGTAACGAAACCATAGAGCAAATACACGTGATAGTTAATGTTGCCCAGAAGGAACAAAAGCAGACTGCATGTGGTACACCTCATAATGCAGCAGCCGCAGTCAGCTGCATTGACAAAAGTCTCCACGATGTGCATCAAAGACCCTCTGATACTTCACTTTCTTTCGATGCGCTATGAATATAACGTGATTGTATTTAGTAAGATGCTCCTCCTGCCAGGAGTGCAGCAGCACTGAAAAACACAAAACAGAGTACCCACAGTACTAGCACAGCCAGGAAACTCAGCCTACCAGCTACGGGCTAAGCCAACCAACGGCTGTAAGAAACATTTCAGTTCATCAGCTGCAGTCCAGCAGGGAGCAGCACCAAGCGTGCTTAGCTGCTGTGTGAATTCTGCATCAAACCTTCATGAAGCCACATCCTAGGACGTTCCTGTTGTGATCATATTATTATTGCCACTGCTGGCCCTGCTGCAATGCTGATTTTGACAGCACACCACAGCAGGGAATTTATTTTGAAAAGAATTTTAAATCATGCTGCATTGAACTGTACAGAACCTGAAAGCACTGGTAACATCAAGAACATGGAGAAATAGGGGAAACGTTCCATGGTGATACTGACAGAAAGCCTGCTGTGCTGAGTGCTCTGAGTAACCAAGACAGGAGAGCATTCTCCAGTGCCAGATGGGTTCAGCTGCACGTGGACACTACTGAGCCCTGAGAGCACACCATCTGCTGCCTCAAAGGTAGGCTGGGGAAAGCAGTGTGAGAGCTCCTTTTGGAAACGCACAGATTCTGGGGAGAATCATGGATTTTTAAATGGAACTCGGGAGTAGTGATTCAGGAAGATTGAGATGGAAGCTGTAGGGCAGACTGATATTTGGGGAGTTTTAGATAATGCAAAATTACTTCCTGTACCACATGAAGTGCGTGAAGTGTAGCTGAAGAGACAAAGCAGAAAGGAGTGAACCACAAGATACCATATATTCTGTATGGAGAACAGAAGAGAGGACAGACTGTTATCCTCTGTTGCTCCCTGAAGATAATGGAAAATAGTTTCAAACTACAAGAGGTGAGATTTAGACGGGTATATGCAAAAAGCTTTTTATGAGAATAGTGAAACGCTGCAACATGTTGCCCAGAGAGGTGGAGGATGCCTCGTCTGTGGTGACATTCAAGGTCAGGCTGGATGGGGCTCTGAGCAGCTGGAACTACTGTAGATGTCTCTGTTCATGTTTCAATGTCAACCAATATCTAATTCAGTCAGCTTGATCAAGAACAGAAAGAGATTTCGGGCAGAAGGAAAAACAAAGACTGGAACTAAACAGTATCACAGCAGCTTGTAAATAATACGAGATGTGACAAAAAAAATGAAAAAAGAAAACCCACACAACTTTTTGTTTTGTTTTTTGATGTTCAGTGACTTTTTCTGCTTCTGCCCCTCTGCCAGACTGCAGTCTGTGATACACAAGGCTGTTAATTTTGCTGTGACCCAAATGTAGCACTCAAAAACATTAACACTTATTTTTGGCATTCTTTTAAGCCCACAGAATGCCTACGCTACGATGGGTTGCGTGGAGCAGCCTTGGCTAAACAGAACCCAGAGACTGACTGCAAGATATGCTTCCACTGAGCTGTTCTTGGACTTGGTGCACAAGAGCTACTTCATGCTTGATATGACACACCTTCAGAAAGACCCATCTTTAATCTGGGCTGACCCCTTTCCTTCAGAGAAGTGTTCTCTATAAGAGGAGAGGCAAAGCTAATCAAGTGGAACAGTTTTCCTCCTTTAACTTCAGCAAAATACATTCTCCAGTCTCCAAAAAACATTTAGTTAAGAGCCTATGCCTTTTTCAAAAGTCTACCCACTGCAATGAAATCACACAAGTATAGTACTGAGTGCACAGGACTTATAAACATTATTACTGACATTTGGGGAAGACACAGCTCTCACTTGTGGTGTTCTGGTGGGGTTATAAAGTCAGAGATCCCCCTGCTATTGAGGAAATATCTTCTTCTCCTTTCCACGCCATTCTGCAAGCTCAGCCTTCTATTCGGGAAGGAGCTTCACAGAGAATCCAAGTTCTTTCACTTGAGGAGTAACTACCCAAACATTACAGAGAGAAACAATTGGAAGAAAAATAACCCCAGCATTTTCTCAAAATGCAGCACAAGTCTGTATCCAAGAAAAAAGGAAGCAACACAATCTAGTGGGAAGGGAAAGGAGAGGGGGAAAAGAAAGGAGAGAGGGAAGAGCTCTTTCTTGGCAGAGCACATGCTACCTCCTCCATGCTCCAGGGCCAGATGAGAAAGACAGGAAAGGAGAACCCACACCACCCTCAAAACTCTTGAAACTCAGCAGTTCTTTATTGATTGCACGTCCCCAGGCTGCCGCTGGGCTCTTAGGACACTTTGTCCCCTCTCCACCACTGCTGGGCCACCACCACTGGGTGGCTCCACTTGCAGGCAGCCAGGCAGCTGCTGGGAAGAGGACTCCAATGGGACGATCCTGCCACTCATCACTACAGACGGATTTCAGGCACAGGATGAAGAATGGGCCGGAGTCTCCAAGGGGCCCTATGCCCAATGGGCACGACTTCTCACTGCTAAAAACAATGGCACAACTCAGCCATCCCCAGAAAAGGGCCCCTCAGCACCCCATCCTTCCTTCTCCTTCAAAACCGGGGCAACTCTCCGGCCATAGGCCCCACATTCAAATGCTGCACTGTTTCCTTTGCTATACAACAGTGCCATACCCGACTGGCTGTGATGTCATCGGCCAGAGTTCCAAGCCGTGCAACGGCATTACCAGTTGTGCAGCTGAGGAGGCAGCAGGCACCTCGAGCACCTCCTCAGCAGCAATGCCTCCTTCTCGAAAGAGAAAATATCCTTCTCGTAAGAGAACATATGACGAGATGGTAAGCGGAATATACAAAGGGCACCTAAAGGAAGACCCTGTGGAGCCGAAGGAGGTGGATCCACCTCCGGAGAAGCCCATGGAGGTGGATCCTCCAGCTGCCAAGAGATCCACGATGCAGCATCGGGGATGCTTATATGAAATGGTGAGCAAGATGTTGAAAAGAGGTGCCAAACTGGGTAAAAGTGGTCGTGCTCCGGGGGTGGGAGGGGGAACGGAGGAAATAGATGGGTCTACAAAAAACAACGGCACGATTTGAGAAGGAACGGCAGCTTTACTAAATCTAATAAGAATGAACAATTGAGAGAGAGAGAGAGACAAAGTTTCCCAACCAGAAACTGGGAGCTCACGTCAGGGAGGAACTGCAGGGGAAGCACACGTGCTGAATTTCCACGGCAGCGCGCCGAGAGAGAGGGGGCCTGGTGTCCGGTGCGGAGCTCCAACCCTCTGCTGCTCAGCAACGGCATTCACTCCTTAACTGCCGGCACCATGTTCCGATGCGGAATGCCGGCACCAAAAGCACAGCACCGCAACACACGCATCCCCTCTCCAGTCACTTAAAACAGTTACCCATATCCTCACCCCAATTCTTCTCAATAGTCCCAGATCTCTACTTTCATTAGCACAGCCACCGCAAATGGCATTCTTCTACATTACAAATGGGTTCTGCTCTGGATTACGATAACCTCCTCACTGAACAAAAAATACTGCAGCCTCATTATGTATTCAGGATACCAATTCCTATACATACCACTCTGCCTGTCTTGAAAAGGAGCTGATGGACCGTTTGTGTCCCATCTGCAGCATGCGTTAGGTTGCGATAAGGATTTTTCTGTTTGCTGGATCCAACCTCCAGAGCTTCCACAAAGGACACCAGGGCAGAAACGGGGATCTAAGAAAAGAAGCACAGAATTAAAAAACAACCTCAAAATGGATTTCCCATCGCTAATTACATTACGTAGGGGCGTGCCATGCTTTTTTGGCTCCAAGAGCATAACCGGACACACAACGTAAAACCACAGTCAGGGGATTTATTTCTAGGGAGCACACTACCTAGGTGCTGTCGTTTCCCTCCAGCATGTGGGGCAATGCAATTTTAATCATCTTCAACCATTTCTCATCAGGCGGGTAAAGTATCTGAGGAAGACCTGGAGGCGGAGAAAGTAGGAGTCCTGCCACAGTAAGTGTCAACAGACAAAGGGAGACTGGAATACTTGGGCGGGGAGAGTGGGGAACATCTCAGAGCAAGGTCCAAGATACTGAGGACATCTTTTACTCCAAATTCAGTAGCATTTCTATTTTGAAATCTGCAGCAAGCCAAGCTTTCATCTTTTGTTTGCATGCTGGAGATTGCTAAGAAGCTCAGGAGAATGACACTGTCATTCCCGCAGGGTTTCAAGGGTGAGACTGTTTGCAAACCCTCCTGCTTCATGCTGCCCTATGACACTAAAATGCTCGACCTGCACAACAGTTGGTCCTGGTTGCTGCAGATTCTATCCCCCTTTTAGGGGAAATGACAGGGACCGCCAAGTCTTCACCTACACCTTCCAACACAGATCAAATCGGTGCCTTCTGAATAAAGCAAAGCAGAACAAGAAAGTCCAGATGGAAGAGGCACACTGATACACCAACTGAACCAGCAAAGGCTGAGGGCAAAAAGAATCCTGCTTTGCCTTCCTCACTGAAACGTTGGGATGGGCACCAGTGTACTGGCCTGTGCTCATATTTTCACCACCTGCTGTGCAGTGAAACAGTATCACAAATATTTCTAGCTATCTTGCTCAACCCAAAGACATCTGATTATCTTAATTATCTTTTAACTATCTTCAACATCCTTAAAAAAAAAAAAAAGGTGAGTGAGTTGACTGGGGTTTTTAAAAATTTTCAAAGCAAGATAAAGTCACAGTAATGCTACACTGAGTGCCAACAACGGGATAAAAATGACCTTTATGAGCTACAAGTCAATGTCTAACTGCAGTTGGGAGAGACACAGGTAGCTGTAACTGATACACTAATGCTGCAGGGTGCTCAGTTGAGAGATGTAAGCAGTTCAGTTCCCAGCTCATAAAGCTGAACTATAATGTACAAACTTCCTTGCAGGAGGTTGAATTCCATCTCAGCTCCTCTGGGTGGCAGTGGGAGCTGACAGTGATCAGATCTATCAACAGAGAAGGCACCATCATCTCTGAAGAGGATGCTCCCTGAACACCACGAACCGCTCTCCTACTCCTACACCCTTTTTGAACTCTTTGTGTACATTTAAACTTGTATTTATTAGATAACTTTTTAATCTATTAATGTACATACGTTTCATATACAATAATTTATATGTAGCTTTATATTATCTGTTTTCTATGAAGTCTTATATTTATTATCTGTTTATATGTTGACTTGTATTTATTAGATAGTGTATGTTTAAAATTCTATTTAGTAGAAAATGTATTTTTAAACTTCTATTTATTAGCTTACTTATTAATATATTACTTTACTTCTAGTTCCCATTAAATTGAAAATATTGTTTTGATAATCTGAAAGAGAAATCACTGTATGGCAATCTTATTTTCAGAAATAAAAGGTTTGTGTCTCTTTATGCCTATTTTATTGTAGCAGTGTTGTGCTCTTGCACCTCATAAAACCAATGACAAAACTGCAAAAGATTTCTTGCACCACAATGTGGCAGTGGCCAAGTAGATGCTACGTTTTACTGTAGAGTAATTGAGACTTCACTGAGGGAGAAATCCTTCTTCCTGCGTGGCCAACCAAAGTTTTGCTCATGACAGTAATGACAGTCCCATTTCACTTGAAAGAACTAGGGGGAAAATTTCCCCTTAAGGAAGCAAGAGGGCATCGCACTTTGCTTGGAGCCCGGCAGCACCACAACACCTTGAAAATTAGAGGATTCTATGGTCCTATAAAAAAAGTAGCGCCGACGTGATGCCTGTGTTGGAGAGAAATCAAAAGGTAAGCAGAACTTCACAGACGCCTTGTGGTGGAGGAGAAAAATGCTCTCAGTAATGAGAGCAGGAGCACTCCTTGCATACTCTGGAGAAGCTGCAGCATTTCATTGTTTCACTAAAAGCCGTTTAATTTTCTCAGGATGGTTGCACAGCTTTGGGATTCTCAGGGAAGGCATCCTGTTGGTCACCACAGCAAAAGAAAGGGCGCACCACTCAAAAACAAACTACTTTTCACTTAGTGGCATCTCAATCATTGCCACTCTCACTCTGAGGGGAATCTTGGTTATGGGAATCCACATCAGCTGAAGAGATATGAGTGTACATTTCTCCATCACTCTGCATGACTTACAGAGCCCACCAAGCAGTCAGGCAGCTCGAAGTTTGGGTTTTCTTTTGTCTCTACTTGGCTGTACTGAACTAAAACACACAAGAAAGGCACCAGTCCCTGTTAAGATGATGAGGCGGGGACATTAAAGACAAAGTCTCATTTCAGATGCAGTCCAGTTATTCTAAACAACCAACTCCTGTTTAATCCACGTCCATTCCCTACCACAAGACCATCCAGGCACAGACTTGTTCTCAACATAGTTTTGAAAGCAATACACCCTAGAGTAACCAAGATGCTGCTATTTCACCCTGAGCAAACTAGTCCGTGTTTTTGTTGATAATCCCGGTGCCCCACTTACTCCAGCTTCGTTGGTTCTGCTTGTCACCCCTAATATATCTATTTTTTTTCAGACTGCTTGTGACCTCTCATTTTTCAATTCTGAACTCTCACAACTGGAAGATTATTATTCCAAAGCTGACTGTGGTCTTGAAGATATGAACCCAAACAGTGCAAGAAAATCCCTTCTCTCAGAGCAACGGATACCTTTGCTTTTCCATTTCTCTGCACCCACATTTTCATTCTCCCTTCTGCAAAGCTGAGATTAATTTCTACACATTACTAAGTCAAAGGCTTCATTGTTGAACACTAGAACAGAGCTGGAATCTTCAAGGATAAGGCCATTTTTAAGTTCTGGTATTTCTTCTAATCAAAGAATATTCCTGCAGGCCAGTAAGTTCTGAATGGAGATGAGCCAGACTAAGCATCAGAAAGAAGGAAAGGGCAAGTTCAAAGAGTCTCTTCCCCAAGTGAAACACTGTTACTCCACTCCTTTGTACAGACACCACAGCCTTCTCTTCTCCCACCATCACCTCATGCCTGGGCTTACCTTTAGCACTCCAATTACAGATGGTGGGTAGCTCAAACCGACCGTATTGGATGTCCGCCTGTACGTTCTACCAAGATAAAACAGATAAGGCAACATATAAATAATCTTAAACAATACTGCAGCAACAAAGAAACACACTATAACAGGGGATACTGGATAGCCCAGCAATCTCTAACTACCATTTCTTCCTTCTTCTTAGCTTGCACACATGCTCTCTATCCCACTTTTCTTGTAGCTCTTTACCCGAGGCCATATGCTTCCCAGCATATCAGACCTTGGTCCTCAGGCTGAAGATTAGCAAGACACTGTTCATGCCAGATCTTTGTCAGAGGGAAAGGCTCCACACAAATACACAAGATGTCCCCCATTTCCCACCACAGCAAACCACACGGCCCTTGCAGTTTCTGTAGTTCTTGCTTGCCCAGCATGAGAGCTCGTTCTGAATGCACGGAAATGTTTTGGAGTCTGCAAGTCATCAGATCCAGTTCGGTACAACTGTTACTTTTCTCTACTCTTTTTATTTTAACATCTGTACTACATCTTTTGGGTTTTCTTTGTGTGTGGATGAGAGAGAACAAGGAAATAATCCACATCCGTTATCTGTACAAAACAATGCACCGAACTGTATTTGTTTTCAGGCCGCACGTTTTCATAGGCTTAGTGAACTCCCAAAAGCTGACTGCTCAAACACCTTTCCCCAGCTCACCCTTTTTGCACTTCAGAAACACAGGAGTAAAAAGAGACGGAGGAAAGCTTTCTTCTCCCACCTGACGTGACCACGCGTGAAGTCCTTCCCTTCCCTTTCACCTTGCCACCTTCCGCTCTCAAACATGAAAAATGTCAGGCCCCTTTGCAGAACTCTCCCACTGCCTAAATCACACTATTTCTTACCCCCTCCTCCTCCCAAGAACCAGCAGTTTTCAAAGACAGTTCAGGCAAAGGCCCTTTGCCTTAGCTCAGGAGAGCAACAACTCTCCCCTGGTGCCATTTTCCATCCCAACATTTCCTTTTTCATCTCACAATTACTCAAATCCACTACATCACAGCCTCTGACAGCCAGCTTTCTGCCACTCATTTATTTCCTTCCCAAGCAACTCCTGCACTGAGAGTGAGGGTTAACTCACAAACTGCCTGGGAGGAATCTTTCCCAAGGAGAAATGACAGCTGATGCTGTCCTGTTAGCTTTACCATTATTGCTGCCACTCTTAGCACTCATGCAGCAATTTTTGGAAATCCCCTCTTGATCTCCAAATGTTTCACAGCAGTCTTGGTCCATACACGAGCTGCCTGATTCAGGCCATGAGTACCATGACACAAGATCTTCTTCATTGAAAATAAATAAATAGACATCAGAGGTCCAAGGGCAAGGTAAGACCTGATCTGAACTTAGGAAATTTTAATGAGTCCCGACCTAG